>LR990046.1:8762500-10012500 GCA_905147135.1 Blastobasis lacticolella
AAGAAGTGTTTTAGCTACCGCACATTTTCATAGAAATATATTTACGATTTTTTTGCGAATGCTAGCCCCCTCACTAAATACTTATAAATAGTCTTCTAACAGAGCCCAGCGCCAAAACTTATTAACAACTTTGCATATGATACTTACAGCGCATGTCGACGGCATTCATTGAGCAGCTGGCGTACCCGAACCCGGGTGATTCCTGGCGCTCGGAGTGGACGCCGCAGATGCAGAAGTACATGCAGCACTACACACCAGACTCGGGCCGCGGCTCGCAGATCTACGGCGGAAACGGCTATGGGTCTGTGAACAAATTGTGATATCACATATACATATTTTGAGTGGTAGTGAGAAATAAGGTCTTGTTCTATGCAATACGTTTATGCGACAACGTCTATCATAACGTGTCGTGCGTGTCTCGTGGCGCCACATCGTGCAAACCTAGGACAAGGGTTAAAATGGAATAATATGCAGTTCCATTTGACCATTCGAAGAAACAAAGTCGCCGAATAGTGCCTTATGTCAGTTTTATATTTATTAAGACTTTCTTTTCTAAATGTTTAATACATAAATATTTATAAGACTTCGTGAATTAAAAATAACGACCAAAGAACGAAGAACTCATTATTGAAATCGTATAATTATCCAACTGAGCTTTCAGTTAATAAGAGAGCAATCAAACTTTTTAGATGCTTTCATCATTTCTGTTACTGACATGTTATTTTGCGTTTCATACATCTACGTCTTTGTTTGTGAAAGTTTTGTGTATTTCAGGTATGGGGGTTCTCAGCTGTACGGCCAGACTGGGGGAGGCTCCCAGATCTACGGGTACACAGGCGAGCACCCGCCACGGTCCCACTACTCCCGCAGGCGATCCGACTATGACAGCAACTTCTAAAAGGATTGCCAAATCGGTCATATCAAAATTGACGAAATTATCATCGCAAATAAAAACAATTAAGTGAAGTTTTAAACAAGTGACTGCCTATAAGATGTTAATATATGTGAACAAGTGATGATCCAAATGTGAATAACTGAAAAACGTTTTAGTGATTCTTATAGCGGTTGTTGGCTAGAGTGAAGAAGTGAAAGTGGAATTATAAGGGTGACGTCAATATTGATATCTATTCTAGTAAACTGCGGTCGAAATAAATACTCCTTCATGTAATGTTGTATTTACGACGTACTTATAATAATAATAATTTAATACGTTTCATTTACATCATGTAGTACATAATTTTACCAAATCATCTGTAACAGGTTGTGAAATATGATTTATCATATTAGAATCCAATTGTATCAATCAAATGAACTCGTATTTCTAAAAATATATACGTTTTTACATTTTGCATGATATTTTTAGCAGCTTTTAGTCCGGCCTATTTAGGACAAATACAGTGCCAATTGAAAGTTGTTCAGCGTAAACTAAAAGTATTGTAAAATTGGTTCTATTGTAATTTATAAATCTATTCTATGTGAGCCTGTAGAGAAAATACAATGGACGAAGTAAGCTAGGTTTGGATAGAGCCCATCTACTTACATGTAAGTAGTCGGTAAATAAATAATTACGGACGTCAAAATTTGATCAACCTTCAAATTTCGACGCGCGTGATTCGTTTGGTCCACCCTAGGTTAAAGCGTAACAGATTTATTCGCAACATTGTATCTTTCTCATCGACTCGTTTCAAATACCTACACTAATAAATTGTCTGCCAAAATAATAACTTTTACGACTGATTGTGAGATGTAAATAAGTAGAATAAGAGCTCAACAATATTGTAAATCGGAGTAGAGTCGAGAATACTAAGTATTTCTGTAGATTACTCTCCGCATACCTACATTTGCTCAGAACAGTAGTAGAGGAGAGCCAGAGGGCCGTGTGTGTGCGTGTGACGCCTCTTTGTGCCAATCGTTTGTCGATGTGTGTGTGAGTGTGTAAATAAAGTTTTTTTGTAGAGACATTAAATATATTTTGGATGGCGTGTTGCCAGGAGCCACCTCGATTGCATTGTGTTGCCGCCCGGGGAGCAATTTTGTCGCAGAACGGATGAGATAAAGATTTAGATGGGTTACTAGAGCACGTGGTGCGAGGTCGTATAGAATCTGGACCTGGGGGCTTTCAATGCTGATGATAATTCGAAAGAAGTGCTGTCAAATTCAATTAGTTAGTCGTATTGTCGCTTGGTAAAGAAACGTAAACGTAAACGTAACGATAACGTAAAGAAAGAAAAGAGATGCACCTACACGAAAGATAAAAATACCACAGACTAACTGCCTTGTTAGTCTTCACTCGAATAAATTCTCAGCATCCAGGACGATGTAAATTCAATTGTTAGCCCCCTGCTCTTGCGTGTTGCTACCATGGCGGCGACTATTCATTTTGTATAGCCAAAATAGTATTGCACTAACGTGTTATACTCTATATTAATAAACAATATTAATATTTATGAAACATTAAATGATAAATCCACGTATATATAGGTAATGTTTGTCTCAAAATGTCTATTGTCATCGTAACGTAATATAACGTTCATTGTAAATTCTTTAAATAACGAGTACTGTACCTAACTTACCAATTAGCGTTAGCGAATTATGCATGAAAATTTGTGTATATAAAAACAATTTTTGTACATGTAGATTTTTAATTTAATTATTGAAATATATATAATTAGTGACAAATTAAAGTGCTAAGATCCTGAATATATAGATATTATAAAATTAAATAATAAATATGGCTTTTCAATTATCCTACATTCATTCGTCTTATCAGCTTTAACGGTTGCATATTAGAATCCAGAAAATCTAAATACCTACCCTTTAAATCCCTACATTCAAAATCACTAAATCCTAATGGTTGTTTGACCTAAATTTAAAATGCCGAATGACTACAATAGCGAAAACCAAAACTTGAAATCCCGACATTAAAATCCCTAAAATGGAAATACCTCGTCGTTGTTTGACTTAAATTCAAAATTGGTAAAATCTAAATACATTACTCAAACTCAAAAATTATTTATTGAAATAGGATTGACTAATCTTATCAAAAAAGTACGGGCAAAACAAAGCGATCGTTTATTAAACGAGATACTAGATTGGGGGTGACGCAAGTAGGACGGCCAGCGCGGTGTCACGCGCCTACGCCGGACCACCACACGTGACCGGCACCCAGCCACACACAACACACATTACCCCAAGTAAAGTAAAGTCAGTTTCTGTAAATGAATTGAGGCGGGCAACGCATTGGTTGCACCCCTGGTGTTGCTGATGTCAATAAGCGGCGATTACCACTTTCCATCAGGTGGCCCGTTTGCCTGTTTGTATGCCGTATTACATAAAAAAGTAATTAAGTTATCAAACGGGATGTATACCTATAAATAAATAAATAAATAAATATTCGTGGACAAATTCACACAGCGCCATCTAGCCCCAAAGTAAGCAAAGCTTGTGTTATGGGTGCTAGATAACTGATAAACTACTTAAATACTTTTTAAATACATACTTATTATACATAGAACACCCAGACCCGTAACAGAAATTAAAATTCATCATTTCAATTTCTGCCCGGCCGGGAATCGACCCCGGGACCTCTTGCGTGGCAGACCGGCCGGCATGTTAACCATTGAACCACTCAGGTCGTCAATCAACCTATTAACCAAGTAAATAGTCTTTCGCGATGTACAGATTGTGTGACCAAGGTTGTTGACGAGCTGCAATTAAAACAGTCTTTTCGATATGTAGTCATAATGCGACCAAGGCTTTTGATGACCTCAATACATTATGCGGTGTCGTTGTTTAGAACAAACATTTTGTGTTATACAGGCACAAAGTTAAATCATTATAATTTACGCATGGTAATTGTAAACATAACATAAAAACCCACGAATTTCATCAATCTACCCTCATTTGAGCAAGCGCTGACGCATTTAAGGGATTTTGAGAATCTGATATTTTAAATTTAGATGTTTCAAGCTTCGGTGTTGTGACTGTAGGCATGGTAACATTGGGTATTTAGACTATATGGTATTTTAAATTCAGTTGTTTCATGTTGCGGCGTTCTAATTTTATATATTTTAAACCATTAAGTTTTCGGGACAACCCTTTAAAGTTCACTGCTGGACTTGAGCCTTGTCCATATTAGTGGAGAGTAATGCTAATCTACATGCTTGGCAGACGGGTTTAAGGACGCAGTATTGTAAATTCTCAACAGAAAAGGTTACCCCTAAATTTCAACGTAAAAGACATACCCTCAATTATACGTTGGAAGACCTGAACGTACAAAGCAAAAATAACGAAGGAGCTCTCTGGCGTTTCGTCGCGCCGCACTCAACTAGGATTTAAAGCTCACATTAAAACCAGAAGTCATTAAAATGCCTTTCCCCTTAGTACATAAAACTGGGCCTTCTCTACCGACAAACAGTAGGTAGAAAACGCCGCGTCTGCCCCCGTACCTCATACTGAAAGCTTTGACAATATCTAGAAAGAGCTCAATAGCGAGTGAGGATTCGTAAAAATATGGCAAGTACCTAAGAGCGAAGCACCGGCGGGTGATTTGTACTTTAGCACCATCCGCGCGTTTCCTTCCTCCGACCTCCCGCCGACCGATGTCGTTACGATAAAGTACATAGATAGGGAAAGGATTGTTGCCCTCGCAGGAGGGTCGTATATATGACTGTTAATATAATATATTGGGATTATGGGACTAGGAAAAAGGGAAAAATATTTTGATGGGCCCCACCCGCCCGTAATATCGTAACTACTGGATTTGTTACTGGGACCCGGTGTGTAACGTTTAACCCTTCTAATCTAATACATATGTAGACTTAGATTATACTGCGAACATTGAGCTTATATCATCTCTAGATATATAGGTAGATACATGATACGATAATAGTAGATTATTCACCAAGGGGATGAAGCAGTGTCTTACGTTTTGGGTGACATATTGGATCCTCAGTGTAGCGCAGAACCAGCAGTCAGCGAAGCGAGGACGTTGTGTAGAGTCCTGAGTGAAGCGAGGGGTTCAAGCCGCCCGGTTAAAGGTGCGCTTTTCGAATAAAGTCTCTGTAATATGCTCGTATTATAACGTTCTAAATTCAAATCACTTAACTACCTTAAGAGATTTATACAATATTACCTCCCTGTGGGTAATAATGCCTTACTGTACCTGGACATTTCGTGACATATAATTGGACATTGCCGAACAAGAGGCATGAAGATTCTTATCAGTTTCAGAAGTTACTACACAGTTACACAAAAATTAGTAACCATTTCAGATAGTAAACATAAACAGGAACTCAAATCACCGGTCCATTATATCCTGGAAGGATCGATAAAAAGAGACATAGTTCAGTCTACAACTTAACAACTTAGTAGGCTAAGCGGGCAACTTTGCACTAGTTTGTTGTTTCGGCGGCGAGCAAATATCGGCGCATTGGGCATCGCGGGGCTGCGGCGCGGGGGAGTTGGGCTAGGGCTGCCAGATGCCCGGCAATGCAGGAGTGCCATGTCTAAAGTCTAACAATTATTTATCTTCATAGCCTACTTACTACTCTTTAACAAAAAAAAGTTTAAGTAACATGCATATTCTTTCGTCATCTCATCAAGGATAGTAGATCTTTCAGTCCTTCGATATCATGATCACAGCACATATCAGTCCACGGCAGAACTTAGGGCCTCTCCCACGAAAGGGGAAGCCATAATCTTCATGCTCGGCAGGCGGGTTGGAGATCGCAGTGTTATAAATATAACAACTCTAAGAAAAACTCTAGATCTTTTGCCTCAAAAACATTATTCGCCTTGTACGGCACCCACAAGTGGTTGGTTGGTGGAGAGTTGGTGCTAACTACTCTGCCGAACACCACACGGCTTTTTTTTTATTAAAAAATAGGAGTTACTCCTGGAGTTGATTAATTTTCATTTAACCCGGTACAGCCCCGTATTCCTTTAACGAAACAGAAAGCTTTCAAGAAATTGATCTTTGCCCTTCACGGCATGTCACGGCTATCGTCCCAATGAGAATGCTATGGGCCACACATGTCGCGCACTGTCACCACCCCAATGTCCGGCGCTGAGCAAGCGAGGCGGTTTCGAGAGCGTCTCAAAGCTGCCAAGGTAGACGTTTCACGTTAAAACTGACGACTATGTGTCGACACAGCCCCACCCGATTTTTTTTGCCTGGAATTTACAAGCAATTCTGGCAACCCTAGGCTATGCCCAATCAAATGTCGGTGACGAGTCGCCATTAGCAATGCAAATGTACTCCGCTGGCCCCCAGATAGTTCGAATTAATAACTCTTGAATTGCTTGGGTTGCGTAAGACCGACCGACCATGGTGATAAATCAACGCCGCGACATGATTCTTGTATTTATATCGAGAAATATTTATTTTTCATAGACTTCTAAGGGAACTCTGTCACTATAAATCAGCCTGACTTGCATAAAATTTTTAAACACATTTGAGAATGACATTTAAAGTCATTTTGTATAAAATGTTGTGTTTATCGTAAGCTTAAATGCTATTAAGAATTTGGTGCAAGCCGCCCCTGGTGATAAGTTATACCCACACTATCAATTAGATCAAGATGGGACAAATGGCATCTGGCTACCAGAGCGATATAGAACTTTAAGTATTAATGTTACTTATTTATCATTTTAAGTATGTAGATCTTCCAGTAGGTAGCTCAAGGCGGACCCTTGGCCCTCGTGCGCGAGAGCACAACCGGGTCATTAACGCTTAGACGATTTTTTTATTAAAAATCATCCGACCGCACCTTCATGCAAGACGTATTTGTGTGCCACCAATATGACAAAAGAAACGAGATCAAAATCAATGAAATGGGAATGCCTCCCCAAAATATTTTAGTTGCGCTCACTCCTGACGTTATTACCTGACCCACATAATATCGTATGCGACCGCAGACTTGTTTTCGTGCCAGTACCTACCAAACAATCATACTTGCGGACTAGTAACGGCCTTTTCCCGGTGAATAATGCTTTGCTGACGTAACGAGTTTGTTTTTACAGGCAAAACTCCATCAAGAGCCATTACTAGTTCGGGAAGTGCAGTAAAACCGGGGGGAAGTACTCATTAGTTACCCCAGCACTCGCCTTCCCCACTAGCGCCGATAAACTAGCGCCAAGCGAATAAAATCATGCTCATTAAACGTTGATTAGTGAACGATTTCACAAGTGAAGCGTTATGTTCATACTCTTGTTTATATGATTCAGGTTTATGGATGTATACATAAGTATAAGTAAGTATTTGTACGTGTATGTGTGTATGTAGAGTATGGTAGCAGCTAAGGGCTTCGTCCTGTTCCGAACTTATTCTGACACAAGAAATAGCATAACAAACCAAAATCTAACTCAGGCTCGAGCTTAGTTGCTAGAGGACTACTCCGGTTTATGACAATAATTTCAATAGATCCCAGTTTCTGCACTGACCTGCTTTTGGTTTTGAATAGCCCTCAAAGATTATACACCTGATTTTTTAACACGAAGTTCAAAGTTTACTAGAACCCTAAGTACAAAGTTTGCTAGAACTTATAATGTGGATCAAAACCAGAAACACACAATAAATGAACAATGAGGATAAATCTTTAGGAATTTTATAGGTCTGTTGACAAAATTTGAAAGCATTTTCATAACAATGAAAAATAATATTTGAAGTCCATTTTGAAATGCCTAAGTTATATGGGTTTGAAGGAAATATAAAGCGCAATGAATTAAGTTATTTATTACGTGTTGCGTAAGGTTTACCCGGGTCATAAGACATGCCAAAATCACAGTGTTCTAGCGAAATATCTTCTCTGGTTTACGAGACATCGTGAAAATTTCTTCAGAATCATTCATGTGATATCATAAGATAATGGAAAAGTCACTAAACACAAATCGTGACTGATCCTCCACGTCTGCACTTTTCGGCATACTGCAACTAGCTAGAGCCTGTTATCACCTGTCAGTCCGTACTCACTAATTTCAGAAACTACTTAATGGATATGGATTTTATATGGTGAACCCAATCCCTATCCACCGATAATGCCTTTCGCGAGAAACTTTTAAGTAAGATAAATAATTTGTATCTGAGCGCAAGCTACATGAGGTACCTGATTGTTCTAGGGACGACAATTATACGTATAAAAGTCATATATATATATAGCGCCTCAAGTCCTCATTTATTTTTCGTATCTTGTGAAATGTAAAAATTTTATGTCAGTCATTAGACAAACAGGAAAGCGGGCCTCCTGATAGAAAGTGGTCACCGCTGCCTGTAGATATTAACAACATCGTTAACGCGTTGCCCACTTCTAAAACCTCGAGACACGTTGCTTTAGCTTAGCCAATTGTCAATTGCATGTGGGCGAGCATGTTTGGTTGTTGAACTTCTAGTATAATATTGTAATAGCTTGATAGTAAAATAGTTTTAAATTTAGTTTATGTGTAATATGTAGATACTGTAGTAGTACTAGTGGTAGTGTACTAGTTGTAGTAATACTGCGGTACTACTGTATTAGTTTTAAGTGTCCAATTTATTCTCGGTATAGGTGTATCAACTGATTTTCTTATTTGTATTCCAAAGTCTATCAGCGAAGACCTGTAATTGGCTTTCTGTTTCGTAAGATTGTTATTATTATGTTTTGGATAGCTGTTGGTCTTCCAAATAAAATAAAATAAAAAATAAAATAAGCCTGCCAAAGCGGCAGTTCCCCATGGAGCACCTTACTCACTGTCAGGAATACAATTTATTCAAATAGTAGATAATGTTTGGCTGCAGTATTCTGTAACGTGGAGGTACTTCCCCAGCCGGGCAGCTCAACCGAACGGGATATCCCGCTATACCCTACGTCTCCTAAAAATACACATATACAAAATACACGTATATTTGTCGCATGTAGATCGAGCTAAACGGTAAAAAAATATGGCCGCTGCTCCAGTGCAGGCACACGCAAATGTACGCAAATGAGAATGTGCATTTGAGAGCAAAATTATCCCGTCACAGGTGTCGCTGAATGAATGAGTGGGATTTGCAAGAATTTAAGTGCTACTTTATGACGCAGGCGTTATACAGCGCTGCGAGGTCGAGTAATCCCTCCAAATTAAATATTCAAGCCGCTTTAAACCCTGTCATAAGTTTGGAATGGCAGTTTAAATCAAATATTAAGCCGGACAGGTGTTTATTTGATACAGCATTCGCAAAGTGAATTATAAGCTTACAGCTGGTGCTATTAAAATTTAATTAGTGCCTATTCTGCTATACTATTCGCATGCTACTTTCCTAACGGACCAGCAATTTTCGGTAGGCCTAAAATGCGAGTATGTCCAGATGCAAGAAGAGGACAACGCATAGAACACAGAAAATTGATATTATGTATTCTCACCATTCTTAAAATTCTCGGCATCATGCTCATCATGATTATAAAGGCCATAAACTTCAGCTTTCTATAATGCGACCATCCTTCTAATATATTAAATATTATGAGAAGAAGGAATGTATCCGGTTTTTCGGGCAAAACCGAGGTATTTTGTATGCCGCAAAAAATGTCATCTATGGAGAAAGTGGACGAAGTCCGAGATGTAGTACCTCGCCGTAACATAGTAGAAATTAAAATTGCATTATCTGCACAAAACACTAGATTTCTCCTGGATCGGACTTAATGTTAGTTTGACCACAGGATATCTACACGTTTGACTTGACTTAGACTGCCTTGAGTTTTGTCGTGTAGGTACAGGTATTATCTGCCTTTCAGAGAGTATATTTTTAAATTGAAAGTCAAGTTATAACAAATAAAAAAACAAATTTGTAACTGCTTACCATCAGGCAGACCGTAAGCTTGTTTGATATTTTAGTGGTATATAAAAAACTTGATTGAAACACCGAATTCGTCGTGCACCCTTTTACCGTCACCTACAAAGCGCTATAAGCCGGACGTTAGCGGGCGGCGGCGGGGCGGTGGGATGACACGGCACATGCGGCGTGGTTTCCCGAATATCGGGGGAAATCATTATTTATAGCATTATGTTAAAGTAAATTGGCAGTTGGCACCAAAACGTGTATCTATACAGGTAATAAATCGGAAACCGTGTGCACACTAAACAGTTATTACAGGGAAGCATTAGGTATCAGTTTCGGCGCGCGGCATTAAATCGAAACGTATACCAGTGGAGTGAATATCTACCAATTTTAGGCGTTTCCGTTCTGCTCATATAAAAGGTACATATGAAATTGTTAATATGCGGGCCTTAGTTAGTGACTGGCAGACACCGCTACTTGATTGCGAAGAGTGGAAGAATCGGGGGAGGCCTTTGTCCAGCTGTGGAATGATTCAGTCTAATATAATAAAGGTGCGTTCTTCATCTTGCAAACGCGTCGCAAATGAGCTATTACAGCCATTTACAGCAACGGATTCGGCGCACCAGCGTCACGCGGCAGGGAAGGAGAGTTTCTTTCTGTCTTCCTAATTATTTGACTCAAGCTATCGTTCGAAACTCGCCCTCCATCTTTATAAAACAGATATACCTCCTCCATGGCGAAAACGGACCGAAAACGTCAATAGTTGTAGGTATAACGATACGATAACAACAGAATACATTATTGCACCGGCGAGCACACGCGTATTTTATTGGCTAACAGTGAGCGAGCGGTGACGCACTGTCGCCATTCGGGGGCATTATTGAAAGCCTCCTCATAAATTTTATTTGTACTCGTCTGGTGCCGGCTTTCCACATGCATTATGCATGACGACTGCGCACAGCGGTTTTATTTATAATCCACGGACTTTTGTGTTTATTATTTAAACATTTGGGGGCGTTTATACTTATGCTGCAACATTTTGGGTATGTTGCCTATTAACAAATGAGCTTAAACAGAAATGTAATGTAACTTGCGTTGTTTATCTTCAATGCTGGGGGGGAGGGGGGGGTTGTTGGTCGTGGTCTAAGTCTAGCAATAAAGTGAGATAATGATGAGAAATATAAATATTGACGCTGAGCACCATCTTCATATCCTTTTCAATAAAAAAAAACCACTGGGCAAACGCCTTCTAAACGAAAAACAACCGCATCAAAAACCGTCCAGCCATTACAGGGAGCTACGATGCTAAAGACAGATACACACGTTAAACTAACAACAACTCTCATTTGCATCGGGGTTAAAAATAAAACCAGATAAAGTCACGGGTTCACTACACCTCTCACGCACACTTACCATACAATATCCACGGCCGTTTCGCCACACACGGTCTGCCATTAAGTGCAGAGAAGCGTAATTAAAAAGTTCTCCGTTCCGCGTACCCTTCTTTATAATCAGGAGTTAGCAACGCTTATTGACTTTGCCATTAAATGGCATTAAACGGCATTAAATGGCATTAAGCGTACATAGCGAGGTCGTTAATGACGCAGGGATAATGGCTTTCGGGACGAAATCATTTTGAAGCCCTTTGAAACTTGTCTCGGCGGTATGGTTTTTGGAATGTTCAAATTGCGACATTTCGATATTCATCATTTGTCACACTGGTAATAATATATCGTATTTTGAGAGGCTAACTAATTTCCTTGCATATGGAAAAAATACGATTTGCTTGTTTAAGAAATGCGATACTCGTTCAATTGCACCTTTGAACTAGTACCATATACGTAAGAATTTATGCCACATCAAACGTTAACTTTCGTGTACCTGCGAGTAATAACATTTCATTTACTTACCTTTACTAATTGTACTGCCTGATTAGGAACATTTACCTATAACTCAATATTAATCAAATTCATTTGTAGTTGTATGTGTGTATCACAAAATGACAAAGACAATTGACCGAATAACCTAAAATGGTTATAGGGTAGTTAAACTGTTATAAAAAGATCGAAAAAATTCGAAAAATATCCGCTTGTAGGGTAGCCATCCTCAACAGTCTCGTGTAATTTCGACGCTGACACAGCCGCCGGAGTGTACGAGGCTTTATCGGCGGCGCACGGCGCGGGATGCGACAAAACAATCCCGGCTGACAAATCCCGGCTAATAATCGGCCCTCGTTACCCGCACACGTCCCACTTTGTCGGTCCAGCTTTGCGGATCCCGCGAAATTTGCCGCCGCATTTTAATGCTGTTTACGTTGAATAAGCCCGCCTTGCGCGACCGCGATGCCATGTTTTGGACGCCTCTTCCAATTTTTAAGTCATTTATTTTGTACGGAATTAGGTTAATTTAAAAAAAATATTACGAATGTTGTTTAATTTAGCCTCGTGAGACTTCGTGCGATGAAAATTCTTTAACTTTCGCATAAAAAAAACTACCATCTAATACGGATTTATAGGATGCTCCACTTCTTCACTAGCCTGCGTAAGGCAAGGAATAAAAGCGGCATAGATTCACGTTTCCGACGTAATCTTTCCCGGCTTAATCAGGCAAACTGTTTGCTCGCCATCGCGTCAGAGTCAAGCGGAAAGATTCTGTTCAGGGTCAGGTCAGGCCGTTTCCCGGCCTATCTTTCCCTATGGTTTACGTAACTCATTCAATAGGGTAGCATGTGTGTTGACATCTGATTAATGGTCGTACGGGGCTCGCTCCCCGCGTGTGCGCGGCAAGATTAAAAAAGATAAAAAAGATCTGCGGCGCGCATCCCGGACGTAAACAACTGTCGTTTAATCATACTCCACAACGAAAGACAAGCCACCAGCTGAGACAATAGTGTTGTTGTACGTGTTTTGATTTGCGTATTCGCTGAACATTAATTTACTGACTACTACTATTATGCACAAGTAAGACGGCCCTGCTCTTACATGTATAAAAGTAATCAAGTTAGTTAAACTATTTGAAATGAGCTAACAACATTAAGTTAAATTTTATATAGTACATTCAATTTGAATTTACCGCGATCAGCAATACGCGCGTAATCTATTCGCGTATATGACGATTGCGTCCGGTACCTCCAAATTCCGTACCGCTCATTATTATCATTCCATACCATAAATTAAACATAGGTTCTCATTGAAACTGTGATTCTTTTGGTTTCTTAGGCTTACCTCTTCGACTTTTAGTTATTTCTAATGAAAAGAGAAGTCTGTAGTCCAACGTAATCTTTTGGAGCAAGTTTACTCGACTTTTATAATTCGTTATTCAATATTTATATTAGGGAAAAAAGTATAAAACATAATCTCACGCCAAACCAAGACAGACTAGGAACCGCCACTGCTCTGGCGAATGCGCGACACGTGTGCTTTCAAGTAATGTGATCATACGGCTTGATACACATCGTAAGCAAATTAGGAATTCTGAACCAGTTACAACGATGTGCATGTATGCAGCTATGTGCTTGTTCTATATGTGTACGACACTATAAAGACATGCGTTAATTTTCAATTTACGAAATTTAAAACATCGGAAAGTTCCTTTCCGGCTTCTTGATTTGTCAGTATAATAATAGTAATTTTTAAGTTAAAAGAAAGTGCGAATGTACTTAATTGTAAATCAGATAGACCCCATGCATGGTAACAACAGCATTATGAGATAAAACCAGGCACTATTATGCATACACTAACCTTAAAAACAGTTTCATAGAATAATTTTAAAATGTTTTATAAATAATTTCCCAACATTTGTAGTCAGGAAAGCATCATTTCTTGTGAGTTTGTAATCAACTTGTTCATGCTTACAAGGTAGGCACGGGCCCGGAAATTGTGAGGAAAGCGGAAATTTTATTATTAAAAAGCGCCTGATTGCCACGAATTATAAGGACTGGCAACTGGAAAACGTGTGAATATTTATAGTGCCTACCTACATCAAGAACTATTTTACGATAAATGAGCCTACTTTGCAGAACATTAACTGTTTAAGATAAGTCATACGTTTCTTCCTTTCTACTCAAAAACAAGAAGAAAATGGGAATAAAGAAATCGGGTGGGACTGTGTCGGAACAAACAGCTGTTGATTTTAACGTGAAACCTTGGCGGCGTTGAGATGCTTTCGAAACCGCCTCACTCACTCAGCACCGGACATTGGGGTAGCCACGTGTGGCCCATGGCCCTTCTTTCCTATGATAGCCGTGATTTGTTTCTTGCTAGCTCTTGCATGGCTTGAGGTCGACATTTACAGTAACACAAGGTTCATGTTTCTAAGACTAATAGTTTGGTAGTTAAGGTAAGACGATATAGCCCAACGCCGGGCTATTCGTATTGTCGATGATCCCCTTCACACAGATGGTATAGATCCCTTAAGCCTCGAGAGATGTTGGCTCTCTGTGTGTTCTCCACCGTCTGTACAACGGGGAATGTTGTAACGATCTGTTTAACTTGAAGCCACCGTTACTTTTCCGCCAACGCACTTCCGACGATGGAATAGATTTCATCCACACCATCAGGATGACTGGCACCGTACTAACGCACGGGCATCACGAGCCTTTTTACCACGCACGAGCAGGATGCGGAATGAGCTCCCTCCCTCAGTTTTTCCTCTGCACTACAACATGGGGTACTTAAAACAAATGTCTACAGGTACCTCAAAGGCCGGCACCGTACCCGCTCCCCTTACGTTGCAGATGTCCTGGACAACGGTGGCCACTTTCCATCAGGTGGACCATCCGTCCGTGAGCCTCCCTAGGCAATAAAAAAAACATTTTTGTTACGGTCCAGATTTCTGACTTGGTACTCAGTGTGATTTTAAAGACGTTTCACGTCAAAATCAAATCAGTAGTAATCAGTTTATATCGAGTTTAGCACAGCACTCTATGCGTTACGTTACATAAAAAACGTAATATAATTGGCTAAAATATATAGAAAACGGAGTACTTACACATACGCCGCTAGAAGAACACCTGAATTCCGAGAGCCGATCTCTGCTAGTACAAAGGTGGACTTAAAGCTTTGTAGCTTTAAATATCTGGGCTGCTTATGTCATTAGGCTCATCCTAATGTAAAATTCATATTCCTGTGCAACTGCTAAAAGGTTTTGTAGCATGTAGCATACTGTTCGAAAGGGAATAAAGTAGAAACATTTTGATATAAAAATAATATTAAAAGCGCTTGTAGGTTTTTTACTAGAATTCAAAATCACTTTGTCATTTTACTTTTTAAAAGTCACAAAAGTTAAGAAATTAACACATATCTTTAAAATGTAAACATTGCCATAAGATGGTGTCCGAAGCCGAGCGAAAATGTTGAGTTGAAAACAACATTAAAACGTTACTTTTAAGAACCCAAATACTAAAAATCTCGAGCATACGAAATTCTGCAGCTGCACTCAAAGGCTGAATGCGGGGAGCAAAGGTCAGGGTGCACGGGAGTATTGGGGATAAAATCTGATTTCTTCGTAATAAAAATTCTAGGAACCACCGCATTATACTCATTTTTAACCTTCTTTCTTGCTTTTATACTTTATGTTTTAAAATAAGAAAACTCAAAGTTTTTATGATTATGGTTTACAGAAATACGCGTCGCAATTTAAAATACAAAGTTGAAATGTTAAATTCAAAATACGTATAGGGCCATTACAAGCATCCGCGGGTCCGCTATACCTAGCTGATTCAGTCAGCAAAATACCTCAACCAAAATCCTTTCCAAGCGCGCCGTGATTAATGACTGACCCCGCTCTCTTTAATTCCCTAAATTGCGTCATACGCATTTTTATTCCGAAATTTGGTTTGGAGGCGAAAAGGATGCGTAATCGGGTAATTGGGACGTTTGGGACAGCGATTAGAGTGTCACATTTATATACTACGCATTAGAACGACCAATGAACATGTACTAATTGCCGAATTTTCTTAATTTTGACAATAAAAATATACGATTGTATTTTATAGATCGAAACATTTAAACAGTCGAAAATTATAACATAGCAACGCACAGCCAGGCATATCAACCTACTCCAACCTAAAAGCAGGATTTTCAATTTTCTCGATGCTTAGCTGCAGTAGGCAATAGTTTCGCTGTGTTGCCCATTTTCTCCCGATTTGTCGCCCGGGACGATACCCTGGAGTGCAAGTTGCAGTTGGTAGCTCTTTCTACTCTACCAGACACGATACGCCCACGGAATAATACAAACAATACAATACAACCATAGTTTGGATAAATTGTACAGGGTTACGTGAACACGCCAGCGTCCTCCACCAGCGCATTTAAATTTATTTTACAGTTTAACGATAAAAATAAAAAATTTATGTTAATCTAAAGAAAATAATGAGAAGATACTTTTAGTTTGAGTGTGTACTGTGTGTGTGTAACCCAGCACAACGGCAGGCATAGATAAGACAATGTTATCCATCCAGGCGGATTCTCCGGGCGTGCAGCTTCGAAAATAGGTACTAAATCTGGGCCTAAATTAGACGCACGGGTTTCAACAGGTTTCTTAAACATAGTAACCGTGACGGCTTTGGATCACTGTTGTAGAATATTTCCATTTGGGCTCTGTAGCTAGTCTCGCCCCGCACCCCCGCACCGCCCCGCCTGTCAAACACACGCCTCCACTTATTGTTTTGAACTGTAACACGCTTTTTGTTAGCTTTAACAACAAATTCTACAGTACAAGTTCCCTTCTAATCGACCTTGTGCTGCTTGTAATTTGTGGGGTAAAAGATTTATTGTCTAGTTAACTGACATCGAAGTTTAGCAGTATAGCAGTAATTTTATTTGGTACTGTTTTACTTACATAAAGTATCAAGAAAGTGAGGAAATGAATGTATCCAAGAAAAAGATGCAGTGCCTAAAAGGCCACCAATGACAAAGAAATGCCACGGGAATAAATGAAATGCTATCTAAATCTCTTTATTTGTATTACATTATCTACCTGTCCAAGTTCTGTTCTATTTTAATCTACGAGGGTTAGGTGACCTCGTTAAAACAGGTTGCGAAATCTGACACGGTCCCTCAGGAACTTGAAGGGCGGACTCTCGCCTTGAGATGGAGTTACAGCAATGTATTTATCATTCTGCTCGTATGTGCTACGTAAATTCGGAATAAAGTAAAAATTATATACTCAGTTAAGTACGAAATTTATAGCATGTAAAATTAGACGACAAATTAAACCTGTGTAATGAAATAAAGTACTGCTGACGAGAGTTGTCGTATGGAACATCTCACTTCTTCGCCTCCCATGATATGAGACCTGGAACCAGCAGGTTTAGGCATTTCTCACGTAACGCTTACGCAGCAAATGACCAACTAGCGCTGGCGAGTCTTTCCAATCTTCAATCTCTCACGCCAAGGCTGCCTCGGATGTACTTGTCACGCACTCGATCAAGTCTTATAAAACCACAAGTCCATTGCAGCGTTATCGTCATGCTGGTGGAACCGAAACTAAAATAAATGAAACCTAACGTACTATCAGTATGTTCATCATCATGATGAATAGCGGTCAATCCCGGCTAATGCCAGGGTCCGCTTTCTTAGTTTTTATTCTTCACTTCGTCCGATCTTCAGTATCATGGGTTCGCAAGCCGTTGGCTTTCGCATCAGACTCAGCGATGACAGTTTATCGCTTTTTGGGCCGCTTTCGGGACCTCTGTCCTGATACCCACAGGGGCATATATTTTTCACGTAAATTTGGGATTTGGGCAACACGTGACCACACTCAACGTGACTCACAACATGTATTTCATAAGCCAAGGAGGCGTGTCGAAAATTTCACCTGACAGGACATCGAACGTAACGTATTGTTTAAAGTAAAAATAAATAGAATCATTGTATTTGGTTTGGTAGAACGTTGTGTGAATTCTCCGAGTACCATATTTATATAACACATCCTTCGTAGGCCTACTGGAAGAGATTTCTTGTTAGAGTTAGGTAAATAGTGCTTGTTGTGTCGTAACAAATCTTTACTTTCTGTTAAGTTTTCATACAATAAATTTTTAAATAAATAATCATTTTTCAAGTATACTATTAATCGAAAGCGAACCGATATCCATGTATATCCAATACATTATTTCCATATACAAATCCTGATTTTAGATCGCACACCACGGTCTGCAGTGAACACGCGTCGTTTGATCCCTTTGATGGAGATTGTATGTTGCGGCTGGACCAGTGCCGCTGAACAATTAATCTCAGCAGGGTCCGTACAACATATAGTTGCTGATTAATTTACATATATATTAATGTAAAGTTTGATGGGTCGAGTGTACTTTAATAGTGTTGAAATGTGAAAAACGTAAAATATAATTTATTTTGGTTTAGTTTATTATAAATATCCACAGAATATTGATACTAAACTAAACCGAAGCGCTTGCGAGACCGATAATGAAACTCAAACTCCCTTAAAATTTCTTTATTGTTATTATTAGGAAATTTAGTATAATTTTCAATCGTCAAAGGAGGGGGATAGGAAAGTAGGAAGGAAACACACAGTGACACGTTGGCCACCCCATGGCCGGACCACACCGCCCCAAGCCGAAAGTTAAGCAATGCACGCAGAGCCCGGGAACTGGACTGGGATCAATTCGTATTTTTAGGCTAGTCGAAATTCCGTAACAAGCTCGCCATTCGTGTATGCCTCCCAATGCCGTTGGCAAAGCGAGGGGACCAAAATATTGGAAGACTGGTTGAACTAATATTGGAATGGAGCCGCTGTATCTCGCATCCGACTCAGCGAAGGTTGGGTCGCCCATGAGGCCTCATTTGTGATACCTGTTGGTTCAGGTACCCGTTTCCCACGAATCCCTGGGTCATAAGCGACTCATCACGTACTCGGTCGCGTAACTTGTTGGTATTTATTTACATTAAACTAAATTACGGCATCAGAGGACTCAACTTTTTTTTATCATAAATGGTACGGAACCTTAATTTTTTATACCTGATGGCAAGCGATAAACTGTCGTCCATAATAGCTACGATTCATGCATGAATGCGAAAGGTTTCATGTACTTACCTAAGTTTAAAACATACAGAAACGCAGATTCGTCCATCAGTATGAGGACTAAGATCATATGCCTCTTGCCCTCTTTTTTGCGACAGACCGTAGTAATGAAAACTATTTCATAGCATATGCTCATAATTTACCCTTTTTTAATTATTAAAATTTTCCCCGAATTTTCATTGTTTATTTTAGACATGTTCCGACTGACGTGTTATATTTCCAGGTGAAATTTGCAGCGTTTCGAAACAGTGGAGCTACACGTGATCGTGTATATATGGCTCCATTGGGACGGGGTCCGTTTGCGGCCGCTGCTATTGTACAATTAATTTCCACTGAATTCTTCATTGCTCTGCCGGTCCGGAAAATAAAGGCAACATAAAATACTTAGAGTACTTACGATGCATTATGTTAGGTGTGGTTTATGTGTCTCTCTCTTTATGTGTGTGTTGGGTAGATTTCAGATGAATTTCAAAGTAAAAAATTGCACTGAAACTTATTTAAGCCTGTTAAACATTCGTGATAGTTATCTATTGTTCGTAAAGCACTTACACATCATTTAAACTTTCACCGTCAATTGCTGGACATAGGTCTCCCCCATAATAAGCGCTAATGCACCCTGTCCTCGGCTTGCCGCATCCAGCATCCACCTGCAGCCTTTCGCAAATCGTCACTCCACCACCAGTCCCTTTTTGCGTGGGGGCTTGAAATCGGGTGCAGTAAAATATTATTTATTATTCTTATTTTGTGAAGCAGAAAACATGTAGCAACATTTTCTCGTGTCTAGCACATTTCCCATCCGATTTTCTTATATCCAACCCATCTCCCAAGTGGAGACTGGGTATAACTTTCTAGTTAAATATAAAGACTTGATCCCGGAAAAAGACTTCGCCCGAAAGTGACCTAATTATAAAAATGACGTACACAGAATGTCTTGCTGCCAAGAAAATGGCAAAGAATGTGGATGACACTTAAGTCCATAATAAAACTAGACATATCTGACTACTAGACCCGGGGCCAGATTAGATTGCTTCCGGATGACAAAGGAACTGAATTTGACAGACAGTGAACGATATTAACTCACAATATAAACAATGGCGTCCTTGTGCCATAACCTCAAAGCAATCTTATCTAGCCCCGAGTCTACTTCAGAAATTTGACAAATAAACTTCGCAACTTACATGATAGGTCAACTATTATAATGTTGGAAGCTGTTATAGATTTTAATTACTACATGCGTACGCCTTTCATAAGCAGTGCTTAGAAATCAACGAAATTAAATTCTATTCGTGGAAATTAGTCGAGCAAAGTCTGTGTTGGCATTTCGGTCTAAGCAAACATAAACTATTCATTTTAGAAGCAAGCAAAACATATTCTGTAAGTATATCATTGATTTAATATAAGAGTAGGTAAATATAGCATCGATAGTCTAATAGCTAGCGGGACCGACTGTTAAGCGAGAGGTAATGAGTTCGATCCCCATTGTCGCCATATACCAATTTCTTTTTCTGAGTTATGTACATTAGTTGAATGCTAACCGATGCTCTTACGGTGAGGGAAAACTGTGTGAGGAAACCTGCACATTCAGGCGACTGAATGCGTAACCATGATCTATTGTGATCAGATTCCCCTGTTAACAGGATCACGGAGGTCAGATGGCAGCAGCTCTACTGTAATCACCTGATTTGCAAAACCCTGGAACATAGTCAAGGCGGACCTGGGCCCTCCGTGCACGAGTGCACAACCATGTCATTAATGCCAAGATAATTATTTATAATTTATGAATTTAAAAAGTTTTAATAAATAATAAGAAGACATATTAGACAAATATGATGAGGTGCCCAAGTTATGTCACTCCAAATTTTGTTAGTTAGACAACTTCGTCATATGACGCCCGTATGGTTTCCATACAATAATTCTTATTGTTTTTATTGCCCCTAGTGCGGCACAAGGAAGGGCGGTTGTAATGTAAAAGAAAGACTTCGGGAATTCATTCCACACCTTGCACATGCGTGGTGAATAGGTTCGTTTATGAAAAACAGTCCGTCGACCCATATTAAGCCGTAAACTCATTAATTTTGTAATCGATTTCAATATTGTTTTTGCTATTGACGATTGTTTAAAAAGCGAATTCAATTCACATGCGGCATACCCTTTAGTCTTCATCAGCCTTTTTAACATATTAACCCACTTCTGCTGCCCGAATGAGCATTATTGCCCTGATTTCAACAATCAATAATTCATGTCAGTGTAAATAACTTTACCACACAGCAAATAATTGAATCAAGATCCCCACATCTCTTCAGCTGGTGCTCAACAACTCGGAAGCCGAGTTAGCATCCGAATCACGGATCACGGCGGGTATTATCATTCCATTAGTGGTTCCCTTGCCACGGTGTGGATAGCTCTTAGGTAATTAGGGCAACGCACGTGCGGTGGGTGCCCGGCCGTCGTAATAGCACTTTAACAGCCTTCTTGCGGCCGTGAAGACGATCCGGGGTGCACGCTCAGCTGAAAATCGTCGGAGGTGTAATGTCGTATGTGCAGACTTGTGTGTGTGTATTGTAGGGTAAGGTATTACAGATAAACATTTGTAATTGGCCTGTTTTGACCACATTTTGTATTGAATTCAAGTCATAGCAAATATGCGAGAGACGTTGCAACCTCAACATAGTATTAAATAAATGTCATTTGTTTCAACAGCCACAGCACTGCTACTGATTTGATTTGATTCTATTTCCAGGTTGTTTCAAATTCAGAGCGAAAGTTAGCCTTTTATGTGAAATTATGTCTGTACCTATAGAGGTGCGTCCCAATCTCGCAACAGCGCCTTCGTGTCCGTGAGATCTGGACGCCTGAAACAAATTAATACTAACAAAATAAATATTTCTTACCTTTTAACAGCTACTACCGAACACATTTGTGGTCGAATTCGTCCTCTGGCATTAATCCTGAAGGCTATAGCAAATAGGTTGGACAGCCTTTACATGTTTGTTTTAACGGAATCTGTATTAGAAATCGAATACTAACATAGTTGATAAGTGTACGAAAACAAAATGGATCCTTTGTAGTCCTAAAGTAGAATAAAGATTATTTAATATTTATTTAAAATATTTACGCTATTTTCATACAATCTTATATAGGTACCACCCACTTTTCATTCTGATTATTTTTCATTTCAAAGGTATATAGGTATTGTCTCTTTGACCTGCAATTTAACTGCTGTAAAACAAAAAAAACACTTTTGTCGGTGGGCTAAACTGTAACACATAAAAACTCTTTGCTGAGTTTAATTATAAAAAATCTCCTCCAAGACAAAATAAAAAGCAACGTTACCGCACGAGAGCAGTAAGCCAATAAACAGTTACGTACCTTCATGATATCGAATTTACGACTAAATGTATTGACAGTTCTTCTTGACTTCTTCTTGTTGGCCCTGAAAATAGTGAAAATGCAAAATTTTCAACGAATCAATATATAAAATTCATCAACGAATCAATATATAAAAAGTAGAATATATTACCTAGAATATAAACCTATATTTTGAAAACGTAAATAATTCAAATAACCTTTCGAATATTTATTTCGCAGAAGAATAATTTCTACGGTACAGTACAAACAGTGAAATGGTTTCCTATTTTGCCGAATGGCAAAAAATCACCTAACCGATGGAAAATCGTCAAATAACCCGCGACCAAGTTAACATATTTTTCAATATTTCCTAAACGACTGTTATGATTATAATGAAACAAAGCTAAAACGTTCATACGTTCAAGAGCTACGATCTGTGGCATCGTAGCTACACAGATAGACAGATCCACAGATACACACATAACACTTATAACACTCCTCTTTTTTTGTCAGGGATCAATTAAAGACATGGTTAGAAAGAGGTACATTCTGAAGATTATAAACGAGACATTGACATATCATTGCCTTCTTGAATATATTTTTTATCCCAATTTATTCTTTGTTTTTAAAGGTGGGATTTGAGCAAATTGACTATCCATAGTCTCTGCCTACCTTCACCTGAGGGACTGAGACATGAGTTTTTTGTATGTACGTTTGTGTTTCTATATTAAAATATAAACTACACTACCGTTGTTAAAACAACAGGTAACTACTTACAGGTAAGCAACTACATGAAGCAGCCCCAGCGCTGTCAATTTCCTGATGCGTGGCCGTTATCGCAATCTTGATCGATTTTCAAAAACTTATCTATGGTTTCTATTCTTCTTATCAAGTCTAAGGACTAAACTCTGTCTTATACTTTATTTGCCCAGTATTCCGCAACGCATACAGCGTTTGAACTGGCCTCGGACAAATCCTCCATTGTACAAGTTGTAGGACACGCCATGCATGAAACGACGTGGTCCATGGTTTGCTTAGATATGCCACAGTCGCACTGAAAACTGTCATAAGAATATCCCCACCTAAAGAGATTAAAGTGTCATCTTCGGGTTAGCCTCAGTTCTCTACCAACTCGAATTTTAAAATGATATTCTTAATTAGTAGTCTGTCACTATTCCTAACTAGCTGGAAATCGAATCTAAATAAGCCGAATACGAGGCGAATACACTAATCACTCCAATAGACGCTTATTAAAAAAAGTTATCATTCATTCCTATTGTATCACTCGGAACGTTCAATACGGAAACAAATGAGAAAAAATTCTCAAAATCCATTTGTTGAAGATAAAAATAAAATATCAACCAAATATGACAAGTAGGATATTAAACTCTTGGGCCGTGGGGACCAGACGCATATTTCTTAAACAGGGAACAATCCAAGCGCCTGGTCGAAATTACGAATGACCAGAAGGCTGGCCTCTTCTTGGGTCAGCGCATAAGCCTCCCTATTCAGCGGAGCAACGCGGCCAACCTTACCAAATTCGAGGGAACTAGGTAATTTTTTTATGTAGCAAGTAGGTATTATCTCTGTTATAAAAATAAATCGTTAAATAAATAATAATAAGTATGATATTTAAGATTATGGACATCCTCGCAATGGGGTAACTATGAGACACTGTTGAAGAGTCCCTCAGTATAAAATCAGAACTGGCAAAAAACGACGAAAGATAACCGGGAATCCTACAAGAATTGCCAATTGTCCGGACGTCACTCAATACTGCACGCAGCGCTGTAGCGGCTGCGAGCGCCCTGCGCGGAGTATATTCACGGGTCGGCAATTCCCCAAATCTCTCAGTAAGTGAGCTCGTGTTCCGCCACACGAGCGGATTAGCCTGAGCCCTGAGAACTGTTTCTCCTCCGCGATTCATTCGGGAGGAGTGTGCGCCAAATAAATAAACTGAAACGCCGCTCCGAGACACGAATAACGCTTTAGTAAAAAAGGGAATATGATTTGTTGGGGATTGTCGGCCCCGAAAGAGAATACCGGGCTGTATAAGGATATAATTTTTCAATGAGTTCGCTCGCTTCGAGATTCGGAATCCTGCTGCTGAGCGTAAAGCGTTTTTTCTTCATTCTTTCCTCTATAAATCTATAAACCCTTACTTACTTTACCTTTCTCCACAAATGCAATGAAGTAAACATTTGTTACATCTATAGTTATCATACATCAAATCATGATACCTAAAATCTGTCCAGACTGACTTGTCTTATTTAATAATGGAAGTATGTAAATGAATAATTTTTTTTTTTTTCTTAATTATACTAGACATACCTATATAATATAATATAGCGTTCTGGCTCTGCCTGGCATTGTCGAGCACGATTCGGTTGGCGAGGGATACGTTTATCTACGGCCATAGGGCGGTCAGCGTGTCACTGTGTGTTTCCTTCCTACTTTCCTATCCCCCTCCTTTTTGACGATTGAAAGAGATATTTATTGTCCTAATCAATAAAGAAATTTTGATTTGATTTGATTTGATTGAATAATTTTGCAGCAGTATTAGTTGAAATTCACATACTTACAATACACAATGTACAGTCGAGTTCATTAATATATGAGCATTACCAAGGCTTCAAATATAAATGTACATGGGAAGGTACTTATATATCTGAGCAGATTCTTCAATCAAACATATGTACATCTGCTCAGATATATAAGTACCCTTTCATGTACAGTTATATTTTAAGCCTTGGGAATGCTCACATATTAATGAACTCGACTGTACGTAGCTTGATTGATACGGCAATTCGTGCATTTGGGTATTGTTTGTTTACCAAATAAGACAAGTTAGGTAGTCTGAACAGATCATAGAAGAGTTAGATATTATGATTCATATATAACAAAGAAAGAGGTAACTTACGAGGCATTTCTGAACATTGTTTTATCAACATCAACCAAAGTTATTCTAAACATTGTTTTTGATTTAATATCATGAATGTACCTTTTCTGTCAGACAATAAGCGTTTCCGACATTCTAAAACAAATACATTTAGAAAACTTGTAATTCTGGGAAAATGTGTTTTTGATATTTGTTCATTACGAGATCATTACAATAAACTAATCCTTCACCTATATTAGGCTGCGTTTACATCAATGGAGAGCAAATTTTAATCCAAAGAGTCTCCAGTTATATCCACTTTGAACGTTGATGATGTGATGGATGGAATGTGCAAGGACACTGCAATCACACGCTGGAGAATTACGCTAACCACGCCTAAACAATTTATAGCCCCCACAATATCAATGCTCAGTTCGAAGCCTAGTTATACACATTATTACACTACATTAATAATTAAAACTTAACGTATATGACGATGAAAAATATTTACTATGAATAAATGAATATGAATTTATATTCATATTGCAGTCTGGCGGCCGACACCCCACGGGATTTTTGCGTGTAGTCGTAGTATGTTGGAACGACTTCCGTACCACCCTGCACTTTTTAAAAATAAGCGTGAAAGTATATGAAATGCAATTTATTAAATTGATGGAAATTATGGAACCATAAATACAAAAAATGGCAGGTATTGTCCTGGCGTCAATAAATTTAATTTAAGCTAGTTCCCGTCTCTGTTGTGGGTATACCGCAGAGAAAATATTTTCATCACGCACCATTGCCGGGCGAAAGGTGCTGAGTGGCCGTACTTATACAAACGGAATTTTAAAAGGAATAACTTTTAAAGAGAAAGGAGAAGAAAAAATGTTGTTTTCTCCTCATCCTTTGAGTATTTTCGCCCTTAAAGCTGAGATAAGTCATCAAATTATGCGAACGCTATGTTGTTTACAAATTGTTTCTGAAACGAGTCACGTTCCCATTCAGAGGTAGGCGCAAAAATTGGACCAATTTAAATAATGCTCAGTGCTTTGTTGCGCCCCGGCTTGTTATTCCATTTGTATGGATTAGGTAAGACGTTGAAGTGAAATGAAGGAACTTTTTGATTGAAAGCCCTGACAAGTTTTTGTTAGTCATTTCCATAAACGAACTCCGATCCCGGAATAAGTCAAAACACTCTGACAATGTCAAAACATTTGCTAGTTTTAGGACCAGCGCGCTGTTTCAAGAATATAATGTAAATAACCTAAAAGGGGAATATCTACAACATTTTAGTTTAAAAAGACCTCCTACGTATAATAGCGCAACGACTAAGACTCAATCTATAAACTTCGTAACAACAAAACAAAAGGAAGAGTCTTAAAATTTAATTATACCGGCACACTTAACTTATACGCCTGTCGTCTCCTTTGTTTCCAAGATAAAAGGGACGCCTTCGCGAGTTTTACGCTCAAAGATTACATGCGACAATAATTTCGGAGTTGCTATCTATTGCGGCACACTCTATTGTCTTTATTAGAACATATGTGTTATAAATATGATGCATGAACGCATTACAGGGACAAATGGGGTACGGGTGACTCGACGACGCGTGCCAGTCCCCGATACCAAAAAAAAACATTGACTTTACGTCGTGACGTCGCCACGACGCAATAAACAGTGATTAAGTTGTGTTACAATGGAAATATGTATACATTTCAAAACTTTACAAAGTGTCTTCATAATGACATTTTAGTGAAGAATATGCTGTAAAGTGAACAAACACAGTTCACTATTTTTAAATATAAAGTTATTAACACGTCGATCTGCTTTACTTATCTCATCTCTTTTCTGTAGGCCTGCTGGAAGAAATTTCTTTTAGAAATAAGTAGTGCCTGTTGTGTCGTCTATATGTATGATGTTTCTCTATGTATTTTACTGTGTGCAATAAAATGTTAAATAAATAAATAAAATAATCAATTTGGAGTAGACGCATCCAAAAGGTTTCTTACATCCAAGATTAAAATCTGTAAAATGTAAAATAATAGGCACTTACTCAGGTTACAATATTAAGCACAACAATACATGGTGCCTAACACATTTATTAAAAATCAAAGAACACGAAAGTACATTGCAATACTAAAAATCGGCACACGAATTATTCACTGTGCTGTATGAAATGTTTGTTAATAAAACTACACTGTAAAAGTTGGTTGACAATCGTAAATTTAAAGATGCCACAAGGCTGTAATAATTTACCCTTTTACTTCAATAGATTATGCTGGAAACTTATCATGTATCCAAATATTCGGTTTAGCTGGTAGATAGGGGGAGACGTGTTCTTAACAAAAAAACCGTCAAACCTGAATATTTCAAAAACGGATCTATGAATCTTAAAAAGTCACACACCCTCACTGGCATCAAAAGACCTGTCCAACGACACCTCACAAAGCAAAAAAAGAATTCGCTCCTATTTTACTTATAGAGATGATACCCAAAAAAAAAGGTACATGCATTTTATAGATTTTATTTTACAACGTTATCGGCATGAATAATAAATAATCTACCAAATCTAATCATACCAAATTTCAGCTGTCTGTACCAACAGTTTTTGAGTTAAGCAGCGGAAGGACAGACATACGAACATGGCGGAACTATAAGAATTCCTTGTTGTACTACGGAACCCTACATCAAATCCGAGAAGCGATTTCAGAAATTCAGCCCTATTTAAGAATCTAAGACCGAACGCAAGCCTCTAATTGAGTACACACACGGATCTTCTTATAGAAGGGTGACACAAAAAATTCAGCTCGTAAATGGAGTACAGGAAATATTGGGAACCGTTACTTCAACGCTCTCTCATCGTGATTTATCTGCATGTCTGGACGGTTCAGCGGCGGCACTGTGTCATGTAAAGCGATGCTAATCCCGGCAGTGTTTGTACACAGGGCACCGGGCGAGCCGAGCCAGATTGAATACTGTCACCGGTTAACGAACCGTATTTAAGACTCGTTAGTGTCACTTGTGACTGCACTGCACTAGTCACTTATTCCAAATGCGAGTACTATTCACTACATACTATAATGCGGAACGAGAAATGTGAGGTTCGGCGGAGAAAGTAATCAGCGCTCTCTATGGTGTCGTTTGAAGAATTAGTAATTTTTTTTTTTGCAGATATTGTACATGTTTTTTGCAGACATTTTGACTTGCTAGACCGATGGAGGGATGTAAAGAGAGACAAAACGACGAAAAAAGAGGGATGTGTCTATAAGTTTGACGTGTGTATCTGTGGAGGTGTGTATATGTCTGAGGCATTGTAGTTCCCGAACGGTTAAACCGATTTTGATGCGGTTTTCTTCATCTGAAAGTCAGTTTAATTGAGACGTTTTGGGTTTCGTTTCATTAAAATCCGTTAAGTGGTTTAGGAAATATCACCGCCATCATCGGAGTTCATCTTCGTCCAAACCAAATAGGTTGAGAACTATCCGGATCCAATGGATGGTTTGCATACGGAATTCTTCAAGAACGGGGTGGGGACTACAATGATATAGTCGAATAGAGATATTTTCTTTCTTTCTTTCTCAATGCGACTGGTGTTTATCTCTGTCATTGGAAACGTCCATAGACTACAGTAATACGACAGTGATAGTTTACCATCAGGTGCGGTTTTAAGAGGGCGACAACACTTGTGTGAGACCCGAATATGTACCTACTCTATACTAATAATATTATAAAAAGAAAATATATTATTGTTTATTTGTATGTTTGGAATTGATAATCTCAAAAATCACTTAACTGATTTAAAAAAAATCTTTTACCTTTAGAAATGAAGTCATTACGAGAAATAGCATATATAATAGTTTTTTCCGAAATTCAATGAGGTGGCCACGGGAACCGTAGTAACTGAATTTTACGCGGACACAAGCTAGTTAGCTAGGCGGCCAATTCGTAAATAATTTGTATAAGTTGTGAATGTATCAATAGGTATATATGCATGGACAAATTCACACAACGCCATCTAGCCCTAGAGTAAGAAAAGCTTGTGTTATGGGTGTTGGATAACTGATAAACTACTTATATACTTTTTTTTAAATACATACTTATTATACGTACTACACCCAGACCCGTAACATAAATTAAAATTCATCATTTCAATTTCTGCTCGGCCGGGAATCGAACCCGGGACCTCTGAGTGGCGACCGGCATGTTAACCAACTGAACCACTCAGTCGTCGAAGGTACATATTGTAAGAAATGAATAACCATACGTATACCGACCATAAGGTATGTTTTGTTCGTCTGTACAGTCCTAAGTAAAAGATTCAATGTACAGAGTAAACGTTTGTTCCTCCATTACATCTCCATTTATACCTATACAATGCAAACTTCTCTTTCAATTCTCTGGTTCTTCTTTCAACGAAAGTGTTTAACGTAAATTAAAACTGCAAATACCATCGTGGATAATTATAATACCAGAGCAACAGAATTTCCACTGTTCCAGGAGTTTTATTAACATATTTCGACAAATATAAAATACCACATCACTTCTTTAACCTCAATACTTTTAATTTAACCAAATTACTCATTACACTTTGGCCGTGTGGTGTCCGGCAGAGTTGAATAGCACCGACCCCTTACACTATTGGGTGTCGTACAAGGCGACTAATGTTTTCGAGGCAAAAGATCAAGAGTCTCCGTAGTCTGGACAATGGGCTCTCCAACCCGCCTGCCAAGCGTGGAGATTATGGCAATTGCCTCCCCTTTCGTGGGAGAGGCCCTAAGTCCTGCAGTGGATTGTTATGGGCTGTGATGATGATGATGACTCATTACAGCTGCTGCCTTCAACAATAAGTCCCTAATTATTTTTATAGACTACTATAACGCTAATGGCAAAATAAGAATTCTTTTGAAATAAATGAAATTACAACTTGTCATAACTCATTAAAACCGTAGAATATTTTAATGTAGTCACTAAAACCTACATAAATATTTAATGTAGGCATTTAAAACGCTTAAGCGTCCACCAAACCGAAAAGCCTAAAAAGAAATTAAATCTAATTGAGCGGAAATCCTTCTAAGTTCTAGATGGGCATCGGTCCCCTCGCTTAAATAATGAAAAAGTTTTCCAATAATCTTTTAGCCGCCCTCCGCCATTAGAACAAAAACATCGGGGCCCATTCACGCCCCACCGTTCCCGAAACTAGCCCATTGAGATTAACTAAGTTCGAAGGCAACAATATAATTAAGTTTAGCTTCGGTGAATTGGTAATGTTTATTGGATTGCCAGGTTGTTTATTTATTAATTCATCCGCCTGGTTGTGCTGCTGAAATTAATTGAAAGAATAAATTAACGAAGTTACGCAATCAATATCACCAATACCATTTAGGCAGAAAATAACTTGTCCCTGGTGAGGTGAGGTAACAACGAAATCGGCATAATTAATTCAATCGCAGATTTATGTTTTAAATTTGTGCTGTAAATTATTGGGGTTATTTTACCAAATACAATGTCATTACCTTTAATTTCGTTCAACAAATTACTAATCTTCTTTCTTTCTTCTTACGGTGTCGCCTCGTTTCGGATTAAATTTGCCCAGGACCAGGGGCCCGCCCTATTTTTGAGCCGCTCGCATTCACGCGAGCGCTACCTATCTCTTTCACACTCCTGGTAAGTTGCTAGAGATAGAAAAGAAAAGCATTAGAAGGCGAGCGCTCGCGTGGATGGGATCCTTGGCTTCGTAAAAATCCTCAAAGGTGAATATAAAATAGTAACTAATGAATAACATAAGCATTGAAACCACTGTTTAGGATTTCTACCCGTAAAACGATATCCAAATGAAAATAGCTCATAAATTGCAAACGTGTATTTTATTAAATATGGATAGAATGCACAGCCGAGTGAATAGAAATTTAATATCAACCCGAAGCTGTAGTTTATTGGGAAGGTGTTTCTGGTTCCACGTGAAACGATTGAAAAGCGCTTATTATTATTGTGACCATCTATACTTGTATACTTTAATGCAAAAGGTTTTTCTGTACAAAATGTTTGTCAGAGAGGTATATGAATCTCGCACGTGAGCTTGAATGAAACATAAATTCTACTTTCATGGTTTGACTTCATTTTCTAGCTGGAATAACTCTGAGAGCCGGCCGGCCTCCGCGGTCACGGCGAGATGCCCCAACTCAAGTGCTCTCTAAGGATAGTCAACGGGTAGAATCGGTAATTTTCCCAACATCCGGAAACATTACTCTACTCACTGCAAACTTAGATGGTAAAATGGTGATAGGTAAAAACTAGCTGTAATCTGCAATAATCATCTTATTATTATTTCTTCATAGAAGGACAAATTATTATGTTTTATTTAGCGGGGTAACGAGGTGACGTGTTTTCATATTTAATGAACCGGAGGGTCATCTTGACGGCTTTTTTAACGATATCCTGTGCCTTTATTGGTCTGCTTCAAGCAATTTAATTTAATTGTCAAGGGCCCATATGATGATGAGCTGATATCTAAAATTAAAAATAAGTTTACTTCAATATAATAGGATTTCAACTCATATATTCGACTCTCCAGACGCTTCTAACTTTTGTATCAATCACCCTTCCTATTTATTACTCTACTTAAAAAGCATCTTCGTGTTAACCGAACAACTTCGATACGTCATTGTCGCCCACAGAAATGTTTCCACGGAATCCCTCCATTTCTTATTTTACACCCGAAGTATTCCAGTTTATCTCTCGCCAAGATTCCAATAACTATTTCGAATAGAGCTATTATTCCGCGTCCTAAACAGAAAGAAACAAAGCCGAATATGACATGTGCCAATTCACATGAAAAATAGGGCCCCATTTTGTGATATGATGAAAATGTTGCTCGGGGAAAATTGCTCATCCTGATTGCGTGCGTGATGCAACTACATGTATAAATAGCGCTCTCCTACCCTCGCTTAACTTTTCTGTATACTTAACCTTTAAAAGAGTTGCGTGAATTAAATATCGTTTACTTTTTTCTTACCTTAACTTGTTCGAACGCCGAGTACGTTTTCCAGTTCTTATTCGAGTACTTGCCAGTTTCTGGGAAACCTATACAAGAAAAGCCTTCTTTCGAAGTACATTCACACTGAAAGAACATGAAAAAGCTATTGCCCTTCAACTCACCACCGAACGAAATCAAACAATAATACTCGAGCTAGGCTCCACCTGGGATAGGTAAACATTTGCTTTACTTTCGTAACAAGAGCAGAATCTCATCGATCTCCTGTACAGATTTCTTTTCTTTTGTGATTTTTATGGATACCTACACAACGGTAACCGATCGTATTTTGTCTGTGCTTTATTTGTCTTAACCATAGAGCAAAAAATAATAATTTGCCAGTCTACATGAAGGTAGCTAACTTTCCAATCTTTTTGGTCTTTACCCACTTCGGAGGCTTAAAAACTCGGCCAACAAAGGTGAAAACCACTAGAAGAAAATTAGTTTAGTATTTTTTTTTCAAATTCCGTAAATTAACTGGATGTTATTTTCCAGAACACTATACTTAAATATGTTTCTAGGCTACGTATGTACTTTCTTCATCTACAAAAAACAATGCTCACTGTAACACACTTTTGGCTTGACGTTTTATATGATGGAGGTAAAAAATACTCGGGCAGCGGAAATTTCCGGGCGACTGGCTGATGGATGGGAGACGCCTATTCGCGATGACAACGCCGAGATATTGTCTCATATTTAACGACGCTGATAATCGATTCAATCAATTCTTGCCTGGAAAAACTTTACCTTGGATGGTTAAGTTAACAAAAACTTTTATAATTACTTTGCCAATTTGGTCAAATGATAATGTCTAACAGATTTTTAGTTTTTTGTATGTAGGTATCTTGATAGTTATTTGCGTTTGTGAAGTTATGTGTGTTGACGACAATAGTAGTAGAGATAACGACATGGAGTTTTTCAACAAAGGAATGTAAAGTTTTTTACGGGGTAGACAACGCGTGGGTGATACCCCTGGTATTATAAACGCCAATAGGTTGCGGTGACTGCTTACCATCAGGCAGGCCGTAAGCTAGATTGCCACTTTAGTTGTATACAAAAAGATAAAGTCGTGAACGAAAACTGGTTTTTGTCATATAGTTAGTCAGCAATTCCCATCAGTCAGTTCAATACTAGGTTTAAAAATTTTAAAAAATATGTAGGTAATTTATAAAAAAATACATTCCCATACAATGTTGAGTCTGAGTAACAATCTGAAAGACTATCAAATACCCAATACGATAGGACAAATGTAACACTCCAAACTACACTACATCATATATTTCATTTATTACCATCCACTACACAATTTGGAGACAATAATAACGTAATAACATCAACTCATATTGAATTCGAAGCTGACTGCGCGACTGGGGTAACGAAGCCGACTGGGCTAGTAATAAAAATTGACTTATTACTGTCTGTAAAAGTGCTGTGATATCGTAATTTAGAATCGTAAAGACCAGCGGTGATTTATTGGGGGCTGAATGAAAATGAGTCAGTAGGGAGCACTGGGTTACTAAAGTAAGGTACAGTTCAAGGCCCCTATCACAAAAGCCTACAGCGATGACGCTGCCTGCCCGTCACCGCAAATTCTTACCAAGTTACATTGTTTGACATTCCTTAGTCAAAATAAATATTACAAAAGGCTTTTCAAAGTTCCGACAGCTCACGGCAGGCTCATGGTGACATCGGTAGGGAATCGTATTCCCGAAAATCGCTAGTGTGACGGGAGCCTAAGCTTTCAAAGCTGGGGCTATTCGGCGGGTATACTGTGGGCTTTACGATCAGACGGCGGCATTCCTTTGTGCTTTCAACGACGACTCGCTGCCCTGCACTGCGAACGCACACAGACAAATCACAAATCAATAGCATTCCCGATGTCCGTGTTCAGATTCCTCTAAAGACGTATTAACCATAAAATAAGATCGATTTTACGAAAATAACGAGTAATCATAAGCTATGAAAAGTATTACGTAAACTTTTCCTTTGTTATATCGTAAAATATTCTACAAGTAAAATATCACAAGCAAAGTTCGCAGCCGCCTCTAACTTTCTGCCTGAACAAATATTAATAATCACCGTATGAAAACCACACATGTTCCAGGTTATCGACGTTATTATAACGATTCACAAGACTTGTGAAAACGGAAAATATTTTCAAACAATACTTGGTATTACGTACGTACCGAAGACGCAGCGTAAGTAGGCTTCCCACTAGGTGGACCTACAGTCTGGTAAAGATCGCAGGTACCGACTGGATGCGAAAGGCACAAGACCGGCCTATGTGGAGATCTCTGGGGAATGCCTATGCCCAGCAATGAGCGTCTTCCGGCTGATATGATGATGACCACTTAGGATTGCTTAAGCGGACCCTGGGTCCTCGCGTGCTGCGCGAGGGCGCAACCGGGACATACGCCAAGATGATGATGACTTAGTATTGCTTGAAAATATTTTTTAGAAACACATGACAAGAAAGTGATTTATCATCGTTCACAAAACTTCCTGTATAACCAAAATGACACTGAAGTTCAACCCGTTAGGTATACTATCTCTATGGGTTCAACCCTGAATAATCTTCATAATGGAAAATCAACATTGTTCTTTTATGAAGTGCAATTGAACTTCAACCTTAGGATGGTAAACCACTTTTTTGCCCTACCGTACTTAACCTTTTAACAGCAAAAGAAAAGTTTAATTTGTGTTTGCAAAAGGTTACCCCTAACTTTCACCAGACGTTAAAATTGAATTTTAATTCTCTTATTCATGGAATATCTGGCCATATTCACGGAATATAGACCTCGCATTTTTGTTACCGTGAGTTTCTGAGTTCATGGCTTCATGAACATCCACAAAGGGCCGAGATCCCGACAAACAGTCACGATGCTATCGACTTCCTCCCACTTTTGTCAATCACGCCGCCGACTAAGATAAGATTTTAAAATCGTCTTGCGGCTTCGCTCTTTCGCTGTTCCTCATCCTTATTTATGAGATTGCGGCTACCTTCTACAAACAAAGACTTTCTTTTGTACAGAAATGCGTTGGCTTTTAGAGATTTGTTGGCTTCAGGGAACAAAGTAAAGATTTTATAAATATTTGTCAATAATAAATGAAATCCAATGAATATGTTCTCCCTTAATATTGGATCAAGTAATTTCTCTTAGACCTTTCCTGCTCACAATTCTTTTGCTATTTCCAAAACCTTTACAAACACAAACAGTGGAAATAACCACAACAATGTTATATCGAATCACAAGGAAAAACTTATCAATAAAACAGTCGTGGCATCAAATAAATGTTGTCCTATTCAATACATTTGGGAATAGATATCCGGGCGAGATGTATCAAATAGCTAGTTTACAACAAGAAATTGAACAGAAAATTACATCCTTTGTAATCCACATTGGTGTTCCGTATATAATGTTGTGCAGAAAACACAATTTAGCCTTAGGGTTGACAGCGTTTGCACTTTGAAGTTTCAGCTTTTGCTTTTCGTAGCATAATGCTACGGCGTAGTACGACGAGCTGTAGCTTGTACAATAAGTCAACCTTATAATGATGTACTGAAATCTTTTACTGTAGAAATCTTTTGCTTCTTAATATATTATGCCAAGTGCGGATCATTAGAGTTGAATCGAATGGGCGCCGATTTATTTGGTTCCCGATTGAACACTACGAGAATAACTTTAAAGCGCATGTTTATGTGATGATATAACAGGCATGCATCATCAGGGAATATTAGAGTCAAAAAATATGACTGTGTTTTGTAAAGTGATAGACTAGAACAGCACTTCGTGGCAAATGGAGTGGCATACTGATTATGGTAATAGGCAGTGACGCTTACGATCTGACGGTTAAACTTTGTACGCGCTTCAAAATTATGTGCGGTCATTATGCAAGCGCTTTGCAACCAAGATCCAGCTTGTTTGCAAAAAGATTTCAATTCCGTCAACGAATTTAACAAAGTGGCGAGAGCGTTGCAGAAAATGTAGCGGAGTTAAAGACTTCATCGTTTTGTCTTTTTACAGTCGTTTCAAAGAGAATTTGGCGGATCAGTTCGTCTGTGGTTGGGCCAGCGGCTGTTCAAACAGACAGTTTAACGAGGTCGATGTGTCATTCGATCGAGCATTTAAATTAGTGGTGTCGATGAAGCGGGTAAGCCGAATGCAGCGAATGACGGTCGAAGCATTCAGGCAGACCGCGTAGCAACAGTAGGCGTGACGTCAGCGGTGCATCGTATGACTTCGGCTCTGGCTCGGAAACAGCCGAACGGCTAGTTCGCCGTTCTCATAGTCCAATGAGTTTCGTAAAATCTCCTCACTGTGTGTCAGTCCTCGAATGCCTGCTCTAGTGGCTAAAACTGATCGAAACTCGAGCGAGACGTTTATTTACTTCCCCGGAAAACAACTCATACATACAACAATACAAGAAAAAGAGTCATATTGTTGCAATTGAAAAAAAAACTTAACGTTAATAGTTTAGTCAAGAGAAAAATTAGCCGTGACCCGATTTATTTTACGGAATACCTACATAATTTAGTAAAATTGTAAACTACCTACTTGTAGAATCGCAAAATAAATAAGTGTTAGCTGCGTTCTCCGTGCAGAGGGCGCCACCAGTCAACGACCCTATATAAGGACCAGCGGGACCAATGAATCGGTCTATTTTGCCTGCGGCGCGCGCTCGAATAACTTTCATTTTCCGTGCTATTTTCTGTTTCGCGTAGTAATTAAGTATCCACATGTTTGTTTTCGTTTTAATTTAAATAATAAATCTCAATTGTTTATTTGTCGGTATTCTTCTTTTTTTTTAATAAATTTCAATCTTTACTTCTAAAATCAGAAGTGGGATTCGAAAGCCATCAGCCGCCGAGTGTCATTTCTGATCACGCGATATGTCAAGTAGAAAACCACCGCGAGAGCGCGCGTCATCGCCCAGGACTTATCCCAATCTAGGTTCTTTAGCGGCGACCATGGACGCCATCCTCAACCGGCTGGCAACGTTGGAGCAACGTAGTTCCGCCTCTCCCGCTAGCATCGGCTCACACTCTGCGATAGCTGCCGTCGGTGACGCGAGCGGCGTGGTCGCTCCGCCGCCGCCCGACGCCGGGGCGAGGTCCACGGCGATAGCCGGCAGCGACGTGACGGATCGCCTCATTGATGCCTTGAAATCCATGAATCCGGTGAGGTCTAACCAATATTATGTGTCCGATTTTGATTCCAATATTCACGACGTTGTTGCTTGGTGTGATGAAGTAGATCGTGCCCGAAGAAATCGATCGAAGAAAATCATTATGTCCGCCTCGCATTGATGTCGCGAATATTCTATTTGATGTAATGTGTACTGAATCCGATAAGTACTCCACATATGCCGACTACGCACGTAAATCATGGTTACGGTTACGTATCGTTAAAGGGATAAGTGATGAACTGTTGTGTGCCATAATTGTGCGTGGTATAAAAGATCCCCAAATTCGGGCAGCCGCGACTAACGCCAAATTAACGCCCGATACAATTGGAGTTCTTATCTATTTATGTGAAACCAAATCATTCAAGTGCAAGTGTACGTAATAATTCCCAAATGCGCGATCGACCTGCAAATGACTCATCGCGTAAACGTTCTGCTACAAATGCGGATTCACAGATTCGGTGTTATAATTGCGGCCTATCTGGTCATAGAAGTAATCGCTGTACGAAAAGACCAAAACTAGGGGTAGATTCTAAAACCGACCGTAACAAAAATATTTCTAATATAACTACCCCCGATTCAAAGAATAAAATTGTGTGTAATTTTTGTAAGAAAGTAGGTCACCTCGAACAACAGTGTTTTACCAAAGACCGTTCTGAGTCATGTAATAAAGCGAACGTAAATTTCTGTCGGGAAACTAAGAATGAGTCTACTAATCGCGACATAGTTACCGCGGTGTTATGTGGCGTTCCTACGGATGCGTTGATTAAAAGTGGCTCCATCATTGCGCTAATTTCGAATGAACTTGTCAAATATTTCTCGTGTCGCGTGGACTCGAGTGTACAGATTTTACGCGGCTTAGGCGCATTAGAAATGCGTTCGGAGTCCTTCGTTACATTACCGGTAGAATTTATTTACGTTACACTAGAAGTTGACTTCTATGTAGTACCAACCCCGTAGTTACCTCAGTACCCCTGTTCTCTTTTATACAGACGTTTTAAAAAGACGAGGTACCCCGTACACACGCACGGGCGACTGTCGGCGCATTATTAGAGATACATCGGTAGTAAATCATGTGACTTGTAGTGAACCAACTGTGCAACTTGACTCAATTAATACTGAAAAGGTGCAACTGGCTTCCGTGTTGAACAAGTACTCCGAGTACTTTCTTAGCGGCACTGCAACGACGACTGTCCAAACAGGGCGCATTCGGCTCACTAGTGATGAGCCTGTTAATTACCGACCGTACAAATTGTCGCACGACGAAAAACTGCACGTTCGCGACATCGTCCGCGATTTGAAAGAAAAAGGCATAATACGTGAATCGGAGTCCACGTTTGAAAGCCCTATTCTTTTAGTAAAAAAAGAAAGACAGCTCGGATAGGATAGTAGTAGACTATCGCGCCTTCAATACCATCACCATAAAAGATCGGTACCTGCTTCCTTTAATTGAGGACCACATCGACAGGCTCGGGAACTATAACTACTTTACGGCATCAGATATGGTGACCGTTATCCACCAAATAAAATCGACGAGGAATCTGTGCATAAGATTGCGTTCGTTACGCCCGAGGGGCATTTTGAGTACTTTAAAATGTCCTATGGACTCGCGACTACACCGGTTGTATATCAAAGCATCATTTCCGACACGCTGAGGCCGTTCATTGATGCAGGCCAAGTCTTCGTTTATATTGATGACGTGTTATTGCTTAGCAACTCTGTTGAGAGTGACCTTATCTTTTCTCGAGTTTATTCTGATGACCTTAACTGAAGCCGGGATTTCAATTAACCTGCGCAAGTGCTTTTTTCTCACAAACGGGGCAGAATATCTTGGGAGAACGATAAGCAAGGGTCAGGTGTGGTCGAGCGCACTAAAGATAAATGCACTAGCCATGTCTCCCATACATATGTCAAAAACGGTAAAACGATTGAGTTTCTCGGCCTGGCCGGCTACTTCAGGAGGTATATCTCACGGTACGCTACCAAGGCGGGGCCCCCATGGCGTTTTAGACTCGAAAGGATGTTAAGTTTAATTGGGGCGAAGAGCCGTCATGCCAGAGAGTTCCATGTAAGAACCACCGTGGCGTTGGATAATCCTTATTGTGTTTATTTATGTTCAATTGCAGTGAGTGGCAGTTCATCCTTGCGTTAAGGGATGTGTGACCTATATAAGGCCCGCTGTGACATTAGATGGCCCATGTAAGACCCGCTGCGGCGTTGGAAGACCCTCGTAAGGCCCGCTGTGGCACTGGGTGGCCCATGTAAGACCCGCTGCGGCGTTGGAAGACCCTCGTAAGGCCCGCTGTGGCACTGGGTGGCCCATGTAAGACCCGCTGCGGCGTTGGAAGACCCTCGTAAGGCCCGCTGTGGCATTGGGTGGCCCATGTAAGACCCGCTGCGGCGTTGGAAGACCCTCGTAAGGCCCGCTGTGGCATTGGGTGGTCATGTAAGACCCGCCGCGGCGTTGAAAGACCCACGGTATGGCCCGCTGTGGCTGTGGGTGACTCGTGATCTCATTTAAGGCTAGATTCGTGAAGACATTATTCTAGACTAGTACACAAATAAGTACCTACCGGATGACACAGCGTAGCGCATGGAAAAATCTGACCCATACCGATGGGTAATGTCTATAACTTTTATTTACTGGCTCACGTATAATCTCTTACCTTCAGGTGCTGAAGACCCAGAGATGGTGGAACCTGCACAACCACAGCGAGAGCCACAACCTGGAGCCAGCGGTCACAGACCTTTAGAAAGGCCGGAGCCCGCAGAAAGATGCACAGAGCTGCAAAAATCCCTAGAACCAGACCCAGTGAGCGGCGAGGACGCTGCTCCGTCAGGAGAGGCCGGGTTAGCTGCGTTCTCCGTGCAGAGGGCGCCACCAGTCAACGACCCTATATAAGGACCAGCGGGACCAATGAATCGGTCTATTTTGCCTGCGGCGCGCGCTCGAATAACTTTCATTTTCCGTGCTATTTTCTGTTTCGCGTAGTAATTAAGTATCCACATGTTTGTTTTCGTTTTAATTTAAATAATAAATCTCAATTGTTTATTTGTCGGTATTCTTCTTTTTTTTAATAAATTTCAATCTTTACTTCTAAAATAAGATATAACTAAGGGAAAGAGCGAGCCACCCCAGCACAAGTATATTTATTACTTACTGGGGATGACTCACCTCATATATTGTAAAGATTTGAGAAATAAAGAAATTTTTTATTTTTTTATTTATACTTGTAGGTAGTACTTGTAACAGAGGAAACAAAAGCTATGCTCCTAAACAAATATAGTTTTCTAAGTGACCGAATAACAAATTGAAGCTGAATGTCTCCAATGTGACGCGTATGGCGAGAGGTCGCGGTCGGCATCGCGACAATGACAAATTGTCGTTGGCTACGTGGCGGCGCTTCGCTGCTCGAGCCACCATTAAATGCACTTTCTGAGCAATATTTGGAGTATTACTCACTCGACAATCAGTTCCTTGAATAATATTTTTAATTTAAAAAGGATTAAATAAAAAATAAATTATTATGTATGGTAAAATTCACACACATCTAGCCCCAAAGTAAGCAAAACTTGTGTTATGGCTGTTAGATAACTGATAAACTACTTATATACTTTTTTTAATTCATACTTATTATACATACTACACCCAGACCCGTAACAGAAATAAAAATTCTTCATTTCATTTTTTGCTCGGCAAGGAATCAAACCCGGGACCTCTGTGTGGCGACCGGCATGTTAACCAACTGAACCAATTAGGTCGTAAATATCATTGAGTTCGGATAAATTAACCTACACTTCAGTAAAATATTTTGTGTTTTGAAAGTAAATTTCGTCTATCAGGTATATCACGGCACACGTACCTACATCATCTTTCTTTATCATCTTCATTGCACTTTCATCGCTTTCGTGTGCCTATCAATTTTTTCCTGTAATGTTACAACTTTGCAGTTTCCCATCAACTTCCTGTGTACGAATTTTTTTCAGGCGCGGCGAACAATATTACATTGCTACGGTGCCCGCCGTACCCGCGAATTGCCTGTTTGTTATTTTGTTTCCTTTTCATCAAACACCGCTACCCGGCCACCCTTTGAAAGGAACAGAGGAAAAAATCATTGCACACTTTTATACACGTATTCAAAACAAACATGAAATTGGAAAAGGTCTCGGTTTCCGATTTGAATATGTTTGACGCTGCGTTAGAGTGATCAACGCGCCGTCGATTGCAAATACGACGCCTTTGGCGAATTCTGTCTTGTTCAGTTTGTCATGTACATGTCCAAGACGGTTATGAGCCTGTTAGTCAATCTCTTTGGCTTGAACATTTTGAATTGAAAACGGAACGTCGTCGATCGGAGCCTCACCTCGCGGATGGCTATAACTAAGAGGAATAATATTAAAAAATCTCTTTAACCATACTGTAATAAATTTGAAAGTGCTACGAAACTACTACGAAAGTGCAATAATAGGCGTCAATGTAAGGGTGCATTATTTAAGTATAAGTAGTTTAAGTAATAAAAATAAAAGTACAAAGTATTAGATAATTACTATAGAGTATTGGAAACAGTAAAATTCACTGATAAATAATAGATATAATGGATATGTTAATACTTAAATAGTCAATAGGTATAAATTATATAATTAGCTTCGTAAGTTTAAAGCCTCCTCCCTCCCAAAATGCTGCGCCCAACCGGGTCTGTATTGTATGTACATAACAATGTTATTGTATTATCTTTATGGAAGCTAATAAATATGAATATGAATATGGAACGTCAGATTTGGCGGCCGCAAGGATTTGTGGACCAAGACCTAAAAATAGTTACACAGCACATCCATTCTAGAGCGAAGAAGTGTAGATTATGCTGCGTTGAAAAGTTCCGTGAAAGCTCCAGAAAGAAGAAACGTATGTATAGAGTGTACTGTAAATAATGTACACATCCCCTACAGGGAGCCAAGCAGTGCGTACGTGGCAACCAGCAAGAGCCCCGGCGCTGCGGTCGGATCTCCCGCGGATCGGTCTGGTGAGGATGGAGGAGGACCATGGGTTTATAAAATTATAAATAAATATAAATTAAAAAAAATTAAGGAATAATGTTTACTTAACTTCAATCCATAAAAATGAAGAGACTGACCCAGCGTAACGCTTCCAACAAAATCTTCATCATGGGTATCTTGATTGACTGTTTCATCATCACCCTAGTTGTCAATGCCAGTTTACCTGTTATCAATTCCAGGTCATTTCATCTTCCGCTTTTCTGCTTTTCCTCCTCTACTCTTCCCGACTTCAGCGTCCTAATGTCATAAAGCATTGACTCTCGCATCCGACTCAGTGATATGATCCGTCTATTTTTGGGCCACCGACTGAGAGTCGGACAGGTTAAGGCACAAATTTCCAAGATACTTACATACCCGGAGCCCGGAGAGCCTGTGGCGAAGTAACGACGTTACACACACTGGTTCCTCCCGGTTACCCCTGTGGGATAGGGGCAACCAGGACTATCGAAATAGGAACGAGGATATCTATCACGATATTTTGTTCCGTATTTAGTTAAAACCACAAGAACAACAATTATCTATCTATAAGCAAGCACAGACTGAAGCTTTCAAAGTGCATAGCATAATTTCGCGTCGAGTCCAGTTAGCTTAAATTGTATTCAGGTGATTTATGCCGGTCGGCCGGCCTGACTCCACCAGTACTAGCTCTCACAGCCAAATTGGCTGTCCACCGATATAAATCTTTGCCAGGAACAACTTTGATTCAGTGAAACCATTGATTTATATTCCTAACAAGTTGCGAACCTTTCAGGTTTACTTTTTTATTTTTTAACACAGGGCATTAATCACTCTGTAGTCAAGTATGTACTTACAAAATTGTTTAGAAAAATACTTCTATGTTTCAATCTCCATCGTACACTACACCTACACTTAAATAACTGACCATAACTGTAAAATATATTTATAACATTTATGTGTTAATCAACACTTTTCACATCAAATTTCGAAAGCTTTTTAAGTCATACAATAGGCAAACAGGCCTATGTATGCTGCCATAGTTGATTGAAGATAATTTGCCGCTGTCAGGTGTGTCTAGGGCAGAGTAAGCACGCTTATTAACGCTGCAGCGCCTGCACGCGGTCGCCGGCAAATTAGGGACGGCCGGCCGATGAAATTGCCTGTTTGCATGTGACAGGCGCCCGTCTGGGGCTGCCTGTTCTATCAGCTGTTTATAGTTAACAACTCCAGTAAACTCAAATGGATTTCTTATTGTACGGATAAATAATGAATAGTTATTTTTATGTAGTTTTAATCAAATATATAAGGAATAATGTCTGGTGTTTACACACTATTTTAACGGATACCATGCCGGGCATATAAGTACCTACAAGACACAAAATATACATCGAGGTTGAGTTGAAATAAAAATAAGTTAAACTTATTATAGGCCTTTTTTCACCGGCTGGTTTCGTTATCAAAACGTATGACAAAGCACTTCCGCGGCGCCCACAGCCGCCTTAAACCGTCACGGAAATTAAAAGGCATTAACGTGCCCACTCTAGCCACTTTACCTTCAACTTGTCGCCACTGAGCCACTGAAAGGGTTTTATAATCATAATTTCACATAATCAGAGCCGAGCGGGCCAGTTGATGGTGCTCTTCATTATCTAAATGGCCAATCTGGAGGCTTAATTAAATTTTCTGCTTTATGCTAGAAGTGTAATTTAAAAAATGGGCACCTTCCCTGACCTCAACGGGCTCATTGAGGAGATTAAAAAAGATGCAGCGGCCCGGAGAGCCTGTGGCGAAGTAACGACGTTACTCCCGGCCGCGTATTAAAATGACAGCGAAAACCCATTCATAACGGCGCGGGAGGCGCTACGAAAGACTCGCCGTGAAAGAAGCTCGATTCATAGCATTCAAGAACGTTTGTGGCATTTCAAAAGATTTCAAGTTTCGAGTAATAGTGTTGCGAATTTTCGTATAACGTAGCCAGAATGTATAGGACGTAGGTAATATTTTTTTTCTCTATGGTATAGGTAACCAGAATATAGTTTGACAATATAAAAATATTTCTGAACGCACTACACTCATACAATGTAGACACAACTACGTATTTTATGTGGCTTATGTTGTTTTTACATCCACAACGTAATTAGGTTTACAATCTAGATTTCAGAAGTTCAGAACCACGCTTTATGCATACAAGTTCTTGAATTCTGTATTTTATAGATAGAAAAGGATCCTACTTTATGTAATTATATATACTTCCTTCTATCGGCGCTGCAATACGATAACACCGTTCACCGCACGTTTCAGCGCTGAAAACAAATTATTCCGCCAAATCCGACTCGTGTCCTCACATAATTTCAGCAGATTACGACGTTTGTACTGCCACACGCACGCATGACGATTAATTTGGGAGTTTAGGTTAAGTTTTTAATTTCCTTATTCACAGGTTATATATCTGCGAATAAATAATCATCTTGGCGTTAATGTCCCGATTGTGCTCTCGAACAAGAGGGTCCGGGTCCTCCTTGACCATAATCCAGGATTTGGCGATCAAGTAATTACAGTGGAGCGACTACTATCTGACCTCCGTGACCCTGCTACCAGGGGAACCTACCCAGATTGGATCATGGTAACTAAGTCAGTTGCCTGAATTTGTAGGTTTCATCAATATGTTTTCCCTCACCGTAAGAGCATCGGTTAGTATTCTACTAATGTACATAACTCAGAAAATAGTAATTGGTACATGGCCGCAGCGGGATTCGAACCCGGTACATCTCGCTTACGAGTCGGATACTCAACCGACGCCTAACTTTTTATAATTAGTTTTTTAGTTTAATGGGGAAGTTTTTAATTCCCCTATTCACAGGATTATCTGCGAATAAATAGAGTAAGTACTCGGTAGGTACTCGGGAAATGAAAGTTTGAAGAAGTTATACTGGGAAGGATTCGTGAGCGAGTATGAGGGTAGCCGCCATTCGGAGATAACCCGCATTATGGGGGACGCCGGGCAAGCGCATAAAAGACGTAACTCCAACCAAAAGTATTCGGGCAACTATTCAACTCTTCCCAACCACTCGTATTGTGCGCCACTCTGGCAACTTCGAAACCCATTTTCGTCGGGATAGCGTTTTCTTTATTTTGAAATGCTCGGTTTTTTCAAAATGTTTTGTCGGATTGTTATTTCATAAACATTAATGTCACACAAATTGTTTCTATGTACAAAAAAACTGAGAATCGAATAAACAAAACGATAAATCGTTCAGATTTCCGGGTGAGAACATAGAAGTGCAAACCTACTTTCATCGTGTCTGTAATAGCTTTTACCATAAAATCAATTCAATTACCCGTTTATACCGTGAATGATAGTCAGTTCAACTATTTCTTCCACACAATGACCAAAAGGGATTACATAACAATTCAGTTAGATAGAGGTCATAGAGGCCTTCCTTCCATTTAGATTCCTAACCTAATTTTTCACAAGACAAATGAATACACGAATTGTTGGGACTAATGTGGTTGGCACAGAAGTAGGTATTATCTGGAGAAGGGTAAAGATAACAATGCAGTAGTATCCTTGCTATAACAACAATTCCTTATGGTTACACTTATCCCATTTCCACGCAGTCGGCACTAAGGCCGCGACCGCCTCTTCTCATTAACGGACATTATGCGGTAAGCTGATTACAGTTTGCAAAAAATGTGGGTGCTGTATAGCTATTTGGCGGTGAAGGATAATGGTAGCCGCCAATGCTGGCAAGCGAAGATGGGGAGATGGTAGAAAAGGGTAATTACCCACCTGGCCGGGTGTTGTGACCAGGGGACCAAGGGCCCGACAGTTAATCGTCGGAAGTTGTATATATGCCGTGGAAGTTGGCACATTTCTCTAGCGCGATGCAGGACGGTTAGCGCCATCTATGGGCGGATGCTTGCCAACCTTGTGTTCGTGTACTCGTAATGTGAGTATCGTTGAGTTTCCCTAGTGGAGCGATAGATGTCGCTACAGTACTCCCCCCGGAGACTGGAGGTCGATACCGAAGCGAGAACGCTGAAGCTGACGTATGAAGCGTAGTCAGTGTGGCGATGCGGTGAGCAATGGCGTAGCTCTGGCGTGAGGTTGCGCTGTGAGCTGTGCCGAAGCGATGCTGTTCCCAAGTCTGCAGTGAGTCGAGACTGGGTGGGGACAGTGAGATGCCGCAGGTGAACGACCAGGAAGCACGCGTTGTGCCGACTATGGTCAAGGCTGTGACTGCTGTGTGCGGGAGTCAGGTAGGGAAGACGTAAGGATCACGTCGGGGTCACCACTTTGGCGGTGAAGGATAAGGTTGCCGCAAATGTTGGCAAGCGAAGATGGCGAGAACGTAGAAAAGGGTAATTACCCACCTGGCCGGGTGTTGTGACCAGGGGACCAAGGGCCCTACAGTTAATCGTCGGAAGTTGTATATATGCCGTGGAAGTTGGCACATTTCTCTAGCGCGATGCAGGACGGTTAGCGCCATCTATGGGCGGGTGCTTGCCAACCTTGTGTTCGTGTACTCGTAATGTGAGTATCGTTGAGTTTCCCTAGTGGAGCGATAGATGTCGCTACAGCTACATATAAATAGGTGTAGCTATAGTTAGGATGTACACAAGAAGAAGGGTACGTGGAAAGTTACCTAATTATATACGTTATTGTAGTACCTGCATAAGTGATTACAGTAGATACATATATAGAAATAAATAAATATATTTCCATCTGCCTTGGTGAATTAACACTATTTGTAAACCGCATGACTGTAAGGCCTGATTAACATTGCTCAAGTGTTTAGCATAGTTGACAAGTGAGATATTGATATTTATGTAGGTAGTTGTAGGTAATTTATTAATTTCTTTATGATTTTGTATCATTTACTATCTGCTGTAAGTACATGTGTATTTTCTATCTTGTGTTATGAATTTGTGATGGGATCTCTTAAGGCAACAACAAATGTAATTTTATTTCATTTTAATTCACACCGGTGTAAACGGATTAGACAGAAGTGAGTGCGTACAGTGTCACTGTCAGTCGCCACTGTCCTTGACCAATGTAAACCAGCCATGCGTAAGAGCGGTGCGCGTGCAGTTGAATGTGATAAAATGCGCTCCACTCACGCGCTATTGCAGCAATTGCACTGCTGCAGATGCTGCAACGACTCATTCGTTATTTTGCAGATAGTATATAGGTAATAATTTTGTACATATTTGTCGTGAAGTTTTGAAAGTACTGGCAAAGGCACAGATAAATTGCAATTGCATGCCAATAAGAAATAAAGTAACACTGTTATTGATTTCCATAATCGTTGCACACATATCTAACAAAACAAAACCAATAACCAAAGCACTATGAGTATACAAATACGAGCAACATAAAATGGAGCAGCATACATAGAATCCGTTACATGAAAACAGTTATCAGTTACAGATACCATTTTATGTCTAATTACTTTGCTTATTAGGGAGCAGAATGGAACCCGTAAAGCGAGAGTATTTACAATTCAAGTGAACAAATCTCTCTGCGGGTGGGATGATAAAACGAGCGTTGAATATCTCACCCGGCCCCAGTTAATATAACTTTGTTTATGCCTAATCATAAAGGGACACCTTTTTGTTTGGAAGAAATTAAATTTGGATGCGACACCTGCGCGTTCGCACGGTCTGGCTCACGGCAACGCGGATTGTGAAACCGTTGCTGTATTCTGCATTATAATGTTATTCTAGTCCAGACGGGAAGAAACGTTGGTGGCCGAGCGTCCTAAGCGAGAGGTACCGGGCTCAAAACCCACTGATGCCATATATCAATGACTCTTTTCTGAGTTATATACCGATCCTCTTACGGAGTGGGTAAACATAAAACCTACCATTCAGGCAACTGAATGTGTAACCATGATCCAATCTGGTCAGGTTCGTCTGGTAGCAGCGCCACGGCGGGCAGATTTCAGTCGCTCCGCTGTAATTATCTGATCTGCCAAATCCGGGATCATGGTCAAGGCGGACCCTGGGAAGGGCCCGGGGTCTCGCACAAGGGTGCGAGAGAGCACAACCGGGACATTAACGCCAGGATGATTATTTTACTAGTCGTAATGGACGGATGTGCTTGTAAATGTCATGGGGAGGCGATGTATCTGGGAAACGCATAGGCGGAAGGAAAAATAAGGCGTGAAGGTAGTCCTATGTTTAACAGAGGACGTCTTGCGGCTGACATGATTATGATGGTGACCCAGTCGGTATCGGCACGCATCTTAGGCTGCGCTGCTATACTTACCACATTTTCAAGCAGATAGTACTGAAGGCATCTCCTCTCAGCGAAGTTTAAGCATTATGCTTATTTCATTCCACTGCGGGGGTTGCCATAATTCCCATGCTTGTCAGGCGTGTTGGACATCGTAATGATAGTAAAAACGCTACTGACTCAATTTTCTTGTCTACGGAGAAAGCTTAGAAGTTCTCCACCTCCAAGGACACAGTCGCCTTGTAAGATATTCTCAAGAGGGAGGGGTTGGTGCTATATTCTGTTATGCCGGACACAGTTTTCTATTTGAGTGAAATTAAATTTGGATGCGACACCTGGGTTCTCGCACGGCTTGTATCCGCCTCACAACCATATCTACGGATTGCTCTAACCTACAGACAGGTTTAACGCGAATGCTATTGTTCTCTTCGAACAATGCAGTATCGCCAGCATTTCAGATACAATGTTAAATGCTCTTGGTTTATAACTTTCACAAAGTATACGGATATCGGTGTGATACGGCCTCTACATACAGGAACATCAAAAATAATTCATGTGCGTATACAGATAACTTTGTTGGGACCAAAGCGCGTTCAAAAAAGAAAAATGATGGAGTAGAAGAGGGGACGCTAGAATTTCGTGAATGTAATGGTTTCCTATAATGATCATCTTTAAGAATATCTTTAAAAAAATTATTTTAAAAATATGTCTAATATATATAGGGGCAACGCGGCCAGTCTTCTGGGGACGTTTCCAAATTCGGGGGACCTGGGGCAAGTTTTTTATCTTTAGTTTAGTTAGAATTAAGGTTGGTGTTAGAGTAGGAATTTTTTTATTTTTTTATAATTGTAAATTGTAATTTAAACTATAAATAAATATCCTATGCTCCATATATATAGTACCTATATCACAAAGGAAAACAAAACATGGCGTCACACACAACACACTTTTAGCACTCACTCCCTCGGTCTATAACAACGTAGCGAGGAGTGGACAAGAGATAAGATAATAATATTTCCCGTACATTTTCTCAGCTTGAGTTAGATTTTACAAATCTCCTTCCCAGTGTGTTTAGTATCAGTGTTCGATTCGGGTTCTGGATACGTTCGACCATGATCTAGGATCATGATAGGACAGTAGAACGACTGCCATCTGACCTCCGTGACCCTTTAGGGGTGCGTCCAAATCACGTGAACGTGCAACGAATTTGACACGCGAGCCGTTGCAGCAACGGTACCACGGATACCTTAACCACTAGGTTATCGACGCTCCGATACCTTTATATTGTAGAATTATAGAATTCCGGCGTCATATAATAAAATCGGCATTATACAAATACCTAGTAATTTTGCAAAATCACGCCAGTTACGAAATGCCTTTTAATATAAAACGCGTCATCTTATTTTAGTATACGGCCGCAATCGGCACCGCTATTCTAGAGGAAACCGTGCCTCCAGTTATTGTATGGAGAAACATTTAACTGGACAAATATTCGCAAACAAGTCGCGGAGTCTGCGCCGCTCTCCATAATCAAATTACTGCAAGTCCAAATTACAGTGGCACGCTGAAACGCAGACTGCAATGCGCTACCATTTGCATTCTCATTAGAATACTCGCCTCAACATCCTTCGCTGTTAATAAACACGGAATTTTCCTATTCCCCGACAACAATACGTTCCCCAATTGAATTTTAATGCCATCGATGCACAAATTAACGGAATTTGCTACCTATGGAATTGTCTGAGAGAACGTGCCGATTGTTCCCCACTTTGTTGCGGATTATCATAAACTCGCTGCATCAACGGAAAGTTCGCGTCGACTTGAACAAAAGCACAGTTTCACACCTCTTTGTCGTCTCCGTAAAAATTGCGAAAATTTGCGCTGCAACAAACACCCTTTATTTAAACACAGGTGTACAGAGCTGCAGAGCCTTTTTAATAAAGCTCAGCTTAAAATTCTCAACTCGTTCCGCTTAAAAGGCATTCTTAAGCCGTCCTAAAGAACTTAGTAAATGCTGTTTAAAAATTAACTATTTATCTATTTCCTCGCCGGCCTCTCGGTTCGGTGTTTAAAAGCCGTCGTAATCCACTAAACGTGCTTGCGCGCCCTGTCACAACAGCGCTGGAACTCTTCCCAAATAAATTGAAAGATAAACAAAAACAAAGTACAGTCTAACGGCGTTACGAGGAAAAGAAAAGCCTGTACATAGATATTCTTCACAGATTTGTCTCAGTAATCCAACGTGGCCGTCTCCGAGCGGAATAACAGGAAAATGTTTTTAGCGAAAAAATCTAGTACAAATTGCCACGTTCTAGAGTAGTTATTACCCCATTAGAGTGAGTGACTGCGCCGCCGCCGCTAAAGTAGTGGAGATTGAAGGAATAAATCTCGCAAACTATTTCATATAGTGCAGCGGAGACCGCGATGATAATGTATTCTCTCTGTCCGCGCCGGGGCTCTGCAAAGATATTTGCAGTTTATCATTGTGAACGGCCGACCACTTAACCAGCGTACGAATACAGTTTGTCATCTTTTTCTCACATTTTGATATAGATAATTCATCTTCATTAACTTAAATCATATGTTATGAATGAACCCAGAGTGGATATCATTGTTAACATAACTTAAACTGTGTTGCAGTAAACAAAGTGGGTGAAGTGATGGCTTTTCTGGCAATAGTGAGCGGGTATGCGCTATGCCTGGCTCCTTGCCAAATTCTATTTGAACGTTTCCGAGTTTATAAGGCTGCGCTTTACAGTGATCAGACCAATAATATCATTTGCGGGGCACGGTTTGACGTCGCATTGTCATCGAGCTTGACATGCCTGGATTTTCATGTCGACTATATTAATTAGCGGCTTAGTGGTAAAGGTTTCCGACCGCAAGCGAGTGTTGCATTAATTGCTACATTAGTCGAACGCTAATCGATGCTCTTACGGTGAGGGAAAACATCGTGACGAAACCTACACAGTCAGGCGACTGTATGTGTAACCATGACCCAATCTGGTCAGGTTCCCCTGGTAGCAGGGTTACGGACGTCAGATGGCAGTCGCTCCATTGTAATTACCTTATCTGCGAAATCCTGGATCATGGTCAAGGCGGACCCCTAGGCTCTTATGCGCGAGAACATAACCGGGACATTAACGCCGATAAGATAAGATAGATAAGATGTTTTTTTTATATATTAATTAAGTGAAATTTTATACCTAAAATGTTTGTAGATCACACTGATCATGAGTACAGAGTGATCACGTACAGTTAGTCATGTAAGAAAAATAACGTTACATTTGAGGCTGTCAGAATATCGTTGCAAGGGAAAATCGACCTTGTTGCTATACGACGCGCAACTGAACTTTAACCTTTGGGTAATCAAATAATTTCCTGGTCGAGGTTACCTAGAAAACTACGAAACGATATTGTTCATATTTTTAATTCCGACTAAATAAAAAGCATCTAGTGGAACAATATACGTACCTAATAGAGAATATTAACCCTTATCCCGCATGTTATTCATGAAGATAAAGTTGTCCGTTGGGACCTATGTTAGCACATCGCCAACCCATGGCAGTTACGAAATATTATACGCACATAAAGTCCGTTTAAAAATATAGCAGTAAGAAGCAGCGTTCTCGTGAAATAGATAACCAAGGTTAAGCAACGTTCGTAGAGTCGGGGAACTGGATGGGTGACCGTTTAGTACTTTGGGGCTAGCCGAACTTAAGCACTGAGTATGAGTTTAGCACTTGTTGGTGAAGCGAGGTTGACCAAGGTCTTCCCGGGGATCCTGAGACTGGTTGAACAGTTTCGGAAACCAATTGGGACATCCTGTAGTGTTATATTTTCATATTACAAAAATACAGTAAAAGTAGTGAATAAACAGCCCCACAGCCGGACCTATTGTGAATACAAGTGGTTTCCACAATGTTTGGCTCACCGTTTTGTAAATAAATAGTTAGTTACATTCTGATCTTAAGGTATATATGACGTGGCTTTGGCAGTGGTGGGGCATTTGCCTTTTTGCTGCCAGAGCAACGTGTTATAGAGGTGGGCAACGCACTGGCGATACTATTGGTGTTATATAGGCAGTGGTGACCACTTTCCATCAAGTGGCCCACTTGCCTGTTTGCCTAACGTGTCCTACGTTATTAAATAAAAAATATAAATAAAAAGTATTTACACTATAAATAACTCAGGTTTCGAAAAATATCAGATCCCCCAGTCTAGTGGCTGCGTACTTGCAAACCTAAGTTACGTAACCCCCGCCGATGCCGGTAACTGGGTTGGTGACAGTTTCGTACCAGCATCGCAACGAGCTGCAGCAAGTAACTCCTAATGCTTCCTATGCGCCAGGGACCCTGAGACTTAAATTCAATTATAGAATTATTAAAAAGAAAATAGATTAGGAACTAGTCTGTCAGTCAGTAGTCATTACCTACTCTACTATCTCTACGAAAAGGGAAGAGACCCGATAATCATCTGGGCGTTAATGTCCCGGTTATGGTCCCGCGCACGAGGACCCGGGGTCCGGCTTAGCCAAATCCAAGATTAGGCAGATCAGATAATTACAGACTGCCATTCGACCTCCGTTACCAGGGGAACTTTACCTGAATGGATCAATATGCAGGATTAATCACGATGTTTCCCTCATCGTAAGAGCATCGATTAGTATTCAATTAATGTACATAACGCAGAAAAGTGTCATTAGAATAAACATCATGGCCGAAGTAGGATTCAAACCCGGAACCTCTCGCTTACGAATTTCATAGCGTAACCACTCGGCCACCGACCGTCACAGAAAGGAAAAGGGAAGAGACCATATGTTGGCAAGAAGCGCCTAAGACCCTTGCCCTACCTACCTACCTACCTACCTACCTACCTACCTACCTACCTACCTACCTACCTACCTACCTACCTTTTTCCGTCCTCCTCTCGCCGCTTTCTTTTATTTGACACCTCGCCACGCTCGGGGTGGGCTTACCACGTAATTGTTTCCGACTTTAGCTACCGATAAACAAGCGAGCACCGCGTCGTGACGTCACCAACTTATCCCGACCGGGCTTCCCATTTTCAACCTTGAACAAAAGTACGATCCATTTATTTGAAAACAGACTTTGATGTTACTTTTTCATAATAAAAACACAAAAGGCACAAGAAACTCCCGATTGGAACCGACTTATTTGTTTTGTGCTTGACTTGGTGTAAACAATCCCCATGGCTTCGGCTGTATTCCGGAATATTAATTTATGCTTGTTTATTCGCCCACTCGGCTGTGAAACAAAATTGCGATTTACGTAATTAATAGACAAGTCTATAATTTGAAACAATGAGGCCTTTGCCTTGTAAGTTGAAGGACCGCCTAAAGCTTTCTGAGACCATTAATGGAGGCTTCAATAGATAATAATTACTTAAATTTGTACTAAAAACAGCAGACGCGGCCCTAATTTATTGTAACTGTGATTTATGTTAATAAATCTTGCATAGGCGACCCATTAATAGAATTATATAAATCAAAATCATCGAACGCAATCAATCATAAACGCCGTAGGAAATTGGGGATAATTCGCAGGGCTTCCAAATTGCTCGTTGTGAATAAAGGAATTCATAAAAGTGAGTGGGTATCTATCTACTCGTACCGATGGAATTTCCATTTAAGGTTTCCTTCCCGCGGCCTACTGCTGTGGCCCGCTCCAGCCGCGCATGAACTGGAAACTGCGTAATTGCCACGCAGCCGCCGCCGCACAATGCGACCCCCAAAACTGAACAAGAATATGTTCCCGAAGATTGGGGATCCCTTATGTATCCCTCCATACACGAAGCTCAGACGATTAGGTACTACGAAAAAGTAGATAGATAATGTACTGTTTTTATGAAGTACACTAAACACCTACTCAGATTAAACTGTGTTATCGACGACAAATATTGGGGTAGCCTATAATACCTACATTTTTAGAAAAAATGACATATCCAGAATGCTTAGCCATCGAAGTACTTTTGTTTGTTCACGTGCTGCGTAAGCCCCAGAGATACGTGAGCAATAGCCTAAGCCTGCCTGTATCAGAGAGCGACGGATTGACATCGCTGAGTCGGGGCGCGGATGCCAACGGCTAGTTCTAATGGCTTAGGATGTCAAAACGGAAACGGCAATTGACCTGTCCAAATATCCTGCAAAATCGGTAGTCGATGTGGCTAATAGGTTCACTCTGGATTAACTGAGGTTTGTAAGGACTTATTGGAGGTTTGTAAGGAGGTGGCCTGTGGCAGAAAGCGTAGGCATTATCCAGCATGATGACTTACTTCGGAGATGGTGATGAATAAAATGGTGACGAGTATTTCAATGGTCAGAAAGCACAAAAATCTAAACGGAAGATATTCAGCTAATATAACTAACACAATTTGCAAACTGACGAAAACAATTTCCCGCAAAACATTTTTATGATAAAATTATTTTTGGAAATCGGCGGCCTAGATCTTAATTTATTATATTAATTTGCATAAGCCACGGTCGAGATTTGGCTCTGTGTAAATATTAATTCAATAAATTTGACGATCATTTGAATAAAATGCTTGCAAAATATACCTTTGTTAAATTATATTTGACTCCTGCCAAGTTTAAATAAGAGCGAAATGCGAGTTAAAATTCAATATTATTCTGTTTCACATCGAAACTGATTACAGCGAACCTACAAGCCAGCAAATCTATTCTCCGTATAGCTTAGACGAGACCCCCATATTCTCGGAATACTTTACGACGTACATGCCCCAGGCTTACATCCTGCTCATTCGTCCTACACTACATACCTCGTCCAATTCTATAGGAAAGCACTCCATTGAAATGAGTAGGTCCGCGTCGCGACGTGTACCGTCCGCTGAATCTCGTTCCGCTCGATTGATGACGCCATCCCTTCCCGTTCGATTACCGGCCCGCAATTAGTCTTTGCCCCTCACTCGCAATATATCTTCCACCCAAAATAGCCAATAAAACTATTAGCATTCTACTGAAAGGCCTCCGGTGTAACAAATTTTAACGCCGACTCGCTAAGCTTTGAGTTAATATTCTGCGTACGCAGTATGGGGTTTGCAAATTGAATACCTACATATGAATTCTTGGTAAGGTATATTTATTTAGGTAGTCATCAGTTTCGATATACAAATATTTAAATCAAAGAGAATTTGTAGTTACTTTGAAAAGACTGTTCGCTTTGTGGTGTAGGCATTTCTTAAATATCAAATTGTTTACTTACTGAGTTCTATGTATTAAATGCAAATGTACTAAATAATAATCTTGGCGTTAATGTTCCGCTTGGTGGCTCGTGCACGTGGGCCCTGTGTCCGCGTTGACCATGAACCAGGATTTGGCAGATCAGATAATTACAGTGGAGCGACTACCATCTACTACCAGTGAAACCCGACCAGATTGGATCATGGTTACACATTCAGTCGGCTTAATGTACAGGTTTCATCATGATGTTTTGCCTCACCGTATGAGCATGAGTTAGCATTCAACTAATGTACATAACTCAGAAAAGACTCATTGCTACATGGCCGCAGTGGAATTCGAACACTGTACCTCTTGCTCACGAATCGGATACCTTAACCACTCGACTACAGACTCTCCTCCCAGCATTTTACGCGGCCGAACTCGCGGCCATAAGCTAGTAACACTCCGACCTACATAGTTACCTACCCATTCCATCTTACAGCATCCCGTGATTAGTTCAACCTAATTTAACGAGGCAACTTGTTATGCTAAGGACGCTCGGAGCGTGGTCCATGTTACGCCACTCCCTCGTGGAACGGAAACTTCCTAAACCTCGTGAGCCCGTGTCTTCATTTAACTCCGCACGATTGAATGGAGGATCAGGGGTACAATTAGCGTAATCACCGAGATTTATAGCTATATACCTCCGTAACCTTCGAGATGATTTTGTAACGTTCGCGGAAAATACGGAATATCTTGGGTCCAGAGGTATGTGTGATGTTGTAATTAGATTCGATTTATTGGTTGGATTGGGCAATTAAAATGCTGTTGGAATATTTCAGTACTTTATAATAATTAAAATTTATTTGTTTTGACTTAGTATGAGCCTAATTTGAGAAAATTTAAGTAGAATAACACCAACCCCTTACACTCGTGGGTGTCGTTAAGACGATTAATGTTTTCGAGGCAAAACATCTCCGAGTCTCCGTAGGCTGGAAAATGGGCAGCAGAGTTTACCATTGTAATAACCTCCCCTCTCGTGGGAGAGGCTTTAAGGGCTGTGATCATGATGATGAGCCTTACTTCTTCCACGTAAAATTCGGTAAATTGCCATGAAGATAGCATGATAATTTGTTTACACGGAAAATTTTAGCCAAATACGAATAACATTTCGATCATTAACCGTATCATTACTGGCTAGTGTAACTAAATTGAAAACCTACTATTTATTCGAAAAGAGCATTTATCCACAATAGAACATTTAATTTGTGATAGAACTTTCCAGTGTTGCACTACCCTTCGAGAAACTATATGTAAAGAACGAGTATATTGCACACACCCTCTTTCTTTTGTTTTCCACCAAAAGAGTAGTCGGTGAACCTATCGACGAATTCCAATAACACTGATACCGAGTCCCTCCATTGTGTGCGCGCAGTAAAAAGAGGTCTCTCGACCGAAGTGTTCGACCGTGGCTAGAGATTGCCATGGACGCTTTTCACTGTCTCCATTGGACCGCGAAAACATTGCCGATAGCGACCACCCCCGCCCTCTACGATACACCCTGTATTACAATAGACACAGCTACAGGGCGGACGGAATACATTGGGCTGGCACGGATAAACTATTCGGGCAACTATTTTATTAAAGTATTGAATGTTGCTTCGATTGAATTTCTGTCTAGGTGATAGTTTTAGAATGTTACAGAGATATGTAAATTAATAATCCTAAAATGTGAGGGCCCAGGTTCCGCCTTGATCAGGATACCGGATTTGACAGATCAGATAATTACAGGGACGCTGCATTGACAGTTGCAGGGATATGTATTAAGGTAAAAAGGTAATTTATAGGTGAATCCTTAAATATGCACATTTAAGCATAAATTAGGACAAACACTTATTAAACATTAGTACATTGTCGGCTGCTGCTGCGACAACGTGCCGCGCGTGTATAAATTCAATTAGTTTCCATTGTTACAAACATCTAACCTTATACACATGAGGAAAAAGCTAAGTTGCTACAAGTTTTACGCGCCAAAAGCACCCTTTTCATATTAGAGAGTGGAGGTGATAACACCTCTTCTGTCACAGTCAGGTAAAAAGTTATACCTGTGTTTCATAAGTGCGCAAAGTTTTTTCATATCTTGTGGCTTTATATCACTCACTGTGCTCTGTAGTTCAGAATTGAATTACGAGCGTAGCAATTCTAGACTACTTCGCTTGTTTGTGATTTAAAGTTAACACTCGCAGCAAAAAATAACTTTGCTCACTTGTTGAACTGTTGTTGTTATTGTTAACAATAAAAGATTGCCTATGTCTATAAAAAGCGATAACCACTGTCTATCAGGCGGCCCGTTTGCCAGTTTGTCTAACGTATGATATACAAAAATATACTAATTATTATTACAATTGTTTTTGTGCTTTGATTTATTTTTTGTTAACATTTGTTGTAAATATCCGGTCTGATTTGAAATATACTATCTATTATCTAATACCGATATAAAAATATAAATACGCTTATTTCTTTTTACTAAAGAGACTACTTAACGGTAATTGATCAACTCCTCTGCCGGGAATCAACTTCTCAATCTGAATTAATGTGACTGTTGACGCAATACATCAATTATTCCGAGCACAACAACGTTGTATACCGACAAAAAATAGAGTAGGTGCCGTTGAACCGTCCGCATCGCCCTGTATCGCGTGCCCCACTTCCCTCATTTGCATTCCCCCTACGCATCTGTCATAAATTTCATTGAGTTCGATATATTTGCGCGACACCGTATTGAAAACATGAAAAGGCAATCCCCGTAGGTAAATTTCTTTATTATCATGCGTGGGGCTTAGTCACGCGACTCGCATTTCTCCTGGTTCGTAAAGCAGGCTACGACGCGCCTGCGACGTAACGAACGCGGATTAAGTATTTTATTTTGTGAATAATATAAATATTGAGCCCCAAAATGTATTCTTTTGCGGGCACAAATCTGAATGAAGTGGAAACTAGGAGGAAAAGGAGGGTTCTGTTCTGTGACTGAATATTATTGCCAGTCGAATTCGAGTGGAGGTCGTCAGCGTCTCTAATGTTATACCACATCATTTATCAACTTTTTTGTAGAACTCTGTCACTGTGAAATCGGTTTCACTAGCTATTTTCAGGAGGAATCTACGGAAAAACCTAGCTAAAAACCTAGCTCCTAACGAGGATATCTGAGCAATTTAAATAGATAGAAAGATAGATACACTCTTTATTGCACACAAAATTACAAAACTATTAACTTAATCTAATGTTTAAATTTGTTTTTAAGTATACTTATCGTGATAAATGAATCTAACCAACTATCATATTAGTCAAAAGTGTTAACTATATGTGATTACATATTGTTGTGTCAATGTAAGTAATTATAATATTTTCTTTTAATAAAGTCACAAAAACTAAAGTAAACTTAAATAGAGAGAAGAGAGGTAGGGCATAGCGGGGTATCCCGTTCGAATTGGAGCCGCCCGACTGGGGAAGTACCTCCACCTTACAGAATACCGCAGCTAAACAATACTCTTTTAAATAGTGTTGTGTTTCTGCCGGTGAGTAAGGTTTCCAGAGCTCTATGGGGTGGGGATTTGGGGAACCGTGGCTTTGGCAGTGAAGGGGCATTTGTCTTTTTGCTGCCAGAGATACGTGTTATAGAGGTGGGCAACGCATTGGCGGTACTCTTGGTGTTGCTAATGTCAATAGGCAGTGGTGACCACTTTCCAGCAGGTGGCCCGCTTGCCTGTTTCCCTACAGTATGACATAAAAAAAAACCTAAAACTAAGCTAAATTAAAAAAGGTGTAAATAACATGGGCTCCGCGGTAAGGTGCCCATCATGGCGGCGGCATTCCCCTCTGGATGGCGATACCTATCCGCTGCGCGTGAAAGCCGCCGGGACGTGGGCGGCATTTTCTTTAAATGGTTATACACTCATTAATTTTCTTTTGGCTTACCTCTCCTTTCAATCTTTCAAAGGTTGACTGGAAGAAATCCTCCTGCGGGAAAAGTCTGCATTTCTTATGCATACCTTTGTAATATTTATGAAAATGTATATATTTTTATTCGTGAAAATGTGTGTTTGAAAATAAACAAATTATGAAACTAACTGGTTGACATTGAGATTTGTGAACTATTTTGTCCCTAACCTTGGCACTGACTTCAGGGAATAAATATTTAAAAGACCAAACCAGTATTACCAAAACTTCCCATGAATCCCATGACCCATTTTCACCAACTCTTGTCAAGTTTTTTTATACCAAATTATCGTGAGCAAATACTCATCGGCGCTTGGTATAAAGTTACTCGCTTCCAAGATCCTGCGAGAGCGCGCGTCAACATTCGTTACCGCCGAGTGTTTCTAGACAGTTAATACGCGTTGAAGGCCCTCTGCTCAGTTCTGCGTAATTGATTTACCATGTTTTCAATTAAGCAAATTATGTCGTGTAGTGGTGCACAAAATAAAATCTCCATTTCTGTGTCTCTAATGCATGTTGTAAGCTGAAACGTTATGCCACATACAAGTAATCTGAGGGTTGATTAATCTATACTATTATAAAACTGTGAAACTGCCGTGTCTGTACATTTCAGATATTTCAGAAAAATTGTCAGGGTAGGATTCTTGGACGTAGTTATGACCAAAATTTGGTAGTTTGGTAGTTTTGGTTGGGTAGAACCAGATATACAGTTTGACCTCTCCGTAGTTTTCATACATTATGGTCGCGCGGGAAAAAGATAAACTGCGCCAAAAACAATTTCCACGCGGACGTAGTCGCGAGCAAAAGCTAGTAAAGAATACTTATGTATTACGACTGTTTGTGTGAGTGTGAATTTTTTTTGCAGCTATCGTGATCAATTGAAGATTTGAAGGGGCTGATTAGTAAATTAGTGTGACAAAAACATGAACAGTATTCTTCTTATCGAATCAATGGACTTACACTTTGATGACGCTGAGTACTTTATTAAAATGTGTATTAAAATTATTTGAAATATAATTATGGGCCTTTGTTACCTGAGAATAAATAAAATATAAAAAACAATTGGATAAAGTAAATGAATAACGCTTTAGATATGTAATACTGTAGACTAGCTGTCCAATAAAAGTTAAGAAACTTTAACTAATAGGAAATTAGTTCAACTTGGGCAAGAAGCGTTTTTAAAAACGAAGGTGACCTTCCTTTATCCGGGTATTACTGTAAAGTTATATAGCAATGAAGCAACATTTACCTTAGATTGTAATTGTTAAGTAAGGTTATTTTTGTGACAAGGCGTAGACTCGTTATTATATTATAGTTACAATAATGCTCAGTTTTTACGTTGATTATTGTTGTTACTGAAAATATAATACAGAACTGTCATTTTGAATCAATCCTAAAACCCAATCCTAAAACTAAAACACGTGACATGGACACTATGTAAATGAAGGAAACTGTAGCAAGTCAGCGGCACTATTGTGTATATACCTGAGCTCAGCCGTTGCTAAATAATTCACCGGGGCTTCAAAATATGGGCGGCTGAGGTGGCACCGGTCCGCCCGAGTTATTCCATCTTCCTTCCACGCCGTGAAATATATTCCGGGCCTAACATAAAGTCGGCTTTGACCTCCCAACTAGCCTTGATTGGGCAGTGGGCCTTTGAAGCCATAAATCTTGGCTAACAGAATTTCCTAACGAAGTGTAATATATTATTTTAAAGTACATATAACCTAAAATAAAGTACAGTCGGTTATCTACGACATTTAGGTGACCATAGTTATTTTTAGGGTTGCGTACCTTAAAAGAAAAAACGTAGCCCTTACAGGATCACTTTGTTGTCCCTCCGTCCGTCTGTCTGTCCATCTGTCAAGACCCTTTTTCTCAGGCGCGTGGAGGTATCAAACTCTTTTTTTTTTTTTTTTTTTTTATAACAAACAAGTCGGGCATTTGACCGCCATCTCACCTGTTGGTAAGTGACGATGCGGCCGAAGATGAAGCATGCCCGTCTTGGAACAGCCTATTCATCATCACAGCCCATAACAGTCCACTACAGGACTTTGGGCCTCTCCCGCAAAAGGGGAGGTTATTGCCATAATCTCCACGCTTGGCAGGCGGGTTGGAGATCGCAGTGTTGCAAACATAACAATGAAAAAACGCCGCTGCCCATTTTCCAGTTTATGGAGACTAGATATTTTGCCTCTAAACGTTAGTCGCCTTGTACGACACCCACGAGTGTAAGGGGTTGGTGCTATTCTACTCTACCGGTCACCACACGGCTAACAGCCTATTCACTCTAGCCTTAAAGGCATCCAGATTATATTGATCAGGGAACACACTCGCAGGCAAAGCGTTCCATTCCTTAGCCGTACGCATTATAAAGGTCGAGCCAAAGCGGTTCGTGCGGATGGCTGGAAGATCCACGATATAAGGATGAAGCGCTCGCCCGGATCGCGTTTCCCGATGGCGGAAAGGGGCCGGCGGAATGAGGTCGTGCAGCTGCTTCGCACACTCTCCGAAATGTAATCTGTAGAAGACCGACAGACGCGCAACCCTACGCCGATGTTCGAGGCTCTGCAGCCTAGCCTTAATCAACCGCGGGTCACAAATTATCTTCTTTGCACGATTTTCCACCGAATCCAAAGCCGCCAGTTGATATTTAGCTGATCCATCCCAGAGGTGGCAGCAGTACTCCATGCAGGACCGCACTTGTGCTTGATATAACTGAAGCAACTGCTTAGAAGTGAAGTACCGCCTAACCTTCGAGAGGATACCAAGTTTTTTTGCTGCAATCTTTGCCTTGGATTCGATGTACTGACCGAAGTTGAGATTTGAAGATAACTCAACACCAAGAAGCTGTAGGTAGTCGGTAATTTCCACAGGAACATCCCGAAAAGTTGGAGTAAGATGGAATGGACTCCTTTTGGCGGAAAACAAACACGCCTGAGTTTTGGTTGCGTTGAACGCCACCAGATTGGCATCGCCCCAATCAGAAACTGCCTTGAGAGCTATGTCCAAACGATCAACCATGGCCTCTCGACAAGACTGAATATCGTCCCTGTTGGCTTTTGCCTCTGACAGATATCTATCCGTTACCGTGCTGTCATCTGCATACCCAAAGGTACCTGGTACAAGCAGATTGATAATATGCAGCAGGAATAAAGTCGCGGACAGTACAGATCCCTGAGGAACTCCCGCGTCGATAGCCTGGAGATTAGACGAGCAGCCATCGATAACTACACGGATTGAACGTTCACTCAAAAAATCTGATATCCAGGTGCAAAAGCCAACAGGAATACCAAATGAAGGAAGCTTGCTTAGAAGGCAAGCATGCCAAACCCTGTCAAAGGCCTTAGAAATATCAAGAGACACAGCAAGGGCCTCGCCATGTCTCTCAATGGCCTCACTCCATAATTGTGTGGCATACACCAGAAGGTCCCCAGTAGACCGACCACGGCGGAATCCGTACTGGTGATCGCTGAGGAGATCGTTACCTTCAAGATGCGCAAGGAGTTTATTGTTCAGCGCACGTTCCATAATCTTACAGAGTATGGAAGTGACCGAAATAGGGCGGTAATTGGAAGGGTCGGCACGGCTGCCTTTTTTTGGCACGGGCTGCACATTGGCAAGCTTCCACGACTTAGGTACAATACCAGTCTCAAGTGAGAGGCGATACAGGCGCGTGAGAACAGGAGACAGCTCGGGGGCACAACTACGCAGGACTATTGCCGGTATACCATCTGGTCCACTAGCCTTGTTCACGTCCAGACTCCGCAGGATTTTCAATATCTCTTTCTGATGTATTCGCACCTCTGCCATAGCGCAGTCAGCACGGGGTGAGATAGGTGGTGTTTTTCCTGCAGTATCCAAACGCGAATTCGCCGCGAAAAGAGAAACAAGCAAATTTGCTTTCTCTTCAGCAGCATGGGCCAATGTTCCGTCTGGTTTTAGCAACGGAGGCAACGAAGACTGGCTGAAATTTGATTCGACCGCTCTTGCCAAAGATCAAAACGCCTTACTCCCAGGAGGGCAAGAGGCCAGTTTGGCGCCAATCCGGCTTATGTGATCGAATCGAGCCCTGCGTAGCATCCTTTTGCAAGACTGGGCGGCGAGGTTAAAGGCTCTCTTCAGTTTGCGAGTATCCGGAGACATATGCGCTCGAGCCTCAGCCCAGGCAGAGTATGCCGCCCGCTTCAGCACTTCAGCGCGACTACACTCAGCACTAAACCATGGACGAGACCTGCCGTTCATCGCTACGTCAGAATACGGAATAAAGTACTCCATACCCTGCCGTATAACCGCGGTAACGGCTTCGGCACAATTCGACGGATCGCCCGAAGAGAAGCATGCCTCCCGCCAAGGATAGGACGAAAAGAAGTGACGCATCTCATCCCATTCTGCTGACTTGTATCGCCACACCCGTCGGGGGTTGCATGGGGTTTGCTCGGGTGGGGAATAAACGGATACAGATTTCACCAGACAGTGATCGGATGTACCCAGCGGTGCAGAAACCGATACTGAGTGCCTGTCCGGATCAGTTGTCAGCAGAAGGTCTAAGCAATTGGCGGTATGGGAGTCAACATCAGGTACCCTCGTGGCACAGCTTACCAGCTGGGTGAGATCTAACGACAGAGCTAGTTTACGTGCCTCTCTCCCAGCATGATCCGTCATCTGGTATGGGAAAAGCCACTCTTGGTGGTGGGCATTGAAATCCCCCAGAATGACTAACTGCGCCGCGGGGTAACGCTTCATCCGCCACTTCTACGAGATGGTCACATAAGCGAGTCGCCTCCTGATCCCCGCTGTGCGATCGGTAAATGCACGCATACAGGAGTTGTTCTTGACCTGTATCCACCAGCAACCATAAAATAGAGAAACTAGACCCCTCAAAGCTCCTTAGACGCCGAATGCAGATGTCCTCGCGAGCGTACACACAGACTCCGGCACGAGGTACAAACCTGTGCTCGAGAGTATACCCTGGGTAGCTGAGGTTCGCCGCGTCAGCCGGACATCTGATCTGCGTCTCGGTGAGGAACAGCAGCTGTGGTTGTTCAGTTTCAAGGTGGTAGTGAACTGCATCGAGATTTGAGTGCAGGCCTCGGATGTTAGTGAGGTGCACTTTGAGTGGGAGGGAGTGCAGCCGCTGTTTAACGTTTCTCTTTTTTTTACTGATCATGAGTTTGAGTGAAAAGGTTGTTTTAGGAGGATGGCAGTTGGACGAGGTGGCGCTCCGCCCACCAGCAAACATGCTCACCCCCAAATTGGCTACCTGGCCCTCCCATCCGGTCGCCAACCGGCAAGGTAGAGCAATCTGGGATTTTTCGTAAGATGGCGGGGCAGCCTTTCACTGGCGGCTAATCAGCTACTTGGGCCCCCAACTATCTACGGTCGGCCAGCGGCGGCACCGTGCTTCGGATCCCGCTGCCCTCCGAAGCCAGGCACCCGGTACGGGAGTGGTGAGCATCAAGAAAAAAGACGGTTACGCAGAGCAACCACAACTGTCCAGACCCATCCTCCTAAGCGGCTACTCCAGACATAACAACGAAACACGGCTGGGCCGCTTGACGATGCGTTCGCCTGGAGGGTGGTGACCAGCCACGGCCGAAGCCTACCACCGGAGAGAGTGCTGTCCATTTTGCACTACCCGGAGATCACGTGTAGGGAAACGAGAGTCATGAAGCCCAAAGTGGGCTTCGCCTACGGACGCGGACAGCATTGACCCCCCAATTGAAATTAGTCAAGTCTACAATCCCTTGGAGCAGTGAAAAAACCAAACCTCTTCTAAGTCTACGCAATCAAAAGATATGGCCGCTTATGCTTCATTTATGCCGCATATTTTGACGCTCACAAGGGAATAAATACCTATAGGGTATTTCCCGTTGACTTAGAATCATGAAATTTGGCAAAAAGTAGCAGGCGTTTAGGAAAAAATCCGAAAACCATTATATTGTAGCTACATCACAAAAAAATTGTCAATTATCTTACAAAGTGTAGTTGGATTAGAAATATTTTATACAAGTGGTAAAGGAGCTAGGTGCATTTGTAACTTTATAATGTGTTTAAAGTATCAAAAAGCCATCTTTTAAACATGCATATTGACAGGCAATTACAGAACCCTATACCGCACGTGGTCCGATACGTCTTGGCCGGTTATTTTATATTACCTACGCAGTGACAATCGAGCAGACCTGATGGTAAGTAGTAACTGTCACCCGTAACATCATCATGCATTTAGGTTGATGGCAACAAAAATCCAGAACCGCAGGTTAATAAGAGGGATAGTTTTAACCCCTGACACATCAAACGTCCATCACCTACGGTAACTACTTACCAATAGCCGACCAAACGACTGTTTGCCACCGTTACCGGTATAAAAAAATCCATAAAATTGCACTGAGGTTCGTGGCTTGGCCCGCTAATGCCTCAGTGGGTGATTAATACATCTGGCGCCTCTGCTGGCTACAATCACTGGCTGTCATCCAGCCGCGGGCCCATGACGAAGATTTACTGGCTGCGGGGCCGGTGTCAACAGTAAATTATTTACCACCAGTCGATTTCCTCCGCCCGAGAGATTGATGTTGGAAACGAGGCGATGATGACGTCACGGACGCAATACACCCGAAGCGGTGTCGCCTTGGGCCGCATTCAGGGCGCTTCGAGCGCTTTTCGTTCAACCAACTCGGCCACTCCGTACAATATTCGGCTAGAAGAATAATATAGAATAGTATTTATTGCTTAAATTTATGTTATATTATAGTTGTTATAAATAGGAAATTCGCTTCACACTTTACCAGAGTGTGGCATACAATATTATTATGCGGCGGCAGTTGCAATGTTTTTTTCCAACTTCGAAATTCGATAGTTGAAAAACGCTCTGACGTTTATTAACTGTTGACTGGCAAAGATGCCACGTTATTTGTAAAAGCAATTAGTTTCCTTGACTTACATCGTCAATTATCTTTTACTAGTTTCCACCAGCGGGAACCACTTAAATTTTGGTATTTAAGCTAGGTACTATCTCTTGTATGTACAAAAATGTGAAACTGAAAGCTGTAAAATATCGCGTTCAGTTTCAGTGTGAAAGAGTAATAAATATCCAGTTACGCACAGAGTAGGACGTTCCTGATATAAATTTTGGCAATAAAAGCCCTCGACCATTTCGTACTAACCATGACCGACACGACAAAAACAGCTTCACCACCATAATGAGGAGGTCATGAACGCGCCCCTGCAAGTGGCCTTCTAGTGCCAGCCCGCAATCAATTCCATCTGCCAGATTGCGCTAGTAAAGCTGAATGTTATCGTTTCAGACATTTGTATATCTAAGAGCTCATAATCGTCGTGAGCCAAGACTCTCAACTCCGCGGTAATAATGTTAAAATTTAATATCTCCGTCGTTATCCCGTTGTAATTCCTCGAGTGTGATATCATCAGATTTTACTAAGCGAGCAGCGAATTTAGCGTGATTGCCAGATGAAAGGTTATTTTGTTGAACTGGTTGTAAAGTGAGCGAGCGGTTGTATTTTGTTACGTTATGTTCTTAACCACCGAAGGAAAAAGAGGGGTGTTATAAGTTTGACGTGTGTATCTGTGGCCTTGTGTATCTGTGGCCTTGTGTATCTGTGGCATCGTAGCTCCCGAACGGATGGACCGATTTGGACGCTGGTTTTCTTTGTCTGACAGCCAGTTTAATCGAGATGGTTCTTAGCTTTATTTATTATTTTATTTATTTAACCATTTATTGTACACAAGATTGTTACAAAAAGTATATTACATAATATATTAGTCACAACAGGCCAACTTATTTCTATAAAGAAATTTCCTACTTAAATGCAGTAACGACGTGCACAGTAGCAAAAACAAAATAATGATGCTTAACTAATACTATACTACTATACTATACTATATTAGCCCGAATCATCCCACTGCTGGGCAAAGGCTTAATTAATACAATACATAAATAAATACATACCTATATACCTACATTGAAAACAAATACATATACATTCATAAATACAAATACATATACACATACATACATATATTAGACAGATAGAGAAAGGTAGTGCTCTTTTACACGTTTCCTGAAGATGAAAATAGAAGTGCTATCCCGTATTTCATGCGGAAGAGAGTTTCACAATCTTGCTGCATGGACAGTGAATGAGTAGAAGAAAAAATCAGTGTGATGGGGAGGAATGTCTAACATAACATAGCTTTGTTTTATTCTAATCGGTTAAGTAGTTTAGAAAAAAAATAGCTTAAGTAAACATGGTCGTTTATATGTATGACTAGTGGACCGGCGCGACTTCGTTTGCGTACATCTACTTTACCCCTACCTACCCCTTTTTTTTGATAAGGGCAGACTCTAGCAGGGGAGAGATCCATCAGAAGGTATTTACGAGATAGTTTCGTGAAATTAAGGATCAGGCGAACAGTTTTACAGTGTATTGTGATAATATAGCGATGTTACAATAAAAATAGCAGACAATGAAAGCATAGGATGACTGTAGGACAATTTTAAGTAGCAGATAATAATGTGGGACTACCGAACCCGTGGGTCACTGGAAGACCCGCCACAATCCCGCAAGGCCGAAACGCAAGGTACGCCAGGGAATCTATTCACATGCGCCCTTGAACAAATTATAATTTGGTAGACTCTTTTGTACTCACACTCTCGTTTATGGAGTACGGCTATGTGATGTGAGGCAATAAATAAAGACTTCTTCTTTCTTCAATGAATGAGCAGCTAGTTACACGTCTTGACTCGTCGATGGTCGAATGGGAAGTGTTCGTTGCGACCGCGTGCCGAATATGACGTCTTCACAGTATTTCCAGCTATCCGCAAGATGGCGCTTCGATTGACGTTGCGTTTCTTAGTCAAAATGATGACTAGGCTCTACGAAATATATTATAACCCTATAAACCTATCTTTATACCTTTATCTATTGTATTTAAAATATCTAAGCATATGTAGATTCAGAGATATTTCTTTATTTATTTTGTTGTATGCAATAAAGTGTTCAATTAATTAATTAATCTTAACCGAGGTACCTAAGTACAGCTCAAATAATATTAGATATGTTGAGAGCTCTAGCAATGATTGTATCCTAACAAAGACTACTACAATATCTATAGGTCGACAACTTAACTGGTGTATCGCCTGTGTGGTTCGGGGGGCAGAGTGGGTGAAAAAATAGTTTTAAAATTTGCTAGACACAAGATCCCTTTTATGCTCAAGTACGCCATCACATCGCAATTAGCACAAGTCCGCCCACCTGAAATGTCCTAAAGGATTCAATGGGCACGCCTGTCTCTGGCAAGATGGACCGACAACCTGGTTGCCGGTACCTGGATGAAAGGTTGCGGGTACCGGCTGGATGCGGATGGCACAGGACCGACCTTTGTGAAGATCTTTGGGGGAGGCCTATGCCCAGCAGTGAAATATCTAAATTCAATAAAAAAAAACGGTTAATTCATTGTATGTTAAAGACATTCCACATCATACACAAACAAAACTGCATCTAAAACTTAACTATTCTAATTACACTCTCAAACAAATATTTACACAAAACGTATATTTTATGATTAGTGGCACGACAAAAATACTCTGTGAGTCCTACTACCGCACATATAGGTATCTACTGCTGTTCTTGGGAATCCTATATAAAACAAATGTCTATATATTAAATGGCTAATCAAATTAATGTTATTTCAGATATAGATAATTATAGTGTGTCACATTCTCTGTCTAGTACCCCAGAAGATTGCGCAACAAAACTGTCTATGAATATAAATGCTTTAAAAATAATTCACATGAACATCCGCTCCATTAACAAAAACTTCGATCAATTTTGTATACTTCTGTCAAGAACCAAAATAACATTTGATATAATTATCTTAACAGAATGTTGGCTAAAAGTAGCGGGCCCGCCTCCGAATTTGGAGGGTTACTCTACATATTCCTCTACAAAAAACCCCATCCAGAATGACGGAGTTGTTATTTTTATAAATAATCAACTTAAATGTACGGTAACCGAACCATCTGTAATTGAGGCAAACTGTCTGCAATGCACAATGAGCGATACAGCAGAAATTTGTGTATATAGATCTCCCTCGTATGAAAACCCCACATATTTTCTTAATAGTCTAGAAACTACAGTAAACGATCTAAAAGCCTTTCAAAATATTATTCTTATTGGGGACCTCAACGTGGATATTAAACCCTGTAATGTAGACTCGCGATCAAATGACTATCTCACATTTACAGCCTCGCTTGGTCTAGTTCCCGCCCACCTGCTACCAACACGCCACGGAAATTGTTTGGATCACGTTATGCTGAATAGTAAACTCCCATCGACAGTTATCGTTCTGGAGTCAGCAATAACTGATCATTATCCTGTGATAGCGGAACTCCGAAGTAAAATGCCACATTATAAGACAAGAAGTTGCTATAAAAAGAAATTAGATATAATACAAATTCAAAAAGATCTCGAAAAAACAAATTTTGATTATGTAATTGACTCTTCAGATCCTAATATACACAGCTATTGGTATCCTCCATTCAAACTGTTATACAGAACAATACGCGTTCCCTACCTTTTTCATGTAAAAAAAACATCTTAAAGCCATGGATTACCCCCGGAGTATTGCGCTGTATTCGTAATCGAGACAAAATGCATCTCCAATTAAAAGCGTCACCAAACAATAACATATTAACTATTACCTACAAGCGCTACCGAAACTTTTGCAATGACATGCTTAAAAAATTAAAAACAAACTATGAAAAAAACGAATTCCTAAAAGCCAAAACAAACCCTAAGGCTACTTGGAACGTCATAAGAAGGATTACCCACGGGTATAATTCTTGCAAGTCTCATAACCAACTTCTTGACCTAGATCCTGACCTAAAGATAACCGCCTCCAAGGTAAATGAAACGTTTGCGAATACGGGTAGATTATTAGCTGAAAAAATAATAAATGACAGCCAAAATTCAAGACAAAGCCTACCTTCAATGGAAACTAGATCTCCTACAAACTCTCTGGTTATACTTCCTCCCGACTATGCCGACGTAGAGACAATTATTATGAACCTACGGAGTGATTGCGCAGCGGGATGGGATGACATCCCTGTGATTGTGTTGAGGGCGGCACGGAAGGTGCTTGTACCACCTATCACGCACATATGCAACATCTCAATAAACTCAGGAACATTTCCTGAATTCTTTAAAAGGGCAATTGTTCACCCCATATACAAGTCTGGCGATAAAAGCCAAATCACTAACTACAGACCTATATCGGTCCTGCCTGTTATATCTAAAATTCTAGGACGCATCCTAAACAATGCATTAATCGAGTTTTTGGAAAATATTATCTAGAAATCAATTTGGATTCAGGCGGGGTATCTCAACTGAAGATGCTGTTCTTGGATTCTCCAGCTCAGTGGTTGGTAAACTTGATAATAAACTTAAATGCTGTGGTATATTTCTCGATCTTTGTAAAGCATTCGACACTATCTCCATTCCCATCCTCGTGGCAAAACTGGAAGACATGGGAGTGCGTGGTGTTGCCTTGGATATATTCTCCGACTATCTACGGGGTCGTACACAACGCACTAAGATTGGCACAGTGTTAAGTGATGAGGAAAGTGTGACTTTTGGGGTGCCCCAAGGCAGTATTATTGGACCTACACTCTTCCTTATCTATATCAATGATATGTGTGAGCTAGGTCTTCAAAATTGTGAGATCTATGCCTATGCTGATGACACAGTAATGCTGGTTTATGGTCCTAACTGGAACGCTGTAACTAATTCGGCTGAGTCATCTCTACGTACCGTTATGCGATTTCTTGGAGACAACCTACTTACTCTTAATTTGGAAAAGACTAAATATATACGCTTCTCGTTGAATAAAGGTAAAAATAATTTGCCCCAGAACTTGGGTTCCATTGTAGCCCACAGTTGTAGGAAATCAACCAGTCATTGTAACTGCCGGCCCCTTGCCATGGTTAGCCATATAAAGTATCTGGGAGTTATCATAGACCAGCGGCTGGATTGGAGCTACCAAGTTGAAAGCCTTACCGGGCGGGTGCGAAAACTTATATTTGCTTTTAAAAACCTAAGATGTTCTGCGAACAGGGAGACTCTGCTTATGGTATATTCTGCCTTGTGCCAATCAATATTATCTTACTGCATCCCCGCCTGGGGTGGAGCTGCTAAGACACGACTCCTCCATCTTGAACGTGCTGTTCTTAAGGTCTTAACATCGAAACCTCGATTATATCCCACGACCTCACTATACTTGGAATGTCAGGTCCTCACAGTCAGGAAGCTTTTTATCTTGCGTACAATATTGAAAAAGCATTTGAAACTTCCGCTTAATGATAAAGTCGCAAGTAAGAGGCGGGGCATGCTTGTATGTGACATTAGTACATGTCGTACTGCCTTTGCTCGAAAACAATTTGAAATCTTAAGTACAGTACTATATAATAAAATCAACAATAAATTGAATTTCTACACTTTGACTAGCTACCAAGTTAAGTCTAAGCTAAATTCTTGGCTACTAACCATAAATTACAATGACACGGAGACCCTACTAGAGTAGGCAATATCAATGGGGTCAATAAATAACTCATGTGTATGAAAACATAACCCACAAACGCACACACACACACACACACACACACGCACACACACACAAACACACACACACACACCCACGCACACACACACACACACACACACAAACACACACACAAACACACACACACACCAACAAGAATAAGCACACGAACACACACACGCACAATTTCCAATATATTGTAACCTAATAAGTGGAAAGCTTCAGAGGATAACCGCTCATGGCTGAAAACAAAACCAAATTCTAAATTGAGGAATGACTGTCTCCTGCAATACAGGTCATCCTAGTGCAGGAGTCAGGGAATCCGCCCTAATATGAACACAACTGCATTATATTTCTATTTTTGTTATTATCTGTATGAACTTAAAGATTGTTATAATTGTACCATAATACTTTGTAAGGTTGTAATTTTGGCAAATAAATAAGTTATTATTATTATTATTATATTATATTATACATACACATATGACACAACAGGCATTGCTAATTTCTAGAAATAAATCTTAACTTTTTTTGCACTTAATTAAAAATCGAGGTTTAGTTTTACAATTTGCCATTGACAAACATTAGGTTTCTCGTCTCGAGATATAATATCTTGGAACTAGTTCGGGGATAATCTCGTGTGCATTATTTTTCCGAGGAACGTCATCGAGTGACGTTTCGCGGAAGAAAATGCTCACTGCACCGCGCCCCGCAACCCCGCGTTCATCGCAAAAAAATTACCCTTCCACCTGCCTCATTTTCCGCAGGCGATATACCAGTTAAGTTGTCGACCTATAGTTATGCTACTATACAGGGTGTTTCATAATACATGTATAAAGCCGAAAGGGTGTTAAAGTATAGCTTGCAAAGAGTACACTGGCGACTTCATATTATCCAGACATTGAATTTTAATTTTTATAAAAAATCTTCGTTTTTAAAGAAAAATAACCATATCGACTACGTTGATGCGCAGCTCTATTTCAAGTTGATGATCCTAGAAGGAGAAGTTCAATAACCGCGTGCGACCCCTATGAAAAAAGCGTGGCGGTAACATCAAACGGATAGAAGCTGTCGGGGAAAGACTGGAGAAGACTCGCCCATGAGCGAGTAATGGCCATCAGAACGTATTTATCGGGATTTCATAGCAATAAAGGGGTATCTATAGTGTTTTAAGAATGTATTGTCAAATTAAAGCCACATTTACGAGTTTACAATTGTAGCCGAAACCCGCGGGTTATTTACAAAACCCTCCACCGCCCATGGCCAATCTCATCAGGCCGATCCACGGGAGATGCGCCGGGGCTCTTGCTAGTTGCCACATACGCATAGCTTGACTCCCTACACATTGTTAACAGTACATCCTGCACTCACGTTTCTATTTTCTGGAGCTTTCACGCATCAAGGTTTACGCTTCTTCGCTCTTGAATGGTTTCTAGTTCTTGGTCCCAATATCCTTGCGACTGCCGTCGCCGCCATGCTGCTTGTGACGTTGTCATAATAGTTGCAAGCCACCCGTCAGGTGGCGCACCAATAGACATCCAGGCCAAAGAGATGGACTAAGAGACTCATGATCATCTCCGACACGGCTATCCTGCTATACACACGTCCTCGTGTGTTATCTGTAACACGAAAACAACACAGCACAATACCATATTCGCTCGGTCACTCCTGACCCCACGGTGATCAGACACCCAAAACTACTACTCACTCAAACAAAACTCAAAACCACCTTTCATTATCACTCTTCTTACTTTTGTAACCGGTAGGTGCTCTGCACTCTAACGTTTCAATACGAAATTGCCAAGGTCGTAATAGTAACAACACTTTACTAAATATCTGTCAGCTCGTAGTCTATTCTTCGACCAAATCCCAGTTGCATAAAATCAGAAGTAACACGGTATATCGGGTCCCTACATGTAAGAACACAGTCCGTCGGCTGTATGTAACTTTGCACTAACTGACATTTGACTAACTGTTTGGTAATACAACTAAATTTGTAATAATTTGTGAGGGAACAGCGTAAATTCACCTACCCTTTTCACTATGCAAAAACGTCTGATTAGAATTATAGCCAACATTGAAACTACTGACAGTTGTGAATCTTATTTTATACACACAAAATCCTCACTTAACCCTGTATTTACATATTGGTGGCTTGTAAATTTGTATGAAAATATCTCAAATTTGTTTTCCCTACCATTGTTCATCTCCACTAATGTGTTATTACACTAACTTTTGAATTCATGACAATAATCAGCCCTGTAATTATCCACCACTCATCCCTGTGACTATATTGACCATCCTTGCTGATCATCTCTGTGATTATTGAACAAGCATCCCCGCGACTACATGTTAGTCAACCATATGGCTTCCTATCGAATTTGCATGACTATAGAAAAGTTAATACTAGCATCCTCTAACTGTCTGCATAAGTTTGCATTCAGTATCAAATCATCGCATATCATATGGGAACCTTCTACATAATTACACAAATAATTACCTCTACTACCCAATACTAAAACATGTAAGTCATCATTTTAATACCAAAGACTCCAGAACATCAGACACAAAAAGGTATTGTTTTCTGTTTTATTTTCGATCCCCCACAGAATAATCCACCCAGGCTAGCAGACGCCACACAGGCCAGTAGATGCCACACAGGCCAGTAGATGCCACACAGGCCAGTAGATGCCACACAGGCCAGTAGATGCCACACAGGCCAGTAGATGCCACACAGGCCAGTAGATGCCACACAGGTCAGCAGATGCCACTCAGGCTGAAATAACCTACTTTATTACTCACTAAGTACGAACTGAATACCTAATATGTTACAACGGTCTGACCCTAGATCCTTTTTTTACTGCTTATCGTACGTTTAGAATTCGATAGAAGGTAGCCAGCAGGTAGTAGCATGCAGGCGCTACGTATTTGACGCAGTTACTTAACATCGTACGTGTACCCACGAAAGTAATAACATTGGCTGTAACAGTACCTACCACCCATTATTTATGTTATCCATACATATTATTTAAATAACAATATTATCATGGTCCCCCACGACTTCAGGTTACTTTAACAGATTGCGAAAAAAACGAGCTTAATAATTTATTTACTATACAGAGTAAGAAGAACTATATAGTGGAAATATAACTCGACGCTATCGAGTAGTCTATAACTTTAATAAGCCGCCTTCGTTATTGTACATCATTTACAATTAGTCGGTTTACACCGTCTATGTTTGGTGTCACTAAAGGAGGGCGCTAGGTCTTTCTCCGAAACGTCATTATTTTCATTTCACAACCGAGATATGTTAGTTTCTTCCTCCGTCACGTTCCTTCTTATCCATGTTCCATTGTTGACGACATTCCATTTCTGTCACAGAATACTACATCCTTACGGTATTGCTGCATAAAACGCAGAACTAGCGCCACAATAAAATTGACAAGTCAACTCTGTTGCGGTCAAGCTATATAAAAATTACACAACTGAATACAATTTGCAATTATCGTTAAACAGTTACTTTTTTTTCACTAACGTAATATTCAATAACTTTCAACAAAACCCAAATAATAACTTGTTATCGGTAATCAAAATATTATCTGTTAGAAATTGTATGAAAAGCTACACCTATCGCACACCCCAATAGACGCACGCCACTCAAAGACAAGAAAGACCAGATATACACCTACGCCTACGAATAGGGACATACAAAACTGTATGCTCTGTCCTATTCGACACGAATATAATGAAGGAGTATCATAGTTTGCTATCTATTTCATTTCATATTTATTTATTTGCTGTCCAATGGTACATAAGGTCTTAATAATTAACAAGATTCTCATTTTAGAAACTGCAGTAAGTTGATAGTATTAATGATAAGTCTGAATTGGAACCTTACGGTAGGTACTTAGGTACTCAAAGTTCTACATTATAAAAACAACAAAATCATGTCATGTATGTCCTATCCACGAGACACGTATTACCAAAGGAAACAACAATAGTACCAACCATTGAGCAATCACAAAATAACCAGATCATCATTAGGTACTTGTCTTTTTTTACATACCTACATAGCTTGAAATAGTCAGCATCTGGTGACTCGGCAATCGGCACGGTAAGCCAAGGTACCTAACCCCAAGGGGTACATAAAATAACAATTAATTTCTGCGCCTAATAACAATTAATCACCATGAAACAAGCTTTGAGAAAATAAAATTATCACATAAAACCTAGTATTCAATCAAACTAACCATACCTTGCTCGGCAGACGTTACGCTGTTAATCATCGACAAAGTTAACCAGATTGAACCAAAGTAGATCACATAACTAAAGTGAATACGCTTAGCCCATAAAATAAGGTACCAATCTCTTTTGCTTTTGCCTATACTTTTCATAAAAGTCAAGAATGGGGTGTCATCAGCTATTCGTGCGAAATCGGCCATTTTTGTTTGTAACAATTATTGATTTTTTAGGTTTGTCGTAGCCATTTATCCATTTTTTACCACACCGCATTTGTGAATAATGTTTTTCAAAAACCATATTTCAGTGTACCCTGGCATAAACCGGGCCTGATCTCTATAATGATGTTGATTATTTTACCACACATAACCCTTCTAAAACCCTTCGTAATCCTTTATAATGAAACCGTAGAACTATTGTTCAATTATTTTCCAGATTGCAAGACTCCGTCACCAAGTTGGTGCATAGAAACTCAGTACTTAGTAACTTTCATCTTAGTTTGTTACACATTATTTGTGAAAACAGCGATTCTCTCACAAGTAAACATGGTTCGACTCACCGAATGCAAAATTTCAGCGTGTATGCCTTGTAGGTTATAAGTTGTACGTAATTATGGACCAACCACGAACCAGCACTCTCTCATGTGTTTATCCAGACTTTTGCCATTTCGTCGTATCTTCCGCCGCTCAGCATTTCGTACACGCAGTTTATTTGGCATGAAAAAGATAAGATCGAGCATTAACATTGTGGACGTGAAGATCTCTATCCCACTTCTGATGTCGGGGAAAGACTGGAGAAGACTCGCCCATGAGCGAGTAATGGCCATCAGAACGTATTTATCGGGATTTCATAGCAATAAAGGGGTATCTATAGTGTTTTAAGAATGTATTGTCAAATTAAAGCCACATTTACGAGTTTACAATTGTAGCCGAAACCCGCGGGTTATTTACAAAACCCTCCACCACCCATGGCCAATCTCATCAGGCCGATCCACGGGAGATGCGCCGGGGCTCTTGCTAGTTGCCACATACGCATAGCTTGACTCCCTACACATTATTAACAGTACATCCTGCACTCACGTTTCTATTTTCTGGAGCTTTCACGCATCAAGGTTTACGCTTCTTCGCTCTTGAATGGTTTCTAGTTCTTGGTCCCAATATCCTTGCGACTGCCGTCGCCGCCATGCTGCTTGTGACGTTGTCATAATAGTTGCAAGCCACCCGTCAGGTGGCGCACCAATAGACATCCAGGCCAAAGAGATGGACTAAGAGACTCATGATCATCTCCGACAAAGCAATCGACCAAACGCAGCTTGGGCGGATACCGAAGGCCAACGAACAAACGTGCGATTACGAGCCCGAATAGGTTCCCAAAACTCCCAAAGATCGTTTGCTTGACCACGAAATGCAATTACCTATTGGACCTTAGAAATCCAAATCGGCCGACAACGCTTCGTTGGCGTAAGTTGAGTGTGTACACACCATAAAGAAGAGTTTAATAACCTCGCGCCATTCATAACAAAACAAACGAACCTCCTACATCTTGCTACCAGGCGCCGATTTAAATGTTACCTACTTATCTCCATGAATAATCTCTACCAAATTAACTAGGAACTTACCTACACTAATTATTTTCAATAGGTAGGTATGCTTAAATAGTCGGAGCGTCGTCGGTGGCCTAAGGTTACGGTATCCGAGTCGTACGCGAGAGGTACCGGGTTCGACACCCGCTGCCGCCACGTACCAGTGACCTTTTCTGACGGAAAACATCGTGATGAAACCTGCACATTTAGGCGACTGAATCACAGTTATTTTCACAGTACTTAGGTATCCTATACATACAACGCAACAAACAATCACACCGATCACGCGAAAAGCTAAAAACCTAATAAACGAACACGACTCGAAAATAGGTAACACAAGAAGCCACGCTGTCGGCGTCAGCGGTTCAATCAAACGACACACCCAAGTGCAGCATGCACACTGCCAAAACTCCGGCGTGTCGACACATGTTCGGCGCGGCGCACGGGGCGGCGGGTGGCGGGAGGCGAGGCGGGAGGCGTGGCAGCAGGCAGCGCTTTAGGCAGCGTTGCCAGATCGTACCTTTTAGTACGATTTACGTACTATTTGGCCGACTGTCGTACCTTAAGCGTACTTTGCTCCACATCGTACTATTTAGTACGTTTTTACAAAATGCTGAATTTAGCTGAGGGGGGTAGTCACTTCACCTTTCAAATTCACAATTTCACCAAAAATAATGGGAAGGAAGGGTTGATTTTGCCACCGGCAACAAAATAACGTCATTAATTGACTAAAAATCATCCCCCCCCCCCCAAGGTCGATAAAATATAGAAGATAATAAGAAGAAATCGTAACTTTTTAGCCATTTTCGTACTATTTTAAGAGCCCAGACGTACTTTTTTGGAAACTACTGCTGGTAACACTGGCTTTAGGGATCCGCGTGTTAGGGGTCGTACTTATTTCGCCTCTTATGTTCTCCTGGTAGATGCACCGTAATGTTGATTGTGTTTATTTAATAAAGTGAGGCTCAAACAAGTCCAACAGTGGACTAATAATAATCCTTATGATGTCGGTGATGGAATACATTTGCTTACCACTATTTTATCGGGTAATTTGTACAGACAGTAATTACTAAAATTGTGTTTGGGTCCGTGTTTCACCTAGGTGACCTAGGTTCAGTGGCGTTGCTTGCCTTCCAGGGGCCCCGTATCAATAGCTGTCTGGGGCCCCATAGTTAGTACCCCCAACTACAAGGGATCATCATCATCATCATCACAGCCCATAACAGTCCACTACAGGACTTTGGGCCTCTCCCGCAAAAGGGGAGGTTATTGCCATAATCTTCACGCTTGGCAGGCGGGTTGGAGATCGCAGTGTTGCAAACATAACAATGAAAAACGCTGCTGCCCATTTTCCAGTTTATGGAGACTAGATATTTTGCCTCTAAACGTTATTCGCCTTGTACGACACCCACGAGTGTAAGGGGTTGGTGCTATTCTACTCTACCGGTTACCACACGGCTACAAGGGATGCTAATGAGTAACTTAAATCCAAGCCATTCGCGTGTTAAGGCGGTACGATTTTCATACAATTTTTATGTAACGTTTTTGTGCAATTGGCTATTAGAAAATATGTTCAATTGTGCGCGAAATAGATTTCTACATGTTAATAATGTAAAACAAAGCAATGAAAAAGAAAAATAATTAAATCACAAAACAACGCTATCAAGCGGCGATTTGTGCTTTTTTCGATTTAACTGCTTTTGAAAAGAAAACCACTTTGCGCACCATTGAATACATTTACTAAGAGTAGAAATCATAATACAATCACTAAACACTCAAACAAATGAAAGAATATCGAGAGAAATTTAGTATGGGCGTTGAATCACCTTAATAGTAAGAATAACATATGTATGAAAGAAAGTTCCACACCGCGTCTGTCTGCCTGTTCGCGATAAACTCAAAAACTACTGAACGGATTTTCATGCGGTTTTCACCAATTGACAAAGTGGAATTACTTTGTCTATTGAGGAAGATTTAGGTGTATAATTTGTTAATGTTTTATGTTGGTAGTTTGTATGACAAGAATCTCCTTAAAGGCCGGGGTGGACATCGGAATTTTTGTAAATTGGCCCTTGACTTTGGTATATTAAAACCTTGCATGATAAATATAAAAATGTCATAATTTGTTGAATAAGCGAGCGTAGCGAGCTCGATAGTTTCACAAACTACCCCTTCAGAATACTTGCGTGAATAACATAAAATCAGTAAATGGACGATACGACATACGACGACATACGATGTAGACATTTCTGACATCTGGTTTATAATAAAATTAACTTCGCAAACAATTAATTAATGAGCGTGCGAGCTCTATTTCTGACATTTTGGCTATAAAGTTTTCACGATTAACTTAAAAACAGTCAAATTCGAAAATCGTGTGGGCCAAAACGATTTTATTATGAGCCAGGTCCATCTGACCTGTTGAGCAATGAACAGTGTAAGGAGTTTTTTAAATCTTATGATCTCACCGATAGTGCTGAATATGTTGTACATGAGATCAAGATTTTTCTCATTTTTGCTATAGGTGCATTTTTACACAATTTCAATGAAGTAATGAGTGAGTGCGCGTGGGGGGCTCTAAGTTGTTGTTTTTTATTAAAAATGTTAATTATCTCTAAGCGAAAGGGGAACGAAAACGGATTGTATCACTTAATTTCATTTGCATCTTTGGCGGAGGGGGCCCCGACCCTGGTCTGAAAATCACTAAAGAATTTTTTTTTTCCGGGAAATAGTGTTTAACTGAAATTGAGGATAACAGTACGTATTTTTGCTTACAAACGATTTGGGATCCCGTATCATTGATACGGCTGATACGGCGGTTGTTGCGCCCCTGCCTAGGTTCCCAACTGGGTGAAGCATGGAATATTTACAGGTATAGCTCCGTCAACTAAGATTCATTTAGTTAATTTTTGTTGATGAGAAATATTCGTGAAATCGTACGGATTATAACATAACAGTCCTCTGAGAGTTTAAGCCTTCCCCACATTAGTGGAGGGTTCTGTCTTAAACTCCACTCTCTACTGTCCTTTGTTTTATTTATGTTTCATTCATTACACTAAGGTATTTTATTTGTTTTATTTAATACAAAAATATGTGTGTGTAGTTACTGAAAAATCTCATAGCAGATAGGTACGATTACCTTTGCGACACTGAAACATGACTGACAGGCATGACATGAGAAAGCAAACTTATAAAGACAAATATGCTACATTAATTAGAGTTTGCTACATTAATATGCCACAGTAATTTGAATTAGACTACTTTGCTATTAGTTAGGTGGTGGTGCACTTTCGAAAAAACTATGAAGGAACCTATTAAATTAAAATTACAATATTTTTTTGTACAGAACCCTCAAACCAAAAAATACAAAATGGCTAATTTAGATCTCCTTAATATCATTGCGCCTAGTACTATGAACTTGAGTGACCTTTTACAACTGATTTCTAGAGATGCGGTCTTTCGTTTTCAAAATGTCGATTATCGACATTGAAAAGGTAAAAGTTCGATAGTCATTTTCTCGCTTACTATTCCACGCACGAAAAAATAAATTGTACCTATCGTTTTAATACGTTTAGCACTCCATCCAGTTCACGGCTTTATACATGTATTATGAAACACCCTGTATAGCTACTGTAGCTGTAATGTTCATCTGTATTTAGAACTGTAGGCACTATTCAGGGATAAAAAAGTATCGCCGTAAAGTAAACGCACGCCGCGCCTCGCTATTTAATGCCCAATTATGCCCCATATACACGTCAAACGTCTTGTAAGGCTTTCAGATTTATTACATAGGATTTAGATAGTAATTTATTCAAAGAAAACTATGCAGTTCAGTCAATTCTGATGTAAGGTGCAGGTTCTAGTTCCGACCATATCAATTAATGCAGTCTATGATTCAATCTCTGATATAAAACATTCTACAACCCTCTATCCGTTCGTTACATACAAAAGGGAAAAAATTTATACCCGTGATCCTACTGTGGCCGTGTTGTGTCCGGCAGAGTAGAATAGCGCCAACCTATTACACTCGTGGGTGTAGGTAGTACAGGGCTACTAATGTTTTCAAGGCTAAAGATCTAGAGTCTCCGTAGGCTGGAAAATGGGCAACAGTCTTTTTCATTATAATATTTATAATATTGCGATCTCCAACCCAGGCGTGGAGATTATGGCAATAACCTCCCCTTTCGTGGGAGAGCCTCTAAGTCCTGCAGTGGACCGTGATAGTCTGTGATGATGTTCCTACTGATTTTTCCTAATGGTACTTAGTAGGTTCCCGGTGCTATCACAATGTTTGCATTGTGAAACTAGCGTACTCTGCATAGTTCCCAACCTCACTAACTGAAATGAGAACGTAACGAAATGAGGAAGTTAACTACAAAACTTTGGTTTCAATTCCAAAAGTTAAAAATTGAGCAGTTCTCTCGGACTAATTCTGAAGAAACCAAAGCTTCCTCTGACAAGGGAGTTTCATTACAGATTAAAAAAGTTTAAAGTGCTTCCGACTATTTTCCTGCCTGTTTCTCAAGGAAGGCACTGTCGCCGTCAAAGCCGAGTCGAGCAAGAGTAATTAATATACACAGGCAGTAAGTCCCACCTTTATAATGTAAAGGTTAGTGCACTTATAAGACTTACTCGTACTTTATGTTATAATGTTCTGTGGTTATAGTAAAATAATGTACGGATGTACAGTACAAGAGAATATGTGCATGACCACCTTCAGAATCATATTCAAGTGCAGTTGATAAAACTTAGTTAAAAGCTTTAGGGCCGATATTTCAATCCTCAGATAAAGTTTATCTGCCCGATAAAGTAATACACTGCCAAATTAAAACAAACTATAATCCTTTACAATTATGAAGTAATTATACAATTTTATTTTAGTCGCACAATAACTTATCAGACTGATATGTTTTATCTGAGGATTGAAAAATCGGCCCTTAAAGTTAATTAAGTATATACAAAATACCCTAGGAGTAAAGAACGAGTTCTTCGGGCCTAAGGAACGGCTAATGCCCCCTTCTTTTAGCATACTGATCTGAGCACCAAATACCTTGTACTGTAGCTCAAAGGAATTTTTTTAAGCAGTAATGCACTAATGATCTTGCACTGCACATTGTCAATAATTGTTCTAAGGCTGCAGAATATTGTTATTGCTTTTCTGGCATCAGCGCATGGGGTGGCGGTGTTGGTTGCTCATGTTGTCGCATCGTGGTGATGAGCTGTGTCTACCATTTGTGTTTGAGACCTTTAAAGCATACTAGAAATTATGCCCAAACTCAGAGAGAATGGGACGATATATTACTTCCAAACACGTCTCGGGTAAAGTTTGGAATCAATGCTCGATAGTCGACGAGGAACGTCTTCGTGCTGCGTACCAGTCAGGCGCCTGAGTCAGGTTGGCTGCAAGCCTTACCGTCTCCTAATATGGGTACGATCGATCGATGATCAACTGTACATTTCTGCTCCACAACTCTCTTAGTCATCAACGTTTTTCGTGTCATTTGCGACAATACATGAACTCGGAAGGTTTCATGTCCTTAATAAAAATCAATCGCAAAAAATATTTTCTTTTTAGGCTTGCAAGAGTCCACCGGTTCTGCGTAACTGACTGAAAATGCCAATAGTTTTTGGGAAGCTCCATTTTTATTTAACAACGCGCGCTGCTGCCGACAGCCCAGGCGGAAATTAGAAAAGCGGATTACGCCGTGACGTCACGCAGATAACAATCCCCACGTCCGCGCATGGGGTAGGGGGGGAGGGGGCTTCCAGGAAAACTCTGGAGGTGGAGATGGATAGTTGCAATCGATAGTTTTAGCTAGGTATTTATAAATAAAAATAGGAAAACAATTTAAGCAAAGAGTCATTTTTTGCATTAATTAGATTTTAATCGATATATTAATACTATATATATTAATACTATATAACAGTTTTAAACCTAGGTAGGTATACCGTCAAATTAATAGGCCCCCACGAATAGCCTCCCTGCCAAATGTGTCCAAGAGTTATCTATATTGATAATTGATATATTCTTTTGCATTATTCTGAACCGCTACAATTATTTAAAAATAAATATACTAACCAAATCATAGCTGAACTAATCAATCATAGCTCTACATATCAAAACCTGTACGACAATATGCACAGAGGCTCAAGGGGCGTCCCATTCCCAACTGTAGGTATTCCTAATCAAAGCTAGCTACCTACTTAGCTTCGGTGTATCTAAGATAAGTGCTGTATTAATGCAGAGTCTGCACCACATTGTCGTAAATGTTCTCGTAACTGGCGGAGTAGACTACGCGGGCGTGCATGCATGCGTTTTATTGCAAATAACAATGGAAATCCGAGCAACCGCAGGACATACTCGGTTAGTGTACTCGCTCACAGTCCCGCACCTCGGCATGTGAAAGAAAAGGATGAAAGACGAAAGCAGAGGAGTAGTGTTTATTGGATTGTAGTCTATATAGTAAACTAAGTAAGTTGTGACCTAAATGCTGGCCTTTATTTGGGCTGACGACCTGAGTGGTTCAATGGTCAAGTCTGCCACGCAAGAGGTCCCGGGTTCGATTCCCGGCCGGGCAGAAATTTAAATGATGAATTTTAATTTCTATTACGGGTGTTATAAGTATGTATTTAAAAAGTATTTAAGTATCAGTTATCTAGCAGCCATAGTACAAGCTTTACTTAGTTTGGGGCTAGATGGCGCTGTGTGAATTTGTCCACGAATATTTATTTATTTATTGGCCAGGTACAGCGTTTGAGCATTGTCATTCAACCTGGCAATGCCCCTAGCATTTTGAGCACCTTGCCTAATGCCAGCGGTTTATTAGATTAGTTTCTTAATTTTTTGTTTACTTTTATATAAATTTAGTTTTAGTATAACCTAGTTTTAGTTAGTTTAGTTTTGTTGTCTTTAATAATCTGTGTAATGAAATAAATTACCAGCTATTGATATCTCATATGATAATATGAGTAATGATATGACCAATTCAAGTTTCAACACCCGTTCAACGTAAAACACAAACGCTTTTCTATATTCTTTATTAGACAAAAAACGTTATACAGTTTAATCTTAAATATCGGTCACAAAGGCGAGCTTATCTCTATAAGACATCTCTTCTAGCCAACCTGAGAGGCATGTCTTTCCTCGTACCGGGACAAGGAAAAAGTCGAGACAAATAATTCTTAAAAAATATTAATTTATGTTTTTTCAGCGTGACGATCGTGTGATTGTAATTTAAGCGAAATATAAAGGCATAAAACGGACAATCAAAATTAAACTGAATAATATAGAATATACTTCGCGCACAAGTTAATTGTTTCTAACAATAATTATATAAATGAAGAGGAGCATCCATACTGAGCATCCACACTATAATTTCAACAAGGCAGGAGTAGGTATCCCTCTAGTAAAATTCTTTTAAGAGGGGCATTAAATACACATTGTTGCACTCGTCCTATTAAAATGCTATTATTTCAAACTGTAAGTGGAAAAATCAGGCAGTTTAAATGCATGTCGGGCACTGTCGCTACGTATATCTCATGGTAAGGCCCGCTCTTCCCGAATGCACAGTTACTGCCCGTTAAAATGTAAATTTATATTACGAGCAATGTTCCACGGCGCTCTATCCAACTTCGCCGGCTCCTCGGCACAGATAATTAATACGAGGCACGAGCCGGCTAACAGACTAGTTGCACTCATGGCGCAATCTTAAAAAAGCCAATCAGAACTTGGCATAGAGCCTGTCGACGTCTAATGGAAACAAATAAAAGATGCAGAGGATAAGACGTGGAAAAGTTGTTTACGCGACAACAGCCGGCTGTAGGCTGCCCTGACAAATGTGCGTTGTTTTTGTAGGTACCCTCGTGGCGTGGCACAAAGTGGCAATCTCAATCTCGATGCTTTATGTAAATATACATAAGCTACTTGCATACGTAGGTAGAGCTCGTCTAGTTTAAAATGCCGCGCCCCACTATCGCATTAACGCACACAAGCAAGTTTAAAATATGGACGCAATACATATACAAATGCCGTTGTAATTGGTCATTCAGTTGGCGGTGAGATTCAAACGTAGCATCAAGCGTCGTTCATTGGCTCCCACACAGATGAAGTGTCGTTATCAATATTTGCACTCACACATCGAAATCAACTAACTAAGTAGTGGGGCGCGTCATCTTCGACTAGACGAGCTCTACTTACTTTTGTTAAGACGGACGGGGCAAAGCCCTCAGCCCTCACTCCGTCCGTGGCCGCCCAATTCAATATTAAACGGGAACATTAGAATTGGGTTGTGATTTTTAAAGACGGCTGACATAGGTACTACTTACGTTCTTAGCGAGGTATTTTTGGCTGTGGACCGACATCAGAGACAAAATAACGTAGGTACGTATGTACCATCATGAAGTGCCAATCGCGTCCCGAGACGGAGAAGGGAAAATCTTGAAATAGGTTAAGCTGTGTTGGGTTTGTGTGTGATTTTTTTTTATACCGATAAAGTGGAAAACAAGCTAGATATTATAGTTACCTACAAAATATTTTAAGGGAATCATTAGATTGCTTCAAACATACTGTTCATGTCGTATCGTAAGAAAATACTGACCGTATCAAGGTCAAAAATTTCTTCCACACCGCCTTCTCAGCCATGTCCAGTTATGTATCATAAAATGTATAGCATGACCTTGTTACCCGCAATAAGCTAAATTAAATGTGAAAAAAAAACTAAACCAAGGGAGTTTTATTCGAATTTGGAATGTAATAATTCGTATTAAAAAAAATTTGCCGGCTCTACTTAAAAAAATGTAATGAATTGAATTGTACAAATGGAAAAGTGAGAAATAAAAATGTGTTTCGTGTTATAATAATTTTCATCTCCAAATTATATTTTTAATTTGCCACGGAAATGTCAAGATTTAACTCCGGAATTTTCTAAATCAGACGCTGTAATTGCTATTATTATTGTCTCACAGATAGTGTGAAAAGTAGAGTATTCACCTCAGGGATAATGCTGTCTTAGACGCTGTCCTAATTGGCAACGGTCGTGCGACCATGGACGTACGACGGACGTCGCCCGACCAATAGGAAACCTCAAACCTGCCTGCCGCACGACTGTTACCAAGTAGGACAGCGCCTTAGTCTTGGGCGGCTTGAACCCCTCGTTTCACTCAGGACTTTACATAACTCCCTTGATTCGCTCAGTAGTTAATTTTCAACTCCATCGCTTTGCTCGGAGTCCTTTTCTACGCTCTAGCTCCAATATGCCGCCTATGGCGGAAGACACTACTTTATCCTCTTAGTGAATAATCTACTAATATGTAAATAGCACTGTTCATTGCTTTTCTTAGGTTGTAATACAATAGATTTATAGCTGTCGAACCTGTGGAGTCCGCCTAGGTGGGTACCATCCCCTTATTTTATTTGTCCCATTAAGCAACAATGTTTGCATTGTTGTGTTCCGGTTTGAAGGGGTAGCCTTTACTGGTATGAGGCTCGTAGTTCTCACAGGCACGATCGATGCGGTTCTGGGATCTACTTTAAAACTAAGTGCATGAGTCGTAAATGTTATTGGCGACTTAGTTCATAAAAATGATTGCACCATTTTCGACAGACCCTGTAATTGTGTCTGTCGCTGTTTATTAAATTCAAGCCTTACGGACTACGAGTACCTATCTTTCTCTACTAGATTTAGCACACAATAGTGTCAGAGAAGTTTATATGTAGATGATGTTGAAAAATCACAAGCTTCTCCGAAAGGACAATTTCGGAAATTGTAGTAAGATAATGTTAATAAAAATACTTAAACCATCAAACATAGTTATTATTACGAGCAAAGATTTTGATTGGCAGGCGATAATGGAAGAAACCACGCAATATATTATCGAGTCCACGCACTAGAGTGGCATTTCATGTTTTACTTCATACACAGTATGTGACTTCATACACTACCACGACCACAAGGAAAGTAACATTCCTTATCTAAATATAATACGTTCTGAATTTTTTCTGAAACTGTTCGAGCAGATCCTGAAATTTTTAAACAAAATAAAGTGCTACATTGTTTTAGGTTTTTCATAGGTTGTCCGCTTCTAACTAGACTACAAATATACAGCCGGGAAAGGCTCTCCGTGCGCCGGCACAATAAAATAAAATCGCTGCAATTTTAAAGGCTTTCAGCGGCGTTTTCCGCCAGCGGAAATCGGTTCTGCACCTTCAATTTATTTACCGTAAAAATTGATAGCAGCCTCGCTGCAGAACTCATAAATACGGCCTCCGCCACATTGAAAGAAATAACGGTTCAATACGTCTCACGTCTATGGAGGTATGGCAAAGTATACGGCTTCGTCGAAGGAAATTAGATATTGCAACAAATATTTTGACAAGGGTCTGACTTACTGTGAGACCATCCTGCAATGTTTGCTTTTGGACGATTTGGGTAAAATGATGTACTTACATCAAAGACCTAAATTGGCCCCAATGCAGCGGTACGACTGTCAAACTCGTCTCGTATTTACAGGTACAGGTACTTCATAGGTATTTACTCCTCCTACTCCTTATTTGAAATTAATTTATTGAAACATTTGTAAACGCCGTTCCGTCTATTGTTCGTATAACATCTGGCCGGTCGGCGGTTTGAGGGGGAATTTTTCGAATATCCGCCTTTAATAGCACAAAGCAGGAAATTTAATTAAAACTCCAAATTGGCCGTTTAGATAATGGAAGGCACAATCATCTGGTTCCTCGGCTCAGATTATAAAATTATTATTAAACCCTTTCGGCGAAGACAATTTGTTTTTGAAATTTACGATCGTTTTCTTGCTTTCGAAATTCATTTTTAGAGGTGTAGGTAAAATAATTTGTTGGTTTAAATTCCTTTTTTTTTAAATAAAGAATCTTCTTGGCGGCTATATCCCGGTTGTGCTCTCGCCCGCGAAAGTTCGGGATCCGTCTTGACCATGATTCAATATGACAAATCAGATAATCACAGTATTGCGACTGCCTTCTGACCTCTGTAAGCCTGTTAGACTCTGACCAAAACTAAAAAGTAAAGTGACTTTATAATTTTATAAGATTGATTGAAATCAACAAGTACGCAATCTGATTTTGAATAATGAGGACGTTCATCATACACAACAAAGTATTCGCTAAAATATAGACCTCTTCATAATTTAAAATCAGGTGGCTAACTTGTTGATTTCAATCAGAATTATAATTTCCTAAGTTGGCTTACGTTTTAGACAGAGTCTAACAAAGGAAGCGGACATGATTGGATCATGGTGACACATTAGTCGCCTGATTGTGCAGGTTTCCTCACGCTATTTTCCCTCACCGTAAGAGATTCGATATATCAACTGTAGATACATAACTCAGAAAAAGTCATTAGGTCAGCGACATTCTCAGTAAGGATTCTTTAAAGTTTGTCGATTGTATTGGAGGTGTTCTTCGATAAGTCAGGTACATTTTTTATGGATTTTATTGGCTTGTCACCTTTAGTTTTCTAATTTCCTGAGCCATTATAGGCTGTTTTTTTAAACTTTTGGTTTTCATATTGAAATATGTCAAAGAAATTTATTTATTTATTAGATCATTTCACAGATTAACAGCAGTTTATTACATGTATAACATTATGGTTGAAATACCTATAAATATTTCATAACAACCTATAAATATTTCAATAATAAAAGTATAATTAAAAATAACATTGAAAATGAAATGCCATTTATGTTTAAATATGATTTTTTTAAGCCCATTTAGCCGCCGCGACTTGCGCGTAAATGGCGCAATGATGGCCAATATTCCAGTATAGAGCTCGGTTACACGATTTTGCTGGCCAACTTGTAATTATTCTTTGATGTACATTTTTGCCTCCATACAAATTTTTGTTCAGCGATAACGCCCATTTTGGTTAAATGATTTTGTCTTTCGGTAGAATTAACACGCGGTGGCCACATGGCCGAAATCATATTCAAACATAAATGGCATTTCATTACCTTTCCAATAAAGCTAGTTTCAATGATATTACAAATATATATAATACTTATTATTTGAATACCAGATATTTTAAAAAGACCCCTTCTTTATTAGTACATAGTATAAACAAAGTCGCTTTCCGCCGTCTGTATCTATGTACGTTTAGATCATTTAAACTACGCAACGGATTTTAATGCGGTTTTCAAAAATAAAGAGACTGATTCAAGTGGAAGGTTTATACAATAGGATAGTACGCCACGCGAGTGAAGTCGCGCCGTGACCTTAGACCGTGACTTAAGAGTAAGTACCTAACGTGAAAATTTGGTATTCGCATCGTATATTTACAAGTGAACGCTAAAACAACAAGACTCGGAGTAGACAATGCACTTGATCTCAAAGCCAGAACAAATCTCTCGTGTAAATTATGCGGCTGCTAATGGTTGCGTGGTGAAGAACGGGCTAATGCCAACGTAGATATCTCTCACGATTTATGGTGTAATTTGGGTATTACCTAGAAGGGCCCTTTTTTACAAGATTTTAACATAAACTTTTAAACTATCGCGGTTATTATTACACATTTTATGGGTATGTTCCGTCCCGTGACCATGATGAATGCAACTGCAAATCGAAATATCTGGCTACTCGGCAACAAAGGTACGCCGTAGGAAACCCGGAACATATCTACCCTTAATATGTAAAATGTCGGGTCAAATCTTGTACCTTGTTGAAATTAGATCACTTTCATGATAATATTAATATGGTACCATGGAGCTGATCTGATGATGGAGTTGGAAGTTCGTCATATGAACTAATGAACACGACAAGATAACCCCATCGTGTTTGGGCTAGTTTGATTTGTCTTGACAAGTACTCTGACTGATCGTAGATGGTATCCAGTTAAAATAGAACGCATATAAAAGCTAGTTTTGAATAAAAAAATGTTTGGGTACTTTTTGCTCTAATACCATCATTTACGTGTATAGTCATTTGCGTTTCTGGTACAATGCGTCGAAAGGCTTCGATCCCAGTCCAACAGTTTGTGGTCAGTCTATGTGTGGAGCGAGAACATGGCTCAGCGACTTGCGTAGACTGTTGATGATGGATGTATTGCAATTTTAATACCAAGGTAATCACCATAACCACTGCTGTTCAATTTCTAATTAGGATAATTTTTGGAAAGTAGCTGTATCGATAAGTCCGCTAATGCTTACTTATCTGTTTCTTATTTGTTTATCTATCTTCAATGTTTTACTTTTCACTTATCTTACCCCAATATCTATGTTACAAAATTTCGTGTATTCCAAATTTCGTTAGATATTTTTATGTTGTGGTGTTTCTGTTTGTGTCAATAAATATTTCTTATTCTTATTCTCAATTGTAGGTACTCCTTCTAGTTCTAATAGAGGCTATGTACGCATTAATCGACACGGTCCAAATGAGCCCGCGGGCCTTCCAGGTTGTCACGGACAAACATAACTTCCCCCTTCCTTTCGGCATTACGGCAGCAAACTGCTACCGTACCGTACCGTTTACTTTGTAGTTATATAATACGCATATTGGATAACTACAAAGTAATCTTGTCTATTGTTTTCGTTAGCAGAGCTTACCTTTATGCTTGGAAACGGTAATTCAATGTTTACTCGAAGGTTTTTGCATGTATGGTCATTTGCGTTTTTGGTACAATGCGTCGAAATGGTACACACCGTACAAGGGTACAGTTCCTACAACATATACGAGGACGTAGATTAAGGCCGCATTTGCTTACTAATCTGTCTCTTTTTTGTGTCTTGTATGAGCAATAAGGTTTTATCTATCTTAAAAGTTTTACTTTACACTTATTTTACGCATTTGTAGATACTCCTTCTAGTTCGAATATAGACCAAAAAATGAAAGCAACTGCCGACATTGATGGTATGTCAGTAAAAATTATTAGCTCTGTAATTGATGTTATTGCGGTCCACTTAGCAAATATATTTAATAATTGTGTTGATAATGGTGAATTTCCTGACCTGATGAAGCACAGTAAAGTTATTCCATTGTTGAAATCTGGTAATACAACGGATCCTACAAATTTAAGACCAGTTTCAATTTTACCGACTTTAAGTAACATATTTGAAAGAATCATATTAAATCAACTAAAGGCTCTTTTTTATGGAGGTAACCTATTGCATTATAAACAATTCGGTTTTACTCGCGGTCGTTCAACAGCTGATGCAGGTGTTGATCTTATTAAACATATCTTTGGGGCGTGGGAGGAATCACGTGATGCCTTGGGGGTTTTCTGCGATTTATCCAAAGCCTTTGATTGCGTTAATCATGATATTTTGGTCAGGAAATTACAACATTATGGAATAAAGGACTTGGCCCTGAACTTGCTAAATTCATACTTGAGTCATAGAATTCAAAAAGTTGATGTGAGCGGAGAGAGATCTATGGGGTCTGTTGTCTCTATGGGTGTCCCCCAGGGATCTATTTTGGGCCCGTTTTTGTTTCTCGTTTATGTAAATGACTTACCGTACTTTGTAAAAGATACCCATGAAATTGTCTTGTTCGCGGACGATACATCTTTAGTGTTTAAAATAAAAAGACAACAATTAACATATGAAGACGTGAACAAGGCTATTGCAGAAGTAGTAAACTGGTTTACGGTTAATAATTTATTACTGAATGGCAAGAAGACAAAATGTTTAAAATTCTCTTAGCCAAATGTTAGATCAGTGCCCACTAATGTACAAATAAAAGGCGAAAATTTGGATCTTGTTGATTCTACAGTATTTTTAGGCTTTACTCTGGATAATAAATTGCAATGGGGTCCTCACCTTGATAAATTGGCGAAAAGGCTAAGTTCTGCAGCATATGCTGTAAAGAAAATACGGAGTATTTCTGACGAGGCTACAGCAAGATTAGTTTACTTTAGTTATTTCCACAGTATTATGGCCTATGGCATACTGCTGTGGGGACACGCTGCCGACTGGCACAATGTATTTGTATTGCAGAAAAGAGCTATTCGCGCGATTTATCAATTGAGACCTAGAACTTCACTAAGAGATAAATTCAGGAATATTGATATAATGACAATGCCGTCACAATATATATATGAGAATTTAATATATGTTCATAAAAATTTACACTTATTTAAGAAGAATAGTGATGTTCATAATATTAACACGAGAAATAAAGATAAGCTTGTTGCTGGTGCTTGTCGTCTAGCCAAAGTCCACAAATCATTTATGGGTCAATACGCTTTTATAATAAGGTTCCAACAGATATTCAGATTTTACCATTCAATAAATTTAAAGTCGCTATAAAAAACAAATTATGTCAAAAAAGTTATTATAGTATATCTGAATATGTAAATGACAAAAGTCCATGGGACTGAACTGCTGTTCTATACAGGTATTTACTTTTAAGATAGTATATAGGACAAATAATGTATTAGTACATAAGACATGTTTAAAAAAAAAGAATTTACGTAGGCTCTGTGGGTTTCTTGCCGTTTCTTTCCCCCACGGAGAACCACCTTGGAAGCGGCGTTAATTTTCCTTCCTCTCCCACACATGGTGTCTCCTGTCTGCGCTAGGGTAGGGGTAGGGTAGTAGTTAGAGTAGGGGTAGGGTAGGGTAGGAGTAGGATAGCGGTAAGGTAGTATAGGGTGGGGTAGGGGTAAGATAGTGGTAGGGTCGGGGTAAGATAGTGGTAGGGTAGGGGTAAGGTAGTGGTAGGGTAGGGGTAAGGTAGTGGTAGGGTAGGGTTAAGGCAATGGTAGGATAGGGTAGGGGTAAGGTAGCGATAGGGTTGGGATAGGATAGAGTAGGGTGGGAGCGACTACCTATCACATGCAGCATGTGTGATGCACGCTCACTTAAAAGTCTGTCTGGCGGTGGCGTGGGGGCCGGGTCGCTCTTTTCCCTCAAATATGGTTGAATTGGACGATGGCTGGGCCCTGCGTTATACTCGTGAACGGGTGCTGCCTTGGTGGACTGGCTTACTCTTGCTGTAGTTTTAGGTGGTTTTTCTTAATTATACTAGACATACCTATATAATAGTATATAGCGTTCCGGCTCTGCCTGGCATTGTCGAGCACGGTTCGGTCGTGGTTGGCGAGGGATACGTTTATCTACGGCCATAGGGCGGTCAGCGTGTCACTGTGTGTTTCCATCCTACTTTCCTACCCCCTCCTTTTTGACGATTGAAAGAGATATTTAATGTCCTAATCAATAAAGAATTTTGAATTTTGACCATGTACGTATTTATCGACACGGTCGAAATAAGCCCGCGGGCCCTCCAGGTTGTCACGGACAAACATAACTGCCCCCTTGCTTTCGGCATTAAGGTAGCACAATGCGTATTGGTTAACTACAACGTAGTCTTGTCTAACATTTTCGTTAGCAGAGCTTACCTTTGTGCTTGGGTACAGTAACTCGATGTTTTTGCGTGCATGTTCATTTGCGTTTTTGGTTAAAGGGTATAGTTCCTATAACATGTACGTTTTCATACCCTCTATGTATATATCAAAATCTTTGTTACATACGAATTTGAACGATGCAAATTCAAATCATATTATTTACCTAAAAATTTCAAACAACATGATTTCCCTAAGGGTAACAAGGCTATGCTTTACGTTGACATTTCATGACAAACAATTGTAAATTGTCACGCAGGAGGTGTGAAAATTACTTTACTGTATCTTACTTATCTAATTCTAAAAAAAATAGCCTATGTTAATCCTCAGGTGGTAAACTATCTCTATACCGAATTTTATCAAACCAGTGTATTGATTTAATCGTGAAAACGTAATAGGTAGACAAACAGATATAATAAATAATAATAATAATAATAATAAATAATAAAAGTTCTTTATTTATATAAGATTTGTACATTACTACATTGATACACTTGTAATACACAGAATGAATAATTGTACAAATTAATTATTGAACCCTGATATCCAAACTAGGCACAGGCCTGTATCTTGGAGATCAGTGTTCTACCGAAAGCCAAATATGTGTTTCATGTTACAACCACGTTGAGCGTACATGAATTGTACTTACAAATGTTACATAGACAAAGACAAAGAACATTCAAATATACTTTCGCATTTATTATATTGGTAAATAACAATAACATATGCGTGGGCAAATCAACACAGCAACATCTAGCCCCAAACTAAGCAAAAAGTACAATGAGTGCTACAAATAACATATTATCACTATCTAGATCCACTCTAAGCTACAATGGTTATTAGTAGATTATTCACCAAGGTGATAAACTTTAGGTGTCTTACTTACATCACGGTCGCACTACTTATTTTTTCTATGACGGTCGCCTGTTGTGCGCTTTCTGCGCAACACTTTTATCCTCAAGGAGAACACTTTTATTTCAACAGAAAATAAGAAGCAATACTACTAAACGGATTTTGATGCGGTTTTCACCATCAGCTAGAGAATTTCTTCCGGTAGGTTTATATGTAGGTATAATTCTGTATAATACATGTAAGAAAAGCCTCGAGACAAAACTCGTGCGAAACCGGGATGGTTCGCTAGCTGTTACAACTAAATACGGCATGTCCTTGTGACAGCCATGAAAAAACTATATTATTGTTGGTCATTTTTAACTCTAGTATATTTTGGTTTAACCAACTAATAGCCAAGTCTCTTTACGAGCGTTCCAACCAACATGGCGGCAATTTAGCCATGAATAACGCAAGCTGTAAATCGAAACTGACACCGCCATTAATAAACCCTGGCTTGCCTAAGTTAATCCTTATTTTGGAGCCGCATGCACACTTGCTACAAGTTACCCTGGCCTACCGGAGGACCTGATCACCCTTAGTCACGAACCAATTTAATAGCTGACTTCGCTTGAGCTTGTAATAAATAATGCATGTTTCTCATGTATTGTATTTTTTACCATACGAATAAATAAATAAACTTGCAGTATTTACTTCTGAGTGTTTGTCTATTCCCAGAGTGATTATAGGACTTTTCTTTATACCGGCGGCCCCATCATCATCAGTTTCTAGCGTAGCCTCCCCCACCCTTCGCCAGTGCACCCTCTCCTCGGCTTGCCGCAACCAGCATCTACACCTAGCCGGAAGGTGTCCTACGTATCGTGAGTGTATTACTAATTACCTAGCTGTTGCCGTCGACTTCGTTTGCGTGGACAAAGACACGGCTTGAGCGGGCGTTACATCAGAGTTTTTTGTAAATAAAAGTACACATACCTACCTTATACTTTCTTGCGGAAACGTTACCACGAATAACAGATTACTTCACAATAACAATTTAATAATAATTACTACTTCAAAAGTTTCATCAAAATATATCTGTTTTTGTAAATTTTGCAATATTCGTTTTTTTGTTGTATGGCAGCTTCTTAATATTATCCGCAATTTCTCTCTAGGCTGCCATGCCGCATATCCACCGCATCATTGCTAATTATGTTCTTGTATATTAACTTTTGGCGGTAATGTGGAGGAGTGAATTCCAGCCGCCAATGTTGGCAAGCGAAGATGGAGAAGGTGGAAAAGGGTAATTACCCACCTGGCCGAGTTGCTGTGACCAGAGGACCGAAGTCCGATGGACGCTCTTTGGATCTTGTATATAAGCGTTGTAGATGGAACACTCCGTTAGCGCGATGTAGATTTGACAGTTGCTGTCATGCTGATTGTCTTGCCAACTCGTGTGTGCGAGCTCTCTATGATTCACTATGGAGATCGCTACAAACTTGATGTTATTGCGGCACAAAACCAGTGTTTGTGGAGATCTCTGGGGGAGGTCTATGCCTAACAGTGGGCTTTCGGCGGATATAATGATAATGATGATGATATTAGCTTGATAGGGATTGCCTCAGATTGCCATTTGGCCCAAGCCGCATAGATACAGGACTTGACATCTGAGATATTTGAATTTATTTCTATTGACATTATTAACAAAGGCAGATAATTCGTAATTTATGAAACAAACAAAGCTTATTGCGGCCCTGTTATTAATTATCAATATTTTGGCTAAAATACGCTGAGCTCTCTATATTTTTATATGCAGGTACCTACTGGCCACCATGGCATGGCCACCAACCATGCTGGCTGTAGTGAATCTCTAAATCTGGGTCTGGTGCCCACCCCGGGATGTACCGATACAAAATTCTGGGCTGGACGCATAAAAAACTTCACACAAACATACATCATCTCTCGAACTCTCTCCGCTCACTCATTCATCCAATCACCTCAAGTACCAACATTTCATAAATTTCGAGCTCGCTCCACTCGCTCACACATTCGTTGTTGTCCATCACGTTTTAAAACCCAAATTTTCGAGCTAGCTTCTCTCGCTCATTACATTATTGATCACTCCACTAAAATGCAAAATGATTAATAACTCAGGGCGCTCGCTCATCATATAATTTTGGTTTTTGCCCCCCCCCCCCCCCCCTTCAACCAAATCCAGGATCCGCGCAAGGTGTAGTCAGGGGTGGACAAAATTCTAACAATTCGAGCTCGCCACGCTGGCAAATTTTATTGAAATAATGATACTACCCGCACCGCGTCGGTTATATAATAGAAAATCAAAACTTTATTAAGCAAATTTTAAAAGGACTATGAACGAATTTTTTTTTTATTTTAAATAATAGTGGTCATTTGATCGAAAGTTCTACTGACCAAAGTCTGGAATACCAACGTTTAAATTACTTATATATTACACTATTGACCAAATCATTAAATTTCAAACAGTTCAAAAGAATTTTAATTAATTAATTAGCTAATAACGCCTGTTAATTGGTTCTGGAACTCGCCGGCCGCTGCCGCGGCACGTTACTTTGCTCTCTCGGCTCGTGCGCGGTAGCTTATAACAACTATAGATTCGAATTCGTGACAAATAAATTCATAATTACTTATCTAAATGTATAACCGGCGACTTCTGGACCATGAATTATACTCTCTAACCATTAGACTGAGGAAAGTAGAAAAAATACTGTGAAGGAAATTCTATATAATTTGATAAGGGATGATTTGGTACTTTACATCTAACAACTTTTGGTCAGTCGTCCATTTGATGAAACATATATTTGGATTATAAACTTTGCTAAATAAAACAGTTTGTTATATAGTTTGTTGTCCTTTCAAAATTCTCTAAATTAACTTTTGATTATGTAAACGCCGACTCCTCCATCTGGATTTTATGAGCCAAAATACAAAAAATCACAAACTCGCCGAGCTGGCTCATTCATTACTTCTTTTATTATGTTCATTCTAGCTAGATTGAGCTAAAATATTTCTTATTTATATTTCTTTATACATTCACACTGCCCGCATAATCAATCCAATACCAAAATATCCAAGCCCGCTTTGCTCGCTCCTTCATTAGTTCATTACTTGTATTAAGTGTGCCCAGGGCTTCGATTCTGGTACGGAAATCGTCTCAGTTGCAGTAACATTACAATTGCATCGCATGTCAAACGTGTGATTGTTATTCAAATGACAGATGTTGAGTTGCAACTTTCATGAGTTCGAACTTTTCCACAATTCGTAAATATTCTGGTACTTTAGTTGCATTATGGTTTTATATAGCTGTTGGTACTCCAATAAATAAATAAATGACTAAGTTGCATCTTTCTTAGTTGTCAAATTGCCTTCATTCTGTCAACGAAAACGTGTCAAAGGTCGAACAATGATTTAACTGCAATTTAACTGGGATGATGCTGCGATGTTACTGTGACTGACTCGATACCTCGACGTAGTTATAGTAACATCACAGTTACATTGCAACATAATAACAACTGCATTGCACACCAGAATCGGTACCTTTTGAGAATCAAATCCAAATCATTTTGATTTCGCTAAATTTTTTAAATCGTACGCGCCTCTCCAAGCATTGTAAGCTCGTACATTCAATGTGTTCACACCAGTTATTTTGAGCCATGATTCAAAAAATTTCGAACTATAGTGTTCGAATGAGCGAATATAGATTCGCTCATTTTTAAAACATTTACATCGCCCATATGGCCTATCAATTCAGATTATAACAATCATTATATTAAATATTTTACAATATATCAAAATTCAAAAAGAATTACAAAGTTCGAATTCGCCTGTGGCTTGGTTTGTATGGTGGCTTTAATCGTGCTGATTCGTGCGTACATTGGCGATCGACTCGGCTTCATTGGCCATCTCAGGGGCCAGGCCCCCCCTGGAAAATAGCCCTAGATACGCCATTGCATTCAACCACTACCATACCATACTAGAGATTTTACTACTTATTTGTTATTTTTCATGTAATTTTTAATATTCTTATAGTCTAAATTTTGGTCCGGGTATGGTAATAGTGTAGTCCTTCATCTTACGGAGGCTATGCATGGTGGTTGTTTGGTGGTTATTATATATACTGAATAGATGATTATGTTCTTTATTATCGATGACAGTTGTCACACAGATCAATCAGGGTGTCTAATAAAGGCCACATAGCGTTTCATAATAAGAATCATATTAATTTGTCACAAACTTATCTGCAGCGTCGCTGTTGTTGACGTTGACATCCAATTCAAAATGGCGTCACCTAGTTCCAGTATTGGCCACTGGATCAGTTTCTGGCACTTTAATATGAATCATAACATGAATGTGGCCTTTTTAGACCCCCTGTATAGTGCTACTAACTTATAAATCTACTAACTCTTATATGTCCATTTCTTGTCAACAACAGCGTCGCCGTCACAGGCACAGATGAGTTTGTGGCACTGTCTTAAGAAATACCGCATGATGATCCCATAATGGTCCGCATAATTTTCGTCACTGCATATTGGCTAATTTAAGTTTCTTGGCTTTTCTCAACTTCATTTTCTGAGCTAGCTTTTTAACTTCGTTTTGTTTTAGTTTTACTGTGTCATACTCTTGATCAACTAACAGCTTCATGCTCTTCATGGCTACTATTTCCGTCATGAACATTAAGGCTGCAGGATTTGTGAAGCACTTCACCAGGGGCGTCACTGTTACATCTGTAACGTTATGAATGCAAAATCAAATAAAACTCAACTGAACATGTTTGATTGCAATATTTAGGAAAATGATAAAAGTAAAAAGGAACTAGGTAGGTATAGGCAGGTGGGTTTGAAGACCTGAGTGGTTCAATTGGTTAATATTGGTCTGCCACGCAGAGGGCCCTGTTTCGACTCCCGGCTGAGCAGAAATTGAAATGAAGAATTTAAATTTCTAGTACGGGTCTGCGTATGATATGCATATTTGTAAGTATTAGGGTTTTCTACCCGGGTACCCGGGGTCGGGATACCCGGGTATTTAAGAGATTTCGTACCCGGGTACAATCTGAGTGCCATACCCTGGTAGCCGAGTATTTAAAAAAAATTCGTTGATGCGGTATTGTAATTAAGTAAAAACATGTTATAAGTCAGGATAAGTTCACGTGTAGTTTATTTTTTGATAATTGTTTTCTTTACTTATTAACCTTTGATTTTTAAATTGAAATTAAACAAAGAAGTCCATAGGCGGCGGTGACCACTTTCCATCAGGCCCCGCTTAAACTGTTTGTTTGCCTTGTAATATAAAAAATTAAAAAAAGTTTTAATATTGGTGAAACTAACTTTATTAGAAAGGTAATGAAATACCAAGCATATTGATTACTCCTTGTTTAAGAAAATGGTTTTAAAATATAAATATTTTGCTACCAGAAAACGTAAACTTTACGTTTTGTAAGCTATCTTCGTATTATCGTAATGTTAATTTTCGTGTGTCGTCTCTACGCGAAGTTGAGATCAATTAATTTTTTTTTATTATCCCTATAGCTTCTAAATTCTATATTTAATTTAAGTTTTGATTTAGGGTTCCATTAAATTAAAAATTAGATGCAACAACCGTTTTTTAATAACTTACAAAATTGTTGTTTCTTGTGAAAGGCAAACTCATAGACAACTTTGTACTTATTACAATAAAGAGAAATTAAGCGATCGTCATGATCTGGATTATTCTGTGACAATGGACTCATAAACTTTGATAGTGTATTGATAGATAGTCGAATAAACACTACATACACTGAGGTTTTAATAAATGATTTACATTGGCCATGCCACCCCCGACAGGCATGGTTTCCCATGCCGGCCCAAGACGCGATGGCTAGTCGTCGTTAAGAATAACTTGCGTGCCAATAAACTAACCACCAAGAATGAGGAAGACCGAGCGAAGTGGCCCAAGAGGAGTAGAGAGGCGGACCCCGGGCCCTCGAATGCTGCGCAGGAGCGCAACCGTGATGTAACGCCCATATCATGATGATGATCGTCAAGATCTGAATTATTCTGTGGTAATGGACTTATGAACTAAGACTTACTACTTATGACTAAGATAGAATAGATGTTGAACAAACATAAGGCTACACAGAAGCTCTAATGACCGATTTACATTGGTTAAGTGTTTGGCGGTGCAGGATAATGTTGCCGCCAATGTTGGCAAGCGAAGATGGAGAAAAGGTAGAAAAGGGTAATTACCCACCTGGCCGGGTGTTGTGACCAGGGGACCAAGGGCCCGACAGTTGATCGTCGGAAGTTGTATATATGCCGTGGAAGTTGGCACATTTCTCTAGCGCGATGCAGGACGGTTAGCGCCATCTATGTGCGGATGCTTGCCAACCTTGTGTTCGTATACTCGTAATGTGAGTCGTTGAGTTTCCCTAGTGGAGCGATAGATGTCGCTACAAGTGTTTAGCAAAATAGGTAAGTACCACTGTACTTACCAACTAGTAGTAGTGGTGCAACTTGGCTTGCAAACTGCCTTGCAAGTAGAAACTGAATCACTTTTTTGTGGCAAGTACACCCCTCACCGCCCGCTCAACCCCCTGCGCAGCAGTTGACACTTGAGTATGAAGAGAATTTTGTACAAAATTGCACCTATTTGTTGACGTTACTCGTCCATATCGACAGAGACATGGTATCTACTGGATTCGCTGTAGTGTAAACTGTCACTCGCCACTCGCCACCAATGTAAATTGAGCACAACGGAACCGTTTTGCATCAATAAGTCTTTTGTTGAGAATAAAGTAACGACGACAGATTACTCTATTAATAGTGGAGGTTATAAACTAAATAAATAAATAATAAATATACTTGGACAATTTATACAGCGCCGTCTAGCCCCAAAGTAAACAAAGCTTGTGTAATGGGTGGCTGAAAACTGGTCAACTGCTTATATATTTTTAAATACATACTTAGTATATAACACCCAGACCCGTAACAGAAATTAAAATTCATAATTTCAATTTCTGCATGGCCGGGAATCGAATAAGGGACTACTGCGTGGCAGACGGCATATTGACTAACTGAGCCTCTCAGGTCGTCAACTGTAACAATGTTTATAAAAATGCTAACAAAGACAAGTACATAAGTTTCAGAACAGAGCAAATAAAAATTCTTTATCTAAGGGCTTTGTATATCGCCCGCCCGCAGACAGGTTGGTGCCAGCCCGCGTCGGAGCACTACTAGTCCGAGAGCTATCTGCCAACTGAGTAGTGTAATGCTAGTCACTGGTTAACCGAAAGGTTAAACGATTTTTGTGGTTTTAAGCCCGATAATTGGTACCACGGGGTATAATTGTTTTAAATCTAATACCTGTCAGCCAAATCCCGTACAAACATGTTTTCGATCGAGCCAGGTGTTCTCCTAAATAGATTTATTACTCTATTAACAGAATTGCTTATTTAAAAAATTTGTGACTGATTTTGCGGAAAAAGGGCACCAATCTCGTAGGTAGGTATCAAAAAACTTTAGAAGTGGTTTTATTTTGTATGTCTTGCCGGGTTTTGCCTGGCCTATTGTATTGGATGGTCTTATCTGTAAGTATCGCCCAGTTGTAATACATTCTGTAATAAGAGTAGTGGGGTGTAATGGTAGTTTAGTATTGTTCCGTTTCCTTTTTTGTCCTCATTTAAAATTTCCTTAATTGCTAGCTTCTGGTATATGATTATGGAGGTGTAGTATCGGTAGTTTGTACATGCTCTTGTTAAATGTTGAATGGTCTCTGATTGGGTTCGACATCTTCGGCATTTGTCTATGTGGGACTGTTGTGAATTGTGGGGATGTCTACTATGTAGAACTTTCTTATTCCATGCTTCTGTTATTGGTCTTGAAAACTTACTGAACAGGGTGAATTCGTGCTTTCGACTCTATTAAGCGGTGGTAGATGACAATAATTTTGCACAATAGCTAAATGGATATTACTTATTTGGGATTTACTGTAAAATATTTTTTTTAGTTCCTAAACTGTTTTCGCTAAAGTTTATAGATGCCTATGATTATTATAATCGTCTGGCTCCCGGCCCACACTATACTCCAGCCATTCCAAGGCGCGTGTGTGAACAACAACAGTGGAGAGGCACTCGAAATTCTCGATGGATCAACTCGACTCACGTCTGATCTGAACCCGTCCCGTTTATTTGACACCAACCTATTTGGAACACGCTCCTGGACGCGACGGGCTGAACATAAGGAGAGCCGACAGACATTTTGTTTTACTACCTATTTTTTACGTAAGTTCAGTAATAAATCTTTAAGAGTCTACATGTTAGGATGATACTACGATATACCTCCATCCGTGGCACATTTGCTCATTTGCACAGTCACGTGCTTCGCAAGACGCTGTCCTAATTGGCAACGGTCATGCGACCATGGTCGTACAACGGACGTCGCCCGACTAATAGGATACCTCAAAAACGCCCGTTAAATTGTCATGGTCGTACGACCGTTGCAAAATAAGGACAGCGCGTAAGCCTACGACGTTCTATAGGTGACTTAACCTGCCGGGAAGAGGTTCCGCGGGCCCATGAAGCCATGACATCGAATGCGAGGAGCCAATGACCACTACTGGAGGTAGCTAAAAACCAAATGAAGTGGAGAAAGAGTAGGACAGCGCACCCTGACAAAAGCAGAGGTTGACTGGTGGGTTTCGTTGACCGCACCCCGTCCCTACAGGGTGTCGCATCCGATGAAACCTGAAAAGCCCTTCCGGCTACAGGTGCTCGCAGGGGGTGTTTAGCACGTATGCGCCTAGGCCCCTTTTTTGGCGTGTCGTGCATAACCAGTCCGGCCGGCCGGCTGGTACTCATAAGAGTTCACCTCCTCCCTCCCAACCGCTATACCGGAGGGTGCCCATTTCCATAGCGTAGGGCGCAAAAAAAAAGGTGGGTTTCAACTAAATCAAACTTAGCTGGAGAACCTAACCCTGTAATGAATCCTATGAAAAGACTGTACCACAGATATAAGAAATCAAAATTCTACTATTATTATGAACAGCGACAAGTCCCGGCTTGGCACGGTCTTTCTCGGCTTTTTTTACTATAATATGCACGTAATATACATATAAACCTTACGGAAGAAGTTTTTTATCTGATAGTGGAAACCGCATCAAAATCTGTTGCGTGGTTTAGTAAGTCTCAGCGAAAATACAGACAGACGTGGAAACCGACTTTAATTTGTACTATGTAAAGATGTGAAAGTTTGTGTGTGTGTCTCCCTCTTCACGCGTAATCGGATGAACGGATTCGGATGAAATTTTGACATTATAAACTACCTACTTGTTTTCTCAATCATCATCATCACAGCCCATAACAGTCCACTGCAGGACTTCGGGCCTCTCCCACGAAAGGGGAGGTCATTGCCATAATCTCCACACTTGGCAGGCGGGTTGGAGATCGCAGTGCAGTTGATGTAAATCTACCCAGAAAGATGCTGCTGCCCACCTTTCGGATTTGTCCCTTAGTCGCCTCTTACGACACCCACGGGAAGTGATGGGGTGGTGCTATTCTTTGAGGTGGCGGCACCACACACCACACTTGTTTTCTCAATCCCACTGTGACATATCTACCAATACCTACCATCAAGCAGGCCGTAAGCTTATATGTTTACCTTTGTGGTATAAAAAAACTGGTATAAATGCATTTATGACATGGATACTTACTTAACCCAAATGAACATGAAAACAGATCTATGTGGCAATGGTTGACCATCATTCTTTGAACGGTTTTCCTGGCTTTGTGTGGTGTCGATATCAGCGCACACGCTGGCTCATATGTATCCACGCAAAAAGTAGGGCAAGTGTGGTTGCAGGGATGATGTGCCCCAACTATTGTGAAATCCGTAACCCGACGAGTGCGGTGAAAGTTTCTGCGTTTCTTCAGTAAACACAACCTGTTTGGGACATGCTTGATATCTGCAAAATAAACAATGCTTGTTACAATTGAACATTTAGATTTTTTAGGTGTCTTCATGACAGTAGTCTATGTAGGATTGTACCTCGTTTCCACGACTAACAATCTTCGATTATCGCCAATGCGATTTAACAAAACTGCGATGTCATTTTACAACGATTTATCTGTTAGACATTACAAGACCGCTACACACGTTACTGGGAAAAATCGCTGGTTCGCTTCAACTAAGTGTTGATGTACTTTACAGCGTCATCACTAAGCAGCGAAAACACTAATCCCACTTAGCGAGGGACTCTTCCCAAATTCCGATTATGCGTACATGTCTGTAAATGCGTTAGGAGTGTAACTGGCATGCCCTGTAATTGCACCGGCTACCTTAACCCATAAAACGTAACTAAAATCAACAGACCTACCTCTCAGGCTTGGCAGAATCCTATATCCGGTGAAACTGGTGATTTAAAATCCCACCATATGACAAACTTAAATTCTTTTTCTTTTAATATCAGGTAATTTTAATGAAATTTACGTACATTCACCTGTTTCTTGCTTAAGATGACATCTGGCCTTCATCAAATGGCAAAGATTATGGAACCTCTCTAGAAAGATAACTCCACCATAGTTTGAAAGGCCACACACTGGATCAACCACATACGAGCATTCGATAGAATTGCACTCGTCTAGCACTTCCAAGGGATTAGTCAACGCTATAAATAAAATATAATGTATGTCATACTCACAATCTAATTCACAGAACAAGAACAACATAATTAAGTACTTTGATAAGAAAAACCAAAAGGCGAAATCTTAACTAATTAAAATTGGTTATTTCTATAATACTTGGTTTTGTCGCACTGCGTATGAAGTTTTTTTTAATATTTCGGCTACAAAGTCATTACATTTACATTACATCGTTAATCTTAAGTAATCAAGCAAGTAAATATTGTGAGCGTACCATGACCAAGTGCCAATTAACAGTACCTTTTACTTACTATTCAATAGAAAAAGTACCAAAATCTGCCAAACCACCATGCTTTGTTCATTTTTTGAATCTATGTCACAAAAAAATTACTACGTTTTTGAGATTCGGTAAACATAAAAATAAAATTATTTAATATCATAAAACATTAACATTATAATGTACACCAACATTAACAGGTGTACAGTATAATCTATTGATTTAAATTCAATAAAATAGACACTAATAAATTAAGCAAGTTAACTTAGACAACAAAACACAAAAACCATCCGAAAACATTTTACAAGTAAAGGCAGAGAAATGGTAATAAAATTTACGACATGATTTTTAATTAAACTTGGTATTTGCATACCTGTAATCTTCGCCACAGTACCTAAAACATCAATATGAGACTGCGCAGTATTACATCGACGTAGGATAACATTTTTTTGTTCTGACACTAATACCTACCGAGCATCGATTTCTGCTAATAGCCAATATTGGTTCAGACATATTGGAAAAATACGTTCTTCATATTGAACTATCCGCCCTTGTTGGTATTATTTATTCTAGGAAACCGTATGGTGGGGTGGCCAGGGCTGGGCTGGCTGATTTATGTTGGGACGTTAGCTTTGAAGGGCGGGCATTAGTGGCGAGTGATTGCCGCCAACGAGTAGAGACTGCACTAACTCTGGCCAGTTTTAGGGGGCTGTTTGGTATATTTAGTGTACCAACTGTATCTTTGACTAAATTCGTATAAGTAGTGAGAACTGAATAATAGAGCGTCGGTGAACGAATGGTTAAGTATAGGGTTCCAATCCCATTAAGACCATGTACCTATGACAATTTCTGAGTTATGTATATTGGTTGAATGCTTACCGATGCTCCTACGGTGAGGGAAACATCGCGATGAAACTTGCAGGCGACTGAATTTATAACCATGATCCAATCTGGTCAGGTTCCCCTGGTAGCAGGGTCACGGTGGTCACTTGGCAGCCGCTCCACTGTAATTATCTGATCTGCCAAATTCTGGATCATGGTCACGGTGGACCTCAGGACCTCGTGTGCGAGAGCACAACCGGGACTACGCCAAGATGATGATAATAATGACTGGCTGGATAGTTCTCTAATAAAGTGTTGCCGTGTGGTATCCAATGGAATCGATTAGAGCATTAACACAGTTTATCACAGTCTGGTATATCATACAAGGCAATTTATACATTGCAGGCAGCTAGGACCTATAGAAACATGGGCAGCATCGTTTTCCGATGAGTGGTTTCAACACTCCGGCCGCCCCAACCCGTCTCCGGCGTAGGTGTGCTACTACTGTTCCATCTTACTTTTCCATCACTGTCCTGTCCTGATATTGTCATATGTAGATTTTATTATGTCCTTCTCAATAAGTAACTTACGATTATTTAAACGTTTGTAACTTACGCTGTTGTAAAATTAACAAGAATTGAAACTTCGTATACCTTCGGTTTAATAGTAGATCGGGCCGCAGCACTAGTGATGTCCTCGGCGTCTCCCGCCCCGGGCCGGCTCGTTTGGTTATCTATCAGACTGGTGACTAGCCCGAATCGCCATGACGCGTACGAATGTACGCCCCGCCATGAAATGTTGCTTTACTTTACTGGATTGCACTAATTTCCTTACCCGTGATTCTGTGTACACTGTTCTAAAGAGCGAGGAAAGACGAGAATTTAAATGAGGTATGTGTTGTTTAGTTGTTTGTATATAATAAGCGTGCTTTTACGTGCCGCGCTAGAGCATAACCTGGATTGATGCCAGCGTGATTGAAAAATAATTTCATTAAAGATAATATTTACTTTACTCTAAGAATTGTTTAATAATTGAGCCTACTCATTAACCCTGTGTGCTCATTTTAAATCGACTTTAAAAACGAAAGAAGGGGGAGGTTCCATGTTCGACGGTATTATTATTTTTTGGGTATGTCCACCGATTTCGGCGACAATCATAAACCGATTTGGAATTTTCTTTTTCTTGTTGAAAGGGTGTACTGCTGAGGTGGTCCCATTTTCATCAGGTCAGGATCTGATGATGGAAACTCTGTAAAGTCGAGGGCAATTCTTGTAGGCACGTATGGTGTGTTTGTTACGTTATCATGTCTAACTCAGGTGTTCGCTGCAGGTCATCATCTGATGCTGCTGTGCTGATGATGAACCCACAGAACTATATAACGATTAAGAATTAGGGGATAGTACTGCCATATCTTCATTCTTAATTAATTGCAGTATTAATATATACACTCCCTACTTTATAAATTGCTTTCCATCAATACTATTAAAATTTTTACAATTTGAAATAACCCTCATCTACTACATTTACTATTAAGCTGTATGTCCGTACATATTTTCTTATACTTTGACGACCTAAGTGGTTCAGTTGGTCAACATGCCGCTCTGCCACACAGAAGTCCCGGGTTCGAATTTCTGTTATTGGTCTGGGTGTTATATGTATAATAAGTATGTATTTAAAAAATATATAAGTAGTTTATCAGTTTTCAGGCATTCATCACACAAGCTTTGCTTACTTTGGGCCAGATGACGCTGTGCGCATTGTCCAAGCATATTCAATTATTTATTATATTAAGAATTGCGGTCTAGTTTTTAAGTTATGTATAATATGTAACCTTCAATGACAGTAATTTGTTTTGTATGCCTATTAAATAAATAAATAAAATAATTGACAGGAACTACCTAATAGTATCTAGTACTGAAAATGTACTTACCTTCCTGAGGTGGTCGCACTTTTATCAGGTCAGGGAAACCCTCGAAGATTATATGCACGTAGCTTCTTACGCACGTGACTATAAGAATAATATTCAGGATCTGACCATCATCATTATCATCTTCCGAGCACATCACGTTATTCTTGAGACTGCCGTTCTCAAGTGACTCTTTCGACTTTTTAGGGTCATAAGTCTGACCTGTGTATCTGCGAATCTTCTTTGTTTAAAAGCCAGTTTAATCGAAATGGTTCTTAGCTTCGTATCATTAAAATCGGTTCAGTAGTTTAAGAAATATTTGATAAAATGTATACTTGGTCAGGGTATTATGAAAAAAAAAGTTTTTTTAATGAAATCACCTACAAATAAAAAAAATAAAAATTAGCTTTTTTACATACGATACGGGTAACTTGGGTATCATTTATTTTTGGAGTCGGTGCAATACACCAACAATCCCCCACCCCCAAGGTTCGACTCCTCCCCCTTTCTTGACGAACACGACTATTAATATAAAATTACAGAATTTAAATAAGCGACAACTCCTTTATTATGAAAATGTATTATCACTACATAGTATAAAACAAAGTCGCTTTCTCTGTCCCTATGTCCCTTTGTATGCTTAAATCTTTGAAACTACGCAACGGATTTTGATGCGGTTTTTTTTAATAGATAGAGTGATTCAAGAGGAAGGTTTTTAAGTAAGAAAAAAAGGGTAGGTAAGGGTAAAATAGGTGTACGCGTACGAAGTCGCGCCGGGTCCACTAGTCTTCTATAAAGCGATCAATCAAAGCGAAACCAGTCAATCAAATACACGGGACCGATTATGATACTGTATTTTTGTATTAAAATACAGAGCCCGTCTAAAATGATAACTGAACAACGTGACGTCCTGATAAATACAGAAACCTGACTGCTCCTTTTGAAATTTAATCCAAAAACGGCAAAATTCTATCTGAACCAGCTAGAAGACCCTTACTTAGTGTGTAACCACAAAAATTTCATTTAAGTGGGTAAAGGATATTGCAAACACATACCCTTTACTCACACATACACACACATATGACCTATTCTATAGGCACCTCCCTAAAACGATGCGTGGGCAGTGAGCAAAATGTACCTAAAAGCGGTTAAGCTAAGAGACAATATAGAGCTTTTAATTACAAAAATAGTAAAATGTAAGTTTAGATAAATAGGTAACCGGGAAGGTAAGAGGGAGAACACACAAATTTTTCAAAATAGATAATATTTACTTTACTCTAGAATTGCTTAATAATTGAGCCTTCTCATTAAGCAAAAACGTAATTTAAGCCTGAATAGATTGCTTAATACTCATAATGTTGCTTCTTCGGTCGGATCTTTAGAGGCCTCCATTAAATGGTAGCGAAATTCATAATTTATGAAATGAAAATGACGCGGCCGAGTCGGCGGACCCTACCAGCTTTCAAACGGAAACTTTAAACCTGTAAATTATGTAAAGACAAACCTTAACTCCCTGTTATACTCGTGCCTGCATGCAATGTTAATATTGCTCCATATCCGTTTGTGTAATTTAAGAACGAAATAACTAGCTTCGGACACAGTAACTATGGAACTCCATTGAAAAATGAAAACCAAAATTTTGGTGCGATTTATTTTATTTCCAAGCCGAATTGCACATACTTTAGACTGTTTTCTACAAATTAAACTGATAGTTCGTTCTACGCTACAATGTTATAATTATTATTATATACTTCCCACTCGAAATGATAATTTTTATTTCCTATTTTAGTTATTGTACATCGTGTACAGTAAAGCGAAATAGGAGTAGGCGGTGGTGAGTATCTGCAAAGAAATTTTGTTATAAACAAACTATATAACTTCCACTTTTTTTATTAAATAAATAAATAAATATTCGGTGACAAATTCACACAGCGCCATCTAGCCCTAAACTAAGCAAATTACGCAATTAAGCAAATTACTAATTTAGTGCTATGGCTAAATAGCACTAAATTAGTAATTTTGTGTAAATAGGTACTAAGTAATTGCAATTGTGTAGGTTTATATAGACTATATTTTATATAGACTACTGTTATACGTCGACGTGTACAAATAATGTACAAATAGTGCAATAATCGACATTTAACTAATAACTTACCGAACTGTATGTGCTCATGGTGATATCGCGAAACTTTAGCGCCGTGAAGCAAAGTGGCTTTTGAGATCTATGACAAAATTAAATTCATGTGGATAGGTGTAGAAAACCTCGTAGGAGCGTCAGTGGGATCAAGGGTCGGTAGAAACTCCGAGGTGCCGGGTTCTAACCTTAGTGCCGCCATGTATCAATGACTCTTTTCTGACTTTTATACATTACTTGAACAATAACCGATGCTCTTGCGGTGAGGCTGTTGCCCTACCCTACCCCTATCCCTACCCTTCTCTACCAAACACCTACTTTACCCCTATCTACCCTTTTTTCTTGCCTATAAACCTTCCTCTTGAACAACTATATATATTGTTGAAACCCACATTAAAATCTGTTGCAAAATTCGGTATAACATCATCCGAATTGCGCAACCTGTTGATATCTAGAGCAAATATTTATTCTATAGCCGCAATTGATTGGCAGTTTTTGTGGTTGGCCGCCAGGTATCCGGCGGAGTACAATAGCACTGACCCCTATCACTCATGTCATGGCGGTCGTATAGCGACTGCGTAGACAGACAGACAACTCAGGGATCTCAAGGCGATCTCCGAGCGATTTGTCGAACGTGGAGATTATGAGTTCAATGCAAACCCGGGAAGTGTTAGAAATGAGTCCAGATATGGACTGTTGTGGGTTGTCGATATGCGCTAGTTTTCCCTATTTAAACAAAATCAGTAGGTATTGGTTGCATTTTATTACATACATACATAACGTCACGCTTTTTCTCCGCAGCGGTAGGCAGAGACAACATCGATCCACTGGCTACAGCTCTGACAGATTTCTCTCGCTTCATTCCCATTCATTAACCTTTTCATATATGAAGGGTACTCTTGACCTGACCTTTCTCAAAAAATCGTGTGACATACCTTTCGGTCTTCCTCATCCGACAGTTCCATTCACTCTACTATCATATATTATATCAGCATGTCCTGCCATGTATTATATCTGATTCTCCTGTCATATATTATATCTGTCTCTCTTACTATTATTTTATTTTATTGACAGTACTAATATCCGATTACACTAAACTAAGGCCACTCTTAAGTTCCACAAAATAGGCCTCATTCTCACAAAGATAAAAGTTACTAGCGAGTTTAGTTTTTACTTATGGTTTGTGTTGATTCAATGCTTTTCTTGACATAAATATTTTAAATAAACCTAGGCGTTGCCTAAAGTTTAGTACAATCGGGAATTATCAATTAGCTAAATCACAACTGCTGTTATGTAGCTGACTTCCAACGACTCGCTCAAATCCCAAAAAATAACTAAATGTAAATTTAAATCGAAGTAACGGAAGCACGGTCCCTTTAGAAAAAATACTGAAGTGAATAAAACTGAATTTCATAAACTCTTATTTATAGAAATCCAAGGCACTTCTGAGTTCTCCAGGCTTCCAGGGAATATTAAATTTTGGTGAAAGGAAAATAGTGTTACTGGGAAATGAAATAAACTTATTCCGGTCTTGTTGCTGCTAAAACTTCAGGTATATACGATATAATATTCATGTTCAGCATCTCTTTGTCCATTGCGTAAATAAAGGACAATATCAAAGGGTATTAGTAGGGTATACTTTTACATAAGTAATGAAACTTCAAACATAATTAGTCGATAATGACTAAATAAGGGCGACTGGCACCAAATTCGTAATCATATTTAAGCATAAGATAAAAACAAAATGTTATACAAAATGACGTTAAAGGTCTTCCTTAATGTGTTTAAGAATTTAGTGCAAGCCGGGCTTATTGAGTATAAATCCCAAAAATTAAGAGAGATGCCTTGTTTAAAAATGGAATAATTATATCCGTATTTTATTGTATAACATTCGTCTATGTATATGTCAAAATCTTTGATAACATTGCTTGAAACTCATACAGGTTCCAAACTGTATACGCTGACGTACTTAATTTTAAAGAGAATGAATGAATGAATTATTAATTATATTATAAAGAGGGTAAACGCTGTGGGATTTACGTACGTTTTCAACATAGAAAGGTACCTTTGTAGCAATAACAGAAGCGCCCGGCGGCAGCGCGCGTTGCTTTCGTACCACCCGCTCTCGTACACCGCATCTGACACTCCCAGGCTCTGGTAAAGATTACACGGGTCTTTCAGTTACGTATTTTAACTTAAGTGGTTCCTTATATATCCGGGGCACAAAGCGCAGAGCTTATTTTGTTCACGTTGCGATTTGCGATGAAGCCGATTATGGAACTAGTCTAATGGATGGAAGTATTCCCAGAATATGATGTGCTGAAGACAGAAAGCTATATAGATACGCAGCTTTTACAATCGACCTTGTCTCTATGAGCCAAGTCTTTGTTCAACTCTGTAATATACAAAATGTATTCCAACCGTGAAATGTGGTTTAAATTTCCACGAATGCATATTTTCGTGTACAGGCTGTGTCGCATAAAGGCAGTGTGATGTGTTCCATGAATAGATAGATGGTGGGCGACACAAAATAAATCATTGCTTTATGCCGGCAGCCCCACCGGACACGAGTTGGATACATTTTTGTATAAATGTTCACAAGTTCATTGTGTGCAGGACATCGGGTCGCCGATACGTTGCTTCAGTATAATGGAAGGGTTGGAACCCGAATTTTTCTTTGACCCCTCTCTCAGAAATATTACAATAACAGGTTCAAATACAATAACGGGTAAAGAAATTTATGTAGCGGTTAAACTGGTAAAATCTAGAATATTTGGTTTAAGGTTTAAGGCCATACGCAATGGCCATACCATTTTTGTGAAGAAATTGAGCGTAATCGATTTAAGGGTCAGAACGAGGATTTTCATCTTTAGTCGACATCACTTTCATTTAATGTATGTACAATACTTATTATTGCTTGTAATGCTTTTACTATCATCATTATTTTAGCGTCTATCCCGGCCTATACCTTATTATTTTATACTATATACTTATTCTTCTCCATTTTTAGTGGTCTTTGGCATCCTCGCGTCGTAACCCGTTGGATCTCGCAGAATCAGCTTTGATTCTTTAATCCCGTGGATTCTTAGGCCATCCACGGGATCTCTTTCCTAATACGGGCAAGTTTAGGCACCTATTTTCCACTTATCGCTGACTTACGCACTCGTAACCAAACCAGCGCAGGCGAGCCTCTTCTCTTGTTCGCGATGTCTCTCACGACAAGGCTGCCATATACATATTCGTTATACACTTACTCGGTCGAGTCTTGCAATGCAGCATTTCATTTCGTCGGTGTGATGTTCGCGGACATGCTTTGTCTGCGACAGCCAAGTACGCCTATCTTAGATATAAAAAAAATATTTCTATCCAATAATTCAGAAATAATTCATGAGCTAACCGTCCTGTATATGTTGTCAGCGTACCAGCACAACATGCCCATCTGCGTCAGCACTGCGCCCAGGAACAATTTATTGCTCATTTCCATCCATGGTTCCAGAAGCTGCAAATTCGAAAGTTGTTAAAAAGAAATCCCTCGGGTCGACGTCGAAACTTGAAACATTAGTCTTACGAAGTGAGAGCATCTATACAATCTTTTCACAATAGATCTTCCACCAAAGTTTGGCTGCTTTGAAATTTTTAATTTGGAAATGTACCGAAATATGGATTTACGTTTATATTTACATTTTGTGATTACGCAGTGATTTGAAGAATATCTTAATGCGAAGAGTAATCGATAACAATAGCGCAGTGCTTATTCATATCATTATCAATATTTTTAAACTAGAAAAATTCGCCGATAAAATATTAAATGAATAAATAAAAAAGTATACGGTCAAGTGGTAACAATGGAAAAAATATCAGATAGTTTAAATAGAAGATACTTTCCGAAAAGAGTAGGTACAAGTTTTTAAAACTCGTTTAATTTTTTGAATTTTTCATCAGAAATAATGTGAAACTAAAAAGGAATTTTGAGCTGAGTGGAACATTGGCGTAGGAAAAAGTTAAAAATTTTAATCTCGAAATAACGCGAGTGAATTTTTTACCCCGCACTCGACATTTTCAGGCTTCTACCTGTAGAATTTTACGGTGCCTAACTTTATTTACAGGCTGAAATGGGAAACTAGACTTTTGCAAAACAAATTAACATATTTCCTGAGTTATAAAATATCTTGGTAAATTAGTTATACAGATTATATATATATATATATAGTTATAGATTATATATAGTTATATATATATAGTATACAGACTTCGAATTCGAGTTCGAATTTCGACCATCGAAGGTTACAGATGGTTCATAGATTTTTTGTTGCAGTCATGCAGAGAGGATTAATGACAGATGATGAGATATGATTATGTAAAATATCCATTGTAAAACACGGTTAATAAAACTAGCGCAGTGTTACTTACCACAATATTGAATACTACGCAGCAGATATTCACAGAACTAAGCAATACGTTGATGAGATTCACCATCGAAAAAACATCTTCCAAGTCTCGGGTGTAACTGAAAGAAATTGATGTCTTTTTGAAAGAGCATTTTTGGAAAGGAAAAATCCCTTTTCCTAATCATCATAATTTCAACCGAAAGATGCCCACTGCAGGACATTGCCCTCCCCCAAAGATCTCCACAAAGACCTGTCCTCGTGGCTGGCAGCTGCGATCTTTACCAGTGCGTCGGCCCATTTTACATAGGCCTGCCCACAATGCGTCTTTAATACCGCCACGGGGTGCTAACTGCTAATCGGCTCCCGAGACTGTTAAACTAGTGTCTGGGTCCATAGCAGAAGAGTTGGTAATCCTTTGATAGGAATGTTTTCGACAGACGCGTTTTTATTTACACACATAACACATAATATATCTTGAAAACCAAAACTGTGTGAAAATTCTAAGCCTATGTGAAAATCCCAATTACAAAATGACGAATAATGGGATATCATTGATTTATAGCGAATTTGACGTCAGTGCCAAGTTGAAGGAGCCCCGCGGCGCATGAGCGTCGTTCTGAGGTCATACTAAGGGTGTCCGCTGCGTAGCGGGATCTGCACCACAGAATACGAATATGGGATCCTCGGCGGGTAAGGAGTCTGCCAGGGTCTGCTTTCCTACTCATTCTCCTCCACTTCGTCCGCTCTTCGGCATCCTTGCGTCGTAAGCCGTTGGCTCTCGCATCCGACTCAGTGATGTCAATCTATCGCTTCTTTGGTCGCCCACGGGGCCTCTTTCCCACGTAACCCTGAGGCTTACGTATCACGTGACCAAACAAGCGCAGGCGAGCTCCCTCGACCTTATCTTATCTGCGATATCCCTCACGCCAAGGCTGCCACGGATGTACGCGTTACGTACAGATACGTATAAGATCTATGAGCATGACAGGGATTTTAGGGTCACAGATGACTGCCGTCAGTTCCCGCCATTTGGCCCAATCTGCAGTGATTCGGGACTTGACATCGGGGCTGATATCGCCGGACTCGTGCATCACGGATCCGAGGTATTTGGATGTATCAGTTGTATTGACAGCTTCGTTACCTAAACGGATGGCTTCAGGATCCGCGCTGCAGCCTCGGTGGGTAAGGGGACTACTACGCTGAATATGTCCCAATGAGTTAAGCCACGGACAAATGGACCAATAGACTTCCCGAAACTAAAAGGATGCTTCTTAAATTTACGTTAAGGTATAACCGCGCATTCTCTACAACTCGGCCCTGATCCTGTACTTACTTTACTTCGAGCAACTTACGTAATAAGTCGCTGATGAATCTTTGTAACATTCACTATTTCGTCGTAACAGTTGTACAAATCCCTGCTCCCCGGGAGGCCTGTCTGACTCCCAGCCCCCTTGTCTTTCGCCAGATTCCTTATCTTGACTTGCACCAACCGCAGCAGCAGCGTAATGTGGCTCGCCATAGTTGTGAACATCAAGTCACCGCTGAGCATCGACCAGACAGATACTGTACCTGAAAATTTACTAAGCTGACAACTATTTTCGGTAACGAGATTATCAAAAAGGCGGTAGCGGTTTTTCGTACGACATCATCATTGGTCATCAGGTTTTTTTACTAATTCGACCCTGCTGAACACGAATTTACCTATTACCTAAGGTGCCTCCTAACACCAGATAACCAGATGAAGATCTTAATATAGAGGTAGTGGAACTCATCATTAAATGATACTACTCGAGATTGAGGCAATCGCTTCGTACCTGGACGCTGATTATAGGGTATTCATTAAGATCATCATCAGATCATGACCAAACTTAAATAGGATATACCTACCCGGCGATAAACTCTTTTAAACAATAAAGGTTCGGTTCGGAAAATATGGACTTATAGAGCAGATCAGATAAAAGGCCCCTGATGACCAAATGTCGCACGATTTGCCGTTATACTTGAAATTAATGAAATTTCGACCCGTCTAAATACTGAAATTGAATATTATGTCAATCCACTTCTACTGCAGTAAAAAAGACTGGCTAAAAACTAAAAGTCTGGCTTTGAATGAAGCCGAAACTTGTTATTTATTTATAGCCTTGTTACCCTACTGCATGTAGAAAATAAGTAGTAGATCTTCTAGCTTATCGCAGACTTGTGTAAAACATTGAACCTACCAGCAAACCCCTCAAACAAGTATGCGATCTCATGGTAGTACGGCTTGGTCTTGTCGAAGGGGTACGCGACGAACCATATGTACCCCAGTGGCGCGTTGGAGCCGCTCAACTGGTGGTACAGGTACACCCCGATAGGGGTGAAGTTGTAGAACACCACCCCTCCGATGTTGAAGAACATGTACCCTAGAAAATAACAAAAGCAAGTTATTTATCATAAAAGCAGTCAATTCCAACTTGACTGTTTTGATGATGAAATGGACCCTGGCGGAAGCGCAAGCGTCCGATTCGGCGATGTCAAACCATCGGTTCTTCAAATTTGTTCACATATCACATAAAAATACGTGTAGGTATATTTTATAATATATTTTTCATACAATTCCCTAAGAAAAGGTTATTTTGCCTACCGCCACACCTGAGGGTGTATTGCTCGTAGTTTTATATGCTTTAATTTGCTAATGGACCATATTCCCGTAGGACGCCCTGGGTTCGTGATATTTAGAAAAAACCAAATAATGGGACCTTTCGGGCTCCCTCCACAAAAGCGCTACAGGTGTATATTTAAAGTATGTTGATTAGCAGCGTATTATCCATAATTTGTTCCACCTCAAGCTATATTTTCGGTAAATTCTACTCCTCTATAAAAAATAATCATTTCAGCGTTAATGTCCCGGTTGTGCTCTCGAGCGAGAGGGCCCAGGGTCCACCTAGACCATGATCCAGGATTTGGGGATCAGGTAATTACAGTGGAGCGGCTACCACCTGACCTCCGTGACACTGCTACCAGGGAAACCTGACCAGATTGAATCATGGTTACTAATTCAGTTGCAGGTTTCATCACGATATTTTCACTCACCGTAAGAGCATCGGTTAGAATTCACTTAAAGTACATAACGCAGAATAGAGTAATTGGTACATGGCCGTAGCGGGACTCGAACCTATTACCTCTCGCTTACGAGTCGGATACTCAACCGCTCGGCTACCGACGCTCAATACGGTGAGAAAAACATGGTCCTTACAGAGTTACGGAGGCTTGATAGCAGTCGGTCTACTGTAATTTCCTGATCTGCCAAATCCTGGATCATGGTCAAGGCTTGAAAACCGGGATATTGACTCAAGATGATTTATTTTAAAATAGTAGTCGAGGTTTATAATTTTAGTAGGTACTTGAATCTACTCTGCGATATACCATACGAGTACAGTGCTCTTCCGTCTAAAATGTAGGCAAAACGGAGGTACCTATAGTAAGAAATTCAAGTATAAAAGACTACTAACAAAACTGGCTAAAACGTAGCCCTTTGAGACTGCTTTCCTTAATGGCCACCTCCTCGGCGGTCATACTCCGCGGCCATATCTCAGCCAGCTCCTTCACGAGGCTCCGGAACATGTGCCTTTTCAGCCACACAGTCGCCAGTTTACTAGCACCTGTGGGATAACAATAAACTAAAGAATTAAACGTCAGAGGAAGTCGGGGTGAAGTCTGAAGTGGTAGTGAGAAGGCCACAAAGCTCGCAGAACGAATGGCCGATAAGGCCGAAATGACCTCCACGTTAAACCACGTTCAGGAAATCGAAGTGTTAAGATGACGGGAATACGTTTACTTTACGGGGTACGTTGGGTATAAACGTTAAGTGTTCGCGCAGTCGTGGAGTCATGGAGCTTACATAACTATTAGAAAGGGTATGGCGGTCAGAAGAGGTTTGAAACGTTCGTCCGGTCGACGATGCTTATTCAACGCAACTACTCAGCTCAGACCCATGCCCATATTCACGCATACGTGTTTCCGAACACGGTACAAGCCGTTTTAGCGAAGTAGGTTAGCCTGGACCAGGTGAACCGCCACGGCCGAGAAAAAAATTTCACTTACTTACGCTACCATATCCCACGATATGCAAACCGGCAACGAATTCTGCCACAGAGGAGGAGCTTATTAGTAGTATGGTGATATAGGCGAATTCGCCAGCGATCAGCGCCAGTAAAGCCGCCGCCGAAACCACGATGTATACTGTGGCTTTCAGCTTCCCGAAAAAAGAAGATGGAGGTTCGTCAATGAAGGATATTCCAAGCTTGGTGGTGCAGAAGTTACAGTAACTGAGCGAATCATGGATCTCCTTTGTGACAGCTTCATCGTTGTCCATCTTCGCAGCACAAATGACAAGTAAAGAATGTCTAATCTAACTTTCGTGATTTAATTTTTCATAACAGAAAATGGCCGACGGATGTGCCCAAAAAGGACTAGCATAAGAACTACAATTCCCTATTCCACAGTACTTAAACAGTAGTAACTTTCGAAGTTAAATATTTTATAGCGAAATAGCTAATACGAAAGTTGGAAATGAAGGGTTTGTAAATTCCAAGTATTTCAGGCTTACAATAAAAATGGTGAAACTTTTACATCCGCCCCCATATGGCAGTACATTCAAACCAATGTTAGCGTAGAGATAGTTTAACAACTCTACTAACAAAGTTGTTACATTGCTCTAATAAAACTGTAACGATGGGCGGGTCTGAAAAGTTCCAGTCTTTTAGTAATTGTAAAATAATGATATCTGTATTACAGCCCCCACAAAATTTCGAATCTACACAACTAATTATAACAAAAATAAAAGTCATATAAGCAATTTGTTTTATTTCAAGGTAATTTTATTAAGCAAGGTATCTAGGAAAAAGAATTTCTATACCACAAAGGTGGCAAACAAGCTTGCGGCATGCCTGTTGGTAAACCTACCGCAGCCTCTGGATGTTCGCATAACCAGTGTTACTCACCCTGAACCCAGGGAAAATAATGGATTGACTATTACTGATATTACTATTAGCTTTCCATTGTTTATTTATAAAACAGACAACATGAAAGGGTATTTACAAGAAGAAGAATAAAAACGTAAAAAGCACTATCTGCTCATATATATGTATGTATCTATGTACGCTTAGATATTTTAAATTACGCAACGGATTTTAATGCAGTTTCCCACAAGGGAAGGTTTATAAGCGAGGAAAAAGGGTACACGAACAAAGTCGCGCCGGGTCCACTAGTACAGCTATATACTACTAGCTTTCACCTGCGTTGTTTGAGATCCATCTTACGCGTTAAGTGGCAGGATCGTGTTCCAAACACGGAAGTCTTGCGTCGTGTAAAGATGCCCGGTATTGAGGCCCTTATTATAAAACACCAGCTGAGATGGAGTGGCCACGTCGTACGCATGGATGACGGTAGGTTGCCTAAGGCAGTGTTCTACTCGGAACTCTCTGGCGGAAAACGGAAGCGGGGTGGTCAATATTTGCGGTATAAGGACGTCCTCAAGCGCCACCTCACTGCCTGTGTAATTCCAAGTGACCGTTGGGAGGAGCTTGCTCTTCGAAGACCGGAATGGCGCCATCTTGTGCGCACAAGTGTCGAAAAATTCGAGCAAATGCCCTTGGAGAATCTCGTTGAGAAGCGGCAGCTGCGAAAGACGCGACCCAAGCCCTCCTACAATTACACTTGCAACTTAACTGGACAACTCTACTGTGCTTCATGTGACCGGATCTTCAAGACAAAATTCGGTTTTGCGAGTCACATCAGAGCCTTTCATAACCGGGACCAGGATTAGAACATCTAGCTGCATTCTTTGGAGCCTGCAAGGAGTCGCTGTCGTCGGATACGATGAGGAGGACTATATAGATTAGAACCACGAACTGTCATCACACAGCTTACACTACTAAAAATTTAAAACCAAATGCAAGTACCTCCGTAGAGCATTATAATACGATATGAAACTGCATTCCACTTTCGCAGAGTGACGTCACCGTGAAAATTCCCCGTCACAGCCGCTGCATTCAGCGGCTAATTGTTCATGCAAATGCACCGGCCATCGGCCATCACGTATGTAAAACGACGAGACCAAAAGGCTATTACAGGGGAATACTCGCCCAATATCCAGCATGTCATTGGTATGCGCATTCTGGAAATTTTGGGGGCAAACGATACAGTTTCAACGTCTGTACAACGTCTGTACTCTGGAATATAAACATGTACTGAGACAAAAATAAAATGCCTGATAACTTCTTTCAGACCAGCGATTTGTAAAGTGGGTTCCGCGAAAACATCACCAGGGTTTGTATTCATAGATAAGCTTGAAGACTTACAAATTAGCTGGGGAACAAATGTCTACTGATACCGCTTTAGCCAGGTATAGGAAAAAGTGGCCAGTCGTTAAGGATGACATACGAGTACGTGCCAACAAATTCACTATTGAGAATGCTAAAGACCGAGCGAAGTGGAAATGTACGACGGTGGATACCGGGCTCTCGCGCTCTACACCTACGTTACTCTTAATTTTTTGCAATAATATTTTCATTTTCGTTCCCATTTGACTTTGAAACGACTCTTCGGATTCGATGTCTATATCAGTTCACGCGCTATCTCAATTTAAAATATAAGATTCCTAAATTATCTAACAAGCAGAGATGAAGGTACCCGCTTTCATTGGAGTTTGGGCGTTGAGGGCGATCATTGAGAAGATTTATACTCAGCATTGGGTAGAAGAAGATTGAACAAGAAGAACTGCTTACAATTCCATCAATTGTACGCTTGTTTGCCACCTTAGTGATATAAAAAACCAAACCAGAAGTTTGGATTTGTGAAATATTTAAGAATATTTTCAATAAGTAGATGAGACTCGAGATTCTCGGCCAGAAAGTCTCCAGACAGTAAAAATTTGAAAAAAATCTCGAGACTAGTTTCAATAAAAAAGCAGAGTTTAGAAAGGAAAAAAAGGAAATAACATGCCGCCAATAAAGAAAGTATACTGAAGAAAATGGCGATAATGACTGTAAGCCATAAAGTTGGTTTTGCACCTTAAGTTGTAACTTTTTATTTATTAACGTATGTACCATTTGCCGGGAGTAACCATTTGTCAAAGCTATGGATTATATTGTTTCAAGTTCCTTTTCTTACTCACTACACTCTTCTGAATGCAAATACCGCCTTTGTTTATGGTTAGACAATACTTGTAAGGTTTCGTTATTTGGAACTTTAGTAAACATGCTATCCAAAGAAATTAGTATTGAATTTTGTGATAAAGTAAGAATTTTTAATTTATTTATAAGATCTAATGTATTTTGCAAACTGTACTTCGATTTAAAATTTAATTTACCTTTGAGTTTCCTATTTAATATTCCAGCTAATTTATACTCTGGACAATGCATGGTGCATGAGGGACAAAGCCAAATATTAATTATTGAACGATTTCTCTATTAATAGATACTTAATCAATATTCAGTAGGGGAGACAGGGGCATGTACTAACAGATTTTACTATTTTATCAATTGAACGGAATTTATACTAGCTAGGGATATAATTTTTAAACCCTTTGAAGCGTCAACTACCTCTCTATGATTTTTAATTAAAAACCCCAACTAATGCCTTGTATTTTAGCCGAAAACATACGTTTTATAAAAAAAGATACTTGTTAATATTTGCCCCAGTTTGGGGGTAAATTTTAACTACCTTGGGGTAAGTATTAACAATAGTACCTTGATATGATTATGATAATATTTCATAAATATGAGTAGAAAATAAAAGAGAGTATATCATATTTAACGTTTATACTATCAGAAAGTTATCAACTTGTAATATTAAATTCATTTTTTGTACTATTTGTGGCAAATAGTACAAAAGATCCAATCTGGTCAGGTTGCCCTGGTACCAGGGTCACGGAGTCAGATAGCAGTCGCTCCGCCAAATCTTGGATCATGGTCAAGGCAAACCCCGGGCCGGGATATTAACGCCAAAATGATTATTATAATATTTTTCAAAAGAGTATTTGTTGCATAAAAAAACTTTTTAGCGTTAATGTCCCAGTTGTGCTCTTTCGAGGGCCCGGGGTCCGCCTTGACTATAGTGGAGCGACTGCCATCGGACCTCCATGACCGTGCTACCAGAGGAGCCTGACCTGAATGGATCATGGTTACACATTCAGTCGCCTGAATGTGCAAGTTTCGTCACGATGTTTTCCCTCACCGTAAGAGCATTGGTTAGGTTTCAACTAATGGACAAAACTCATGGCCGCATAGGATTCGAACCTAGTACCTCTCGCTTACGAGTCGGATACCCTAACCGCTCGGTCATGTTGCATAAAATACACGGGGGTAAATATTAACATGTTAATACTTGCCCCATACGATTTGTTAACACTTGCCCCAGAGGCAGATGTATCACAAAAATATAAATCAAAGAAAAGTACATTTATAATGTGGTTAAATGAAAACAAAATACTATACGAGATGATATTTACTACCATTTAAAATAATTTCAGTCCCGTTTACGTAAATAATTAAGCAACAAATCAAAAAACAACGAGTTAAATAATGTTCTTTTACGTGACAAAATTCACGCCTCATACATAACCTTGCTCTGCGGCATGCCATTGGCGACTGATAGGTCGCAACATGTCTGTGGTCATTCACTGACGCCTATAACTGTATGTACCTCAGTCGTTTATGTATAGATTGGCGGGTATCGGCCTGTTAATACATACCCCCGTTAATACAAGCCCCTGTCTCCCCTACTATTATACATCGGCGCAGAAATTAATAACGATGAAAGGATACACTGCCGATAAATATTAATAATTTTACTTAGAAATACACTTATAACATAACGAACTAAAATTTTATTAACTGAAACCACATATATGCGATTGCTAATAAATAAATCAAAAGATCTATACTTAGTTTAATTACATACTCACATTTTAGGCTTCGCCCTCTAATAATTAACTTTAGCATGTTTGTATAACAGCCTCGTTCAAGTCATGTTACGGCGTAACATAATCATCATCTTGGCGTTAATGTCCCGCTTGTGCCCTTGCGCATGAGGACCCGGGGTTCGCTTTGACCATGATCCAGGTAATGGAGCGACTACCATCTAGCCTCCGTGACCCTGCTACCAGGGGAACCCGGCCAGATTGGATAATGGTTACACATTCAGTCGCCTGAATGTACAGGTTTCATCACGATGTTTTCTCTCTTACGCACCGTAAGAGCATTGGTTAGAATTCAAGTACTGTACATAACTCAGAAAAGAGTAATTGGTACATGGCGGTAGTGGGAATCGAAACCGGTACCTCTCACTTACGAGTCGGGTACCTTTACCACCAGGCACAGTCTCTTTGAATTTTTTAATTAAAAAAGTTAAAATGTGATATTCTAATAACGAGTGTGACGAGTGTAATCCTCTTACCAAGATCCACCATATTTTCCACGATATTTTTAATAACGTCTTGAGGAATACGTTTCTACTCTTCTGCAATGATTCTTTTTAGCTCCCTGATGTTTTGTGGACCAGCACGACTCGCACAAGTGTGTCCGCAACGTAGCTCGCGTTGCGAGAGAGCCTTTGTTTCTTTCTTTCAATACTAGGATGAAAGTATATTTGTCGTGCTGTTCCTCGACTGACGCGCGCGTGACGGCACTTGAGCTAGCCGTGCAGATTGCACTCATTTTACCTGTCCCGTTAAAACCTTAGACATGCTGAAGAAGATTGAGGTCGGGACTTCGAGCTGGCCAAACTAAACGACGGATCCCAACTGGGAACAGAATATGGCAATGGCAACCTCCGACGGATTTCGCTAGAGAAAAAAATAAAAGAATATGATTTAAAAAATATTTTTCCTTTTTCTTTTACAACAATTTTAGCCGTGGTGGGTTTTTACTATTGGCTTATATTTTAAGTATATTAAATGCAAAAACTGCATCGAAATCAGTTCAGTGGTTAGTTAGAACTCCACAAAAGCCGACTCGTCCGGCTACTGCAGCGCCCCCTGCTGGAGTACTGCCATAAAACATGTCTCAGAACCTGCTGTTACCTTTTGAATGCAAAAAACCGCAACGAAATTGGCCCAGTAGTTTCGAGGAAAATGGTAACAGACATACATACAAACAGCCTATAACCCCAAACGCATGGCCGCCTCCTTTCCGTTAGGTCCATCGTGAGTAAAAATCGTCAAGGTCCATCGTCACACGATGCAGTTTGCGTTTTTTATTTATTCGCAGACCACGCATACCATCTGTAAGCCGTGGTTTATACAGCAGAGGCATGCGGCGGCGGTGCGGTGCGGACATTTGTTGCCTCGCGTCATCAAATTATACAGAAGAGACGTGCGTCGCAACGGAGGCACGCGGCGAAGGCGGATAATAAAAGAAACCTAAAATAAACGTCATACTTACATCGCAAAGCGTCGTTTTTGTTGTAAGGAGAATTTCGAATTTTTGTAAGGTTTATTTTAGATTTCTTTGATTAACCGCCTCTGCTGCCTCTTCTGTATAATTTGCTATCGAGGCGACAAATGTCTGCGCCCCGTCGCTGCCGTGTCACTCCGCCGCGTATCTTCATACCACGGCTTCGGTACCTGCCTTCGTGAATCGGAAAATGGGCAGCATCGTTTTCTGTTGAGTATGCTCACTCAACATGGCGATCTTATTATATTTTTATCGTATAAGATTATTTTATATATCTCAAATCCGCCTGTCAAACGTGGATGCTATGGCATTGTTAAATGCATTAGTGGATTGGATGATGAACTGCACTGCATGTGCAAAAGTGTCTGTAACGTTTTCTCCGATAAAATTATGGATTGAATAAAGTGATGACTAAGTAAACTTTACTTATAACTCCGACTATTAGCAACCTTCCAATTAAAAAACGAGGTCAAGGTGTAATAGTTTATTTTTCACTCTATCGCTATATTATTTGCAAGTGCTATACCTAACTATAAACTGGGAAGTTTCTAGATGTATGTAATTTTGTACTTTACACATAAATATTAATTGGACAATAACTATAGGGATCACGTTGCACCAACTTCCTACATCACCATAGTAGAAAGGTAGGTACACTGTACTGCCTACTGCCTTGATTATAGATTATTATTAGATATGGAATCTATTACTGTTGTTATTATTTATTTATTATTGTTAAACTAGCTGCTCCTCCGCGGTTGCCACACGCGCAGTACTGATCTCTTTAAACATTCAATTATTGTAAATAACATTCTTATCCACGGAATCCTATAATATTTTTTTTTAGGATCAAAATTACCCTATAGTACCTACCTACTCAGGTTTTTGGTAGCTTTATCTTGGTGAAATCAATTCAGTCTCAATTCTCTTTTTGAAATCAATTCAGTTCAGTATTTACAAACACACAAACTTATTCTCTTTATAAAAGCAACGAAGAAAATCATTGAACAGATTATTATTATAAAATTTTAATTAAATTTGATAAGCTACTTAATAACATTGTTAATCTATAAATAACGTACATAGGTATTTGACTTACGTAAAATTTAAACCCAGTGAAGTTTGCAATAAAATTACTGTCACGGTCTGTTAATGGTAACCTCATCGTTTGTGTCAACTGCAAAATTGCTAATTGCCTTACATCCCGAAAAATAGCGGATAGTTAAAGTATCTATGTTGGTAGCTACCGGTTTTTTACGTAGGTATGTTTTGTATTGGTCTATATTTTTTAGTAAAATTAAAGTAAATTTTTTCAATAGTAGAGCACGCATGGGCTAGCGTGGATACGTTTCAAAAATGAGTCCCTGGTAGTGTCACGAGGCTGTGCCATGGGACAAAAACGCAATTAATACCAAAACGTGATTCCTAATAACGCACCACACGCAATTAGTCCACGCGGATTCGGGGAACACCCCTCGTGCGAATTGCATGCAGTACGCGTGTTAATAGGTACCCAATTTTGGGATTCGGCTGATCCACCGTAACGATGTGTAGACGTTATGTAACATTTGTTTCTGTTCGGTGTAGCTACCTACTTCATCATCATCACATAATCTTCACTGCTCTTTTCTATCTCTAGCAACTTACGAGTCTGACAGAGATAGATAGAGCACACGAGCGCCCGCGTGGATGCGAGCGGTTCTAAAATAGGGCCTCAGGTAGTGCCATGGGATAGAAAGGCAATTAATACCGGAACATGATTACTAATAACGCACAATACTGCACAATCAGCCCACGCGGATTCGGGGAAAACCCCTCGTGCGAATTCCATGCTGTACGTGTGTAATTTATAATAGTTTTGACAACCTGAGTGGTTCAGTTGGTTAACATGCCGGTCGCCACGCAGAGGTCCCGGGTTCGATTCCCGGCCGAGCAGAAATTGAAATGATGAATTGCAACTTCTGTTACAGGTCTGGGTGTAGTATGTATAAGTATGTACTTAATAAAAAAAAATTGTGGTTTATCAGTTATCTAACAGCCATAACACGAGCTTAGCTTACTTTGGGAATAGGTGGCGCTGTGTAATATGCCGAAGCATATTTATTATTATTATTTAATTCGAATGGGTACCCAATTACGGGATTCGGCTGATCCACCGTAACGATGTATAGTCTAGACGTTATGTGACATTTATTTTTATATAGCTACCAACTTCATCATTACATAATCTTCACTGCTGGAATTAAACTCCACGCTTGGAGGGCGCAGGGTTCAAACTACGCAACAGAAAATGCTGCTGCCCATTGTTTAGTTTACAGACTTAGAAGGCCACGCGGATTCGGCGAACGCCCCTCGTACGAATTTCATGCTGTACACGTGTAATTCGAATAGGTATCCAATTATGAAATTAGGCTGATCCACCGTACAATGTATAGCATAGACGTTATGTGGTATTTGTTCGGTATAGCTACCTATTTCATAATTGCACAAAAGAAGTGCATACGAGTCATTTATAATGTAGCACTATGTATCATGTAGACCGTTATTTAAAAAAGCTAACATTCTCCCATTGGCATGCTTGTATATTTTGGAGGCATGCTATTTTGTTAAGTGTAATAGAGGACTATTTAAAACGGAAAAAGACATATATCCAAGAAGTACGAGACACGCACATCGACTTTGTATAAACACGCAACCAAAGACGACGCTATTTCAAAAAAATTGCTACAATATGTGCATAACGGTATTTAATAAAATCCCAAACGAAATTAAAAAGGTAGTCCCACATAAATTTAAAAGGGCTTTGCATGATTGGCTTATGCAGTATGTATTTTACACAATAAAGGAGTTTTTAGAATTTAATGTTAAATATATGACAAATAAGTTAAATATATAATATAAGTTTTTGCATGTCATGTAAATTGACTAAATATGTGAGACTTAATAGAATTAAGACCTTGTATATACCATATTTATATGCAAATAAAGGAATTGAATTAAATTGAATTGAATTACATAATCTCTAAACTCCACGCTTAGAGGACGCAGGGTTAAAACTGCGCATCAGAAAATGTTGCTGCCCATTTTATTGGTTTACGGACTTAGGTCTGTCAAACATGAAAAAAAAATTATCGCGGCTTTAATGAGCCGGAAGCGCTTCCGCGCACTTTGGCCCGGGGTCCGCTTTGACCATGATCCAGGATTTGGAAGATCAGGTAATTGCAGTGGGGCGACTACCGGTCTGATCTTCGTGACCCTGTTATTCGTGGAACCTGGCCAGATTGAATCATGCATGGTTACACATTCCGTCTCCTGTATTTACTGGTTTCATCACGATCTTTACCTTCACTAGTAAGAACGTCGGTTAGTATACATTTAACTTAGAAAATAGTCTTTGGTACATAGCCGCACTGGGGTTCGAACCCGGTACCTCTCGCTTACGAGTCGGACACCTTAACCACTCGGCCACCTACGCTCTCATCTCCAGGGCTAAGATTATATTTATACATTATGTTTGTACCGGGTTCGATCCCACTGCGGCCATGTTCCAATGACTCTTTTCTGAGTTATGTACATTAGTTGAATGCTCTTACGGTGAGGGAGAACATCGTGATGAAACCTGCATATTCAGGCGACTGAATGTGTAACCATGGTCCAATCTGGTCAGGTTCCCCTGGTAGCAGGGTCATGGAGGTCATATGGCAGTCGCTCCACTGTAATTGTCTGATTTGCGAAATCCTGGATAATGGTCAAAGCGGACCACGGGCCCTCGTACGTAAGAGCACAACCGGGATATTAACGCAAAGATTATGATTTTTTAAGTATTTAAATAGATTATTTGAAACAGTATTCTTTGAAATTCACATTCTATATGTTTCTTATATAATTCAAGATACACAGTGTACCTACGTGGCTGGATTGATATGGCAAATCGTGATTTTGGGTATTGTTTGTTCACTAAATAAGACAAGTCAGTCTAGACAGATCATAGATTCAAACATAATATACGAGTATAATATCAGCCCTGGAATTTGTATCACTGTATATTAAAATAGCTTCGTTTGGATGCGGAAACTTTTGTAAAGCTTGTTAGAGCTTGTTAGTCAGTTCAGCAGCGGATGGCTCACAGTCACAGGATGGCGTCTCTTTTTGCTCTATTTACAGTATACGACGGTAAGCCAGGCTCTATGAAGCCGAGCTAGCCGATATAATATTTACCGCCGACATCTGTATTTTAATTTCAGTATATTTCAAATATGACAAAAGCACTTGTTTCAAACTAAACTCGCGTTCTTTACACGTATAATTATATAAGACGGTGCTTACATGCGTCAAACGGTACAAACGTCGGGAAAACAAAAGGTACGTCGCGTGTAAGTCCCGTCTAATGTAATGATATGACAAAAGCATTTTGGTGAATACCATATGCATATACCTAATATATACATGTACCTATATCTATACCTACATACTATACTATACACACATGACGGCAGAAATTTACATCAAAATTCCACCTAGTTTTGTGAGGTCTTTGTTGGTGGCTGGAATATACTACGTAGTTACATAACGCAAACGTGATTTAAACTTTGCTGTACGCTTATGCAGCAGAGTACAATGCACCACACGAGTACGCTGATGGGGCACACAACTTGCTACCGTTTAAACTTGTGAACTACACTCCCAGCTGTTCCAAGTTTCTCGTATATTACCCACAACCCGCAACACCTGCCCTCAACATGCTCCAAATTGCATTTCTTAGTAGCTCTAGTTGGGCATCGTGTTATCTGTTTACTTGCTTATGGGTTACTTTATTAGCAAAGTTGCAAGAAGCAAATGTAGGTTGCTGTTGGGTAATTGAGATTGTCGTAAATCTTCGATTTGGATTTCAGAACTTGGTGCTTATTGCCGGCAATGTGAATAATCCATTCAATAGAATGACTATGAAATTCAGGCGAAGTTAGTATGAGTTGGTTGCTTGGTATATCTATATTTTATTCCTTACATTACCTAGGCATTCTATAGAACGTTGGCTGGGGCTGACAGTCAACAATATGGATAATTATCATCATCAACCTATGATGAAGAGCGCCAATGCACCCTGTCCTCGGCTTGTAGTAGTAATGTATGGAATGCGTGGTTTAAAATAATAATATTTTCCATGAACAAATCTCGTCCCGAGTTTTCTCTTTTATGTAACCGAAAATGTAATTGTTGACTGTAAATCAAGTTTTCTGTTTTGCTATGAAATCGAATAGGTACCAGGATTTTATAGTTTTTCATATCATTAATGGTTTTAAACTACAACAATGTAGCGATTAAACCGCGCGCGGCCGGCCATCGACACGACGGAAAATCCTTTTGTTGGTCTAGTCGCTGCTGCGTTATAGATCCTCAAAAAAGTCGGGTATTTAAGAAAGACTTCTCCCACACAAAGCCTTACCAAATTTGTCCTCTATGTCCTAATTGATATTACGAACTTTATATTTTTCTCTGTGCCCCTAATAAATCTCTTTCTAAAATTACATTTCAATTATGTACAATAATTTATATTTAACACCAATACCTACACTACCTGTAAGACCCCAATACATCCGACTCAATATTATGTCTAATCCATCGCACAGTTAGTTCACGTCCGACTTGCAGATAACTCGGCTGAGCGTTCAAGGACGCGAGGGCGAGGGCGGGCGTGACTTGGAGGTAAAACACGGTAAAGACCTGTCTGGATAAACTGGGTGCTGCCGTAATCCTGGGCTCGGAGAGTTGGTAAGCCGACAGGTGACGCCGGACATACGGCCGTACAAGGATAGCTAGCTTTATATAGCGATAGCTCCTCGCCTTAAGACGCGGTGCGGGTAGATATATATTCGCCCTTCTTTGAATTCGACGGTATTAAATTTCATATTCAACTGAATAATTGAAAACAAGTACCCACAACAAAGCTAGGTACAAAAGCTAAAAACCTGGACTGCTGTTAAAAAACTGAAAAGAAAAAAATATTGTAAGTTGTACATATTTTTGAAATCGTCTTAAAGAAAGAATTTTATTTTGATAGTTTGACTCGATGGGTTTAAGAGAAAAATATTTTTGAAAGTCACAATTAGGCACCTAAAAGCTGCTATTTAGATCTTTTTTATTTTAAACCCGAGTGTCACTCGCGCGACCAAGACGAAAGTAACAATACCTCTAAAATTCATTGAGCCGTAAATGCATACATCCGCTCAATAACATAACCCTTCTTCTGTCGCAGTCGGGTAATAAACATTTGTGATCTTTTGACTTATAATTAAGCTGGGCATTTTGATACAGTGCCTTATATTATCTTATATTAGATTCTTTCCGTTTAATATTGTAATCCAATAAAGGGAGGTAAAGAGAGAGTACATATTTCAGAGAAAGCCACGAAACAAAGACAGGTACTAGGTACTGCCTATAAAGGTTGGGACAGGTACTATAAAGGTTAAGTACACCCCTGCGAAATCTAGAAGTACCTGCTTTCCTGATTGACAATATCAAAATGACTCTTGTATGTTAAACTTTAGGCTTCAATTTCTAACGCTCAGCCGTCTACAGGCTAAAAAACAAGATCTTAGTCCCGTGCACTAAAATGAGAGAGAAAAATTCAATCAACGACGACACTATGGCGTAAGTACGTAATAACTTTACGCCTTAGGCGGGCGTGATATACGGCCGACAATATTAAAGCTCTGACAAAGCGATATATGAATTTAATTTAATATGAAAATTGTGTTTTTCATCAAGCTGCAATTTATGGAGGCTTTAGAGCTACGTAGGGACTGTGGGCGTAGTCTGCTCCGGATAGTGCCAGTGTAATCTTCTCAAGAGGTGGAAAAATGTAGGAGCTCGTAAGCTTATCCTTTCACGATGTGAGAGCGAAGGCTTTTGAGTGTTATAAGCCCCGGTTCCGCCAGGAGTCCAAAGCTCGTTCGGACGTACAGATAGCATTAAACTTTAAGATAACTCGCTTTTTATCTAAGTTTTCGTTGGCGTAGAATTCGAAAAATATTAAACTAATAAGTTCTTCTAAGAGTTCAAGCTACCTTTTCTATAGAATAGCTATCTGTTCTAGTTTATCTAATTTATTTAAAGAATTCTCGTTTAGCCGTGAAAACGTAACAAACGTAACTGCGATGAGAGATATAGACACACTCTCATTTCGTTCATTCCCTATGGACATGTGGTGTGGGGTCAGGACAAGGAGTCATAATAAATCGCCACGATTTATTAGTATGGTAGTATGGATAGATTATAGCCACACCGGAGTCACATACGAGTACAAATAATAATTTCCTCGAACAAATCTCAAATCTTATTGGTGTCGATAAATCGACCAAAAACTTCGAGTGGCAAACACAAGTAGTTTTACCATTTTGTAACGACTTCTATGTAGATTTCCTAGGAAATGTAGTGTATAACTACTGACTGGTACGCGTCTAGCAACAGTAGCTCCTGATAAAAGCGAAACACAAACTGATCTCTCTGAGTTATAAATTACCGTGGCACACCGTCTTCATCTACCAAACTATGATTACTATTGCTACCCAATTACGTCTCACTATCAACTATCGGTTAGGGTTAGAAATTTGATTAGGTATTTACCTCGATAATGGTAAACAGCATCACTTTATATCAGAGGGCTGAGTGTAAGTTTTGCTTCGATTTTACTTTCCTATCGCGTTTACGTTGAAATTAGCATGAAGAACAGGTATAGCGCCATCTCGTGGTACGTAAATGAACTTTTTACTTCATACACGCAAAGCAAACGCGATAGTTAAGTAAAATCGAAGCAAAACTTACACTCGGTGGGCAGTCTGCTCGTTTATCACCCGGGTTAAATTGTATAACAAAAACAATGTGGTAGCTCCCACATTGGTATTCGTCACTGCATAATTGGTGCAACACCGAACAGCCCATTCGGAACAGACCGCATGCCACATACCTATGCAACATTCATTTGTTTCCACCTAGAACGCTGTCCGCCCAATTTATTTATGTATGCGATTGCATGCCCCCGCCACTAAAATATTGCACTGATATCGTGGAATATCGTGGGCTATGTAATGACCGGCAGCATCGGTGACCTAATGGGCCTTTGAGTCATAAGCGAGAGGTACGGAGTTCGATCCCCAGTTCGATGGCTAGGTTCTGTTAACAAGGTCACGGAGGTCAGGTCGCCCTACTATAATTACCTGATAATGGTCATGGCAGACCCCGGGCCCTGACGTGCGTGGGTGCCGGAATATGGCCGCCCAGACGATACATACGGCCATGCGGCAGGACCGATCTAGGAGTCAGCTAGACAGTTGATACTAATCCTTACATAGTATAAAATAATGTCGCTTTTCGGAAAGAGGGACGTGGTCGGACTTCCGACCGAAAGCACCTTTTTTATACTACACAGTGGCAAACGAGCAGACAGCTCACCTGATGGTGAGGGGTAACTGTCGCCCATAAAATCTACAATTTATGCATTTAAATGGTTTAAGGTACTAGGTAAGGATAAGTCTAGCTGCCTCCTAGATCGGCCCTGCCGCTGTGTTATAAGTAGAGTGCCTTAAATATAACGCCAACCCCCTTCTTTGACGGGTTTCGTAGAAGGCGACTAATGCCAAGATACGAGTCTTACTATTCAAAGAGGTAACGCCGCCAGCATTCTGCGAACGCTCCCGCTTGGCAGCGATCTAGAATCTGTTTCTTATCTTTATTTATTAGTTCAATTCACAGTCTTACAGTAGTTAAATACGTATAAAAAATAAGTACATTATGGTTGAAATGCCAATGACAAAGCTGCATTTAAAAAAAAAATTTTGTAACGTAAAGAATTTTACACGTGTTATAGTTTTATAAATTGTAGTTTTAAGTTTGTACATATTGTATCATAATGATGTATACTACTTTAATAAATAACTACCCACATACGAGTACTAGCTAGTTACAGTACCTACCTTTTTCTTTTTTTTTTTTTTTTTTAACGCGGGGTATGCATTACGCACGATACCCTCCGTTGGGGGACGAAGGGCCTGTGTGGGACTCCCGGTATTGGCCGGTCTACCCACTAAACCCCGCGGCGCTCCTACAATGTCTGAATGGAGGTGTCATGAGAGCAGCCGAAGCCTTGTCATCCACAACACCTCCGACGACCACCCGCCTTACGCGGCAGGTCCGCCACGCCCCCCGCAAGGGGGACGGATGGGAATAGCCGGAAGCGCCGGACTATTCCCATCCAGCGCAGGTGGAGGCCTGTGCAATGCAGGCGGAGATGCCCCCGCACCTCTGGCCCGCTGGCCACCACCGGGAGCGAGAACAGAACGGTCGTACATCCGTCTTCTCACTCCTCTTCTGCGTCTGCGGAGCGGTGGAGCGAGAGGGTCATCCTCCCTCTCTCGCTCCGCTGCCTCTTTCTGCGAGATTATGTCCTCGCAGAATGTGGCCATGGCTCCCCAGGCCCTTTCACTTCTCAGCATAGCTTTGATTACGCTTGGAAGCGCAAGGTCCGGACCTACAACCGCATTCAGAACACGGCGCTGCTCCTCCCAGCCAGTACAGGCCACGAGGGTATGTTGCGCTGTGTCCTCCGTCGCGTTACATTTGTGGCACGACGGGGCTTCCTCTCTCCCGATTCGGTGCAGGTACGATCCGAAACAACCGTGTCCGGATAATATCTGCACTAAACGGTAAGAAAGGGATCCATGCGAACGCTCGACCCAGTCCTCGATGACGGGACCGATGGCGTCGAGCGTTCGGCGCCCAGACTGCTCGCAAGCCATGTCCTCTTTCCAAAGACGGAACATGGTCACGCGAGCTTCATATCTTACGGCGTTGCGCTCCTCCGGGGCCGGGCGGTCACCTTGCGCCCTCTGCGCCGCCGTCCATTCGTAGACGACGGCTATAACCCTAGCTTCCAGCTCCCAGGGGGGAGTGCCTGCAATGGCGCACGCTGCAGCATGCCCCACCGTACGATAAGCCCTCGCCACACGCTGTGCAATGGCTCGTTGAGGCCTGCGAAGAAGGGCCGCATTCTCCCCCTTATTTAAAGAATCTGCCCAGATGGGGGCACCATACAGCGCCATGCTCTTTAATATGCCGGCATATAAGTGCCGACACCTTGAGCTTGGTCCCCCCAGGTTAGGGAGGAGCCAGCTGAATGCATCAGCCGCCTTTAGGAGGCGCGGTGACAGACCGCTAAAGTGCCGGCCAAACTGCCACCGACCATCCAATATAAGGCCCAAATATTTCATTTGACCCTTAACTTCGACCCTGATACCCCCGACCACGATATGGGCGTCAGAGGGTGCACGCTTCCGCGGACCGGGGAAGAAAAGGGCCTCGGTTTTCTCCAGCGCCACCTTCAGGCCTAGTAACTCGATCCTCCGTGCGACTAAGGTCCCGCCCGCAGAAGCCAGCTGTGCCGCCTCTTTGTAAGTTTTGCCCCGGGCTATGACAAGGGTGTCATCCGCATAGCAGATGACATCCATACCCGCCAAGAGATCACCCCGAAGCAACCAATCATACCCGATGTTCCACAGTAATGGCCCGAGAACCGATCCCTGTGGGACACCAGATTCAACGACGTGACGCCGGAGTTGACCATCCCGGTCCACAAACAAGACTTCCCTATTGTGGAGGTAGTCACGTAACAGAGCCTGCAAATATGAAGGCACCCCGTGAAATTGGAGTTCCTCCAGGATAGTCGCATGGGGGATCGAGTTAAATGCGTTAGCTATATCAAAAGATATAGCCAACACGCCCTCCCCCCTAGCCGCCGCCTCACGCGTTAGACATTTGAGCCTGGTAAGGGCGTCGATCGTCGACCGACCCTCCCGAAAACCGAACTGGGCATCAGACAGACCCGGACCGGTCGACAATAAGTGTGCCTTGAGACGGGAAACAATGATGCGCTCGAAGATCTTACCCCCCTCATCCAGGAGCCGACACGAGCCCTGATGGAGAGTCCGCCGACCGCCCTTCCTTCCGGAGCAGGCACAGTTGCCCCTCTTTCCACGGTTTTGGGAACCTCCCCGTAGCAAAACATCTATCGAAGAGGGCCCGAAACCTTGCCTCCATGTGTTTGGTGGCGATCGCCATCACACGCGCCGGTATGCCATCCGGCCCTGGCGCTGTCTTTTTGGCCCGGAGGCAAGCTGTCGCCGTGCCAAACTCCTCCGCGGATACGAGATCTATCTCTTCCAGTGAAGGTACACTTTCCACGGAGAAGGTCATAAGCGGCGGGGTAAAATCGGTGCGGTCCGGGAACAGACCGTGGACCACTTCATTTAGGAGATCTGGCTGAAGGGTCTCGGTTAGCGGGGGACCAAATGGGCGAAGCTTATTTCTTATTGCCTTATACGGTCTCCCCCACGGATCGTCATCCAGACTCTGCAGCATCTCCTGTCTCGAGCGATCTTTTGCGTCTGCGATCGCCACCTTGAGGACACGCTTCGCCTCCTGATAAGAGGCGTATAGGCGATCCTCATTTTGCTGGTCTCTACGGCGGCGGCGGCAACTTCTTGTATATGTATATTGATGTTACACATACCGCGCGGAGCTCAGCGATCTCCGTCGACCACCAATACACGGCCCGTCGCGGTGGCGGCCGGCAGGACCGAGGCATGCTGGCATTACATACCTCTGTTAGGGCATCCCGTAGCTGCAGCGCAGCTTCATCTACATCAGGACTAGCAGGCGCACCAAACCAGTCCTGAACAAATGCTGCTTCGTGGGCCATCTCCCGATCTAAATGGGTTAGAGCCCATCGGGGGAATAGCGACTGTCTCGAGCGGGACCCGCCCTGGGGACGCTGGGTGGATATCTCAATCCGGATGTACCTATGATCGGAAAGGGTTTCCATCAAATCAACTTCCCACTTCGTAACGCGTGCAGCCAGTGCAGGAGTGGCGAAAGATATGTCCACCACTGACCCTCCCTGCCATCTAATACACGTTTGAGTTGTGCCACTATTTAGAAGGGACAGAGAAGACGATGTCGCCCACAACTCCAGCAGACGCCCGCGTGCGTCAGTGATTGAATCTCCCCAGCGCCCGGACCTCGCATTAAAGTCACCAAGGACGGCCACCTGCCTCGATAACAGACGGTCAATGACCGCTGACAACTCCTGGAGGAAGTCTTCAAATTCCGCCTGCGAGCGGTTGGGGGAGAAATAAACTCCCACAAGGGAGATCTCCCCCCAACCGGCGGCCACGTATCCATGCCCCCTTTCAATGACTGAGAGGGGAGGGGAATCTGTGGATGGCCGCGGGACAATCGCCACCAGGCCATCCCGGTCACCCACCCAGTTGGGAGGTACCGAATATGGCTCGGCAACCACTGCTACCATTCGGCCATGACCTGTGACATTAAGTCTTGGGCCGCCCTGCAGTGGTTTAGGTTGCCCTGCAATATCGTGCGTTGCCCAAATTGTGACATTATTCCGACATTTCATTATCACCCTCCAAGCTGTTCGGGCAAGCCTCGACAGCGGCAGTGGCAGCAGGCCTGGTTGTTGGCTGCGCTTTGCCTTTCTTTGTAGGGGGATTACATTTCATCCCCCCCATAACGTGGCCCGCAGGCCGTCCGCTTGCCGCGCACACAGCGCAGCACGGCTAGGTAGTTACAGTACCTACCTACGTTAACCAGAAAATTTTCTCATCTGGAAAGCTTGGTTTTCTGTTAAGTATTTGCATTTCCGTGACCGTCAATCCGAGTGCCTAGCGTGGAAATTTTACATAATATCATCCACTAATACGGAGGAGGCCCAAGTCCAGCAGTGGATTGTTATGGGCTGTGGAAATGACATTGATTTAGTGGTAAAACATTAGCATAATCATCACTTCCAAATATTGTGGAGTTCATTGGAACGACCGCCGACTCCGCCAGGGAGTTCTGCTGTATCAGCTAACAAGTGCGCTGCAACTCCTCGAGTCCACTCCAATTTGCCCCAAACCCCAATCGGCAGAATTCAATTACGGTACATGAATAAACATTACTTTTTCCCCTGCCTAGGAACTTCATTGAGCCAGAATCGAGCGCAGTGGATCGTTTGATATGTATTATTATGCGCATAGATTAGTTAACTTTCCATCTGTTCCTTGGGCGTTACTGCCTTTGTGTGCTCGTTCGAGTTCTCTTTTTTGAGCCATTTCAATTAAAATCTCACAAACCGTTCCTTTATTTGACTTTTGAGGACGTTGCCTCGATATTGAATCGTTTTCTCGAGGTTTTATCCTTATTTTGGGTGTTTTTTTTATCTTCATGCACAAACACTGGCACAGGATTTTCTTTGTTTGGGGCTCAACCCAAAGTGTCAATCGAATAAAAATACGTTTTCACGTTTAACAAAATCCAATACGAAACTTGCCCCAAAATGTATTGTCGGAAGTATTAAATCCCGGCTTTGGTGTAATGGCTGGGCTGGCACATATGCGGGCGCGAACGAACAAAAAACCTATGTACCCGTTTGGAGCTTCGAAATTCTAAAGCAATCCATTATGTGAAGTAAAAGCAAATCCCAGGAACGATGTGCAATAAATCGTGGCCGATGACAGATCTCGCGGGCGCGCTCTGGGCTCCGGCACGCGGCTTTTTAACACTTTATAGGGAGATTTTAATCCCAGTGATTTATTATTGAGATATATAGGGGTTGGATACCTACATTGTGTATGTAAAGGTACGTGGTATCTATGAGTGATAGACGATTCGCCGCCGAAGTCAGTTATAATGTCAGTGCAGCCGCGGCGCAAAATGAAATATTAAATACTTTCTATGTGTGAGTTAAACTTAGTTTATATAAACCTCATATATTAATAAATATGGCATAACTTGAAGTAGGAATAGCCATAGAAGCCGCTATTTCTATTCCTAGTTTTAAAGTTACGCTACGTTTATTAATACGGGGGAGGATGCTTACAAATCCTATGTACTCGTGTACACCAATAACGACAAACGACAGCTTTCCGTGCGGGCGTGTATGCATTCACAGTAGCATTCAGAAAAAAATTAGTAACTTTCAAGACAAGTCTAGGTAAAGGTATTAAGGATATCAGTATCATAGTATTTAACTAGCCGCGCTCGGCAAACTAAGTTCACAGGAGTTAAACTCTTAAAAATTGCGGACATTAATTTAAATTTAATTAATTTGTCCGTTTAAATTCAACGCCGGAGACTACCGCCGTACACGCGTACACTTCCTGCAATACTTTGCCAGTCAGTTACCCCGTTGCAAGTGCGGCTACTTATAGCGCCGAGTAAATATTATCGTTGGAGGAAATTAGCTTTAGTTGAGAGCTTTGCGCAGACTATATTAAGGCACTCAGCCGCTCCACGACGCAGCTACCGCCTACATATCTACGTAGTCGTACCTACCTGGCGAGTGCCACTTCACGCCGCACCGTACCCGCCTAGTTCACTAGTGACTTAATTAAGTGATTAACTGAGCGTGTGCTTAAAGGAAGTGCTGTGTACGATTAATAGTATGCAAATTGCTTGGCAGTGACAGATAAGACGCCATATTGTGGAGGTAACGCTTGGATTTATGGATGTAGCCCTAATGCCGATCTAATTTGCAGGTTAAACGTATGCACCTATCATCGCGCTATGCATGAGTAAATATGGGGAAGGAGGTTATGTTCATCTCTTTGTGGTAGGTAGGTACATAGCTATTGTACGGAAAGCGGTATCAGCGTAGGCAGTTACGTTTCTCTATCTCCAAAAATGCGAAACCTCACCCGAGACGCCAAAAAAGCCTATTTGCATTTTATTGTGTCGGGTAAAAGAAAGGGTGACTGACTTTCCCCAAGTTTCCCTCCGAATCCACACCAAAACGATGGACCGACCTTAATTCCGCGGCTCAGACATACTCTAAACGGAAATGTGAAACTTTTTCCGGCAACAAAATGCCAGGCCACCAAATAACTTCAGAGCCAGGTCACCAAAGGGACAGGAACTTTTTGAAAATGAAATCTTTTTTAAATTGGATTCTATTTTGAAATTTCAACGGATCCAACTCAGCTATGGTTCGTGAAGTAACCAATGGCATAGTAATAAAAGAAATCAACGATGCTATGTTATTAAATTCCATATCTTATTCAAAATGTAAACGTTTGAGTTAAGTACCAATTCGTTTTTCGAGAATGCTCCATATCAAACGCCATGTTAGCTCGTCTCGTTTGAGGGTTGAGGGTCACCTCGAGTACCTTCACTCTGCTTGCAGCTATAACAGGGTTACCAGAACGCGTGAAAGTTTTTTAATTTAGCCACCTGTGCACACTCGTTCCAGTTACACGTAAATATGCTCTGCAGCTCTGAAATTAATTTGTTTCACGTTCATGAAATACAAGTTGCTGCTACAGTTTCGAACAGGTTAGTGATGTTTAATTTTAGACACACAATATTGCAATAATGAAACCTGCAAATTCAGGCAACTGTATTTGAAACCATGATCCAATCTGGTCAGGTTCCCCTGGTAGCAGGGTCACGGAGTTCAGATGGTAGTCGCTCCATTGTAATTACCTGATCGCCAAATCCTGGATCATGGTCAAGGCGGACCCCGGGCCCTCGTTCTTGAGAGCAGAACCGGGACCTTAACTCTAAGATGATTATTATTTTTATTTTTTAATATTGCACTAGTTTGGCGATTTCAATTACAACTCCTTTCATCTCTGTTCTCTCAATCTCGGATTCCGAGCCATATTAAACAGACACGTTGCTGAAACCGCAGCCCTACAGGCTCACGTGTCGAATTCGCTAACGAAGGCAATTAGGGCACTACGTGGAGAGTGTGTCGCACACGAAAAATTGGACGGAGGGTGCTCCAGGCAAAACGCTCTCGCCCGCGACTCCTGCTGATGAAGCCGTTGTAATCGCAATCACACGGCACATTCAGCGACATTCCCGCCTGCTTAATTGCTCGAATTGTCCTTGCTAAACTGCCAGTGACGCACCTCACCTACCTTTGTACCTAGTACGAGGCGCAGGATGGCATGTAACGTAATTATACGTATTCAAAGCGCTCGCCTACGTGATATTTGACGGTATTGGGCTCTCACCGGAGTTGCAGCGCTGGGCAGCGCAGCGTCCAATCATTTTATGATTTATCTCTGTAGGTAAATTCGTAGCAGGTACTGCTTGCACGGCCGTTCGACGCGCCCCGCGACAGCGCTTGTAGCGCAGACGAATGAAAAGTGTAATGGCCCGAGACAATTAAAGAACGGGCTGAACGTGGTGCAGTGCAACCATGTTGGCGATGGCTGAAATGCCTGACTTTTTTGTGGTGATACGCTTGCGTTGCGCATATCTGATGAGCAGGCTGCGACGCAGCTTCAACACTTGCCCTTGCTGCAAGTAAGTATCACTAATTTTGTAATAAAAAAATGAGTGACAGCGCATTTTTGCCTTGCACTGCAATCAGTTTAACTTTTTAAAATTTATTAACAAAGCGATTTGCATTTTACTAACAAACATTAGAACCTGTTTTCTGAATAAAGAAATATTTTCTTAAAAACCAAAAATCGTCTACAATTCAGTGTTACAGTTAGATAGTAATAGATAGTCCGAATGTATGTTCACGAGATTTCCAACTTTTTCGGGGAGGGTTGTTCAAATACCTGTCTTTCACGGTGTCGACGGAAGGAGTCTCTCGATCTCGGCTAGAGCCGTCCCATTCAAAGCGGGCAAATCCCCGGCGGCTTGCGACCGGCGCCTGTACAAAAGAAAAGCGGATCGCGAACAGAAAAAAAGTTTCCACAACTCCATATGGATGTAACCACGAATGTCAATCAAACGGACAGGAGTGGAAACTGTCGGAGCCAGCGGGGCGTGCGGGAGATATGCTTTCACAGGGACTGTACGGAAAATTTGGGTGTTTACGTACTTAGGTGGTTAGCGTTATGTAAGGACACGTGAGGACGTATGTATGTAGATGCATATATAAAACCGAACACTTCTTGAAGACTCCAGGGTAATAACGTAACTGTGTTGTCAATAATTCTCAGATATCAGTAATTAAAATTGATCGGTTTACTGAATAAAATTGTTTTTTTCTTCTGTGAGCCCACAGGAACATTGACGTCAAGATTATTAATATTAATTAGACAATTTTTTTCCAATTCATTTGTAGGATTGACATGTTTGCTAATCCTTCTACGTTTCATAATTTTGTCGGCTTTTACTTGTTACCTTGAAGAATCAACTAGACTGTGATAATTTTCCTTTTAACTTCGTTATATATACTAAACACGTAACACGTATCCAAATATTACTGTTTATCTGTTAGAGGCGAGGGGGGAGAGTGTTTTTAACAAAAAATCACTTTGAAGTTAAACGGAAAACTTTCTTTGAAACCCTAAATAATTTCAAAAGACCTATCCAACGAAATTCAACCCCGGCAAAAAAGGGTTTTATTTTACAACTTTATCGGCGTGAATAATATGTATAAACAATCATACCTAATTTTCGCTCTCTAGTACCAATAGCTCTTGAGGTAAAGCGTGGATGGACGAACGGACATGGCGAAACCATAAGCGTTTACTACGAAACCCTACAAAAGGTAATCCGGGCACTTTTGATAGTGCCTTGGATGGAAATCTTATATTTTTAGAGAAGACTCAAGCCCAATCGTGAATTGTGATTGTGTGCGAAATATTTCAAATAATACCAGCTCTCTTTTTCGTTTCTCGTTCCGGACATTGAGAATTGCCCTTCTCTGTTCGTGGAATTTACTATTTAGGATGAAAGCCTGTCAAATAAGCGGCGCGTCAGGAAACGTAAAGCATTGGGTGTGTGTTTGTATCTTTTCTATATATTATTATTGTAGTTAGCGCTTGACTTTAGATAGCTTTATGTTTATAATCTCTTTACTCGCTCTAGTACTCGTTATTACCTACAGATTGAGTGGCCTGGGGCGCTCTTTTTGAATCACTCGCCTCGATTCGAACGGTTTTAAATTTTAATTCTCGCCTTGAAAACTCGATATTTTGATGCATAATGCTGATTTTTTCCTATTTTTGAACCGTGCTCTTTCATTGTGGCCAATGTGATTTAAAAATATTCCATTTTTCATGTCGAGAAGCAAAATTAACCTATAGAATAGATGCGAGCGATAAAAACCTTTAGAATAGATGAGAGCGATTCAAAGATAGAACCCAGATCTTGCTGTCCATTAATTCCTTTTTAATTTGCGATGCAATACGAAGGGGCATTCATTTGAATACGGCTTGTAGAGTTGTATAAATCTGCTTATTCATTTAATCTGGCTATTCATTCATTGCTGATCTGCTTAGTATGATTCATTCTTCCTAGGTAGATACGACTATTACGAATATTAGCTAGGTATGTTTGTTTGTCCTTCATTCACTTAATGACGTTGCGTTTATGCATTCGTAGAACCTTGTTTTTTAAGTTCACTTATAAATAATTCTACATACTCACGCCACCATGGAAAACACTAAGAAATATTTTATTTGTCAATACATACTATAGTCGACAAACTATATGGTGTGCACGCCCCTGAAAATAATTTTGTATCGCCTAATCAAAAATATCATAATAAACGAAGCCAAGTAAGCGTAATAATAAGTCTAATTAGTAAAAAAAATACTCTTCCTCCCTTCTGAGTCCGCGAATTCGCCAGCCTAATTCAAAGGGTCCCTCAAAAAGGTTCGTACACCTCGATGGTTTTATTCGTTTTAATTAATTAGTTCGCAAATCAAGAACTGGAGCATAGTGTAGGTACCTACCTACACTATGCTCCTTCCTATCTGCGTTATAGAGCAGGTTGGGTATATGTATATTTTTTCAACAACCGGGTTTTTCACGTTGAAATCTGAAACCAGCATACTTTTAAAAAGTATTTTTTAGAAATTTTAATTAACATCTAACTAAAATTTTAAGGTAGACAGTACTAGACAGTTATACAATCGCTTTAAATTCCATATGCGCATCTGCGTCCAACGATTAAAATCTTAATAATTAATCATCATCATTATCCGAGCGGTCACCTGCCAGGGTCCGCTTACCTACTTTATTTTTTCCACTTTGCCCGATCATCAGCATCCTCACGTCGTAGGCTCTCGCGTCCGACTCGGCGATGTCAATCCATCGTTTCTTGGGTCTCCCGTGGGACCTCTTTCCTGATACAGTCCGGTTTAGGCACCTATTTCCTACGTATCCCCTTACGCAATACCTACATGACCAAACCAGCGCAGCCGTGCGCGCCTCTTCGATCTTATCCAATCATATACAATCGCTTTAGATTCCATATGCGTACCTGTCTCTAACGATAGAAATCTTAATAATCTGATATTAATTGTTAATAAAATTTAATTAAGTAAGTACTTACAAATAATCTGCTTATTTCTCATGGCTTGTTACTTAATGATATTTTCAATTCCAGTTAAGAGGTTCAGTCAGACCTTCCTAATAATATTTAATGAGTGTTGGCTATATTTATAAATGATTTCGGTGAAAAACAATTTGTATTTGTGGCAGCTTAGTACTGGCAGTTGTTGTACAGTCATAGAATAAGTGAGTTGTGTGAATAGAATCCGGCAATTGCTGTAATCTGTCCAATAAGATTTTAAATTAACTAGTAAATACTTTTCTATCTGCTAAAATTTAAACTAATTTAGATGAGACATAAGATGACCTCCTAGATCTAAGACAGCATGAAATAAAGTCTACTTATTCATATAAATTCACAAAGGCTAGCTAATAAATAATAATAAATAAATAAATAGTAATTTATTTCAGGTGCGTTAGTCTCGCTAAAACTCAGAAACAGCTGAACCTATTTGAGAAGACTACACGGGTGGTATAAACGCAAGAAAAAAAGGATAGGTAGGGGTAAAGTAGGTGTAGGGTAGGTGTAGACAATAACATAAAACAACTGTAAACCACATTGGCTGACATGCGTAGGTCTTTGGCGTGGGTCGACATAATATCATCCCAGATATAACGTCACGTTTACCAATTTCCGAATTGGCGGGGCGAACGAGATTGCCTTCTGAAACACACATGTTCACACCTTTCGATTCCTTACCGAATTCTGGTTCCGCCGCCCGCCGCCTTTGACACGGCAAAATTAGATTTTTTATTAGCATCAATTCCTTTTGTCACCGCCGTTCATCCCCCGGCCCCCATTATTACTGGAATTTCCAATTGATTGAAGACAAACCAAAAGAAAAATGCAATTTAAAAGATAACGTTTCGAGCTTTACAAAGAAATTGAATCACGTTTTCTTTGCCCTTAGTGGAAATATTAAACCGAATATGTAGGATTCATTCAAAATTGTATACTTTGATCTTTTTTTGACACAAAAACAATTAAGTCCAACAAAATTATCCGCCAGCCAGAGATTCGCACTACCCCAAATAAGTCGTCGTAAAAAACTGTTCAGTGTTTAAAAGTCTATCAAATGCGAATCGAACTCGCATGCGAAGGTTCCCATTACGAAGGGTATTGCCATACCAATACATAATCTGTAAAAAATTAATCTGTCAGCCTGTTACGGTTATTAAGATACAAACGCTGTGAGAGACCCATATCTTAGGCATTTTACATCTATCGGTGCTCCCAGTGGTTCCAGGTGGTCGGTGGTTTCCAGTGCTCCTTAGGGTGGGGAGTTGGGGAACCGTGGCTTAGGTCCACCTAAATTGCTCCAGCAAACCATGCTCCAGCATTTGCCTTTTTGCTTGGGCAGCAAACGGTGTCATTGCAGTGGGCAATGCATTGGCGATACCTCCAGTCTGGTGTTGCTAATGTCTAGACAGCGGTAACCACAATCCATCAGGCGGCACGTTCACTTGCCTATTTGCCTACCATGACATAAGAAAATCTACATTATATTAAGAGAGATAGGGCATAGCGGGGTATCCCGTTCGAATTGGAGCCGCCCGACTAGGGAAGTACCTCTACCTTACAGAATACCGCAGCTAAACAATACTCTTTTAAATAGTATTGTGTTTCTGCCGGTGAGTAAGGTCTCCAGTGCTCCATGGGGTGGGGATTTGGGGAACCGTGGCTTTGGCAGTGGAGGGACATTTGTCTTTTTGCTGCCAGAGCAACGTGTTATAGAGATGGGCAACGATTTGCGTTGCTAATGTCTATAGGCAATGGTGACCACTTTCCATCAGGTGGCCCGCTTGCCTATTTGCCTACCGCATGACATTAAAAAATCGTCATCAACAGAATCTTGGTGCGTCCGACTCACTCTTTTCATTGTTTTTTATGTTTCATCATAACCGCTATCACTTACTACAGAGAAATGATAAAATAACTCTGAAAGACGTCTAAAAAGGACGGCCTTGCCGCCCCAACCCCCCCTCAATCGGCTATTGACACATATTCTGTAAATAAAACTTTAATTAGGTATCTAGCTGCTACGGTTCTAGTGAAATGTGCCTATGACAGAGAGACAGACAGCGAAGGCTTATTAACACCACAATACACTAATTGGTTCCCTCGTGCTCAAGAGCACAACCGGGACCTTAACGCCAAGATGATTTTTTTAAGGCCAATTGGTTCTTTTTTTTTTACCCTACGTGTATAGAACTCATCAAAACCCATACTAATTAAATAGTAAAAGGCAATTTCTAACAAATATTTAGCACGATTCGTCGCAGCTATTTCTTATCTTCAACCAATTCCATATCTTAACGTTATTTCTAAATTCAGAATTTCATTGAATGGAACAACTGTAGGCTTTGCCAGTAAGTTCTCTCGATAAATGTGCAGTATTTTTCTTGGAGGGCCCTCACGTCGTCTGTTGGCGCACATTCGCACTTTATACTAGAGCTGGAAATTCAACAGACCCGCCTGCGAAGCGATTTTCGAGTAAGTGGATTGAAGTTCTTGTGGTTTGCAGCACTTTTACTGAAAATGAATGACGTCAAAAGATAAGGTTGGGTTTTAGCCGGCTTTAAGTGCTTTTCAGATAACATAAATCCTTAAGCTATGTAGTACATTTCTTCCGAAACAAAATAAATCATAGTAAGTAATAATCATCTCGGCGTCAATGTCCCGGTTGTGCTCGCGCGCGAATCTAGGATTTGGCAGGTCAGGCATTTACAGTGGAGCGACTGCCATTTGACCTCCATGACCCTGCTATCAGAGGAACCTGACCAGATTGGATCATGGTTACACATCCAGTCGCCTGAATGTGCAGGTTTCATCACAATGTTTTCCCTCACCGTAAGAGCATCGGTTAGTATTCAACTAATGTACATAACTCAGAAAACAGTCATTAGTAGATGGGGCCAGGACCTCAGGCTTACGAGTCGTATACTCTTACCGTTCGGCAACCAACGCTCTCAAATAAATCAAAGTAAATAAATCTACAATAATATAATTAACTGGACCCCAAGGCGGATCCCGGGCATGCAATCAACATTGAAACGATTACGTCTGAATCACGGCCACAGTGTACTCATTCATCGCAATCTTCTGACACAATTTCTTGCAGTCCTCTGTAAACAGCCATAAGGCACCTCAATAAATCAAAAGCGAGTGACATAACATAGTTTACTAATAGCGCGAACGTTTCATGGAAACATGCTTTTGATTTTACCCCATATACATACCTGTACTATAACATTATAAAGAGCAAAGATTTGTATTTTTGTTTGTAATGACAAACTCAAAAACAACTCGATAACTACGTCATCACTGAGTAACATACCTTTTATCCCGGGAAAACTAAAGGCAAAAAAAAATTGGTTTCCGCGGGAAGATTCATTGTTTACAGAGATATGAACTGCACGCGGGTGAAGCTGCTGACAACGGCTAGTGATAAATAAATATAAGTAAAGAAAAGAGCCGATTATTCGCTTATTTTTGCGACTAAACGCCACATCTTCAAAAAATATGAACATATATAAAAATTGCAAAAAAGTAAGGAAATGTATTTTTAATTTGCTTTCATGTACGTAGGTAAGCACTCGTATTATGTGTTTGTTTTCAAAGCAGTGTTTTACGTGGCGCCGGCGGCACGGCTGACGTAGCAGCCTGATCGGAAAGATAAAGCACGATGCTATTAGAGTACGTTGCTGGAGTGCTCTACAAAGAAAGCTACTAATTTGCAATATTTTTTTAAGGACACGTCAAGCGAAAGCATACTTGCGAGTCGTTGAACAGATGAGAAAGATACGCCTATTCGCAGAGGCTCTGCGTTCTTTACAGCTTCCTGGGTGCTTCACTGTTCGTCTACGTTTATAGCCAATCGAGAGTAGGTACAGCGTCCTGTCGAGGTCACATGGCTTCGGCGTAAAGGTTTTCGTAGCTTGCATTCATTTTTCATTCGTAGTGGTAAACTTTCAGAGACACGTTATACGATGTTAAGAGTCACGTAGAACTCGTCTTTGTATTAATTATTATCTGTATTAAGTAAGTCTAATGTGGCAAACAGGTATATGACCGTAAGCAGTTCCGTAGTCTATAGATGTTAGGTATCACTAGGGCATTGGCGACCGAGTAAAATAGGCGAAGTTCCTCCACTTCCAAGCCAAATCCTGATCCCGCTCTCGCCTCATGGAGCACTGGCAACCTTACTCACCGACAGGAACCTTACAGGAACACGAGCCACCGGCCAATCCTGCGAACACGCCTGCCGTATTGCTACGACAGGAACATAAACCTATTATAAAAAATATGAAAATAAGTCCGTTTGATTACTCTATGATGTAGGAGATAAATAGAATTTATGGAATTCATTAATCTGTGGTTGAATAACATCAACATCACAATGACACGCTGATGACATGTAAATAGAGAACATGAATGCATTCATAAATACAACACAAAGTTATTAGTTTTCAATAAACATACTGCTTTGGTTTAAAAAATCAAAGTAAGTATTGAACATGCTTCCACAATTGTTAACCCGATTCCAATGCTCCTTATAACACCTCACCATAGCTTGCGCAATTTATTTACTATTGCTATAATTCTACGAGTAATTGTCGACGAAACTGCGGCCTCCAGTACCCTGCCAAGGAACTCGGACGTTATAGAATCACTGGCGGAAGAGCATCCTTACATAGTCGCACTATTGCAATGTCACAAACAGTACATATGTACTGGTGCAATCATAAATAAAGTAACAGTCATAACTTCCGGAAGGTGTGTCATACGTGGTCCGAAATACGTAGCGGTCGGAGCGGCCGTATTGCGGAAAGACATCACCAGACATCAACTGTATCGTGTGTCAGCCACCAAACTGCATGCGGAGTACGTATACAGGATGACCCCAAGGAAGTTGAACACGACGAGGATACACAATAACATCGGCCTCGTTTTCGTCGCAGAACCCGTGCTGGAGTATTGCTTTCCAGGTGTAGAAATGGCTCATTCGTATGCTTCGGAGCTCAATGGTAAGGAGATGCTGGTGGTGGGTTTTGGGTATCTGAAGGGACTGAACGTGGTGGCGCTGCAGAGCCAGACGTACCGTCAGATCGCGTGCGCCAATCCCAAGTGGTATTACTGCGTCTGCGGGATCGAACACTCCACGCAGGCGGACACTTACGAGGAGCGCTTCGGAGAAGGAGCGCCGGTGCTGCTGGGCTCGCGACTCGTCGGCATCACGGCCGCGCCGTGCGGCCTCCTCACCATCCCCGCCCTCGGCACTAAGTTCAACATATTCACAGTCCTTGGCTCATACGAAATTTGGATAAACAGGGAAAAATCCCAAGGCCACACAGACAGAATTCAAACATGTATGCGTTCACTCCAAAACAAAAACGTGCGGTTGGTGATATGGTCAAAGTATGTTTGTGTTCTAATAGTAATTAGTGGTTATATGATATTTAGTCAGTGTTGATGTACAGTGCTTTCTTTGTAATTTTATCATTTAACTACTTTTTATTGTTTTTTTTTTCGCTTTTAAATACTTACAAAGTTTTAAAATGATAATACAGTGGTGCTGCTAAAGAATATTACGTCATATAAGCAGCACAAATTAATGTCATCGGATGTCATCATCATCAGCAGCATCTGCCCCGCCTTAGTCCAGGATTCGCTTTCTTACTTTTATTCCCTCCACTCTGCCCGGTCTACAGCATCTTCACGTCGTAGGCCCATAGCTCTCGCATCCGACTCGGCGATGTCAATACATTGCTTCCAGGGTCTCCCCCGAGATCTGTTTCCTGATACCGGCAGGTTTACACACCTGTTTCCAACCTATCCCGGGACTTACGCAGCACGTGACCATACCAGGGCAGGCGAACCTTCGCCTACCCTAAATGGATGGGATAAATCTCAAAATATTAAGCAAAGTCGCTATTTCTGTTTCTCCGCCAATTTCTAAAACAAGCATGGGATTTTTAAACGTTTAGACAATTTATTCTGGAAGATTTATTTATATTAAAGAAAACCCTAGAACACCCGTGTGAAGCCAGGGTGGAACGCTGTTAGTAGTATAGGTATACAAAATTTCATCAAGGTCCATTCAGCACTTGCGTGATAGAGTAGTTAACAAACATCCGTTAATCCTCACAAACTTTTGCTTTTAAGTAAGTACCTCATTACATTTTTTGTCATACGATAGGCTAACAGAGAAGCGGGCCACCTGATGGAAAGTAGTCACCGCTGCCTATACACACAGACCACACTGGCAGCTGTTGCTCTGGCACAAACAGGCAAATTTCCCGCCACTGCCGAAGCTACGGATCCCCAAATTCTCACCCTATGGAGCACTGGAAGCCTTACTCACTGGTAAGAAAACAATAGTATTTAAAATAGTATTGTTTGTAAGTGGTATTCTTTAGATGGAGGTACATCCCCAGTCGGCCGACTCCAATTCGAATGGGAGACCCTGCTATGCCCTATTTCTCTCAAATCTTATTTTATATATTAAATCAATGTACTTAGTACCTACGTACTACGGGAAATTATCCGAGGAACTATTTGGTTTGAAACCATCGTCAGTTTTCCGCTAGCGCACCCTCGGACGATGGGATAGGTTTCATCTACATCATCTAGATGCCTGGCATCCAACGTAAGGGTTTTTATCGCGCACATGCTAAAAGATGTGGAGATCTGCCCTTGGAACCTCTATAACTTGGAGCTCTTCTAGTATTTGTACTGGTTCCTCAAAGGAGGCCGACGCTATAGCCACAAAATAAAGAACGGCCCATACAGAAGGTCCACTGGAAACAATGCGCCATTTCCGTCACGCACACATTGACGTTACGTTTACAGGCATTGTCACGCAGTTCAAGCAGTGCTCGGTCGCGATTGTTAACGCGAGAATTCGTTGTAGTGTCGACTTAAATTGAATATTATTTAATTAAACAGTATTATTATTGATAAAATAAAAGTACTTGTACGTACCTAAGATTACTTAATAACATACAAGCAACGCACGCAGAGTGCGAGAACTGATGGGTGACCATTTCAGACTTTGAGGCTAGTCGAACTTCAGCAACGCTACGAGTTCTGATGCCGATGATGAAGCGAGGTTGACCAAGGTCTTCCGCTAGAGACCCTAGGACTAGTTGAACAGTTTCAGGCACCACGTGACAGTTTTTAACAGAATAAGAAACCGTAATGGCCACCTTAATAGTTTCTAGTCGGAAATGCCTGTCAAGTCTAATATAAAAAAATCGCTGACCATCTTCCTTTTCCATCATCAGATAAACTAACTAATACCATAATATTGCATTTTCATCATACATGTGTATGAAATTTTCATGACATGTAATAACATGAAATCCAAGAAGATCGAATATAATATAGTGAACGATCTTATAAATACTCTTTTCAAAATTCAGAATAAATACAGTCGCAACCCTAGAGAGTCGGCAAGTTTAGGTAATAATTATCGAAGATGACGGGAGTGGACCTTCTGTTAGTTTTCTATTTTGTGCTATAGCTATGCGCTTCCTTTAGGTATCTGTTGTCCTGGACGACGGTGGCTGCTTTCCATCAGATGGACCGTCTCACCGTGAGCCTTCTTAGGCAAAAAAATTATAGGTACCTTGTAATAATCTAATTTTTATGTAACAGTAATAAATAATTGAGATATATAATATTAATAATTATACCTACCTAACTATACTTACATTACTTATACCAAAACCAAACCCCAAACAAAGGACTTATAAATAAAAAAATAAAAAAATGCTTGGAAACACAGCGCCATCTAGCTCCAAAATAAACAAAGCTTATGTTATGGGTGTCAGAAAACTGATAAACTATACTATTAGATACATACTTAATATACATACAACACCCAGACCCATATCAGAAATTGAAATTCAACATTTCAATTTCTGCTGTGCCGGGAATCGAACTAGGGACCTCTGCGTGGCAGACGGCATGTTAACCAGCTAGGCCACTCTGGTCGTCGCTTATATCAACTAGGGAACGGATATTTGTTTAAATCTAAATGTACACCTATTTATCTTAATGTGCCCAATAAACAAAGAAAGTGACAGGAAGCTGATTATCTCCATCGTCCGGCCTCCGCTAGGACGGTGCATAGTCACACTCTTTTCTTTTATACCACTAAGGTGGCAAACTAGCTTACGGCCCGCCTGATGGTAAGCAGTCACCGCCTCAGTCTTGTGCCGCCTGCTATATCGGTCCCTTCCCTTTGTCGTCCATCTTTTTTTTATTGCGTAGGGAGGCACACAGACGAACGGTCCGGTCTGTACCAGATATTACAGTTAGGTATCGACATTAGCTATAGTCGTTAAACTCAAAGAGGTTAAACTGGGAACTGTATGTAGTTGAATTGCAAATTAGCGTGTCCAAACAATAACCGACTGTCCTTCCTCCACACGTGGTAGTCTCATTTATTGAGAGTTACAAGCTATTAGAATGATATCTCCGCCCTCCAGTGTCATTGTTCGACGCCGAGTGAGTGTGATTACTACACAATACAGTAAGTAACAATAAAGGTATTACACCAAAGTTGTCTTTTTAGAAAATTTACTTGTGTTTGTAACTTTTAATATTTGTTTGCAAGACGAGAAGGAAAATAAAACAATTCTTACACGTTCCGCGATTTTGCCGGGTGTTTAAAAACAAAATACTTATAATATATTTTCCTACATTTCTCTTACAGTACTTACCTACAGTTAAATATAATGCAACAATATCAATTATGTATATCTTTAATCAATAATCTACGTACCTAAATGTTGCTATTAAAAAATTATCTACAAACAACGACCCCATCCTAGCCTTTAACCTTTGCGAGATAAGAGTATGAGTTGCTTCGGCTTTCGTAGTTCTAAACAAACATTCGTCATTTTGTATAATGTTTTGCCCAATTTACACAAGTTATTCGTAAGCTATAGTTTAAAATTAGTAGTTAAGAAATATTTATACAATATGAATGTCGTCAGATTGTTCGTGAGAACTATGAGTATAAGGACTCAGAAGCCATTGAAGAGGATCGGCATAATAGGAGTGCCATTCGAGAAGGGCCAAAAGAAATATGGCGTGAGCGTCGCTCCTGCTGCCCTCCGCTTGGCTGGACTAGTAGAGCACCTCCAGGAAATAGGTAAGATCTTACACTACTTACCAATCACCTAAGAAATAACGGCTTCGTATTTTATGTAGGTAGTTAATAGTTTGTATAGTGCATTCTAGATGGATCTCCATTGTATGATAGAATTAAAACACTCTTTTACAGAAATTTCACTATAATTAAAAGGTGGGAACCTACATACGCAGATACTTATTTACGTTTATGTTATTTATCTGCAATAAAAATACCTAACTTAAGTAGGCACTTATTAAGTTTAATTTATCTGTAGAATAATGAAGTTCGAATTAAGGCCCGATAGGTTTTTAAAGATTTTCTATACTAATATTATAAAGAGAGAAGAATGTATTTTTGTTTGTAATTAATAAACACAAAAATTACTAGACTGATTAAAAAAAAAACCTTTACTAATAAGAAGCTACGTTATTCCCGAGTAACATAGGTTACTTTTTATCCTGGGAAAATGAAAGGGCACCGCGGGAAAGTTGAATGTTTTTATGCTACTCAGTATCAAACAAGCAGACAGCTCGCCTGATGGTAAGTGGTAACCGTCGCCCATAACATCTACAAGTCATACATTTGACGACCTGAGTGGTTCAGTGGTCAACATGCCACGTCTGCCACGCAAGAGGTCCCGGGTTCGATTCCCGGCCGGGCAGAAATTGAAATGATGAATTTTAATTTCTGTTATGGGTCTGAGTGTTATATGTATAATAAGTATGTATTTAAAAGTATATAAGTAGTTTATCAGTTATCTAGTACCCATAACACAAGCTTTGCTTACTTTGGGGCTAGATGGCGCTGTGTGAATTTGTCCACGATTATTTATTTATTTATTTATTCATTTATTATTTATTTTGTTTAGGTTGCTGGTAACTAAAATGTAGAACCGCAGGTGCGGTGTCACTGTTAGGACTAATATTTACAGAGACCCGACCTGCGCGCGGGTGGAAGCCGCTGAGAACGGCTAGTATTCTTATAATATGATGAGTCAAATTGTCACAAAAAGCCTTAGATGCGATGCAACAGGAACACTTACGGTAACCAACCCCGCTAATCAGATTTTGAAGACGCGCGACGGTCAAGATTGAAGCTAGGTTTGTTTAGAGTTTTGTAACTCTATTCTTTCTTTTTGGACGAAACATTATTATGAAACAATTACATTGTATTATTGTCAATTGTATATTATCATAGCGTGACATGTGTATTAAAATAAATGATCATTTTTAAGTCCGGTTTGCATATACTTAAACACGATTAAGAATGACATATAACGTTTTTTTGGATCAAATGTTTTGTTTAAGTATCAACTTAAATGGATTTAAGAATTTGGTGCAATCCGCCCTAAGTATCTTATTATATAAACACTCTAGTAGGTACTTACATGACATCAATATAGAAGTTATTTGAGATTATATTTAAGTTTGCGAATGAGTCAGTATGCAGTAGGTACCTATTCTACAGTACAAGAGCATAAGTGCATTACTACTTTAGGAAAATGTTCCCTTGCCGCTACAGCAACATTCACGGCATTTGGTAACATCTTTAGCCAAAATCAGTTTACTAAAAGAAGGGAGAAGTAGCTCTCCCTTATGCCCAAAGGACTTGTCCTTTACCCTGGGTATTTTCTAAAATAAATAAAAATTTAATTTATTAATGCTATAAAAACCGTTTAACAACTGCACAGTAGTGCAAAGGAATATGATTCTTAAGGTTGTCATGCATAATGGTCTTGCATTGTACATCGTGCGTGATCTACAGATGGACTGGACGTACAAGACTATGGTGATATCGACATACCGAACTGTCCTGAGCCTCGATCCACTGCAGTCCAAAACATGATCCACCTACCACTAGTGTCGGCTTGCAACAAGAACCTGTCCAATCAGGTAGCCCAGGTGTTGAAGGACGACCGTGTCGCCGTCACCATTGGAGGAGATCATTCTATTGGTATAGGTAAGTTGCTGTAAATTTCACGAATTCTAATAAATAATAATAAATCATCTTGACATCAATATAGAGATCAGATAAGAGAGATACGGCATAGCGGGGAATCCCGTTTGAATCGGAGCCGCCTGACTGGGAAAGTACCTCCACCTTACAGAAGAATACCGCAGCCAAACAATACTATTTTAAATGAATGAAAAAGTATTTATTGAATTAGGATTACGTTAATTAATCTCTTTTCAAAAGTCAAAAATCTAACGGAAAACAAAGGGAAGTTAAGCGAGCTCATCCAGGTAGGGGGCGACGCATGCAGACCGATCAGCGCGCGCGAGGGCTTACTCCGGCGAGACACCGGGCACCGATACGCGCCACGCACATAACCGCCTAGGCGAATCATATGCGGCGCGCGCCCGGCCCCAGCCAGCCCGCCGGCGCTCACACCCGCACGCCCCAGCCGGCCTACCCGCGTCGCGCCCTGAGCTCGGAACAAATAAGTAAAAAGAATGTCGTCTGTCTGTCAGTATGCCGCTTCAGTTAGGAAAATGACCATCTGTGGGAAAAAGAAACGGCAAGAAACCCACAGGTACATTTAAATATGATTACATTGCATTGATACATTTGTCAATTTAATTTGAGTGAGCCTGTCTTGATTGGAATATGATGTGAACCTCTACAAATCGGTAAAGATAACTAAAAATAAGTAAAAATAAATTTCAAAAACATAAAAAATGGCACAGCAAAAGCAGGCCAGTCCACCAAGGCAGCACCCGTTCACGAGCATGACGCAGGGCCCAGCCATCGTCCAATTCAACCATATTTGAGGGAAGAGAACGACCCGACCCCCACGCCACCACCAGGCAGACTTTTAAGTGAGCATGCGCTGCCAATGCCGTACACATTAAAAAAATATTTGTTATTCAATGACTATTACACATCAAATCATCCTCACTCAATTAACAAAATTATAAATTTATAAATAACTTCCTATTTCCAAGAGCTAGTAGTACACCATACATTTTTGTCATTGATATATTCATCAATTTTATAATAGGCTTTTTTCATTAAAGTTGTTTTCACCTTATCTTTAAATTGTAATTCAGGCAAATTAATAATACATTCAGGAATATGATTATAAAATCTTATACAGTTACCCATGAAAGATGAATTTACTTTACTTAGTCTGAACAACGGTGTTACCAGTTTATTTTTGTTTCTTAAATTGACATTATGAATATCAGTATTTTTAGCAAATTGGGTAATATGCTTTCTAACATACATAATATTATCAAATATATATTGACTTGAGAAAGTCAATACATCAATTTCTTTAAACAATTCTTTGAGCGAATCACGTCGACGTAATCCATATATTGCTCTTACAGCTCGCTTTTGTAGTTTGAAAATGATGTCACTATCAGCACACTTGCCCCATAGTATGATGCCGTATGACATAATACTATGAAAATAACTATAATAAACTAATCTAGCTGTATTCACATCCGTTAGCCTCCTTATTCGCCACACGGCAAATGCAGCCGAACTTAACCTACTAGCCAATGATTCAATATGTGGGCCCCATTGAATTTTTGAATCTATATTAACGCCTAAGAAAGTAGTTTTCTCTACCAACTCAAGTTGCGTTTTATCTAATATAACATTACATTGATTACTTTGTACATTAGGGAGGCAAAAATGAACGCATTTTGTTTTTTTAGAGTTTAAGACTAAGTTATTAATCGTAAACCAATGAAGCACATTCTGAAGAACACAGTTTACTTCGTCTATATTATTATCTTTCCTATTAATTTTAAATATCAGTGAAGTGTCGTCAGCAAACAAGACTATACCAGCAATATTCTGCACCATGTATGGAAGGTCATTTATATATACAAGAAAGAGAAACGGCCCCAATATAGATCCTTGTGGCACTCCAATGCTCACTTTCCCACCCGCAGATAACTCGCCATTTACATTTACTTTTTGAACTCTACCTTCTAAGTATGATTTCATCATTTCAAGACTATCATGCGTAAAACCGTAATGTTTTAATTTTAGTAATAGTGTTGAATGATTTACACAATCAAATGCTTTAGACAAATCGCAAAAAACACCTATTGCATTATGATGTTCTTCCCAAGCGCCAAAAATTTGTTGAATGAGGCTAATACCAGCTTCGGTAGTATTGCGGCCTTTTGTGAAGCCATATTGTTGTTGATGAAATAATTTATTACTGTTAAAGTGCACAATCATTTGACTTAACATGATTTTTTCAAAGATTTTACTGAAAACGGGCAGGATGGATACCGGTCTAAAATTATTCAAACTATTTTTACAACCTGATTTGAATAATGGCACCACTTTACTGATTTTCATGAGGTCGGGGAAAACACCTACTTCGACGCAAGCATTAAAAATGTAAGCTAAATACGGTGCTAAAATATCAACAACAGTACTTATAACTCTAACTGACATTCCCCAAATATCTTCCGTATTTTTCAACTTAATGCTTTTAAAAGCTTTAATGATAGTTTTAGCGTCTACTTCGGAATAACAAAAGCCATTTTCACAGGCACCTATATTTTCTTTTAACAAGTTTTCTGCACTAATTGGGCACGAGTTTAGCAGCGAGGTAGTTTTAATCGGTATTTCGGTAAAAAAAATTTGGAACAACTCTGCCACTTCTTTATTTGCGGTACTAGTTCCGGTTTCTGTTTTGATTTCATAATGTGTATCACGAGGCTTTGTTTTCCCTGCCTCCTTATTTATTACATTCCACACAGTCTTAGCCTTGTTTGAAGACGAACTTATAATTTTCTTATAATGCTGTGATTTTGCAATTAAACAAACTTTCTTAAACGTTTTTGAATATTTTTTGACATATTCTACAAAATCTTTATCATGGCAATAAGCTCGCTGACCGTATAGTTCAAACATTCTATCTCTGCTTTTGCGGATACCTAAAGTAGCCCAATCACTAAATTTAGATTTACAGTTACTTTTTATTCTTTTTTGCGTAAAAACACTTTGATAAACATTATTGACAGAATTGAACATATCAGAAAATAGAATGTTTGGGTCATGAGAATCAAGAGAAAGGCCGGCAATGGTCTCCGATAAGGCTTGTTTGAAGTGTTCAATTCTCCTTTGAGTAATTGGTCTTGTAATTATTTCATTGATATTACATTGTTCCGTAAAATCAAAAACAACGAATTGTCCACTATGGTCAGATCTTGTAAAATTTATAATAGCCTTTTCGTTGACCTCGCAACAGCAGAACACATTGTCGATGCAAGTCGCTGATGATTCTGTGCATCGTGTCGGCTCTAAAAATACATAATTAAGATTAAAACTACGAAATAAGCTTATTATTCTCTTACTAAACGTTGTTTTTTCTAGTAAATTAACATTAAAGTCTCCACAAACGATTACCTTTTTTTTACACGTACAAAGTCTTTCTAAAACTTGTTCCATAGTTTTTTCAAAAATCTCAAAGTTTTCATTGTATGGTGGCCTATACACACAAAGTATGATGCACTTTTCTAGCTCTACGCAGGATAACTCAATCTTATGTTCAACTGAGAGGCCAGAAACATCTTTCCGGTCTTTCGATTTAATATTTTTCCGTACTGCAATTAATGAACCACCACGGGAAATAGATTTCCGATTAAAACAACTAATTATATTATAGTTAGATAAATTAAATGACATCTCAGATTCTCTCAGCCAGTGCTCAGTTAAACATAAAACTTCTACAGGAGTTTTCTTTAAATATAATTCTATTTCATGTTCTTTGCCAGAAAAACCTTGTATATTTTGATGAATTAATCGTAAACAATTCTTGGGCTTTTCTTTTGTCTTAAAATCTAGTTTAAAGAGCATCCTTTGTCCTTAGATGATAACATGCAGGAGCCCTGGTCAATCCTACTTACGCTAATATTGTTATAACAATTAATATTATAAGCTAACAATGTAGCAATATACTTTTTGTCCTTTTGCTTGAGATACAATGTATCATTTGTACAAATAATATTGCCAACAAATTTGTTGATGTCAAAAAATGTAAATGCGTTACTATAACGAGTCAAATTATATAAACATGTATTCAGTCTATGAATACGTCTATTTAACTTAGGGTCATTATTTGTGTATGGGAAAGCACACAAAGTAATTTTATTAAAATTATGGGACTGAATTTTTTGAAAACTCTCTACGATATCATTTCTAGTTATTCCCATGCTATTTCCGACCATTACTATAATATTGGTACGGTCTTCATTACATTGTTGACTAGCTACATTTATTATCTCATTAAATGATCGGTTTGGCAAACAATGATTACAAACAGATTTATTGACATCATTACTTATTAATATGCTTGCCTTTGCCAAGCGAATCGGAATATATTATGGTGCGTATTGGACTCTTTGCCGTGTCCGTAGTGCCCGCCAATCTCGTTGTCGCCACGACGGCCGGGGCGGCTGGGGTCTTGTGAGGCCTGACGACCGCGGGCTGGATGTGGGCCGCGGGGGCCGTAGAGCGCGTCGATCTCCTTGCTATGGTGGCATAGGAGGTGGCCGCAATAGCCGGTGCGTCTGTGGCCTTGAATGGCTCGTCGACCGCGGGCTGGATGTAGGCCGCGTGGGCTGTAGAGCGCGTCGTTCTCCTCGCAGCGGCGGCATAAGAGGTGGCCGCGAAGGCCGGGGCGGCTGAGGCTTTGGGGGGCCCGCCGACAGCAGGTACGATGTGGGCCGCGGTGGCAGAGGTGGTCGCGACGGCCGGGGCGGCCAACACCTTACACCCGGCGCCCGCGGGCTCGACGTTCACCGCAGGAGCCGCGGTGCTCGCAGCGTGCGCCTCGGGGGCGACGACAATGTTTTGCGGCTGGGGCGCGGGGCGCTGAAGCTGCGAAGCGACACACTCACATTCCTCTTCTTTGGCAGTCATCAGTCGTTCGATCATGTCCGTGTTTTCATTTGACAATTTGACCATTTCAGAGGTAGCTTCTCTCCAAGTAATGATTTCATTTTGTGCTATTTTATATTTTCTATTTACTATCTTTAAGTCTACTTGCAACTTTTTTATTTTTTTATTCATCTCGTGTGTCTCCGTGGTATGAGTTTGTTGCGCACGTACCAATTTAGAATTACAATCTTCAAAATCAATTCGCAACTTTTTCGTTAATTTTTTAATTATATTTATATTAAGTAAAGATGCCATTGATGTGGTCTCATTCCAGGAATTACATAGGTCAGAAGTGTTTTCAGACGCTGCTTGGTGATCATGTTCTGGTTCTACTAGTTCATCATAAAGACACTGGGATTTTTGGTGTGAATCGCAAGACTGTCGCTGCTCATATTTTGTTATGATATTGTGAGCCTCGCTCAGAGCTAGCTCCAGTTCCGAGATTCTGCTCAAGGCACTTGTGTAATTCCTGTGACAGGTCTGCTGTTCTGTGAGTACGTTGCGTATCTCGTCTCTGTCCCTGGTTACTTCCAAGTACTCCTTGTGCATAGATGCAAGCTCACTCTTTAACTGAGTGTTAGTGCCAATGATGCTTTGGATCTCCTGTTCTGCGTCTATGCGTTCCTCCAACAGCTGGTCGCAGAGAGTTTTGGAGCATTTCAGCTCGTCCAGCGCCAGCTGCAGCTTGCATTCGATCTCCTCGCAGGCAGCGCGTCGTGTCTTCACCATATTTGAAGGTATTCGTCAGCACTGGGCGGCCTGAAACTGACAACAAACCGGGACAGCAGAAATTCCAACACGAATATTAGGAAGGAACACGTGAAGCTATCTTTAATATTAATCCAACTAATCTATAGTTTATAAATATATAAATAATATACTATATTATTTAACCTTGTCAATAGTCAAACAACCCCAAACAAAAATTTAAATATCTATTTATTACTTTCTAATACGTAATATAAACTGCTAATTTAGTTCTCCACTTAACAAAATATTATATATTATGGCAAAGCCCTCCACTGATTTGAAGGAGGCTCAAGTCAATAAGTTAAATTATACCTATGAAATGGCAAACAAACAATACACTGCTAATTTAGATATCTACTTAACTAAATATAGTATAATTATGGCAAAGCTCTCCACTGTTGTGGAGAAGGCTCCAGTCAAGCAGTTATTACCAACTAACTGGCAAACAAACAATAAAATAGCCTGTTAACTGTCTACTTACTTAACATTAAAAAATAATCTATATTATTTCACTTATTTCACTGATATTAATGTGGTCAAACAATGACTTAATACCTACGAACTATAGTTAACAAACAGCAATACAGTTTGCTAATTTAGCTGGGCAATCCCCTATTTAATATCTATCTATAAGCAGACAATTATGCAAGCAGTTTTAAGAGGTATGGTAAATCCAATTTACGAGCCCCTGCTATTAAGAGACTATTATTAAAATATTCTGCTAACAACTAGTAATATCTACAAATATTAAGTATCTGTAATCAGTAAATCACCTATCACTTATCGGTCTACACCTAAGTACCACGCTAGCCAGCTGGGTATGTCAAACTACCCACCCATCCACATTACAACGTAAATGGCATAAAAAAATGGAAAAAGTAAAATAAGATAAATACAAAGCGGAAAAGATAAACAGGGGAAAGGCAGGCGTTATATAATAAATTAAAGTTAAAGTTAGATGAGAGGTTTTAGAATGAAGAGTGAAAAAAAAGAGGTAGGTATCTGTTTAGCACCTACTCTGTACCTAAAGCAAATCTGCAAAACGGCGGACGCATGCACCTACCGCAGAGAAATAATGTGCCTTGTGTCTTGTATTGATGCGATATTGTTATTTCTGTGCAGTATGTGTTAGTGCTGTCTGAGGTCAATGTTTTGTCTTCTACTTCGCTTCCACTAATTGTCAAGCGAAGAGAGCCGGTAAACTGGACCTAGTGAGTGGATAAACGTTGTTCACTAGATAATGTGAACGCTGTGCAGTTTAAAATTGCGTGTTTTGTGTTTAATAAGTGTATAGGTAGGCAAAACAAACACAACACTCCAATACGCAAGTGAATACGTCTACAGTCAAATTTGTGGGGTTCGTGGGGCTATCTACCTAAATATAGTAGGTGAGTAGCTATGAATCTATAAACTCGCGAACTTTCGATAGGTATGTGCTTTAGTACTTTGTACAAAAATATTAATTAGACAATAATTACAGGGATCAAGTTGCACCTTTCTGACAAAAGATTAAAACAGGAGTAGGTAACCTGTTTACTTATTTATTATAATGATATATTCAACTGTGTGAAGTTTACTATGAACAAGATCTATGTTCCGACAAGATGCGTTCACTTCTTTGTTATCAGCCCGGGTCAGCGACCGCGGCTTGGCAATCTGTTGGATACCTACGAGTGCAAGACGTATCGCGCAGGTACTTACTCAACGGTAGTGATAACAATCGATAATTATTTAGGGATCAATTAAGAATGAATAGGTGTAGAAAGATAGATGCAATCTGTTTCGATAATTATAGAAGTAAGTCCTTAATAAAATTACCTATTCTAAATATTGTACAGTACGTAGATAGGCTTAACTAAATCTGTGCGTGAAAGTTAGTAAAAATAACAAAATAAAACAATACTCGCCTGTTTCGTAGTCCTCTTATTTCGATCGAACAAAGGCGACCGTTACGACTTTAGTGTCGTTATAATAACTTATTTGCCACAAACACTGGCACCATAGAAATCGTAACACTTGTTTGTTACGATAAACTGTCACAAATTAATTACTTGTTTAAGCTTATTAACAATTATAACTATTTTTAAAATAAATTAATAGACGAGTAATGCAATTTCACGTCTTAACCTGGGTATTTCCAACTACCCACTCTTAAATAATATTGTGTTTCTGCCGGTGAGTAAGGTCTCCTTAGGGCATTTGCCTTTTTGCTGCTAGAGCAACGTTATTATAGAGGTGGGCAACGCATTTTCGATACCCCTTGTTACTGTAACTGATTTGTACTGTTATGTTTTATGAGCAATAAAGTGTTTATCTATCTATCTAGTGTTGCTAATGTCTATAGGCAGCGGTGACCACTTTCCAGCAGGCGGCCCGCTAGCCGGTTTGATTACCGTACCTATAACAAGAAAAATATCCCGATTGTACTGTGCGAGGATCCGAAGTCCACATTTGACCATGATCCAGGATTTGGCAGATCAGGTAATTACAGCAGCGCAAATGCCGTCTGACCTCTGTCATTCTGTTAGCAGGGGAACCTGATCAGATTGGATCATGGTTATACATTCAGTCGCCTGAATATGTAGGTTTAATCGCGATGATTAATTCAATTTTTATCGTATAATTCTAATCAAATTATAATACAGTTAAGACATGACAATGAGATAGCGGAAAATGCAGACGGTATAAAGTTCCTAGGTCTTATGATGGACAAGCATCTAAATTGGAAACAGCACATCAATTTAGTATGTACTAAGCTGAACCGCTTTGTGTTTGCCCTTAAAAGATTAAGACAGACAATCTCTACTGAGGCGGCACTAACAGCCTACCACGGTTACGTGTCTTCGGTTCTGAGTTACGGATTGATTCTTTGGGGCAACTCAGTTGACGTGGAAAAAGCTTTTAAAGTGCAAAAAAAGTGCATACGGGCTATTTGTGGTGCCAAATTTGACGATAGTTGCAAACCTCTTTTAAAAAAATATAATATTTTACCACTTCCATGTATGTACATCAGAGATGTTTGTGTTTTTGTTGCATCAAACCCTGATAACTGGAAGACATTACGGGAAGTTAGACAAAGAGAAACTAGGCCGAAAATTATGAATTTGTTATATCAGCCCACTGCTTACAAAGATATATATAAGAGGAATATTGGCCACATGTGTGTAGCTCTATTTAACCATCTTCCTGAAGACTTGAAGTTGTTGACTGGTAAGTCATTCAAGTCTAAATTGACTGCTTGGTTGCTCCACCATTGTTTCTATAGTGTTAAAGAGTACCTAGAATTTAAAGTTTGAACGACAAATTATTTAGATTCACAATGTTTGCACACTTGCATGCAAGTTGAATACTTACCACTGTATTAATTTTAAGAACTGTATTATCAACTACTGTATTCTTGCAAATAAACTATTTGATTGATTTGATGTTTTTCCTCACTGTAAGTGCATCGGTTAGTATTGAACTAGTTGTAACTAGTTCAATACTAACAGAAAAAGGGTAGGTAGGAAGATAGATGGCGGCACATTTGCTCTTTTTTCACAAATTCACCTACCGCCGTGTAGTGTCCAACAGAAAAGCAGTAATCGCGTCCACCATGAGCATCCACCCACGAAGGTTGTGTGAGACGACTAATGCGTAAATGCGTTATCACTGTGAGGACTAAGGTAAAATGCCACATGCCTGTAACTGCGCTGGCTACCTTATCCTTCAAACCGAAACACAAGAATGCAAGCATTGTTGCTTGGCGGCAGAAATAGATAAGGCGGTGGTACTAACCCAGGCGGACTCTTCAGGCTTGACAGAGTCCTACTTTCGAACTGGTCGTGTCGTATAAGACGACCAATGTCTTGGTGGGTAACCGGCTATACAGAAGCAAGAAAAGGGCACCAGCCCTTTTTCTTATTTCTACATAGGTATTTTAAATAAGTAGATACTGCGTTTTTTAAAACATTGGCAGATGCTAATAGATTATACAAATAAATACCTATTCTACCATTTTATGATAAATAAATAAATTAAAATTAAAAAAAAGATAGGCAGATGCGTTCTCAATGTGAGGACTAAGATATTATTAAGGTACATAAGATTTATAAGCCATTTACTCATTTCCCAGGTACGGTGGACGGCCATTACAGCGTGAACGAGGACATGATTCTTATCTGGGTTGACGCCCATGCGGACATTAACACCAACAAGACCTCTGGTTCCGGATCCGTCCATGGCATGCCAGTCGCGCTGCTCGTCAAGGAGCTGTCTGACTACTGGCCATACTTGCCCACTATGGACTGGCAAGTTCCCAAGTGAGAAAATATACCTTTTATAATAATAATTCTACGCCATTCGTTTAAGAATTTGGTGACTACAAAAAACGCGTATTTTTTGTCTGTACATTACGGCTCATAATTTCATCATCATCATTAGCCTTTACCATATTTTGTAGATGACTTAACAGCGCACTGTTATATAGAGTAAGAAAAAACACAAACAACACAAAATCTGCGCTATAATGAGGAACAACGCAAATGAAATGGGCATCCTCCGGTAGCGGTTGGAAGGGAGGAGGTGAACTCTCATGAGTACCAGCCAGCCGGCCTTTCCACGAGCGTATTGAAAAGATTGACAACCTAACATTTTAAGAGTAATACACGAAAGACGCACGTTCTTATTTTACCAAAACTTGAGTATATTTCGCTAATTTTCACTTCATTTGTATCTTTGCCCGCCAGGTTTTCCATTAAGAACCTGGGTTACATTGGACTTCGTTCGGTAGATAACTACGAAAGACTGGCTATAGAAAAATATGGCGTCCCTACTTTCGCCATGGAAGATATTCAAGAGTAAGTTATTAAATAACTCATACATAAGTTTCGTACATACCTTTATTTATATAGGTATAGTAAAGTCACACCTTTTATCGTATCTAAATTGTACAGAATAGAATAGAATAAATTTATTGTTGAAATGTGAAGGTACATATAGGCATTACAAATTATATTAATGACTTTCAACGGTCTGCCCATTTCGAATATACAATATTTAAGGGTAGCAATAATTTAATAGTAAATGAAATTAATAGAAAATTATATCAGACAACCTTATCATAAAAAATATATCAAATTAATGACATTTCCAATAACTCTACAAATAAACTTGCCAATTAAAAAATTAACGAATGTCAGTTTACAATGTACAATATTAAACTGTTATTTCGTCCAAAATTCGCCCAGATTGTAAAAAGCCTTATCCAATAACCATTATTTTAATTTAGTTTAAAATTTATTTCCACTTAACATTTTTAAATGTAGGGGTACTTAAGCGTAGCCAGAGACCAAATTATTCCTCATGCTACCTTTTTCGCTTCGTCCCTCTTTTATAACCCTTTTTATGCAAGTTCGTCGGTTTAGAAGTAACCAATATTTCTTTAAAATACCATCAAAATGTGTAAGTAACGCGAGAGACTTGCCAGAAATCGTTCAGGGATAATTGTGGCGTGCACCCTGGTCTAGGGCCGTAGCAGGTGGAAAATGATGTGGCTTCTGCATATTTCCTTCGATAAAAGGCGTGACGTTATGTTTCTATGTAATTTTAATAAAAAGTTTTTAAGGATTCGTTTAGGTACCGGCCATGTACCAATTAATCAGAAAAGTAGGTAAATTTGTTGAACCGATGCTCTTACGGTGAGGGAAACATCGTGATGAAATCTGCACATTCAGCTGACTGAATGTGGAACCATGATCCTATCAGGTCTGGTTACCCTGGTAGCTGGGTCTCGCAGGTTAGATACCAGTCGCTCCACTGTATTCATCTGATATACCAAATCCTGCATCATGGTCAAGACGAACCCCGGACCCTCGTGCGTGAGAGCACAGCAGGGACATTAACGCCAAGATGATGATTTCCCGTTTTCCCTCGCTACGATTATCGATACGTGTATAATTGCCTAATAATAATAACTTCCTACTTTCAGGCACGGTATTGATAATTCTATAAAGCATATTCTCAAAACGCTGGACCCTGAAGGCACTAAGCCGATTCACGTTAGCTTCGACATTGACTCATTGGACACTTTGGAAGCTCCCAGCACTGGGACACCCGGTATGTATAACTTGACACAGCATATTATTACGTTTAGGTAGATACCTTAAGCCAAGCTTTATACAATTTAAAATAAGTATCTCCTTGCCAAATGTTAGTCATAGAGTTCTACCTACTATAAGTTCACATTCAATGTTATACTTTAGGTTTATATGGTTCACTGTGTCACAATGTCCACTGTATGGAAATCTGCACTGTATTGAGACGTTCACTTTAAGAACATGTCCACTGTACAGTAATGTCCACCCTACAGCGGATTACAGCGGACAGCTAGAGCGGATTTTAGCTCTATCGAAATGACCACCTACCGCTATGTCCTCTCTGCTGTATTGTTCACTGTATTGAACTGCTCGCCAAGCAAAATCTCTAGCCCATCGAAACCCACATTAAAACGATCCTCAAAAGATTTTGAGAGCGTGGAGGGCCAGAGTTCCAGTGGCGGTTGGACGCCGCGCCGTCGTCTAAATGTTTTTCAAGAAAATATTGACTTTTCATACAAAAGAGTTCAACGTAAATGACGCCGTCGTTGATGTCTTTATATGAATGTAAATAAAATTTGTAAATACATGTATCAGTTTTCTATTGCTCTACTTTAGAGCACGGTTAAAGTTTTAGATTTAGTTCAACACTACTGTTGAACTAAAGCTAAAACTTTAACCGTGCTCTAAACCGAACCGACTGGGAAAGTAGCTCCACCAGAAAATCACGGCCAAACAACACTATTTTAAATAGTGTTGTGTACCTGCTGGTTAATTACGTTTTACAGTGCTCCATGGGGGGCAGGCCGTACGCTTGTTTGCCACCTTAGTACGTAGTTGACGCAACACCGCAACTCAGCTAACACTGCAGGGAAGCCGTGGCATACCTTACGCCTAGTTCAACCAATCCAGAACTCGAATGGAATTTTATGAACTAGCAATTCAGACCAGAGAAAGTCAGTCCCTGGATACCACACAAGGTTACAGATGTCGTCAGCACAAAACAAAAGAACCTAAATACGAAGAGTTTAGGAGTGCCTATAGCCACCTTTCGTCTCCATCATCAGTTACCCTACCCTGACTTTCTAATGCAGTGGACATTCTGGTACAATGGACGTTCTGATACAGTACACGTTCTGATACAGTGGATGTTCTGATACTGTGGTCATTCTCCGGCAGCCCAGACTCTGTAGCCATTTCGGGATCAGGCGACTGAATGTCGCTAGCCATATCTGTCGAAGAATCTATAACCGATGATGTAGGTAGGAGTAGGTGGGGTAAGACGAGGTAGTGAAGTAAGATGGGAATTCAAGCAAAATCTATATGTTCGTCAATCAATCAGCTAAATAGGTACCGGCTCTGCAAGCATAGTATAGGACGCCGTCAGAGTGGATGTAGCAAGTCCGAGAGCGATAGTGGCACCAGTGTCCAGCAGTGGACCGAAACACACTGTATCAGGCGGACGATGAGTACAGTAACTACAAACTTTGCAAACTCAAGTTAGTCTTAGAAACACTTAGCCGCGAAACCATTCCAAACACACAAGCCTAATTTAATTTTCAATTACCACATCACAGTGAGGGGCGGGCTGTCCCTCCGCGAAGGTATACGCCTGATGGAGATAATCCACTCAACCGGCCGTCTGCGTGCATTAGACCTCGTGGAGATCAACCCCGCCATTGGAAGCGACTCGGATCGGAGGAAGACCTTGGATGCGGGACTGTGTATCTTGAAAGCGGCATTGGGCTTCTCGCGACGCGGCACTGCGCCGCGGGGCGTCATGGATCTGCCGGCGCAAACCCGTTAGCTAATGCCCGAAATGTTTGTGACTATATGTGATGTTAATTAACAATAAATAACCAATACCACCCTTGTGCAGTCAGTTTGTGTGTGTCTTACCGTATCGTCATCAACAAGGGGGCTCTTGTGAGCCAGGACTTAATACTTTTGTGTCGATAAACTAATGATTTTAATAACAAAATAATAAATAAAATAGTACTTTGTGTCGTTTCTCCACTGTTATATGATGGGTATTTTCTCCAACTTATTTATTCATATATGGGTGAAGTAGCTAAGGTGTTTGAATTATACGATAGGTGTATACCTATCCTCTTACTTAAACCTTCGCAAAATATCAGTTAGCTACTTTTGTATCACATACCTACCGTTGTTTCAGTACTAATGTAACCCGTAATTATTATAAAACACCTTACATTCACTCTACACGAGAAAACATCCTTTAAACTACCATTATACAACTAAGCTAGATCATCTGTAGCTGTAGTATCTGTTACATAAAGTATTTTATGAGTGTTCCCTTATCCAACATATCAGAAATCAATTATTCGTACTAAAATTACCATGACCAAGTTAATGCGAAAGGGGCTGAGAACTTCACACATCATGATCACCGTATTGTGTCAACATGATTGCACTTTTGGTAAGTACCTACGCACTTAACGAAAATCCAATTTACGTATTTGTACCCGACTCTTGAGTACATCTTTCTCGGTTCAGGGGAGCGATTCTCGCGCTGTGGCATATCAAATTCGACATTTTTTCTATCTAAAAACCTGTATTAAATCGTAACTGAAATTGATCTTCTACAATATACGACTGTCGAAGATAGCTGAGGAAAATTTTTTGGCTGCAATAGACATTTCAGTGTCATTATTAATGAAGATTTATGGCTAGAAAAAATGTTGAATTCGATATGCCATAGCACGAGAAGTAGGCCCCAACAGTACCTATACTTGCAAATTCCCGCTCCGGCCACGTACCAATAACTGTTTTCTGAGTTATGTACATTACTTGAATACTAACCGATGCTCTTACGGTGAGGGAAAACTTCGTGATGAAACCTGCACATTCAGGCGACTGGATGTGTAACCATGATCCAATTTGGTCAGGTTCCCCTGGTAGCAGGGTCATGGAGGTCAGATGGCAGTCGCTCCACTGTAATTACCCTGGATCATGGTCAAGGCGGACCCTGGGCTCTCGTGCGCGAGAGCACAACCGGGACATTAACGCCAAGATGTTTTTTAAATGTCATTATTAATGGAGATATATAGATAGAAAAAATTTTCAATTCGAAAAGCCACAGCGAGAATTAGGCCCCTGTAGTATCTATACTTGTAAATTAGGCGGACCCTGGGCCCTCGCGTACCGCGCGGGGGCGCAACCGGGACATAACGCCAAGATGATGATGAGTATCTATACTTGTAAATTATCTTAGAATTCCGTAAAAAAAGTACCTAGTTGTTCTCTCGAAACCAATTATGCAAATCCGTTCATTTGTTGTCATGTGATTCAGTAACAATATTCCGTTTCATTCACATATCATTTCAAATCCTTTTTACATGCCGAATTGCAGATCGTGCTCATGTTTGTTTCTTCAATTCACGGTTTGGAGCCAAAGAAGGGGGGTACGAGTGCGGAAGTAAAACATGCAGTTAAGAAATACTTCCGTGACATTGAGGACGTGGATTCCAAATACGTCATCAATGAGGCGCTCTCCAATTCGGTCAATCACTATTTACAAGGAAAAGTAAAAGTATTTCCCCTGTTTAATATACAGCTGAAAATTGACAAAAACCCCGTAAGGATACCCTGGATTCTCGACCCACCCGGAGATGGTAACAAAACCGCTAAAGGAGTTTTCAGAAAGTTCAGAGTGCTTAAATTAAGAACTACAACAAAATCTTCAAAAGTCAATAAAACTATAAAATAAAATAACTGTTATTTTTTATTTGCCTTTATTGATTCATTTACAGTTTCAACATGATTTAGGTACTTAAGTAATTGAAATACATTTTGAGAACACATTTCATTGCAGGGTACCTCATAGTTATTTATTAATTAGTACCTATCTGAAGAACATTAACTTGTGAATAATATCTCAATAAACAGATTCACAAATTGTGCAATTATTGCCTCTATTCCGAAAATAAGCTCGTATGTATAGGTACAATATTATTTACATTTACAGTAAGATATATCACTATTTTGCAACGTTCATGAATAAAACGAATTTGAAGCCATACGGCAAAAAGGGGATCATAATAATTGGATTATATTGTGCGTTTGTCTGATTATCGGTGGGATCGAATTCCCCAACGAATACACCGATTTCAATGCCTTTTATAAACTGAAAGCTGATTAAATCAAAATAGTTCTTAACCTTGCTTCATCTAAATTAGTTGCGTAGATTTGAAAATATTTATATAATTTATAGGATTTTACGGCATTAAAATCGGAGAATATCCTACTATACTACACACACATAAAACACACTGTCCCATCTACACCTACATACACATACACGCCTATCACTTATATTACAACCATGAAGGTACTGGTTTTTGATTGGTTTTGATATCCGGGTGTTACATTGATCGCCGACTTTTCTCTACCTCAATGACGTGTTATTTTCATGCAAACAAAGCATGTCCTACATGTGACAACACTGATAAGTAAAAATACTGTAAATCAACCGTATTTCCTTTAGAACTTAACAGCGAAAATCGGGTGATAAATGTGACCTCCAGCCCATCAAAGTAACCCCAATTTACGGTACCTAAAACCATTAGGTTTGTGGAATTTTTTACTCTATACTCCAGTAAAATATTACATGGCAACTTGTATAATCACTAAATGTGATGAATTCTACAAGTGGAAGTTAGCAATGCATCTAAGTGATACATGATTACACCTGATACATAATGTTTACAATTTTAACGGAATTGATGTAGCATTTCCAATTCACTCGATAACGCTGACACTGTCACTGCTACAAATTCCATCCATAAACAGCTAGTATAATCATAATACTCTTCTCAATCCTCGTATGTATTATACATGTATAATTAATAATTATATTTATAAATTAATAATTTCCATATTATTATTCATGAATTCTGTTATATAATATTGCCATAAAGATACAAATTATTTTTAACGGATAGAGGCAACTCATCAACAAAACGTATTTATTGAAATGCAAATGTAATGAAGTGGTAACCACCAAAGATGTTCATTGATTTCTATTCAAACTTAGACCGGTAAGATAAAGAAAGATGAGATTAATGCTAACTAATCACAGCACAAAGTACATTCAGCTTCAACTCAAGCTTCATGCTGTAAGAAACGAATAATGTCAAAGTTACTAAAAAGTCTATATCCCGAGAAGACGGACAAAATGTTTTTTAATGATAAGGTACCACATTTTTCCGTATACCCGAGACACAAACAAAGAGACATCTAATAGTTAACTTGTTGACGGAAATGTTTCTGGAACTTATTGTTCTTCATAGACATCTTCAGTTGCCATTTATCATTTACTCTCTTCATGAAGCGGATATCTCTGGCTTTCCTGAAAGTAAATATTCAAAATATTAACCATACAATATACAATTTTATGTTGTTCGGGATATCTTCACATCAAGACCATCTTAGTTAAAGCGACCGGCCACACAGAAAAGACGCAGACACGTCGCGGACGGGGCACAGACGGGACGCGGACGCGACTTAAAACATACAGAAAAGACAGGGCACGGACGCGGCGCCGTCGCGGACCAGTCAAGAGCGTAGGCAAGACAAGGACAGCAAGCGCTGCGGGCGAGGCCCGGCTCCCGCGCCCCGCCCGCACCCCCTGTCTCGCCTGCAGCGCGCCCGTGCCCCGTCCTTTCTGTATGTTTTAAGTCGTGTCTGGGACGCGTCCGCGCCCTGTCCATGCCCTGTCTTTGCTGTATGTTTTGCGTCGCGACGTTTCTATACATTTTATATGAAAGTAAATAGGCTGCGAACCCAAGTGGGCCGATATAAAGATAATCTCTTTAGGTGGGGATATACAAGTGACAGTTCTCAGTGCGACTGTGGCACATCTCCGCAATCCATGGACCACCTCGTTTCATACTCGGCGTGTCCGAAAACTTGTACCATGGAGGACTTGTTCGAGGCCAGTTCTAACGCTGTATGCGTAGCCGAATTCTGGGCGAATAAAGTGTAAGTCAGAGTCTCGTTAAGAAGAAGAATGGGTGGGGCAATACCCTCCGCATTGCCATAATCTCCATACTAAGCTGGGTAGTTTGAGATCTCTGTGTTGAAGATATTCAACAGAAAATGCATATAACGCGATATTTTGTTAGGGACTAATTTCTAATAGCGTGTTTAGCTTAACGCTATGTCGAATTTCAAACATTTGGTGGTAAAATAGTCAATTTTCTTTCTTTGTAACAGGCAGATTTCTAGAAGAATCTATCGAAAATCTGCATAGAGCATAAAATGGGCTGCAACTTTTTCTGCTGCGTAAATTGCTCGGCCACGCGGTATAAAATATTGTCCGCTTAGAAGCACCATTAGTTACATTGCTCTCAAAGTAGAAGTCTGACCAAATGGGTTCGGGATTGAAGATTTTCCCGCGAAACGTGTGAATTCATGATTCTAAAAGACTACAAGTTTATATAGGTTTTAAGACGTTCGTGGTTATCCGCTACACTTTCACTACACATGTCGGTTTTGTTTCCACGGTTGATATTGTTAACACTAAGCCAACAATACCAAAACCCGACAATATGTGGTATGTGGTATGGGTGATAACAAACCCGATAATATGTGCAATACAAGTTTGGTTAGTATCACATCTAAGCATTTTAACACTTACTTTGCAGCAGTGATCTCTTCGTTGGGGGACCATCCTAGTGCCCGGTACACAGTAAACAGTTTATGCAATTTCCGGTCGGATTTCTTGACAAGTACTGCTTTGCTATAAACCAGGCTCTGTTTGTAGTAGCTGTAATATAAAAAATACAACTTAATATCTACACGTTATCGGGTGTCATTAAAAAGAATCGTTTTGATCTCGCTGCGCTCGGTCATTAGTATGGTACTTTGCTCCAGTATTCCAATGAACTCGCTTTAATCGCTTAATAATAATAACACTTACCGCACAAGCGTGCGATGGCCAACCACCTTTCCCGACGGTAGCACCATTTCGTAATCTTCGCCGTCATTTGGTCCTGGTAACTCAATCTCTTCATCAATGTCCATGTTGTCGTCTGCTTCGCCGTCCGGATATGCTGGACTGAAAATGTCAATCAACGTATTGTCATTTCTCTGCACTCCTTCCTCTTCTTCGTCGAATCAATTTTCGAAAACCCTAGACGTGGCTTATTCAGTAGTCGGCTTGTCCAGGCAGACAAATCCTCTCACCACAATGATTCGAAAACCCCCCCAAATCGGGCAACACCATCAACCCCCAAGATCATGCGCTCGGCACTCCTTAAAAAAGATTTATAAAATTCCTTTTATGTCGATCGACGGCGACTGGTTGATGTGCTGGCTTCGGTTGATCGAAAAATATCGGACGATCGGAAAATCGACCAAACATCCATCAATAATAAATAAATAAAATAATATTCATGGACAAATTCACACAGCGCCATCTAGCCCCAAACTAAGCAAAGCTTGTACTATCGGATAATGTCTCTCCATAGTATGTATCGATAAAGTATTAGCCGACCGATCGTATGATAGGATATGTCTGATAAGTTTGGCGTAGTAACATGATTACACTTTTTAATTCATCATCATCATCATATCAGCCGGAAGACGCCCACTGCTGGGCATAGGCCTCCCCCAGAGATCTCCACAAAAGCTGGTCTTCCGCACCCAGCTAGTACCTGCGATCTTTACCAGGTCGTCGGTCCACCTAGTGGAAAGCCTACCCACGCTGCGCCACACTTTTTAATAAAGATTACAACATTTTCTTTACTTACCTAAAATCATAATAATCAGCATATTCAGCCAGCACATAGCTGTCATGTAGCATTTTGCAGTGTCCTTTATCCGTCATATGAGATCTCACCGCCTCTAAGGACAAGAATGTCTTTCCCGCGTCATTGCACCAAATGCACATGAAACCCTGGGAAATCTAAAAATAAAGCCGATTTTTATTACCATAATATATGTCATTATTGTACATGATGCAATATTACTCTGTCTGTTGTCACATCGAAATATTGGATAAAATCCAACAGCCAGCTGGGTAAACAAATAAGTACCCACGTATTATAATAATAGAAATTGTACACATAATCAAGGCTAGTTTGAGGACACAATCTTGGACTGAATTTCGATAGACGCTCGTTCTAAATTGTGAACTTTCCAAAGCATTCGTCAAAACCTGACAGACGGGTTTAGACTCAGTCAGACAGTTGTAGCACACCGTCGGGGAACTTGATAAATAACACCCGGGGAATAACAGTGTGCAGGGTTTCATTGAGTTTCTGAATATGAACGTGTTTTAGTCTAGGTTTAAAGCTCTAATACAGTATTTGAGACGGCGAGCGTAGACGAACCGGTGCGCGGACGTTTCTGACTGCCCGTTTAGTTCCGTACGACTGCCATGCCACTTGAGTTACGTTTATATAGCCTGCTTGCAGAGGCACTTAAAAAGGTTAGACCGATGAAAATATTTACCTTTTCTCCCAAGTGCAAGAGCAACCCTCTCACATTAACACAGTATTCGACATCAGGAATGAAGAATGAATGTGCCTCACACATGTGTTTGAGGTTCTTGATTATAGTCCTGCTGTGGTGCTCGCAGAACAGGCAGTCTTGGGCCTTTAACACGACGTTGCTTTCTACACTACAGTCTTCCCACTCATCGGAATCAAGCTGCAAAAGTTAAAAAATGTTTTAACCATTAGTCAATGTACCCCAGACTTATGGGACAGAGAGGGGTCAGCAGGAAAATTTGGCAGATTCACAGAGCCTGTTCTTATAAGTTTACAGATCATCATCTTTATCACAGCCCCAGTCCACTGCAGGACTTTGGGCCTCTCCCACGAAAGGGGAGATTATTGCCATAATCTCCATGCTTGGCAGGTGGCTTGGATATCGTCGTCGTCGTGTTATAAATATAACAAATGCTGTTGCACACTTACCAGCTTACGGAGACTCTAGATTGTTGGCTCAACAACATTAGTCGCCTTGTACGACACCCACAAGTGTAAGGGTGGGTGTTATTCTACTCTAACGGATACCACAGGGTCAAGTTTTTTAAACAACTTAGTTTAAAAAACTACTAAGACTGCCTTAAGACGCCTTAATGGAAAGGAAGGTTTATATTTATAGTTCAAATTGTTTAGTGTAGGACAGTACGCAAACTAAGTCGCGCCGGGCTAACTGGTTTATAATATTAGATTCGTTAGTAGGATATATTCACTTTGTCTGGGGTTTCCGACATCAGACAGTTCAATTCAATTTCGAGTTGTTCTGTTACGTTTATAAAAATATAGCCTCGTGAGGTAAGCATGCATGGAGAGACATCAAAGGCTCAGGAGGATTTCACAGCCTGGTTACGGTACATAACCCTAGAAAGATCTTTTTTTTATTTCACACAACTTGTCTCACATCAGGTATACACACTCTAGACGAGTTCCTTTTCTCATTGGGTTTTTAAGTATAAGGTAACCCGGAAGCAGCCAGCGTTATCAGGTCACAAATAAAGGCACAAATTGTAATATTTTGGGTGACATTTACCGCTTTCAACCAGGTGGGCTGTCTGGTCATAGAGGGGTATAAAAATAGATATAGTGTCATTTTCGTATGATTAAGTGGCTGCCCATAAGACAAACTGGGTAACTAATTACCCGACTGAGAACCAGGCCAGGCTCGAGGTTCGCAAACGAGTGTGTTCATTGAGCAATAAAGAGCCCGTTAGAGAGAGTTTTGATTACAAGTTTGTGTGTATTACCAACTACCCATAATGATCAGAGCGCGCCCAAGATAAGTCTGCACTTAGATTATGGTGACCCTGTCATTTTTTTTGTTAGAAGTTCTTATTGTTGGCTGTATGAAGTATCAAATTTTGTTTAGTTAACAGCCGCAAGCAGTGTTGCTTTCATGGACTCTATAATAAAGATCCTTCCACCTCACACATATTGTTTTCAATGTTGTTTCACTTATTGATTCTGTATATTCATTGTGGAATTATTATTCACAACACTTGAGGAAACTATTTATTTATTTGAAGCAAAATTTCATTAATCAACTTTATTCTTTTAATGTGTTCACTCACGGACTATGCACTGGCTACTGACTCTTGTCACTTCTTTTCTTCACCACACCATCACCATTCATGCCATTGGACATCAGGGGGTACGACCTAGTACTTTTTTTTATTACAATTTGATAAGCAAACAAATGACAGTGAACAGAGCCAATCTACTCTGTTTAAAATTGTGTGAAATCATTTGTTTCCAGCCTCAACTACGATTGGTGGCACCTATGCATAACTACATGTGTGAATAAGTATAATTTCCAGGTACCAATCTCGAGGATGAAGCATGAAGTATAATTATGATAGAATTTCACTTGGCAAGTTTGCTTAATCATTAATTATATATCACGACTCCACTCAGAAAACTTAGAAAAAGAACTCTCTCATAGCTCTTCATATGATATAGATAAATTAAGAAAATTTCACAAACCTCTTCTATATCCGAATCTGTCTCGATGTCTTCATGATCAGAATCATCAGCATTTACAACAACAAATTTGCCCGTCTTGGGAAGCTTTGTACTTGAGGGTTCTTCTACCTTCACAAAGCTGTCTGCATCAGAGTTGCCACTATGCTCTTCTTCTTTAGTTTCCCTTAAAACATATTTCTCATGTGCCAGCTTATGTTTTTTACTATTCAAGTGGTTATCAAAGGCATTCTTCGTATTGAACACTTTTGCGCAATACGTACAGAATTGTGTTTTGTCAGACTTACTAGAATCTGCCTGTTCCTTGTGTTCTTGAGCACGCAACTGGAACTCCTCTAACGTTATCGGTGGTATTGACGCAACCTTCCTCTTCAGGTTATACCTGTGCCAATCGAGCTTGTAATGTTCGCGTTGTAACTCGGGCGACTTGAATAAAACTTGGCAGGTAATGCATGTATACGTTTCGGGCATTTTAAATTGTTACGGACGATATGTTATTATATTAAACAGAGAACTAAAAACGAAAGGCACTTCAAAACTATCGAAAATGGATTTTAAAATGTGATTCTGGTTGGATTTGGTAGGTGATAACAATTTCAATGAATGATGAAATTGGAAATGAATGAAAGGAAAGACAAAGAAAAAGACGTCAAAAAGCAATTTGAACCATGGACTTATTACATTCAGAACACGTGAACATAAACCAACAGCCGTACCGCCGATCTCCGATCCTTCGTCTTCCGATATTCTTCGTCATCATATCATTCACAAACAATCTACGTAAATATGTTTTACAGAAGCAGTTAGGCTATTCTGTAAATACCATAGGCGTAGGAAAGGATATTTTAATACATCGCTGTGTACCTATACCCACCCTATACCTATAACTAATCAACCACTTATATTTTTCATTAAAATATTCATCTTTCTCTACAAGATTAGGATTTTCCTGAAATTAATAGAACTCTATACCTATTTTGTTGTCACAGATACAGGCGGAGCGCTGATTTTATAATAATGGAAACTTTACAGTCCCAATTTAAGTAATTGATTCGAATGTAATCACGTCGTTGCGATGCGCAACCAACACCGCTCACGTTTTACGTCGTCAGCATCTCGGCGACGCTCATCGCTGTTACTGACTGCGTTTAAAATAAATACAATGACCTAAACAATGAAACTTATGCATTCAAGTGTAAAGAAAACTTATTTTTAGTGGATATGTTTAAGTGATTACGATATTAAATAAATATGCAGAATTACTAAAAACGGACAACAGCTAAATGTACAAGTAATTTCTAATGTATAAAGCGTTCTTAAAATCACCGTTATTTAATCCATCTACATAGATATTTATTTAGCAACAAACTTTCCAAAAATATCAACTTTATTGAAATTACTTATTCAAAGAAAATCAGCTACTAAGTTGCAATTGCTCTGTGTATATGCATAGATAAATGTACATAGATAAATAATCAATTTTAAATGAAATACAGATATTGAAACCATGAGTAATCTATTGTGTGTGCCACTTACCTTTATATATTTTAAATATTTTTGTCAGGTTTTACTAGCTATTCTCAACATGCGAGCAGATATTTTTACGAGTAATTTACGAGCTAATTATTATAGTTATTCACTACTTTAATACCTAAGTTACCTGACACAATCTGTTTTCACTTCACTACACTCAATTACTTACCGCCAGTCCACTTCGCACTCCCAGCTCCTACATCATCCTCGCTCGCGCCTACACCTTAGCACAACTCCAGGTCACCAATATCTCTCTTGCTCTGCTTGTTTGCCATTACAATTTTTCTGTTGATAATTCCTTACATTTGTATTTCTCAATAATTTCAGTTCTTATATTTAAAAAATGTGTTCCAAACGTAATTTCTCTTCATATTTATTCTTTAATGTAAAAGTCTTCATATTACTCCCATAATTTCCTCTTCAAATATTATGATTCTTCTTAACATAACTTCTTAACTCGTTTTAAATTATTTTTGACAATTGTGTCTAATCAATGCTATCTATTACAATTATATGGGCAAATTTATTCTTTTTTTCTGTCCGATTAAATAAAATGCTAGAATAATGTAAGTACTTTATAATAGAATGTTTTCAGATTTTTTTATGGTTTTTTTAAGGGCAGGCAAATGATGATGATTTTCAGATTATTCTCGTTTTAAGTTATTTAAAGTTCAATGTTAAATTTATTTACAAAGCGAAATAAAATAAAAACTGAAACATATGAAAATATTTGTGGAACGCAAAATAAAATCCACTCCCATCAACTTTATGTCGTTCATTATCGTACATTTCAGTCCATTCTACTAGATAGACTTGTCGGCGCATCGAGTTATTGGTAGTGATAAGATATCTGTCGGTTTGATAGTCTTTAGCTGGGCCTTGTTGTTTTGGTAGTCCGTGGTTTTGATTTACGATGGCAGCGAGCGCGCGCATGATCGTGTGCTGAGATGTTCTTGTTTTGATTAAAACCGGAAACCAAACACCCACGAGGATTTGTTATATAAGTCATGAATACCAATACCTTAGCCTTTAACCTAACGTCATTGTGACTTTGTGTCTTGGTGGACAGCGTAGTCCCTTCCCTTAACTAAAAAAAGGTTCACTTCCGGAAACCAGCACCATCTTTTAGTATATTGTTAAGTATGTTATTCTAAATAAAAAACAGCTGGGAGACAATATCTAAAGTGCTTGGTTCTCCAGTGGTGACGTCATCAAGATGACCGCCGCCGCGTTTTGAAATCTGCCTATAAAACAGACTGTATTTTACTAAGAAGTATGTGTGAGGCATCAAATGAAGCAAAATAAAATGTGCTATAATATTGTTCATACATTCAAATATGTGAAAATTACCTATAGTTTGAGAGATATTCAAGTTAATATGAAAATTCTGCAAATAATAAATCAGTTTTTATTTTTTAACAACTTTACCGGTAACTTTAGAGCAAAATAAGGTACCAAGAAAATAAAGGCACATTGTAAAGCTATACCAAACTATTTTTATAATATCAATCGGTTAATAAATAAGCGAGATATTGTAATTTTTTCCTTGCAATGGGCACCACTTGAAACGCCATAAGATTGTTTTAATTTTCCTAAATTGTGTGAATTAATGACTAAAAATAAAAAAGCAATGAGTTTAAGTAATGTATATGTCAAATAAATGTTTATGTATAACAATCAATCAATTATATATAAAACAATCAAAGTATTATATTACATTAAGTATAGTTCGGATATATCCTTGCGTGCGCAAGAAGAGCTGAGTTTAGTTCGTATTTCACGCACCGACATTTTGTGCACCGCTCTTTGCACTTGCAAGACAGTTCTTTGCAATTGACGCTAGCACCAGGTAGTGTCTTCCATAACCGTTGTTATTATTTTGCCATCCCCAACTGCATGGATCCAGTACTTCGAGGCCTTTATTCAGACAGTGGGTCCAAATTTGGGCCTGGTGAAGTGCGTCTTGTGTTGGAGAAATATTCATCCATTGTGTCACTTCATCATCACAGCCCATAACAGTCCACTGCAGGACTTAAGGCCTCTCCCACGAAAGGGAAGGTTATTGCCATAATTTCCACGCTTGGCAGACGGGTTAGAGAACGCAGTATTGTACATTTCAATGAGGAGTTTTCCAGTAGGTATTGATAGTTGGTTTCAAAAATCATCAATAGATGGCGCTCCTACAATTTTGGTAATCTTTTTATAATCTGTATGATGGTGGCAGTGATTTCATGCAACTATTTAATACTAAACTTAAAAATAAAATGTTTATTAATATAAACATAACTGTTAAAGGTTGAAATAACTGTATAAAGACATATTTATATAAGTTGGCTATGTTCCATTATTATTACATTCTCTAAAATGGTTTAAAACTATTGATAAATGCAATATTATCCAATATAACGTACCCAGTGTTATATCCTCTTTGCTAAGAACCTATTTCAAGCGATTATCAATTACCAAAATTCATCGGTTTTTCAGTCGGGGCGCCATCTAGTGATAGGTTAAGAATGCTTTAGATACCTACTGGAAAACTCCTCATTTCCAACTTACGGAGACTCTAGATCTTTTGCCTCGAAAATATTAGTCGCTTTGTACGACACCCACAAGTGTAACGGGTTGTTGCTATTCTACTTTGCCGGATACCACACAGCTAATTGTGTCACTTGTAAACCACAAATTCTTCAATTAAAGCGAATTTGTGACTAGTTTGACATGGTTTCATCCCAGAAGAGTATGCTTGGATGAAGGTAAAACTAAAAGCAAACTGCAAGATGACGATTGGTACAGGAGCCTCTAGGTCAGGACAATAGCCAAGCGGGACTTGGTGAACGCTGTTACAGGACGCATCACGAACTTTGCCTGCCAGCTTCTTTCTGCCTCCGGCCAGCCAATACCCGTCCTAGGGGAGATGTCAGACACGATGTATGTAGGCGTGTCAGCGTACATTCAAAAAGTCATTGTGGCTGAAATTATAGACAATTGCATCTTGGGCCTAGACTTTATGAAGAAATATAACTGCAAAATCGATGTCACTGAGGGAATTTTTAGATGTGGTAATGAGGAGATACTTGACTGTAACTTACCTGAATAAAATTATACCTGCACGAGTACAGGCTCAAGTAGAGGTAAAGTTTCCATCGGCTAGTAAGAACAATCCGAATAGGTGTGTACTGGTGAAGGATACGCAAAGAATAGTTCTGCTATTACCGAACTTCTAAATGGATGCAAAGGAAACCGTAGATATTCTCAGAGCATAATCGGCAAGAGATCTGCTACGCTTCGTTAATATCTTCTCTTCCCAAGATGGAAGTCTTGGAAGAACTTCGCTAGTACAACACAGGTTCGACACTGGAAGCGAAAGATCCATCAGTCAGCGAGCAAGGCAAAAACCGATTGCAAAAGAAAAAGAAGTTCAGGAGTTTTTAGAAGACATGAGAAGCAATAAGGACATAGAACCGTCTGCCAGTCCATGGAGTTCACCAGTCGTCTTAGACAAGAAGAAAGATGGCAGCACACGATTTTACGTGGACTATCGTCGACTAAATGGAATCACAAAAAAGGACAGCTATCCCTAGCCTTGTATCGACGACACATTGGATACCCTGAGGTTCTCAACCTTGAATCTCATCCAAAGAATAAGGATGAGACAGCGTTTCCAACAGGAAAAGGACTATGGAATTTCAATGATATGCCTTTCGGACTGGCAACACGCCTGCCACTTTCGAAAGACTCATAGATGTACCGGCAGGATGAGTGCAAGATGCCTGCCTGGTCTATTTGGATGATGTTATTATCATTGGTCGTGATTTTGAGGATCATTTGCGCAACTTGGAAAAGTCTTAAGGAAAGTAAAGGAAGCCGACCTTACGTTAAACCAGATGCCATCCCGATAATGTCATCTATTTATGAGCGAACTCAATTGAGTAACTACCTCGGTCATGTGATCACCAGTGAGGGTGTCCAAACAGACCCAGAAAAGTTAAAGCACTACAGAAGTGGCCCACTCCGAGGGTCAAAACGGTAGTTCGGGAATTCCTAGGGCTGTGTTCATACTACAGACGGTTTGTTAAAGTATTCTCTTGCAATGCCACTACATCGTCTGACTGAAGACAAGCAACCATTCCGCTGGGATGAGCTCTGAAATAATTCCTATCAAAGACTGTTAAAATGCATATGCGAAACTCCTCTATTAAGATAAGATTCCCATAATCCAACGGTCTGTTTATCGTCAACACAGACGCAAGCAACAATGCATGGAAGAAACGTGGTGCGGGGAAACCAAGATGGACTGAAGTGGCATCTACAAGCTCTCATTAAAGCGTATTGGGCCCAATGGGAGAGCGGAACGGTATACTTTACCGAAAACGGGAAAAGCCTAACGGCAGAGAGTCCCACCTTTAGGTAGTTGATCCTCAGGTTAAGGTGCAAGACGTTCTCCAGGAGATACAAAATGGTGTGACAGGTGGACTAGGGGTAAAGAGAACACTGACCAAAGTAAAAGAAAGGTTTACTGGCTTCATTATCGGGAAGATGTTCAGAATTGGTGTCGCAGCAGATGCAGTATTTGCGCCGCTGTCAAAAAACAGGCAGAGGTACGGCATTTCAAATAACCACCTCGGGGTCTCCTGCTGTAATGTCTCTCGCGATCGCGGGTCGCAAGTCTTCGGTTAGCGCGGCCACTCGGGTATGCGCGCTGGCTGCTGTGCACAACGGTAGATACCTAAGCGGGTACGCTGCGGCTGGGGCTGACTACGCCCGCGATAGCTCCATCAGCATACCAGCATAAAGCTCCCTTTTAAATTGTTTCTGTTAGTAAGGCCTGATATTCCTAAATATTTATCTTTGCTAGACAGTAATCTGCTTTATTATTATAGTCGAAAAAATAGGTACCTACAGTAGCAATCGAAAAAGCATATCTAATGTTACCATTCCCTAAATCAACATGTATTACACGCTAAGTCGCTACTATTCTAGGTAAGTCTTTATCATGATTTCGGAGGATTGGTGACGGAGAAAAATTTAAATATCTCACAAGTTTATTATCTGATTGCAATTATAAAAATTGTTTTGTATATCTTAATAATGTGAATTTATTATCTTGGTACATTATTCTGTTCTAAAGTTACTCGTTAAGTTGGTAAAAATTACAAACGAATTTATTTTTGTAAAATTTTTACAATAACTTGTAAACAAAACATAATAATACGTTTATTTTTCATATACATTACTTAAACTCATTGCTTTTTTATTTTTAAGTCACAAATTCACGCAATTTACGCAAATTAAAACAATCGTATGGCGTTTCAAGTGTTGCCCGTTGCTAGGGAAAAATTACAATATCTCGCTTATTTATTAACCAATTGGGATTATAAAAATAGATTTCTATAGCTTTGTAATGGGCCTTTATTTCCTTAGTACATTATTATGCTCTAAAGTTATCGGTAATGTTGTTAAAAAATAAAAACGGATTTATTTTTTGAAAAATTTTCATATTACCTTGAATATCTCTCAAACTATAAATTTTCCATAGTTAAATGTATGAACAATATTGTAGCAAATTTTATTCTGCTTCATTTGATGCCCCACACATACTTCTAAGTACAATACAGTCTGTTTTAAAGGCAGATTTCAAAACGCGGCGGCGGTCATCTTAATGACGTCACCACTGGAGAACCAAGAACTCTAGAGATTGTCTCCCGGCTGTTTTTTATTCAGAATAACATACTTAACAACATACTAAAAGATGGTGCTGGTTTCCGGAAGTGAACTATCCGGGCCATATTTGTAGCTAGGGACTAGCGGGAAAAATCAGGCTTGATGTTAAAATGATGATGATAGATCCAGTTATAATGATGTCGGCTATCAAGGTCGATAGGCTCTATTGGAGTAGAGTCTATTCAAATGGGATGTTATAATGTCATTCCAGAGGATGAGATCGGTGGTATCACCCCCCCCCCCTCCCATACGTTTTATTGGTCCGTCGGTCATCCCATCTGTCAATCAATACCTGTCATTCCCCTCAAGCCAAAGAGGATCAAAGAGGATAGAAACAGAAACATTGGATTAGACAACTCACTTTCCTGGTCTTTGGCGCACGCCTATGAAGTTTCGTGGTTTTTTCGGACTTACTAAGTCCATGACTACGGATAATCTCGTACGTAATCTGTGTCTCGTACTTCACAGACAGGTACCACCCCTTTAGCGCCCACTAATAACGAAAAACAACAGACAATCGGAAATCGGTATTCAAATAAAATAATCGATTATTTAAAATTAACATTTAGGTAATAATATTATTTTTTGTAACTAAATTCTTATTTCTTGTTTGGATTTCACCCTAAAAAACCTTTTACAACAACGATTTCGACTCGCACGTATTTTAAGGAAATGGCTGACTGACCTATTAAAAATACGCACGTGTAGAAATCATTATTGTGGAAGGCTTTTTAAAGTCGTATAAATAAATTATTATTTCAAAAGAAAAAATATTTTGTTGTGTATAATACATACAGCATAACCATTTAAGTATCGATTCCAAGTTCTATGAGAGTGATAATCGATTATCGAAAAAATTCATTAACGATTTAACACTACCATCCCTACTGTGAACTGTCAAAGTTATCCTAAATTTGACCAAGTATAGTATTGTATTTGTATTGTATTGGTATGGTATTAATATTGTATTATTCTGTGGTCCAGAGTAAAATTGTTAAAACTGTGCCTAGTCTCGTTAATAATTGTTTTCTGCTGTTTTAACTTTACAGGTAGGCTATTATTTCACCAAAAATCAAAAACACAGTCATAATATAGGTTTCTCTAAGTCTCAGTCATTGTTCAGATTGTTCCTCCCCAATTCCCCATAGCGCATCCCTGTTATCTACTTCACATCATAATAATAGTTTAGACTATGAATAGTATTAGCATTGCAAATTCATCCTGCTGTTGACCAATACGTAAAACAAACGTAAAGTTTGATAAGTAACTTTATAAACTCTATAACAGTAATAGGAAAATATTTATTTGTGGCTCTCCGGTTGTTACGGGTGTCTTTGGGTGGCGATGATCGGAACTGTTCCGGTGAGCTGCTTGCTTGTTTGCCAATATCAATTTTTATCCTGTTAGGTAACATCACGGAAGACCCCCAAGGAAACTCCAGGAATGGTTGTCAACTGCTACTATAACAACCAAGATTGACATTTGAATGTGCCACTGACTACCCCTACTAGCTGTACAATGCTGGAAGCTGATGAAGTTGATGAAGATTATTTTACTCCTATATCAAGGTAGGTTCTTATTACCTGACTTTTTGCAAATACATCGGCCTCTCTTTTGAACGGAACTTCACTTGAAATATGTGCTACAGATGGGTGCTAAATAATGTCACAATAGTATCACTGTGACATTTCATGAAAGAACTATGTTACTAACTCACATCTTTACAGGACAAATGATTATAAGGATGGTGAGGACACATCAGTAGTTTCTCAGTCGACGGCATGTTAGGACAATCATTAATGTGGGTTGGAGTGTAGTAAAGGTGGCGCTGAGGAAAAAAAGACTTGTAGACCCCCCCTTTCTCGGGACTTTTCTCGACTTTTCAAAAGTTGGTATCCTCTAACCTTAATGTGGCATAAGAAGGTACTAACATGCCGCTGATATTAGTGACAGACACCTAATATAAGTAAAGTTTCTGAGAGGCCGTCCCGTAACAGAAACCCCTGCCTGTTCCGAAAGGGTATTATAGGTATCCGTACCCTAATGACATAGCATGGCAGCAACCTCTGATAAAGTAACTGATAACATTATACCTGCTTACCTTATATACGCTTATAATATAGCGTTCCGGCTCTGCCTGGCATTGTCAAGCAAGGTTCGGTTGGCGAGGGATACGTTTATCTACGGTCATAGGGCGGTCAGCGTGTCACTGTGTGTTTCCTTCCTACTTTCCTATCCCCCTCATTTTTGACTATTGAAAGAGATATTTATTGTCCTAATCAATAAAGAAATTTTGATTTTGATTTTGATGATTTTTACCAAAGTTTTCCTTTATTTTTAGTACAACTTTGGCGAATATATTTGGAAGTTCATCTCAACATGAGGTCAAAACTGATAATGAGTCATTGAAATACACACCTCCAAAGAACACAAGCAAATCTTTAGTACCGAAGGCCACGGAATGTATATTTGCAAGTGCACTTATTGCTTATGAATGGTAAGTAAAGAGTTAAATAAAATAGTCCAGCTAAGTAGGTCCAATTTAGACGAATCCAACTCGGTTGGGCAGCGTTCGGGAAGCTACGCCATATATTTTCGTTCCAATTGCCGCAGTGTCTCAAGACGAAGGTCTTTGACCAATATGTTTTGCCAGTGATGGCCTACAGAACAGAAACTCGGCCGCTCACTATGGGCCTTATAAGAAAGCTCACTATTACTGATACGATGATGATGTGATGAGTATAAATATTTATAAGATTAGGACTAACAATATTTAAGACTATAATTCTTAGAACAATAAATTTTCGGACATACAATAGAGACCCTAGATCCCCTATCCGTCCGCATAGGCAATGATTTGGTCAAGCGCACAGATCAGTAGCCGTATTTACAATGATTCAAAACCGTTTCCGAACGATTCGACACGAAATTCGTGAGTGGCGAATCCGTGTCGATCTATTTGAAAACTGTTATTCAGAATCCCGATAGATTCTACGGAAACTCTACTCTCTATAACATATGAAAATTTCATCAAAATTACCTGAAACCACATTTTCCTAAGAACTTTTGCAGGGTCCTTAGTCGATTGCGTATCCGAATCCGATTTCCGAGCCATTGTGAATACGGCTACAGGTCAGATACTTGGAAGCTGCAATTAGCACAACCGGGGCGGAAATGTCTGTAAGCTAAACTGCTGAACCATTATTACTATATGACAGAGAAACTACAACAGTACTTAACTTTCGGCAATGAAACTTGGTCTCTACTATAGAGTAACCCAAGCAGGAGCGCGTCACGCAACGACTGTATTTGAAACGCCCACATTCGCCGTAGCCTTCACGTCCGTGACATCGGATCTACGCTGCAAGAGTGCCGCTTTCGATGTTGAAGAAAGCGACGATGGCCTAATGGTTCAGGGGTCCGACTCGTACCCCGGGGTATAGGTAAAAACTTAAGCGCGCTCCACATGTTCGCCGAAACTTTCGGCGAAACTTTTGCCGGGACTTTGGTCGACCCTCTACATTCTCGCCTATTAGGGATGTGGTGGTGTCAAAACGCGCGACATTTTATCGATTCATCGGTGTAATATCGGTAATCTACTGTAAACACGGTCACAGAGGTGATGGCAGCTTCTCTACCGTAATTACTTAATCTACTAATATCCTGGATCATGGTCAAGAGTACCCCGAACCTGTTTCGGGAAAAAGCGCTAGAAATATAAATACAAAATCGATTGAATTGAGACGACAACAAACGTCTCTACTTAGTCTATGAAATAGGCGAGACATGCCAAACATGCACGGGACTACACGAATACTGCCTCTACATTCTCGTGTTCCCGCGGAACTGTCCACATGTGGAGCGCGCTTTAAGTAAAGCTCCACTTTCGTGTGTGAGTGACGTGTTCGGATAGACATTCCAATTTGAATTTTTTAGAAAGACATTTCACTAGCACACGCATAAGATTTTTACCCATACCGGGTTCGAACCCCGACATAACCGGGACATTATCACCAAGATGACCGATGCCATTTCCGATGATATAATAAGACCACGCTAAGTACGAATCGCTTTTTAAAAAAAAACGGTACGGCAACTTATGCCATGTCTTTTATCCTCATAGAACGTCATTCATAAAACTCATAACAAAGAATTTGACTGACTTGAAAAATATTATTAAGGCGATTGGCGCATTGGAAACCGCAACCACGCGCGTTGCTGCGGATCCGCATCACCGTACGTTTCCATAGACAACTCCGGAGCTGCATTTCCATAGACCACTCTAGTGTTACAAGATTAAGCCCTTTATTCGTCATTCTGGCGAAATTTGGAAATATGTGTAATTTTTATATTGTTTTAGATACTTACAATCAAAAATTTAGGAATTTTCCAAATTATTATAATATTTTCATTAAATTATATTATTTAGGCGAAAAATAATTTGAGTACTAAGTAACGGAACACCTATCTGATAATACTGGAGACCTCACTTCACAGCAGCGGCCTATTTGACGCCTTTTTATGTATAAAGTACAGCGCCAAAAACTTATCTGACCCGCAGCCCGACCGCCTAATATTCGAATTGAACGTCGCCCTCTTCTAGCAATAGGATATATTTACAACATTATTATCAGTTTAGAGCAAGTATATATGATGGGCAAGTATTCAGATGTACTACTACTTTAGATTACAGTCAGAAGGCGATGCATTTCGATCATGATTGTGATCGACCTCAATTTATTTGTCAGTTTGACGAATTAGTCCGTAGTTTTGTTGATGGCTTCCGTACGAAAGAGAGAAAAAGAGATAATAAAACGAAAAATACGCGGCTACACGAAATAATATCAAGGAACAAAAGATCGTGATAAACAAATCACTGGTAATCGTGGGACGTGATTTCCATAGAAACCGATGACAGCGCAAAGAACTTTATGTCACGTACTAACGCACGTCACGCACAACCGTACGGTGCTGCGTTCCAGTGTGCGAAACACCTAAATAATAATAGGCAATGACTGCCAAGGACAGATTATCCAATCGATATTGCCATATCCACACTAATTTCTACCACTGTCAGTCGATTCGGACTTAGCGTGGTCCTATTATAATATATCCAGGTCTCGCATAGACCGGCAAGTTACGGAGGGAACAAATGCCACGTCCGCCAGGCACAGGAAAAAGAACCCGGTCCAGGACGCGATGGATTGGCGTCGTTAAGCCGTGCGGCCGAAGATGGAGGATGCCCGTCTTGGAATATCATTAGAAATCCTAGATTAATAAATAGCCAACCTTGGATCGAAATTCATCAAAAGTTGACGTATAAACTACATGGTAAATTTTAGCTGACTTATGGCCATGAAATACAACAATTTCATGAATTATCGGCCACATCATGAAAAGATCAATAATGATGTGGCCGCGGCACCGGTGAGCCTTTGGAGAGGAGAGAAAGTATCCTTTGGCTTTCAAGCTATATCACCTTTAAACTTATTTTTTTTATTTTAATAACAATTTATTGTACACAAAAAAATTTACGAGATAGTACAAATTATATATTATAGTTTATTTTAGTTTCCCTTACCTAATTTTATACTTACTGAAACCCAATAATAATTAATAATATTTCTTTTATAGGTTACAAAATGAATACCTCTACAAAGGAAAGCTTGGCTTTGCAATTATTAAACATGTGAGCACAAACAGCCATGAAATAGTTTTATATGATTCCAATAAAAAAACGCTCGCAAAGACAACAGTTGTACCAAATTTAAGAATCCTTGTAAAAGACAAACAATATATTTCATACTACGACAATTTGAATAAGTTTTGGAGTATTCATGGTACTGAAAACGAAATACAAAAAGTTGCATCAGAGCTTTTAAAATTAGATTGCGATATTGGTTATTCTACAATTGATAATACCAATGATAAAGGACCACCTGCCCCTGATACACCAGAACAAAAAAGTGTTGTTACGCAAGAAATAGATCAACAAACTATGGAAAGTGATACAGATTCATTTGTTAATAAGAAAACAAAAGAGTCGATTTTAAATAGAATGGCTAATATGGGTCAATCAGTATTGCCCCGTCGGCTTAGTGCTGCTAAAAAAGCAAGTGATTCTTCAGATACTAACGAAGTTAATGACTCTACTAAACCTATTAGACATAAACCGACGAAAAGAATTAATAATTATACCGATTATCAACAAGCTCAACCTTCTGAAAATAACAAAATAATCCCACTTGCTGGACCAAATTTTAATAACAGCTTAGTTCATTCATATGGCCAAGCACAATTAGTCCCAGTGGAAAGTATTTCAACACCACAAGGAAGTAATATGCGCCATGATAGTGATTTAAGTTTGTTTATGACCGAACAAAGGATATGTAACAGTGAACTGAGAATAAATATGGGTAGAATTTCAGATAAAGTAGACCAAGTGCTTGATAATATTAAAGCACATGCAAATACTGACAAAGTGAATACCACTTCTGATTTCCAAACAGAAATATTGCAAAAATTATTATCGGAATATGAAACTAAAATAAAAACATATGAGAACATAATTGCTACCAATAATTTAGATGTGAATGTAAGACTTAAGGACAACGCAACTAATATGGAATTAGATTCTTGTAAGACCACCATTTTAAAATTAAAGGGGATAATTGACAGCCAAAATAGCGAAACTGTGAAGCTCAAAGATGAATTAAAAGCGAGTGTACAATCGTTGGATGAAATAAATAAAGATAGAGAGGGGTTATTACAAAAAGTTGCGGATTTGGATAAAACTTTAATATCTAAACAAGATGAAATTCATGTAATTGAAAGAAAATTTGAAAATTCTTCAATTTCTGCCGTTGATAGTAGAAATATTGACTTGTCAAGTAAATTGAAATCTGTAATGAATGACACATATCAAGTCATATCATCACATTTTGACAATAATGAGAACTACACGGGTGATACTATTAAAAACATAGTAGCCGCAGCAATAAAAAAAGTCACGTTAAATTCACTGAACGATTCTTTATAATTAGGTAAAAAAAAATTAAGTCTGAAATTGTATATAATTATGATTATTGTTATTGTGATTAAGATTATATAAAAATGTTTATTATTTGTAAATGGCTATTTATTTATTTACGAATAATCCTTTCTATGAGTAGCACCGCAGCGTTGTGTTCATTTCACTTCTGCGTTTCCACACTAAGGTATAGTATAGTATTATGTAGTTTCTTAGCCACGAGATCTTAGCCAACTGCATACGGCAGCAGCAGACGGCATCGGAGATATTCATTTTTGCCAATGATATTTTACTGCTGCTGCCGTATGCAGTCGACTACGAACCTTACAATCTTATAAAATACACAAAAAAAAACGGAATAGGCCAGTCAATTTACGGCTCCCCGGAAGGAATTATTAGTGGATATTTTTTGCAGATTCCTATTTTAGAACATAATACGTACCTCTTATTATTATATTAGACGGGACTTGCACGCGCCATACCTTATCGATTTGTTTTCCCGACGTCCGAGTCGTCTCGTGACCACGGTGGGTGTAACCCTACCGAAACGTCGGGAAAACAAATCGAAAAGGTACGTCGCGTATAATATGTGTAAAGAACGCGTGTTTCGTTTGAAACAAATATACGTACCTCTCCTAGAAATAAACAACTAATAAAAAAGAACGACCTCTGCACCTGTCCTTTTGATGTTTCATAATCAGCATATACTAGTCCACTACTGGACATAGACCTCCTCCAACTCGCGCCAATGCGACCTGTCCTCGACTCGCCGCATCCAGCACCCACCTGCACCCTTTCGCAAATCGTCACTCCACTGGCCGGAGGGCGTCCCACACTTCGCTTGCCGAGTCGCAGTCTACACTCAAGAACTCGGTTACCCCAGCGGTTGTTGGTTGTTTTGCAGATATGGCCAGTACACTGTCACTCGAGCCTACTAATTCTGTGCGCATTATACCTTTCTATGCTTTGGTTCTCTGTCGTATTACTCCGTTGCGAAGTTATGTTGTTTAATTGTGATCAACTATTTAGCTTTTGTGAAGTGAACCTTATTGACGCGTTAGGACGATATTGCGCTGTGTCACAGCCTCCATAAGATGAAGGAGACTATGGCTGTGTACGTTTTGTAGCGTCTACTAAACGATATTATTATTTTATATCCCATTGTTAATTATATATTTAATATTTATTAACTTTAACAGACACAGACAAGTTGGATACTGGCACGGGAAATGAAACATAAGATAGGTATGTAATGTACTTAATTATTTTTTGTAAAAATAAAATGATAAGTACCTGCCAGCTCTTAACTTTAACGGTTAAGAACAAAAAAGTTATTTCATTAATATATGCGCCAACGTTTGTACAGTCGAGTTCATTAATATGTGAGCATTACCAAGGCTAAAAATATAAATGTACATGAAAGGGTACTTATATATCTGAGCAGATTCATCAATCAAACATATGTACATCTGCTCAGATATATAAGTACCGTTCCATGTACATTTATATTTGAAGCCTTGGCAATGCTCACATATTAATGAACTCGACTGTACTTTCTTAAAGGAAGAAACTTGAACAGATAGTGTTTATTTTTATATTATTTTTCATTCTTTTTTATCCAGAGGTTTTAACGCCGGTGAACCTGTTTTCCACATCCAGAATTTTACCACCCTGAAAAAATTGAATTGATTAATATCCTCGACAGATTACTGCACGCCATACCTTACGTAATGTAAGTCACACAACTATATTTTTAATTTCTACCAATATATGATATAAATTTATTTTTTTATACCTATGCTTGGACAAATTCGGCAAGAATCTAGCCCCAAAGTAAGCAAAGCTTGTGTTATGGGTGTTAGATAACTGATAAACTACATATATACTTTTTTTAAATAAGGACTACACAATTCATCACAATTTCTTCTCGGCCGGGAATCGAATCCGGGACCTCTGCGTGGCGACCGGCATGTTAACCAACTGAACCACTCAGGTCTTCAAAGATTCTAGGAAACGTCTACAGAAAGAGCAAAGGGTACTTACATCAGCATCCCGATACTTAAAACAATGAGTACTGTACTTAGTACGTAAACTGACATCGGAAAAGACGTCACTGTAGCTGCATACAAAGAATTGTACAACAATGGTGATAATAACGGGCATATTGCATCCATTGCACCCATTAGTGCAAACACTTTAGCAACATCATGTCCAGGTAAAATTTTGGTCACAGCAGATCTTATTAAGGGTGCCGATATTCCTTTAAATAATGATATTGTGGCGCCTGAAACAGATAGGCTATTATTAATACCTAACATTATTTCAAAAGCAGACCGATGTAAATAAAAAAGATATAAAGGACGTACCAAAATATATGAGCCAAGTGGTGGTGGCAATTATTTTGATAAAATATTCCGCCATCGATGAAAATAACGAGACGATGGCAAATCCTAGATCATCCATTTGCAATAGTTTTTGTACTAATCCTACACCCAAGAATTTGCCGATGAACGCTAACATTGTATTGATGCCGAAGTAGAGTGTGAAGTCTTCCATGGCCCATTGCAGTTGATTTCTCGCATATAAATATTCCAGACCCATTAGACCGAAGTTCACAAGGTTCGTTAAACTGTTAGCGAATAATAATAGAAGAATCTGCGACCTGCCGTTGTTGGGGCGTTTCTTGAAACACTCGCGAAACATTTCTTTGACTAGTGCAAAATCTAAAACAGTTGATAAAGCTCCCTGCAAAGAAAGTTAAGTAAAGAAAGTGTAATAGGTACCTGCTACATGTAATCATCACTACATAACATAAAATAAAGCCCCACGCCGCGTCTGCCTATCTGTTCACGATAAACCCAAAAACTACAGAACGGATTTTAAAGCGGTTTTTACCAATAGACAGAGTGAATTATGAGGAAGGTTTAGGTGTATAATTTGTTTAGGTTTCTACCCGTGCGAAGCCGGAGCAGGTCGCTAGTTCATATTAAAGGTAAGATTGTTAACTACAAAAGGGAAAAAACCTGTATCGTTTTACCTAACCCTCTAAATCCCACTTTATATGAGATAATAGTATGTTCCCGGCTTCTTCCTGCACTGATCTTTCTCCTTCACCTCCCCCGATCTTGAGCATCCTCGCCTCGTAAGCCGATGGCTCTCGCATCCGCGATCTTAATCCACATTAGATCATACCCATCATTTATGGATAATAATAATAGACAGATGGAAGATGCAGCGTGGGTAGGCCTCGCACTAGGTGGACCGACGATCTGGTAAAAATCGCAGGTACCAGCTGGATGCGGATGGCAGAAGACCGGCCTTTGTGGAGATCTGGGGGAGGCCTATGCCCAGCAGTGGGCGTCTTTCGGCTGATATGATGATGATGAATATTAGACAGTAACACTTGTCTTCCTAAAAATATTTTTTTATAAATTGTTTTGTTTTATGTAGTCTGATTGAGCGTAACGAAGTGGTACTTAGTATTATTCTTCCATCGCAACTAGTTGATAAACTTAGACCTTGATTGCGATGGCGGCCGATGGGTATTTTTAACGGCACTTCTGGCGGGCGGGAGAATACACAGAAGTATTTTATTCGGATCCTTAACCTAAGGTAGGTATAAAGTACAGTAAATTATAATTACTGAAAATTGCATAAGACAAGTTAATGATGTAACGGAAACCGAAATGGACCAGTCTCAGAACAATTAAAAATTTAAATTGATATTTTCATTTACTTCAAGTTTTACAGACTCATATTCTCATTACATTTAATTAATAATTATAGTGCTAATGCCTATTACAGCGCTGGTTTTCAGGAAAGCCCATTCCAAAGCCCACGCGCGTTACGCGAACGGTTAAAAATATTATTTAATTATCAAAATCACTTAAACAAATATGCTATTCTTTATTGATTATTTCAAAAATAAATATATTCACCTTTGTTGCATTTTGCACTGTTTCTTTTATCCTTATTTGAGAGAACGCATAAGCCATTCCAAATAATGACGTAACAAAGAGAAGGAGATTCGTGGTTCCCAAAGCATTCAGTAAAACTGAACTCATTACGCTTCCTATAATTATGGCCATAGCTAGTATAGCGTCCAGTAATGTCATTCTGAAATGTAGATGGTACACTCATCTCAATACGAGTATATTATGTAACGTCCGTCGGGTCAGCTAATGCAACACCTGAACTGAGGAGTTACCTGACCTTTCTCATATGTGAGTGCTCAACTACGTGCGAAGTGGGAGTAATCGAGTGTACCAAACACTGAAGCCAATCAGTCTGTATAGTCACAGGCTGTATAGTCCTTAAATTTTCGGAGGTATTCGACAATCCGGCATCAGGATTCGAACCTATGATATCTGCATACAAGGCACGCGTGCGTGGCCACCAACCACTAGGCTTCTACTAGGTAATGTGCATTTTATCAAAAACTGATATCACAGATCAAAATGTAGAGCAAGGCTACCTACCTAAACGATCTGTTCTCCTCGGTGGTGACGTCACTCACATAACAGAACGCCCCAGTGAATAGGACGCTAAAACCCCCACATAAGGAGAAGGGTATTGAAGTCACTAGATACCACCACGGGCCCAGGCCCTCCAGCAAAGTGTAAATAACTGTCATTCCCATAGAAAGGGACACGCCTGTAAAACATTATAATTTAATTATAATTAAAGTTCTTCAGTACTTCAATTGCCTAAACGTACACTCCAGGCAACCATTAAACAGAGAAAACATTGTTATTTTGAATTTCATATGTAGGCAAATGCTCCTACTCACCAAATAATGGCCACGTAATCAAAGGTTTCCGACCATGCCTGTCTGACCAGGAGCCAAGGAAGAATGACAGTATTGCTGGTACCACAGACTCCATTACAGTCTTCACTGTATTTACGAACATGGCATGCTTCTGTACCTCATCTTCTAAATGCTTTGTCCCAGGACTTCGGTCTGATTCTATGAAGGCACGACATTCATCTTTGTCATAGCCCAAACTGTGCATGCAGGTTCTGTATAGAATGACGTTATTCAATACGATACCTGAAATTACAATTGGAAATATTAGTCATTAAATAAAATCAATTGATGTTCGATAGTCTCGCGAAAATTCGAACGGGTTGACCGATTTGAATACTTTTTTCATGGCTAAGCTAATCTTACTGATTGTAAGTGTAGGTATACCTACCGTCAAAATTCGAACGCGATCCCTCCAATTAAAACTCAAAATTCGAACCGCGCCGTCATGTTACAGAGGTTACCGTTATTGTATAACGTTTTGTATGAGCAATAAAGTGTTTATCTATCTATATACAAAGGTGCACACAAACCTATGCAAGAAAAAAAAGGGTAGGTAGGAGTAGAGTAGGGTAGAATAGGGCACAAGAGTAGGACAACACGCGAACGAAGTTCCGCCGGGCCAACTAGTTAGTCAATGAAAAGAAACATGATGTAAACAATATCTAATCTTATTCCTACTGATCTGATTTGTGCTTTCATGCACGTAATTGATAGGTAATGAAAATCTGGCGAAATTTGCATCATCATTAAATATTTTTAACCGATTTCCCGTTGCAAGCATTAAGACTTCCTGCTAACCCTAGCAGAACCTATAGTAATATTAATGAAATCATTGTCAGCATTTATCTTGTTACTAACAGTTAACTGCCACAAATATAGTTTCTTTCGTAAGGTTTCATGCGCGAGAAATGTGAACCAAATTTTCCAGTGTACCTATATCGTATCGGGGTACAAGTAGTCTGTCTACTACTGGATCTACCCCGCACTTGCCACTTCGGACTTAATTTTTATTCGATTCCTGCAATGAACGCCGGGAACGTCTAATCAGTAGCCTAAAGCAAATTTTCCCGAGAATTAATATAAATATCATAATAATTCATCTTGGCCTCAATGTCCCGGTTGTGCTCTTGCGCACAAGGGCCTGGGGGGGACCCAGCGGACTTTGACCATGCTCCAGGATTTGGCAGATCAGGTACTTATAGTGGAGCGAATGCCAGCTGACCTCCATGTCCCTGCTTTTTGCCTCACCGTTAGAGCATCGGTTAGTAATCAACTAATGTACAAAACTCAGAAAAGTCGAGTCATTGGTACATGACCGCAGCGGGATTCGAACCCGGTACCTGTCGCTTATTTGTCGGATACCCTAACCGCCCGGCCACCGGCGCTCCTTTTCCTTTCTCGGGAATTATACATAAACCTTAACTAAACAAACACTACCTACTCTACTCTAATCCATCGGGAACTAATCGCGATTGAATATGACGGGTCTATAGGTAGGTACTTGACCGCCGATGGGCATACCTAAATTTCATTACTTAAACCTAGGTAGATACGATGCTGATGAAATTATGAACAAATAATATTCAACTACATAATACATACTAAGGCCGGCTTACGTTAAATTCTTAAAAGCATTTAAGCTGATACTTAAACAAAAAACGTTTCGTGTCATTATTAAACATGTTTAAGAATTGTAAATACTTACCAGATAAAGAAAGTCCCAGCATTACTAAAAATATTGGAAACTCCACCGTAACACGGAAACCACTTTTAGATGCATTTCTTGAAATAAGGAGAGTACTTGCAGCATCCGATGATTTTTCCGACATTGTAATTATCTAGTTAGAAAAGAAGTGCTGTAATAAACTGAAATTTACAAAGTAAACAGTTTGGTACTCTTTTACTAAGTTTTAAATGGACTAAACATTACTATAGGTAAATAATCACTGATGGCTTATTATCTTATATAACTCGAGTACCTACCTACTTAGATAACAAGAAAAAATGCGTCATCATCAGCATTCTTATAGGTAGGTTATTACAAATAGGAATAAATATAAAACTAACGTGGCTAATTACAGGTGAAGTAATATTGATTGAATTTATTTTCTATAAATACTTTACCTCACATGACGTTACCTCGATTTCTCTCCTCGATATCTACCTCGATAGTACACTTCATCTGTGGGTCGTACGTCTCGACTCGTACGTAGTAAAACTAATAAAATATATAGTAAGTATGTACCTTTAACTAAAAGGTGTGAAACTCAATAATGATTCTACTCACATAGGCGTAGGAAGGGGGGGGGGGGGACGTGCCCACCTCAGAATGGTCTGGTGAATTATCAAATTTTTAAATATTAATGGTCATTTGATCAAAAGTTCTGCTGACAAAAGTCTGGAATAGCAACGTTTAAAGTACTTATCAATTACACTATTGACCAAATCGTTAGAAATCTAAAGGTTCAAAAGAATTTGAATCAATTGATTAGCGAATGTGTGGTGTGGTGCCGCCACTGTGGTGTGTGGTGCCGCCACTTAAAAGAATAGCACCACCCCATCTCTTCCCGTGGGTGTCGTAAGAGGCGACTAAGGGAATAACCCGGAAGATGGGCAGCAGCATCTTTCGGGTACATTTACATCTACTTCACTGCGATCGCCAACCCGCCTGCCAAGCGTGGCGATTATGGCAACCCCCCCCTGATGACAAGCACACACCGGCCACGGCCCCCAGTACCCGGCGGCCCCGCTATTCCGGACTATGGTAGCGGTCACGGTAACGGCGGGGCAGGGGGTGCGAAGAATCACCGGATGCGACCAGGCTACCACAAAGCACGACCACTGGCCCTGGCTACATACAATGTCCAGACACTGCGGACCGACGAAAAGCTCGTGGAACTGGAGGAAGTGGTAAGCAGATTAAATTGGGATATTATAGGGTTATCTGAAGTCCGAAGAAAGGGGGAGGACTCGATAATCCTAAAGTCCGGAAATCTGCTTTACTTCCGGGAGGGCGACCAACTGTCCCTAGGTGGTGTCGGGTTCCTCGTCCACAAATCCCTCGTGAACAACATAGTCAAAATCGAGAGTGTGTCGTCTAGGGTAGCGTACCTTATACTCAGAATTACCAAGCGGTATTCGTTGAAGGTCATACAGGTCTACGCACCGACTTCGACTCACTCCGACGATGAAGTGGAGGCTATGTATGAGGATATTTCTACAGCCATGCATATACCTCCAAGACACACTATACCGTTGTCATGGGGGATTTCAACGCGAAACTGGGCAAACGAGGCGGAGACGAGTTGAGAGTGGGGCAATTTGGAATTGGAAGTCGGAACGCCCGTGGCCAGATGCTGGCCGGCTTTATGGAGAAGGAGGGACTCTTTATGATGAACTCATTTTTCAGGAAGCCGGATCATCGCAGATGGACGTGGGTTAGTCCCGATGGTGTCACAAAAAATGAGATTGACTTCATCCTATCTACGAAACGGCATATATTCAATGATGTCTCGGTGATCAATAGCGTTAAAATTGGCAGTGATCACCGCTTGGTAAGAGGCACATTGAATATTAATCCCCAGCTGGAAAGATCGAGATTGATGAGGTCCACGCTCCGGCCTATACCCATCCAAATCCAAAACCCCGAGAGCTTTCAACTCGAATTACAAAATCGCTTCGAGTGCCTAGGAGAGTGCGTCGACGTGGACGACTATAATAACAGGTTCGTGGAAACTGTCTATACGGTTGGGTCAAAGTTTTATAAGGCCTGCCGTACAAACAGAACAAACAAAATCTCTGACGATACCCTCAAACTCATCGAAGAAAGACGCGGAATGACTCTGCAATCCCCTGATGATGTCTCTCAATTTAGGCGACTTAATCGACAGATCTCCAAGTCTCTGACTCGCGACATACGCCGCTTCAATACTACCAATATTGAGGCGGCGATCGAGCGGAACAAAGGCTCTAAAGTCTTTGCGAGAGATCTGTCGATTGGACAGAGCCAGTTGACGAGACTGAAAACGGATGACGGCAGAGTTGTTTCGACCAAGTCCGAGGTTTTGAGGGAAGTCGAGAGGTTCTATGGACAGTTATACACGACAACACGGGCACCTGTTACCAGTATGGCAAAAGACCCCAGAGCCAAGTTGACCCGACACTACACCGAAGATATCCCGGACATCAGCCTGTACGAGATTAGTATGGCTCTCAAACAGCTTAAGAACAACAAGGCGCCGGGTGATGATGGAATTACGGCTGAGCTTCTGAAAGCTGGTGGCAAACCTGTGCTTAAGACCCTTCAGAAGCTGTTCAATTCCGTCATCCTCGAGGGCAAAACGCCGGAAGCATGGCACAGAAGCATAGTCATATTGTTCTTCAAGAAAGGTGATAAGGCTCTCTTGAAGAACTTCAGACCAATATCGCTGCTGACCCATGTCTATAAGCTGTTTTCGAGAGTCATTACGAATCGTCTCGCACGCAGGTTTGATGACTTCCAGCCTCCCGAACAAGCCGGATTCCGAAAAGGTTTTAGTACCATAGACCACATACATACGCTGCGGCAGGTTGTACAGAAGACCGAAGAGTATAACCGGCCATTATGCTTGGCGTTTGTGGACTATGAGAAAGCCTTCGATTCGATCGAAACTTGGGCGGTGCTCCAGTCTCTACAGCGGTGCCAAATTGACTATCGATATATCGAAGCACTGAAGTGTTTGTACGAAAACGCCACTATGTCAGTTCGTCTCCAGGACAAGACCACAGAACCTATTCAGCTGCAGCGAGGTGTTAGACAAGGTGATGTCATATCACCGAAGTTGTTCACCGCTGCACTGGAGGATATCTTTAGGCTTCTGGACTGGGACGGACTTGGCATCAATATTAACGGCGAGTACCTCACGCACCTCAGATTTGCTGACGATATCGTAGTCATGGCTGAAACCCTGGAAGACTTGGGCAAAATGCTCGATGACCTCTGTAGTGCCTCTCAACAAGTAGGTCTTAAAATGAACATGGACAAGACGAAAATTATGTCGAATGTCCATGTTGTGCCTACTCCAGTGACAGTTGGAGGCACTCCACTTGAAGTTGTTGACGACTATACATACCTAGGACAAATAGTCCGGCTAGGTAGGTCCAATTTCGAGAAAGAGGTCAATCGACGAATCCAACTCGGTTGGGCAGCGGTCGGGAAGCTACGCCACATATTTTCGTCCCAATTACCGCAGTGTCTCAAGACGAAGGTCTTTGACCAATGTGTGTTGCCAGTGATGACTTACGGATCTGAAACGTGGCCACTCACTATGGGCCTTATAAGAAAGCTCACTGTTGCCCAAAGGGCAATGGAAAGAGCTATGCTCGGAGTTTCTTTGCGCGATCGAGTCAGAAATGAGGAGATCCGCAAGCGAACCAAGGTCACCGACATAGCTCTAAGGATTGCCAGACTGAAGTGGCAGTGGGCAGGGCACATAGCTCGAAGAACAGATGGCCGATGGGGCAGTAAAGTTCTCGAGTGGCGACCACGTACCGGTAGACGCAGCGTGGGTAGGCCTCCTACAAGGTGGACCGACGACCTGGTAAGGATCGCAGGTACCAGCTGGATGCGGAAAGCACAGGACCGGTCTTTGTGGAGATCTCTGGGGGAGGCCTATGCCCAGCAGTGGGCGTCTTCTGGCTGATATGATGATGATGATGATTAGCGAATATCGCCTGTTAATTGGTTCTAAGGATTGCCAGACTGAAGTGGCAGTGGGCAGGGCACATACCTCGAAGAACAGATGGCCGATGGGGCAGTAAAGTTCTCGAGTGGCGAACACGTACCGGTAGACGCAGACGCAGGCCTCCTACAAGGTGGACCGACGACCTTGTAAGGATCGCATCGCAAGCTGGATGCGGAAAGCACAGGACCGGTCTTTGTGGAGATCTCTGGGGGAGGCCTATGCCCAGCAGTGGGCGTCTTCTGGCTGATATGATGATGATGATGAATTGGTTCTGGAATTCGTCAGCCGCTGCCGCGGCACCTTCGCTTCGCTCGCTCGGCTCGTGCGCGGTGATTTAACGATTTTGTGACAAATAAATTAATAATTACTGCAGCCGTATTCACAATCATTCGAAACCGTTGCCGAACGATTCGGCCCGAAATTCGTGAGCGGCGAATCCGTGTCGATCGATTCGAAAACTCTAATTCGGGGCCGTATTTACAATGGCTCGGAAACCAGATTCGGATACGGAATCGACAAATTTGTCGATCGACTCGGAAAACCGTATTCTAAAGCATCGGTCTCGAATCCGAATGTCAAATTTGACAGTTCAAATCGGAAACCTCTGTCGAATTTTCGAAAGATTACACGAATGCTATTTAGCTCTCGGAAAGTTATTGTGAATTGTGTATTATTAAGTTTCTCTTGGAAAATGCAGTTTGTACTGCCGATACAACATCGTAATAGGATAAGGGTGAAGCAAAGAGCCGATACAATGCACTTAAATCGATAAATAAGGGATTTGTCGAACCCATTTAACATGCCCAACTTTAGTATGGTTTCTCGCTTCTCTGCGGAGACTGCGATCCACATTATAGAAGACATAAAGCCCTATTTATCTTAGGACCTCATATGCTTGTGCGATTCCGGTGGAATTGAAAGTAAGTATGACAAAAATTGTGCTAAATACTAAAAACTAACCTAAAAATTGTTACAATAACAACAATACAAAATTATTGGAAATTTCTGTATTATTTTCAGTGTCTATGTGCGCATAAACCCACCAGACGAAATGGAAACTGAGGATAGTGTTTCATTTGCATCCGCCACTGAATTTCAAGAGAGGGATATATATACAGAGGCACTGAGGGTGAGAAGGCAGTTAGTACAGAGGCTCTGCCATTAACTATGGTTTAGTGACTCTCTATAATTACCTGGTTGCAAAAACACCAGCATATCACCTTGGCCCTTGTGACTCTATTAAATAACGTGCTGTGAAACTTGTGGTGTTTGTTCTGAAGAAATATTTAACTTGATGCCTACAGCTACTCGCCACCGACATAGTTCATCCTCACATCGTGGTCACAAAGAAACATGGAGTTCTTCAAGAATGTGGTTAAATGGAACTTTACCACTGGAATCGCAAACGTCCATAGGTTGCGGTAATTGCTTACCATCGGGCAAACCATAAGCCTGTCTTCTTGGTTTTGTAAACATGGAAATGTGTTTCTTTCTATTTTTCCTATATGCACTGTATGTAACATTTTTATATCTTTTCTTTTATTTCTGTTTAGTTTAAATTAGGTTACTAATTAAATTAATATTTATACAATTCGTTTATTCTCTTTCTCTAATTATAACAACCCTTCTTAGAAATTAAAACTGTTTGTTTATACTTACAAAAGTACCGATCAGCTGATCACATTTGTATAGAGAGTTTAATTCAATGAGTAGAACATTCCTTTTGTGGGCTTGTTACACCCTTTCTCATCATCATCATCATACCAGTCAGAAGACGCCCACTGCTGGGCATAGGCCTACCCCAGAGATCCCCCACAAAGGCCCGTCCTGTCCTGTGTTTTCCGCATCCAGCTGGTACCTGCGATCCTTACCAGGTCGTCGGTCCACCTTGTAGGAGGCCTACCCATGGTCGCCACTCGTAAACTTTACTGCCCCATCAGCCATCTGTTCTTCGAGCTATGTGCCCTGCCCATTGCCACTTCATTCTGGCAATCCTTAGACCTATGTCGGAGACCTTGGTTCGCTTGCGGATCTCCTCATTTCTGATTCGATCGCGCAAAGAAACTCTGAGCCTAGCTCTTTCCATTGCCCTTTGGGTAACTTTCTTATAAGCCCTTTCTGTTATAGGTATATTAATAAAAAGATATACAGTTGTACAAAATACTTTACTAATTATACTTTTAAAATCACAATTCAGTTACTAATTTAAATCGGACTCAGTTAATTCAGAGCAAAAATAAAGTAATAAAGTTGAAATTAAGAAGTGGTAGGTAATCAAATTTAGGTAATCACTTAGTTAAATTTACTATGGCAGTTGTCATTAGACTCTACAAGATTTTCCATCGCAACGGCCTGTCTAATTATGCCCTTTGACACTTTATTCACCGCTGCAGCTTGCACTTCGGCTGCTTCAGTTTGGCGTTGAAAGGCATTAAGCACTGGGTCATGCCCACCAGAGAAGGTCCACTACGATTGCCAGATTTAAATACCCGAATTAAACGGGCTTTATTTTTTTATTTCTGACTTCTAGTCCTGTCAAGTCTGAAAATAAATACCAATTTAATAAATATGTACCTATGTTCACAGAAATGAAACAAAAACAGAATCCATGTTACCCTAAAGAGATGTGGTGCATGCAGGGTGTGACAATCTCCTTTGTTGTACATGACATACACTCATCGGGTCTTACAACGTACCGCCATTTCGTAGCGTTCGGACATATTTTTCCTCGACGAAAAATATTTTAAAATGCCGTCATGTCTAGTGAAATCGTGTAAAAGTTACTGGAAAAAATGTAACAAGGCAGGAGGAATTACCTACCATGCGTAAGTAATTATGATTCGTACTACTTTTTTTATTAATGTTTAATTTACTTTGGTGCGAATTTCGAACAAAAGTACAACGATGTGGCTACCTGTTTTTGGGAAAATTCCCTAAAAGTGGGGAATTCTTTATTAAATTTGTGACTCAGATCAGGTTCCGAATTTTGATTACCTATCGTATCTGAAAAGAACTTGAATGATTATAATTATAGTCTACCCTACGTACTGCTATGATGTTAGCAAAGTAGTACGATTTTATAAATAAATAATATAACACCGCTTTCTGCGGAGCCCTTATTATTTTCGATCCCGATTTTATTTTAACCGGGTTATATTATTTTAATAGGTTTCCTAGAAACAAAAACCGTAAAGATGATTGGTTTCTAATTATACGAAACTGTAGAAGAGAAACCAATTGGTACCCATCATCTGCGAGTACCGTGTGCAGTGCACATTTTGATGACGTGGATTTTATAACAACCGCGAAGGGGCTACGATGCTTGGTTCCGTACGCCTTTCCAAAACGGGTAAATGACCTGAATAGCTATTTTTTTTAAATAATTTGATGTATTTGTACCCGCATCGGCTAGCAGAATAAGAAAATAGGGCAGGATAGGGGTCCGGCAGGGGTACGACAAGGCTAAGGTACGGAATACGGGTGGGAAACGGCAGGCGTACGGCAGGGCTACGGGAGAGGTACGGCAGGGTTACGGTAGACCTAGGGGAGGGTTGCGAGAGGGGTACGACACGGATTATGGGAGCACGATAAGGCTACGGTGGGGGTACGGGAGGGAAACGGCAGGCGTACGGCAGGGCTGTGGGAAGGATACGGTAGGGGTACGGCAGGCATACGATAGGGTTACGGTAGGCCTATGGGAGGGGTACGTCAGGCATACGGTAGGGTTACGGTAGGCCTATAGGAGTGGTACGGGAGTGCTGCGGAAGGGATACGACAGGGCCACGGGAGGGGTACGGCAGGCATACGGTGTGGTTAAGTGAAGGGCGCGGGGAGGGTACGTGACGGATACGGTAGGGGTACGGATTTTAATTCCGTGCCGTCCTCGCCTTAAATTTTTATACCTACTTACGAGCATTGTAGTGTATGTAGCCTTAAGGCTAGTTTTCCACAAGCGCGCTCCATTAAAACGTAGTTTGATCATATTTTCAAAGTACACAGGTTTTTAATTTCTATAGAAATCTTGAATCTCATGTAACTTTGAATTGATATATTTATTATACCACGAGCATCGATATTAGTTTCTGGATCACGTCTACAAAATTTCATTGATTTTGATAGCGCAATATTGAAAATATGATCAAACTTCATTTGTATGGATCGTACTCGGGGAGACTCCTCTTAATAACATATTTCATTACTTAAGAATTTTTAAATAAATAATTACAATCAGAAATTAATAATTTTTATTTATTTGTTATTGTAAAGTTGTATTGCTAACATAATACATAAAGAAGGCAAAATTGATCATGTTTATGGCAACCCTAAAATTACGCAGACATATAAAATGGCGGCCATTTCTATGCTTCCCTCATGACTTAAGACACATGGATTCTGTTTTTGTTTTATTTCTGTGCCTATGTTATACTAAAAATTAATCAATATTTACTACTTCTTTGACCTTTATCCATTTGTCTGCAGTTTTAGTTGAACCATCGCCGATAGCATTCAATTTCACGGCGAGGTCCGCTAACAATTTTTCTTTTCCCTTGTAGCGTCTGGGCAATACAGTCGAACCATTGCGAGTGCGAGATGGGCTCGCATGTATTCTAACATCGCCACTCGTTGGCCGTATGATGTACGTGATGGCTGGAATCGCAAGAAAACAGGCAATTTAATTAGCTATTTATTCAAAATTGAATCACCGAGTTTGTACTTGATTCAAGTGAATAATTAGTTTGACAATATTGTGAGTGTTCATAACGACAGAAAGAATTTAACTTTAAAATTTCATATTTTGCAAATTAACTTCAAAGAAAAAGTATATTCTACTTATAAACAATCAAATATTATTTAAAAATTAATATATAGCACGAAATATAACTTATTAATAGCATTTTTTACAAATTCGTGTTATCAATCACCAATAATCCATTAATCAATCAACAAAAGTGTCTTTGTAAACGCTCGGGAGAATCATAGACATTTCCGAAAAGGTAGAGTTTCCGAGGCCGAATCGATCGGGATTCTGAATAAGAGTTTTCGAATCGATCGACACGGATTCGCCGCTCACGAATTTCGGGCCGAATCGTTCGGCAGCGGTTTCGAATGATTGTGAATACGGCTAGATACTACATGCACGATATTTATCGTGATGCACGCAGGATCACGAAAAACATAAATCCACGATCCGTATCGCGATAAATATCGTGTGTGTAGCTTTGCCATATCCCGATCGACTCGGCCACGGAAACTCTACCATTTCGGAAATGTCTATGGTTCCGCCGAGAAACAGAAGAGCGTTTACGAAGACACTTTTGTTGATTGATAAATGGATTATTGGCGATTAATAACACGAATTTGTAAAAAATTATATTAATAAGTTACATTTCGTGCTATATATTAATTTTTAATTAATATTTGATTGTGTATAAGTAGAATATACTTTTTCTTTGAAGTTAATTTGCAAAAATATAAAATTTGAAAGTTAAATTCCTTCTGTCGTTATGAACACTCACAATATTGTCAAACTAATGATTTTCAGAAAGTTTTCCCGTTTATCTTCGAGCGATTTGGTTCAGTGATTAAATTAATTTTTACCCTTTCGTATCTAATCTAATCGAAGAAACCATGTCAACAGTAAGTACCTGACTAAATATTTATAGTACCTATTCACTGTAATGAAGTACAAACTCGGTGATTCAATTTTGGATAAATAGCTAATAAACTGCCTGTTTTCTTGCGATTTCAGCCATCACGTACATCATACGGCTAACGAGTGGCGATGTTAGAATACATGCGAGCCCATCCCGCACTCGCAACGGTTCGACTGTATTGCCCAGAAGCTACAAGGGAAAAGAAAAATTGTTAGCGGATCTCGCCGTGAAATTGAATGCTATCGACGATGGTTCAACTAAAACTGCAGACAAATGGATGAAGGTCAAAGAAGAAGTAAATATTGATTAATTTTTAATATAACATAGGTACATATTATTAAATTGGTATTTATTTTCAGACTTGACAGGACTAGAAGTCAGGTATAAAAAAATAAAACCTGTTAAATTCGGGTATTTAAATCTGGCACTGGTGGTGGACCTTCTCTGGTGGGCATGACCCAATTCTTAATGCCCTTCAACGCCAAACTGAAGCAGTCGAAGTGCAAGCTGCAGCGGTGAAAAAAGTGTCAGAGGGCATAATTAGACAGGCCGTTGCGATGGAAAATCTTGTAGAGTCGAATCACATCTGCCGTAGTAAATTTAACTAAGTGATTACCTCAATTTGATTACCTACCACTCCTTAATTTTAACTTTAGTATTTTATTTATTATAGTTTAATGTGATCATTTCATTTTACTGAGTCTGATTTAAATTAGTAACTGAATTGTGAATTTAAAGTTATAATTAACAAAATAGGTAGATTATTAAAGAAATTTCATAATTGAGATATGCAATATATATGATATGAGTTTGTATCACTTACCAAGTAACACTTTGAAAATACAAAAAGCATTAAGGCAGCATTTTTTCTGTGATTTAAATTGGTAATTGAATTGTGGTTTTAAATGTACGTATAATTTGGTTATTAATCAACATTATCACTTCTCATTTCATTTTTGCTTTGATTTTACTGAGTCTGATTTAAATTAGTAACTGAATTGTGATTTTATAAGTTTAATTAGTAAAGTGTTTTGTACAATTGTATATCTTTTATTAATATACCTATATCAGAAAGGGCTTATAAGAAAGCTCAATGTTACCCAACGGGCAATGGAAAGAGCTATGCTCGGAGTTTCTTTATGCGATCGAATCAGAAATGGGGAGATCCGCAAGCAAACCAAGGTCACCGACATAGCTCTAAGGATTGCCAGACTGAAGTGGCAGTGGGCAGGGCACATAGCTCGAATGGCTGATGGGGCAGTGAAGTCTACGAGTGGCGACCATGGGTAGGCCTCCTACAAGGTGGACCGACGACCTGGTAAGGATCGCAGGTACCAGCTGGATGCAGAAAACACAGGACCGGCCTTTGTGGGGATCTCTGGGGGAGGCCTATGCCCAGCACTGGGCGTCTTCTGGCTGATATGATGATGATGATGAGAAAGGGTGTAACAAGCCCACAAAAGGAATGTTCTACTCATTGAATTAAACTCTCTATACAAATGTGATCAGCTGATGTGTACTTTTGTAAATAAAAACAAACAGTTTTAATTTCTAAGAAGGGTTGTTATAATTAGAGAAAGAGAATAGACGAATTTTATAAATATTAATTTAATTAGTTACCTAATTTAAACTTAACAGAAATAAAAGAAAAGAGTTGTGGTTTGCCCGATGGTAAGCAATTACCGCAACCTTTGGACGTTTGCAATTCCAGTGGTAAAATTCCCATGTTGCCGACCCTATAAAAACCTTTTAATCACATTCTTGAAGAACTCCATGTTTTTTTGTGACCACAATGTGAGGATGAACTATGTCTATGGCGAGCGGTGCGTTGATAGAAAGCATCAAGTTAAATATTTCTTCAGAACAAACACCACAAGTTTCACAGCACGTTATTTAATAGAGTCACAAGGGCCAAGGTGATATGCTGGTGTTCTTGCAACCAGGTAATTATGGAGAGTCACTAAACCATAATTAATGGCAGAGCCTCTGTACTAACTGCCTTCTCACCCTTAGTGCCTCTGTATATATATCCCTCTCTTGAAATTCAGTGGCGGATGCAAATGAAACACTATCCTCAGTTTCCATTTCGTCTGGTGGGTTTATGCGCACATAGACACTGAAAATAATACAGAAATTTCCAATAATTTTGTACTGTTGTTATTGTAACCATTTTTAGGTTATTTTTTAGTATTTAGCACAATTTTTGTCATACTTACTTTCAATTCCACCGGAATCGCACAAGCATATGAGGTCCTAAGATAAATAGGGCTTTATGTCTTCTATAATGTGGATCGCCGTTTCCGCAGAGAAGCGATAAACCCTACTAAAGTTGGGCATATTAGTGGGTTCGACAAATCCCTTATTTGTCGATTTAAGTGCATTGTATCGGCTCTTTGCTTCACCCTTATCTTATTACGATGTTGTATCGGCAGTACAAACTGCATTTTCCAAGAAAAACTTAATAATACACAATTCACAATAACTTTCCGAGAGCTAAATAGCATTCGTGTAATCTTTCGAAAATTCGACAGAGGTTTCCGATTTGAACTGTCAAATTTGTCATTCGGATTCGAGACCGATGCTTTAGAATACGGTTTTCCGAGTCGATCGACAAATTTGTCGATTCCGAATCCGAATCCGGTTTCCGAGCCATTGTGAATACGGCCCCTGATCTAGATTTATAACCGACGACTTCTTCGGCGAAAAAATACTATGGAGGACATAATTTGTGATTATTATAAAGTTAATTTAAAAATTAACATCTAACAACTTTTGGTCACTCGTCCATTTGATGAAACATACATTTGGACTATAAACGTTGTTAAATAAAACATTTTGTCTTTCAAATTTTTTTAATTTCATTTGTTGTTTTTTCAGAGTTTGCTCAACGAAGTTTTTATTATGTAATCTCCATTTGGATTTAATGAGCCAAAATGACGAAAATTCCGAGCTCTCTGAGCTCGATTATTCATTAGTTCTTTTATTATGTTCATTCCAGCTCGTTTGATCTAAAATTCGAAAAATGTTGAGCTCGCTGCGCTCGCTCATTTCTTTATACATTCATATTACCCGCATAATCAATCCGGATTTTAAGAGCCAATGTATCAAAATATCCGAGCTCGCAACGCTCGCTCCTTCATTAGTTTACTACTTGTATTAAGTTTACCCAGGTCTTTTGAAAATAAAATCCGAATAATTTTGAATTCGCTAAATTTTATAAATCGTACACACCTCTCCAAACATTGTGAGCTCGTTCATTAGATTGTTTCATATTTAAGGTGTTAAAAAACTATCTCGCTACGCTCGCTCATTTTTAAAACATTTACATCGCTAACACCGCTAACAAGTTATAAGAACCAATCTATCAAAAATTCAAAAAAAATTACAGAGCTCGACTATGTCTTGTGACAACTGAAAAGTAATGCCTAAATTGAAAATTGGATCCGCGTTGGATGACTTTAATCGTGCTGATTCGTGCTGTACATATTATCGACTTGGCTTCACCGGCACACCCCAGGGGCCAGGCCCCCCTGGAAAATAGTCCTAGATACGCCAATGTCTACTCACAATAATACTGTCTTTGTCATCGTCTTCTAGGCGTTAAGTCCCTTCGTAGTTTGCCGGTCTGCGCAAGACGTGGCCATACCATCGAAGGTGGCTCTTTAGCAGCCTATCTGCGATTTCACGTTCTTGAAATCTAGAATAGTATTTTACACCTTGCAGCTAAAGGTACTATAGGTAGGTATATTTTATTAGTTTTACTTTTCGAAGTAACGACCCAACGCTGAAGTGTACCATCGAGGAAGAGACATCGTGGTAATTATCATTGAGGTAACGTCATTCGAGGTAAAGTATTAAACTCATTTTTGATAGGTAATAGTACTAATATTATAAAGTGATAAAAACATTATTGTTTGTCGTTTTGACGTGAAACTGTCTATTCGCTCGTTAAGTACAGCTAAAACCGGCCAAACTTTCTGTTCAGTCCAATGTCTGATTTCAATCGTCTACATTAACGACATTATAAGCTGCCTTCACAACTTACATCTACTCTGCTTCGCAGTTAATATGAAGATTTTTTCAAGTATAGCTACCATTAATGATGCTAATGCACTTCAGGAGGACTTTAGTAAACTCGTCGAGTATTGTTCTAAGAATAATCTTGATCTAAATCCTTCAAAATGTAGTACAGTTTCTTTTACTCGTAAATCTATTATACATATTTATATAACTGTCTCCTTGGAAACCAGTTACTGGCTAGGTACTAATACTAATCAATTAGAAATTCAATTAGAGTCTTGGGTATAATGCTAGATCATAAATTGATCTATAATTGAGGACATGTTGCCAAGGCATCGAAGTCATTGGGTTTTCTCATGTGTGTAACCAAGGATTCCAAAAACCTTCAAAGTCTTACATTGCGCATATGAAACCCGAAATCGGGTAAAATACCCGTAACGGCAACTTTGAATGAGTACCTAAGCGTGTGATATTCAGCGCAGTGTAATAGCGAGCTTGTCTAATTAGACTGTCGAGACTGAATATCATGTAGTCTAATAAGCTCTTCACATAACAAAAAGATTGGAAAGTTAGCTAAACACACTGGCAAAACAAAACTGTCTTTCTTTTTTCTGCTGTGGTAACACATTAATTAAAGTAAGTGCCATAAAATGATGTGACGGCGGCGTCGCTATTGTTGACAGCAAAGTAACATTTCAAAGTGGTGACACATAGTTCCAGTTTTTACCACCCGGCCATATAAGTTTGTAGCACTCTAGATATAAGTCCTGAGACGCAATATAACTTTTCAAGGGCAATAGAATCAGGGTAATGACAAGATTATAACATAAACAATTTCACGCCACACAGTTGACACTCGTTTACACCAAAACCGGTGGGTTATCCATTCACAGTTTCACATTCACAAATTCCAACTTATCTATGTGCGAGACCGCGAGATGCGAAACGCGATGTGTGTAAAGTTAGGTAGGTAATACCTACTGACTGAGTTGTTGGACCATGCTTCTATTGTACTATGTACCTATGTATAATTTTATAGTAACTCACCGTGAGTCGAACCTTGAATAGTGTTAGTTAAGTACCTACTTATGTTTTGGTGGGTCGGTATCTGTTTAACTACAACAATGCCCTAAAAGCCAAACCAAAAATGAACACAATAATTAAATCAAGTTTACGCGCTTCACAAGCAAACATACGATTAGATAAGACATATATCAGGATACAAATAAATAAAATGTGTGTAAGTATGTGTAACAGTAATGTCACCCTTAAACCGTGATGTTAAGTAGAGCAATAGAAAACTGGTACATGCAAATACAAGTTTATTTTAAATAAAAATCGGGGGAGTCGGTGGCCGAGTGGTATCCGACTCGTAAGCGAGAGGAACCGCGTTTGAATAACATTGCGGCTATGTACCAATGACTCTATTATGAGTTATGTACATGACTTGAATGCTAACCGATCAGAGTTCCCTGGTAGCAGGATCACAGAGGTTAGATGGCAGTCGCTAAACTCTACTTATCTGATTTTCCAAAGCCTGCAAGGAGGACCCCAGGCCTACGCGCGAGAGCACAACCGGGACATTAACGCCAAGATGATAATAATGATGATGACCTAACTCCAAGACACAAAACATTATCATTGAGAAGATGGCCACGTGTTGTAAAAAAGTTTTACGCGGCTAGTTTGCATTTTGAAAGGAGCAAATTAAGCATTTGTTCTTGCAAGGTTCTCGTATAAGTTATGATTCTGTTGGATAAGTTCGATTATTTGGCTTACTTTTTCGATTTTTAGATAGTTCTAATGAAAAAATGATTAGGTACTACAACGAAATCTTTAATTAGAATCTTTTTCGAAAATCTTACTCGATGAGATCGCGAATGAGGGCGTTTTCGCCCACTTGATAATATTTAATTAGTAGTTTATTTTTTAGTAACCTTATCATCACGCCAACCCTTGAAGGAAGGTACTCATTGGCGTATCTATAGTTATTTTCCAGGGGGGCCTGGCCCCTGAGGTGGCCGATGAAGCCAAGTCGATCGATAATGTACAGTCAGGGAACACGAATCAGCCCGATTAAATCGTCACATCCTGGGGTGGGCACCAGACCATTCTGGGGTGGGCGCGGCCCAGCCGGCCCCCCCTCTTCTTACGCCTATGAAGGTACTGAGTAGATAGTAAACAACACCGTCTTCTAAGAACAGTCATAAAAAGTTTAGCAGCCCATCAGAATTATATTATACCTACACCTATTATATCGCAAAGATTGAGGCGGTAGCTCATAGGTGACGGGCACGAGCAGGGATGCTATTTTTGAATCGCTCTCCACGATTCTAACGGTTTTCAATTTTGATTATCGGCGTGAAAAATTAGATATTTTGATGCATTATGCCGCTTTTCCTTATTTTTGAACCGTACTCTTTCGGTGTTGTCAATGGTTGTCATGTGGCATACACCAAAAGTTCATCAGTAGACCGGCCACGGCGAAGTCAGTATTGGTAGTCGCTGAAAATATCGTTACCTACCATCAAGGTAAGCCAAGAGCTTGTAGCGACATCTATCGCTCCACTAGGGAAACTCAACGATACTCACATTACGAGTACACGAACACAAGGTTGGCAAGCATCCGCACATAGATGGCGCTAACAATCCTACATCGCGCTAGAGAAATGTGCCAACTTCCACGGCATATATACAACTTCCGACGATCAACTGTCGGACCCTTGGTCCCCTGGTCACAACACCCGGCCAGGTGGGTAATTACCCTTTTCTACCTTCTCCCCATCTTCGCTTGCCAACATTGGCGGCTACCATTATCCTCCACCGCCAAAGTGGTGACCCCGACGTGATCCTTACGTCTTCCCTACCTGACTCCCGCACACAGCAGTCACAGCCTTGACCATAGTCGGCACAACGCGTGCTTCCTGGTCGTTCACCTGCGGCATCTCACTGTCCCCACCCAGTCTCGACTCACTGCAGACTTGGGAACAGCATCGCTTCGGCACAGCTCACAGCGCAACCTCACGCCAGAGCTACGCCATTGCTCACCGCATCGCCAGACTGATTACGCTTCATACGTCAGCTTCAGCGTTTCTCGCTTCGGTATCGACCTCCAGTCTCCGGGGGGAGTACTGTAGCGACATCTATCGCTCCACTAGGGAAACTCAACGATACTCACATTACGAGTACACGAACACAAGGTTGGCAAGCATCCGCACATAGATGGCGCTAACAATCCTACATCGCGCTAGAGAAATGTGCCAACTTCCACGGCATATATACAACTTCCGACGATCAACTGTCGGACCCTTGGTCCCCTGGTCACAACACCCGGCCAGGTGGGTAATTACCCTTTTCTACCTTCTCCCCATCTTCGCTTGCCAACATTGGCGGCAACCTTATCCTCCACCGCCAAAAGCTTATTATCTATTCAGTACACGCTCCTCAGCCTTAAAGAGTATGGAAGTGATCGAAATGCGACAGTAGTTACCGTGTCTCTTTTAGGCAGAGGCGAATTCGCCACAAAAGAGAAGCAATCGAATTTGCTTTCTCTTCCGCAACATGGTGTAAGAAAGCTGACTAATAAAATTCTAATCGACTGCCTTTTTAAGGACTAAAACGCCTTACTCCTAGAGGGTAAGAGGCCAGTTTGGCGCCAATCTGGCTAATGTGATCGAATTGGCCCTGTGTAGTATCCGTTTTCATCAATCGACGGTGAGGCCGCAGCCCAAGCAGAGTATGCCGTCTGCTTCTGCTGTAGGCTGTAGCACATGCTCGATATGCGGATAAGGAAAGATATGATTGAAAAGAAGCAGGCAGTATCGGCTCAGATTCCTTAAGCTTTCTTTCGGTCGGAGCGATAAAAAAACAGTAATGTCAAACGGACAGATGTTTGTTTATCTTTTCAAGTGTAGGTAATTTATTATTTTCGTCGATATTTTCGTTTATTTTTGTTGTGGCTGGCTTATTTATTGTAATTATATTCCTCATAAAACTACAACATACAATGGATGAATTGGCAAACTCACTATTGGAATATAATGAACAGGTAATTAAAAGGATTCCATACAAACATCTATACTTTCACATTATTTAATTAACAATTTTATAGATTTAATATCCAAAAGAAACTATGGGTTTAATAAATTCCAGTTTTGTATCATTTTAATTTGCTATGAATAGACAAAGCAATTTCATAACCTTTAAGCTGATTTTTTTTTGGTATGAAATAATTAGAGTGTTGCAAGTGGTATAACTGAGCTCTTTTTAATAATTGATAATTCGTATAACGAAATAGATTTTAAAATCCATATACAATTACTTAAGGTACATATTTACACAAATTATTTTTTGACCAACTTTCAGCTGTCTGTAGTCAACAACGCTCTTGATGTTGTAAAAGATGATGGAGAACGTGACCCTCTGCTAAAACTGCAGTCAGAGTTGCAGGAACTTATAAAACTCACACAAGAAAATTTAGATGCTATATCTACAAAACAAACTTCAACCTCAAGTGAACTTGAAACAGAAACTCAACCAAACAATGAGTTGGATGATGAATATGCTTTATTTATGGTATGTCCTAGGAATTGTTTTATAGCAACCATAGCAGTTTGGCCTATATTTGCCAACATTAAATGTAACAATAATAAGGAGTATCCAAATTTTGCTATTCCTCAGGATCTGTTATTGCTCTGTGACATTAGCTACTATTGCACTCAGGAAGAATGTAGCTTCATTATTCCAGTAGTTTCGGAGATTATAACAGGCATTTATTTATATTAATAGATTTTGAGTTTGAGTTCAACCTATGTGACTCGCTGATCTGGCTAGCTTTCTATAGACGACAGAATTTTAGAAATTTGGTTCAGTGTTTCTAAGTTTATCCATTACAAACAAATAGTATACAAAATATAAATATGCTAGAAATCAAATCTTTACTGTATAGAATATTAGTTTAAACTATAGGTTCATAAGGTTCAGTTGCGTGCATGGCCACTTTTAGAAAAATCTTTTGTAGCTACTGCCATATCCAGGATATTAGGTGTATTGTTAAACAAATGTAATTGGCTAAAAGAAAGACCTATAAGTTGTCCTTTAGACACCAATAACTCATTCTAAACGGCAGATTTTTTTGAAATTTAATAATTGAAAATTGCTTTAATAAAATTCCATACTTGGTCTTATTAATTAAAATTAAAATATTTTCTGATAATAGAGCCTCCAAAAATTTTATTTTTAATTTAGTCATTATTTAATGTATGGTTCCATAAATTAAATTTTTTTTTATGTGTTAAAAAACCATAGACAAAGTGATTTTGATTTGTAATAAAAACATACCTATAAGCGATTATGACATTATTTTAATTTTAAATGTTTTCTACTTAATTCCCTTTGAACAGTATCTATAAAACCTTGTAACAGCTGCACAGGAATATGAATTTAAAGGTGGCCATGTACTTATGAATGCAACTGTATAAAAACAAATTACTATGTCTGACAGACAGAGAAGAATAGCACAAATGTCTTTGATTTATAGGATTTAGTTGAGACAATAATGTAGACTAAACAATGAAGGAGATCAAGTGGTTTGTTGGTGATGAATGGTGTTACAGCTGTACAAACCCAACTAAATACGTTTTTCCATTTTCAGCAAGAAATGGCAGATACTGGAGTGTATGATACTAGCAACAGTGAAGGCAAAGTGGATAACACACAACAACAGGACAATGATAATAGCGATATTGAGGTGGGTGATTGATATTTAAAGAGGAGGTCAAAAGATCAAAAAGCAAGGTTGAGACTGCAGACTTTACTTTCATACATACCTGTCTTGTCATATGTCGAAAAAGGACATATGACAAGACAGGTATGTATGAACTGACAGGTGTACAGTTTCAAACTTTTACGTACATCTTTCTCTCCACAATTTCATCACACATATCATGTGGTTTGTTACCACAGTAACAAACCTGATAATATCTGTGTTGAAAGTGAAACAATACTAACTGTGGTAACAAACCCGAAAGTGTAGTAAATAACCACAAAAGTCTTAAAATCTATGCCTTTCTCTCCTTTAATTGGTTTTGATTTGTTATATCATTTGCTTTAAACTGCCTGATATTATATTTTTATAAGGAGTAACAAATACATTTTAATAATACAGGAGGAGCTGAGTACCCTGTTGGGAATGAAGTGTGCAGTGTACCACACACACAAGTGGGGAGGTCAGCCCAGCTTACACAATGCTATGGTCTGTTCTGTAGTGCCACGGCAAGACAGTGATCAATTCAAAGATCTACAAGTAATTATTTTATAATATTGTTTTAAATTAGTTTCATTTAAGTTTGTTCAAGAAGATTAAACTGAAACCAATACAGTCTTAGATAAATTATTTAATTCTTCTAAACATTTTCAGGTTCAAGTTTTATATACGCATCCAACTCATGCTGAAATGTTGCCATGTCCATTTTATTTAAATGGAGAATGTAGATTTAATGATGAACAGTGTAGGTGCGTTGTAAGATAAACTAGCCAGGAGTTAACATTTAATATCAGTAGGTAATGAATGTAAAATATACTTTATTCCTGTGTTACAGATATTCACATGGTTGTATGAAACTATTGTCAGATTTAAAAGATTCCATAGAACCTGACTTTGAATCCCTTAAAGTGGGTAGTAGAGTATTGATGAAACTAAAACCAGCAGAAGATGAGGTAAGGTTACTTAACTTTTAATCCTTTTTTTATTTATTTATAAAAATCATTTTGGCCTTAATATCCCCGGTTGCGCTCTCGCGAGCGAGTGTCCGGGATCCGCCTTGACCATGATCACAGCTTTCCGAGATCCGTGCCATGATCTAGGATTTGACAGACCAGGCAATTGTATTAGGTAGAGCGACTGCCATCTGACATCAGTGACCCTGTTAACAGATGAACCTGACCATATTGGATCATTTGTACATTCAGCTGCTTGAACAGGTTTCCTCACGATGTTTTACCTCACCATAAGAGCATAAGTTAATCATTTGTACATGGCAGCACTGTGGATCAAACTCGGTACCTGTCGCACGAGCCCTACCCCCATTCGGCCACCGATGCTCGCTTTTATAATTAAGTATGTTCATATATTGTATTTATTTATTGCATTTAGATAATGGAACCATTTATTTTCAGGATACTTCATTAACAAAGAAGTCATCGGAAAAATATCATTTGTGGCATAGAGCAATAGTTAAACACATAGATATAGAGAAGAAAAAGTGTATAGTTAAGTTGGAACATGGTGTTAAAACTGGAGAAAAACGGAAGTCCATGACTGATGAATACCATGTTTCTTTGGAGGAAATTTTCCCTCTCAACAGTAAGCTTATGTTATCTTTTAATTGTTTATTTATACATCAAATTGAAGAATAAAAATTAATAATCATACTTCTTTATTTCAGATGATAGTGATTCAGATAGTGAATCAGGTGATAGTTTGAGTGACACTGAGTATCCGGAAAGTAAATCTCTAAAATCGGGAATTACTGAAGAGAATTATAATTTACTGGTAGAAAGGAGTCTCGAAACTGCTGGTCCAGCTATGGGAGAATGGGAACGTCATACTAGAGTGAGTAGGTATTCACCAATTACTGTTTATCCAATTCTATAGTCTTCCTTAACCATACAATACATTTATAACAATTGAACCAAAACAATTTATGCGGATAGCTGGTAAATCTACGACATAAGATAGAGTGTAAGGGCGCCGAAGGTCATCCTACGTAATCGAGTACAAGAAAAAATCAACTTTGCAGCAGATAGTAGAGGTTTAGTAGACTCACAAAATGTTGATCTGCCCGTGCACAACATAACAAAAAAAAAGTTTGTTTTAGTTACCCAAACGTCGACTTTTCGCAGCGAAAGTATTTACCTCAAATCACCAAAAAGAAAAGTGAACTTAATGTGGCTGAAAAGCGACACTGCTAAGAGAATGTGAGGTCAACCAACGTTTTGTGGGCCTCATAAACGTCGACATATCGCTACGAAGTGGATTTTTTTTTGTACTTGATGACGTAGGGTAACCTGCGTCACCCTGACAGTCTAGGAGGCCCACGTTGTGTCCCCCGAAAGCAGAAAGGGACTGGCGGAATTAGGTCATGCGACTCGTACGCACACTGACCCGCAACCCTACTCGTTGCTCGAGGTTCTGCAGCGTAGTGCAATCAGTTCAAGGTCCATCGAATCCAAAGCGGCCTGGTGGTATTTGGTTTATCCAACCCAGAAATAGCAGCAGCATTTTTTTACGCGGGAAATTCATCTCAAGTGTCAAGCAAGTTTCCACGACTTAGGTATTTAACTTTATATTTAACTTTATGGGTACATCATCAAGCCTATTGCTGTAAATACTACTAACCTAACTTGCTGTAAATAATAAAAATGTAATTTGGACTATTACCTATTTAAAAGAATATATCCAAATCGGTTCAGGCGTTCTCAAGTAAAGCTCTGAAATCATTACTATAGATTTTGGTTTAATTTCGTAAATCGAACGAAATAGAGCCATAGTCAGCCAAATTTTTTAGCGCCAGGTTGTGCACGAGTAGAACAACGTTTTATGGGTCTTCTAAACCTCTACCATCCCTACAAAGTGGAATTTTTCATGTACTCGATGATGTAGGATAACCTACGGCACCCTCACAGTGTACAATGGCATAGCAAACCGCCTAATGTAAAGGGCTACCTAATTGCCACCGCAGCTGACCACACTTCATCATCATCGTCTTAGCGTTTATCCCGGCCTCAGCTAAGGTCCGCTTTCCTACTCATCCTTCTCCACTTCTCCGGCCTTCGGCATCCTCTCGTCGTTAGCCGTTGGCTCTCACATTGGACTCAGCGATGTCACCCTTCGCTTCTTGGATCGCCCACGGGGCCTCTTTCTTGATACCGCAGTTACAGTTAACCACACTGACTTCACCAAAACAAGTCTACACGTTGTTCGACTACACGCAACAGCAGTAGGCGACGTGTCGTGGCGACACGTTGGTATATCCATGACGTGACGCTCTGTGGAAGGTATTTCACAGAAATACAGTAGAAACCAGTAACATCGCGGCGACACGTCCCTTGCTGCTGCCTGTAGTTGGCTACGCACTTGTACATGTTGTGGATGTTGGTTAATGTCCTACCATTATGCTGCAGGGCATCGGTTCGAAGTTGATGTTGGCCATGGGCTACGTTCCGGGCAGCGGGCTGGGTGCAGCGGGCGTCGGCCGCGTGCAGCCGGTTGAGGCACGAGTGCTGCCCGTCGGGAAGAGCCTGGACCACTGCATGGCCATCACAGAGAAGGCCGCTGGGCAGGATCCCCTCAAGGTGAGTTTGGGTCATTTCGTAACATGTATCATGGAATTCGCAGTGGTCGGCGATCCAGATAACGCTGGATGGATGTCCTAAAAGACCTGCACGCTCTGGGTATTCTCGATTGGTAGATGGCGCAATATAGGAAGAAGTGGCAATCCCTGGTGTCGGAGGCCAAGATCCACTTTGGGTCACTGAGCCAGCGCAGTAAGTAAGTAACATGGAGTTCCTCAAGAAAGAGGTGAGCACTTTTTTATAGGATGGCAACGATCCGTCGAACTACAGATAATAAATCATTTGTAGTTCGAACCAAGGTTACGGAGTCACACGGAAGTGATACCCCCAGTATTGCAAACGTCCATAGGCTGCGGTATCTGCTTATCTTCAGGGGGGCGATTCTCGCGCTGTGACATCTCAAATTCGACATTTTTTCTAGTCAAAAAACTGCATTAAAACGTCACTGACCATGATCTCGACAATATACGCCTGTCGAAGATAGTTGAAAAAATGTTTAATTCTGCAGTGGACATTTCAATTTCAATGTGATTATTAATAAGAATATGTGGCTTAAAAATTACGAATTCGAGATGTTACAGCTCGAGAATTAGGCTACAGGTATGATGCAAGCTTGTTTGCGACCTTCGTGGTATACAAAAAGTGTCCGTAAAGGGTACAGAGGTTCCTCTTCTAATAAAAATAAATAATCATCTTGGCGTTCATATCCCGTGTGCTCTCACGCGCAGATCCCAGGTTCCACTTTGATAATCCGCGATTTGACAGATCTTGTAATTATCATAAAAAACGGAATACACTCGAAACGGAATAAAGGAAAGCGACTGCTACTTAACCTGATTACTTAAGTGACAGGTGAACCTGACCTCATTGGATCATGGAGGTTCCTCTTCAGCTTCTTCTAGCTGAAGTTTTTTAATTATAAACTTGAAGTCAAGTATTGATATAGTAGATCAGTAGACTATTAGAGTAAGTAATAAGCTTACAAGCCTCCCATCTAGCAGTGGTGCTTTCGTCAAAGGCAACGAAGGTAATTTCCCCTCCTTACCTGCTTTACGCAAACCAGGCGACTGGCTTTTGGCAAAAGAGAAAGTCCCTCTACTATGCTCCCTATTTGAATGTCGACCTTTGATGACGGGTTCCCCACCCATTTCATGTTCCTCGGTGTAAGCAGACAGCCGACATACGTGCTTTTACTGATACTAATTATTCGCTTCCAGGTTGAGCAGAGACTAAAAAGGTTACAAAAGAAAGAAGAAGAAAGGAATAAGAGGGCCTACGAAAGAGAACAAGAGCGTGAAAGAAGAAATGTTTTCAACTTTCTCAACAAAACTCTAGGAAATAAAGAAGATGGTGCAGAACCAAGCAAGCACGGCCCTTCCACCAACATGAAACAATCGACAAATAAAGACCTCAACATAGAAAAGTTCAAAATCGCCGAAGATACAAGGAAAATAGAACGAGAATTGACAAGATTAAATAGTTCACTTTCTAGGAATGCAGCTGGGTCTGACATCCATAAAAATATAAACTTACAAATAATAGAGAAAACTAGAGAACTGAATGCTCTAAAAAGTAAAGAACAGCAAATTTGTAAAGAACAGGATAATAGGAAAAATAAGCAAAATATGGTGTTTTAAACCCTCATAAGATTTTTGTTTCGAAACAGTCACTGTTTTGTCACTGTATAGTGTTTCTTCTATACTATAGAATGAATTTATCCATTCCATACGTTTATATGTACACAATTTACTGATTTTAAACATTACAAATAAGACAAAAATAAAACACAATAATTAATTACAAATTTCTGTATTTACATATGTGATGTTTTAGTTTAAAATAAGCGTACATGGCATAAAATTACAAATTAATATACCTATCAAATATTTTTTTCTATAAATTAGATATTTGTACTATCAAACAATAATTACAAAGTACTTATACATGTTAATGGGTTGTGTGACTAGCAAATAACATTTGCTGAAATATAAAAATTGTAATGTTTTAGTGACAGTGGGTCAAAAGATTTTATATTAAAACTATCTATTACAATCACTTATTAATCTACCTAGCATAGGTATGTAATAAAAAGGCTTTACAAGCCAAATTTAATATTATTAAAAGTTTTAAGCATAAAATTTTAATTCCGCATATAAAATGTTTTTAACAAAATTTATCATATAATAACATTAGCAGATTTATATGAGTATGACATGTATTTCTGCGAGTGTCTCCATCTACAAATTAAAAACGACAGTGACCATTAACTTTATTGTATATTTGTTACATGAGCAAGATATTTGTACTTATTCACCGCAGTTGTATGCAAGTTGTATATTTACAATACATTGCTGGGAATCAATGCAAGCCCACACACACAACATAAACATAAGATTCTCAGCAAAAGGATATTAACCCCCGTGAGACTGACTACATGCCGTGAAATACTTTACTATATATATTATAAGGTTCAAAATCGAATACTGAACGAGACCCACTGCATTGTCTCGCAATCGCTAATGTACCAAACCGTCAATGTATCACCGCTCTACGTAATATGTACTGACATGTGCATTTTGTCATGTAATTAACACTATTACAGCTAGCCGGTCCTGTCTGTCTGATTACCCTAATATTAATCTATTCACTACACTTATGCATTGTATTTCACTCGTAAAATTAAAATTTACTAAACAAATTCATCACAGAGATTTGTTATGTCCTCTTCGCAACCCTACCACCATCACCATTTCGCTAGTACAAGTTATTCTTTAAAATTACTGCTTATGCCATTACATTAGGAATACAATAGAGAGTGACGAAATTAAAGAGAGACAATCTTTGTACTAAACTAAACGTCTTGTTAAAAATAAGTACACGCGTGTGAGACTCGTGGCCACAAATCATACTTTGTATTTTTTTTTATATTTATCATTAAACAATGACTTTGTGATGTCGTTATCAGTATTTTGTGATTATGACCGCACTGTAGTGTTGTTGAATTGTGGTAAACTAATTTATAATGTATTAAAAATAGCTTTTTATCTATTAATAATATAAGTATATGAGATTCATGTTTTATTATTCAGAGCTAATAACCTGTAGAATATTAAGGCATAGTCGAGGCGTCTTTTAGTTACCACGTGGCAGCCACAGCATTTGCACCTGGTGCTGATGCTTTGCAGCTGTGTCGCTGTGCATCCGAAGCGAGGGGTTCGCCGTGAGCTGTGTCGCTGTGCTATGTGTCCCGTAGTCGGGAAAGTACGCACTCCATCGCTTCGTCGACATTGTCGAAGACGGGTACGTCCGACCGCGTCGCCAGGTCCGCGAGGTAGGTGCGCCCGCGGTTGTAGTCCTTCACTGCTATCTCGCTGTACTGTAAAACGGGAGACGACAGGTTTAGAGAATTACAGTAGGTGCGTGTCAGTCTTATCTTTGGATTGACGCGATATTATCTATAGGCGGACACCGGGCCCTTAGTGACGCGCGGGGGCCAGGAGATAACGCCAAGATGATGATATGAATAGATTTTTTGTGTCAATGAGGAATTTCACGATTCCATAATCCACCAGATGGCGCCAGATGCGTTGTCTGATGTCAAAATAAAGCCCTGACGTTGGCTGGAATGGATTCATCATTTTACAGCACTTGTTTCTGTCTAATAGCTGGGCAGAATTTCGACAACGGACCTTGTCCTCACTCACGCCATCTAGTGGTTTAGAAATCACGAAAATCAGCAATACAGTTGCAGCAATGCAATGCAGCTATATGAGTTGATTTTTTTTATACCACGAATGTGGCAATCATACTTACGGCCTGCCTGATAGTAAGCAATCACCGCAGCCTATGGACGTTTGCAATAGAAGGGCATCACCACGCGTTGCCGACCCCGTAAAACCCTTTCATATTGGCTGTCCTATTACCAACATGCTGTGATAATATGTATGTACAAACCTGATGCGTGGTGGAGGGGTACGGCATATGTTGCACGATGAGTACGGTGGCGCTCGGCCGCAGCCCCATGTAGTGAGCGGCCAGCACCATCGCCGCGAAACATGGGGATTCAGAGCTCAAAGAGAACACTAGCACACGGGATCCTAGCAGCAGGTCTTCATCGTACGTGCCTGTGGACAATGCAGGGATCGGGGTTAGTCGGAGGAAAAACAACCATAAAACCAATAGAATGAACCTAACTAGTTGTCAAGAGTGAACGACAGAGGAGGGTTAAATCGGTGCATTCATTAACTACAAATATATGACAAGTTGTAATAATATCAACCAATAATAGGTATAACATAAGGTATATTATAAGGCGCATGTATTATACACAAACCTCCCGGCAGAGATTCTCTAAATTATAGTGAAACACTCACCAAAATCCGTTGCGTCGTATAAAATATCTAAGCAACTTTAAATACTATGAGTAGATAGCTCTCAAATCTCTTTTCCAATACTCCTACTATAGTAGGGTATACACCCAGCCAGTCAGTTGGACCTCGCATTCTGGGTATAATACGCAGACGGCCGTCGGACCAACCAACTTTTGTATGTACTAACCTTTAAACGGTTGCGGTGTTAAATCCTCCGACACCGCATAGTAATCCGACGCGCTCAGTCTGTCAGCGGGATCGAAGGCAGCCGGTCGTTCCCTGAACTGGACCTCTTCTTCAGAGGTCTCATTCGCTGGCCTTGGCTTCTTGTCGTGCCGAGGGGACTCCGGGTGTGCGGGTGCGGCTCTGCGAGCGGGTGCGGAAAACATGCGAGTGTAGTCGTTGGCGCGGGGAGCCACGTACGAGACACCTTCGCGGCGGAGGAAGTCCTCGGGGCGGGTTTGGTTCGACTGTGGAGAAGGAATGGTCATTTTCAATAAAGAAGAGAAAAAATTCAAAATTTCTTTACAACAATAACAACATGGAATTCTTCAATAAGTGCTGCAAACGTCCATAGTCTATGGTAATTGCTTACCATCAGGCGGGTCGTATGCTTGTTTGCCACCGTGGTGTGCTAATCGTTTCCTAGTTGAACTCGGGAACCGATTTTAGGGTCCCCAACGGAAGATCTTGGTCAACCTCGATTCTTTAACGGTATTAGGAGGCACACTTACCAAGTGGCGAGCTCAATATCGTAAAAAAATAATGAAAATTAGCGGTTCCTCGCGGTTTTCATTCAACTTTTTGTTTTCATTTTGGTCCAGCTGCAGTCGCCATACAAAGGATACGGTCTATCGGTTCATACAAGGTGTTCACTAAGATCCAGCCGGTACAAAGTGAATGAAAAACGGAAGTATGAAAAATACGGAACTCGTATCAGTTAAAAAAATAAATCTAAGTCTAGCCAATTCTTCACAATTATTTTTCGAAAACTTAATATTTTTAGCAAAACTGCAACACTCACGCGACACTCATGCAACACTGGAACAAGCCGTAGAGTAAACGATGAAAGAAGAAACTCCTTTTATGCCCGGAGTAAGAAGTTTTTTTCGTCATAGCGAAGAGAAATTAATGAGGAAAGAAAAAACTCATTTCAAGAGGAGAGGGCATTATGTTCAATAATGCGTGTAATGCGTTCGCTTTAAGAAAACACTGGTAATGCGGCGTGCTGCGTGACATACCTTTTGATGTTACATAAAATAGCCGACGGATGTGCCCAAAATGAACTAGCACAGGATTTCCTAGACACTAGATTTCCTTAGAATCATGGTATGTACAACACCTCGGTCGACCTCGCTTCGCCAACGGTATTAGGGAGCACACATAACGAGTTTCCAACTCGTTGCGGTGACTAACGTTTGACTATCCTCAAATACGAAATGGTCACCCATCTAGCTCCCTTGCATTACTAGCATTGCTTACCCCTGGTTTTACTATATAATAAAAACATATCTGACATAATGGACAAAACTGGAATTAAGTCTCGTCATTTTGAAATGTCATGCCAATGCCAACAACAGCGACGCTGTCACATGGTCTGACAACGTTATGGCTCTGTAAGAAAACTCCTTTTAAGGGGCACAACGGCAAAAATGCGTACAATGCGTGACACACACCTTTTGATACATAAAATGGCCGACGGATGTGGCCAAAAAGAAACTTAAAATAATAACTAGAATTCCCCAGCATCATAATACATATTATTATGGCTAATTAACTCGCTCACAGCCTATCATCGCCTTCGAAATCACAACCACAGGGCAGGTCTTCCTAACGGAGTATGCAGTTTCATTCATCATTATTGGCAGTGTATGACAAAGACAATGACATGCCTGTCATTGTCAATGTCCAAACCTAGGATTTTTTTACCTGTCTGTCTATGCAGTGTCACAAACTTAATCTGACCCAGTGACAGCGTCGCTGTTAATGGCATTGACATGACATTTCAAAATGGCGACACTTGATTCCAGTTTTGGCCACCGGGTCAGATAAGTTTGTGCATCCATAGCTTTTTTCGGGTGTGTTCATAATTTCATGCCAAGAATGCGTTCGTTTCATACCAAATTAGTAATATTTTAAACAATAATATAAAAAAATTGGCTAGCTAAATAATTTAAACAATTACGAGAGGACATTCCGTTTTATAAGCTTTATCCATTACAACTCTCATTATGCCGGCTGGTGGTCAGGAAAAAACTAGACTGTCTCCTTTAGTGTGCGCCTACTGGATCTGGACTAACATTTTGTATCAAACGGAAACATGTAAGAAGTGTAAACATAATGATGATGTTTTTTTAACAATGTTTTTGTAACGTCCTCGAATAAATATATTTTCTTTCTTTCTTTCTTAAACTATCCCGCCGGACCCTAATGTCATTAGGGAATAATGTTACTTCCTATAAGAGAAAGAATTTACAAAATCGGTTCAGTAGGTTTCGACCTAATAAAGATCGCAGGTACCACCTGGATGCGGAAGGCACAGGGCCGGCCTATGTGGAGATCTCTGGGGGTGGCCTATGCCCAGCAGTGGGTGTCTTTCGGCTGATTTGATAATGATGAGGTTTCGGAGACCCCAACACACAAACCCACAAAATGAACCACACATCCCAACTTACCGGAAACTCCCCAGCGAGATACACATGGTGTAGTGGCGCCCCCAGCATGGCCGGCAATCGTTCTAGTCGGAGTTCGGTGCCCGGCGTGAACACGGCCTCGCCCGAGCCACCCGACGCGCCCACCCCGCTGTCGCCCTCCGCCTGCCGGAGACCGCCGTTCTGGGTGGACAAGGTGAATATCTATCAGTAATGGAAAGAGAATCTCTTTAGGTTATACAAATGACAGTTCTCAGTGCGACTGTGGCATATCTCCGCAAACTGGTGGCCCATACTTCGTTTCATGCTCGGCGTACCCTAAAACTTGTACCATGGAGGACTTGTTCAAGGCCAGTTCAAACGCTGTATGCGTCGCCGAATACTAGGTGAATAAAGTGTAAGTCAGAGTTTAGTCCATCGACATCGAAGTAATGGACCACACTCTTCTTTAGTAACAACAGACACAGAATGCGGAACCCATGGCAGAAGATCAATATACTGACCACCGCGCTAACTCAAATCCCTCATTGGATTGCCCATGCCAAATGTTTTGGATTAGAAATGACAGACAGCAGAAACATTACGTTTAGCGTTCGGAATTTTTCAGAAAAATCCTCAATTTCAATGCGATATTTTTACCTTTTTGGTATTATGGTTAATAAGGCAATATTTTATGTTTTTTCTTCAAATTTCTTACCTTAGGAATGTAGAGTCCAAGTTTCTGGCCGTAAGCCTTCAGCCTGGCGTTGTACGCTTTCGGCAGCCCGTTGGGCTCCCGCGCGTCCCCGCGCGCCCCCGCGCCCGCGTCCGCCCCGGCCTCCCCTTGCCCCTTCGGACCTTGGTACTCTGCAACAAACATATCGCTCATTCAACACGAATCTTTGCACCCGAAACGTTTTCGCGAGGACCTTCGACGAGTTCCCAAAAAAGATTCTAGGTCGCAAACGCGCCGTATTTGTCGATTTTAATGCATTTTTTACCGAACATGTGACATTTCGAACGACCGCCAACCGCGGCGCTTAACAAATGCCGACTCGAGAAAACAAACACAGACTGTAGCTGTACAATCTTCAGATGTATACCGTCTTTGGACGACGATTGATTAGTTCCTTGATCACTTAAGAGGGTATGATCATCTATCAAAATTAACTGTTAGAGGACTTCCGCGTCATTTATTTACAATGATAAATGTAATAGGTGCTTAACATTTGTGAGTCAAACTGCGCAAAACGTGAAGAAACAAACCCAAACTTTATTACACGTATTTCTTCAAACTGAAGTTGTCAAAACAAAAAACAAGCTATGTTCGCAAACACAATATTATGTCATTCATGAGTATTAGCCGCTTATCGTTCGAGAGATGGAATGATAACGATAGAAATGTAATTAGCGATTAAAATGTAAAGTGCAAATAAGTCGCGCTATTCAGCGGTATCTATTGTAATCTGTGTGCGTAGCTGCATTATCATAACGACAGCAAAACAAAGAAATAAATTAGGGGTATCTGAGGCGCAGCTACTACATAATGTACAGTTGATACAAAATATTGGAGCTGACAATGAGATTTGAGCTAGGCGATCGAAAAAAGCACAGGGGACCGATTCTCGCGGTGCCGCTGCGACATCTCAAATTTCACATTGTCTCTGTTAAAAATGTCCCTGTAATATCTGCATCCAAAAAACTGATCCTCAACGATCATCGAATATCCTTATATGGAAAATCGTTTCCATTGTCAGTTTTAATACTGGGCCTAGAAATTGAGATGTCACAGCGCGAGAGTCGCCCCCCTTGGCAAATGAAGGCAATAACATCGATCGTTAGATGCGGTGGTCTCTGCCACGCACCGTGTGCCGACGGCGAGAGTCGGTCGCAGAGCGAGCGGAAGGCGCGACGCACGCGCGCCGCCACGCCCGCCGCGCCGCTCCCGCCCGCCGACCGCGAGCCCGCGTCTGGACAGAAACCTTAACGGCTACCCACCACCACTACCACCACAAACACGACGCATGGACGCAGAAATCGATCAAATTCATTAAATTTACATACAATAAAAAGTAACTCGAAAATTCTATGTCATAAACTACTTGTCAATTTCTAGGTCCATGCCGCTTAGTCACAATAGCAAACATAAATGCGCAAGGAACACGGAAGTCCTGAGCCGTAAACGCGGTGTCTCACTGGTATCTGTAGGTACACACGCGAAACACGGCGATTACATGACTCACGACCTCCGCTGGCTGGGGAGTCGCACCCATAAAAGGAAGCAGCTGCGAGATCTGTGGTGCTTACCCGAGTCGGACGAAAGCTCGGCGACGGCTGCGCAGAAGGTCTCGAAGTCGACCGGGTCGGCCGCGGCTGGGAGGCTTCGGTCGGCGAGTTCTCTCTCCACCTTGGCGACGTCTTTGAGTGCGTCGACCGCTTTAGCCCGGGGTAGGCGGCTGGTGCGTCCGCCGGCGGCATCGTAGGCGCGCTTGAGGCGAACTATAGTGTGTCCCAACGCCAGTCTCGGATGCGTTCTAGCACCGCGAAGGACTGCGCGGGCGCAGCGGAGCGCGGCGGGGATGTCCGTGAAGGCGGGTAGCCCCCGGCGCTCGACTGCCTCTTGGAGGGTCGCGCGCGCACGGGATAGTTCTACGTACTCTCTGTGGGAGGGAGATATGATGTTCATAATGTGATCGAGAGACTGTTGTAACGTGTTTTGCGGTACTCATAGAGCTAGCGGGAGAGACATTGCTGGGGATTTGCTAGTAAGGATTTTCTGGAATGATGCGTTGTCACTCACACGTCCGAGATGGTCTCCGAGAAGATGGCTTGGTGCCGCTGATAGGGTCTCAGCACGAGCAGTAGGTCTCGCGGCTCGGCAGCTAGGTGGGCGGCCTCGACGCTGGCGGCCACGGCTCGCGTCTCGCTGTCCAGAACGAAGAGGAGTGCACGCGCCGCCGCCTTGGCCCGGTACTCGAGCTCCATCAGCTCCGTCGACCAGTCTTCCACTTGCTGAGGGAAGGGGGGACCGTTAGTTTTAAGCCTACCTTTTATACTTCTTAATTACCGTGTTGCGGGTTCTAAGACAGTATTAGTTTGTCCTCGGGCGTGCCTGGGCTGGGTGTCAAACTCGCTACTGTAGATCATGGGGGACACGGGGCCTGCTGTATGGGAGCGACACTTTCCCGAGGGATTTTTTACGGCTCAACGAATCAAGATAGTGGTGGATTAGGCGTCATATAGGGTATGGGGCTATTGCGTCAAAAAATTATGAAACTTAACCTAGCGGACTGTATCAACTTACATCGGATTTAAATTAACAAACGTAAATGATCGAAGGTGAATGAAAGGTATAGTAAGTGATCGCAGACACTCTTAAATTAACCCCATTCGCCTGGCCTTCTACTAATACGGCCAAAACAGGAATTCCAACAATTTTAAAGGCATTGTTACTTCTTAGTATCCCGACTATTTTTTTCTGAAATATCTTCAATGTACGGACACGGAATTTTTAAATTTTATAACAGTATAGGTTCATTGCCTGGTAAACAATTAGTAGGTATTTTTCATCAGATAAAATATTCCAAGACTACATTTTCTGATACATGGAAGCTGTCTATTGTGAAATGTAAGAGATAGTCAAGATTTATCGGATCTTTCCTGGAAAATGGAAACGTGTTTGATTATTGTTACGGATTACAACTTTTTACGACACGTCCATTGTGCAATGCAAATTTCTAACGAATTAATTTTATCAACAACGGACGCCAATTATCATTTCACAACATTTATAAATAAAGTTCGCTTGCAATAACTTGATAAGTAGGTACAATACAATGGGTACAAAAGGGCTGATATTCTACTAAGTAGTACCTACCTACCTAGATACCTGTTTTCGTGCCACAAATATTGTTAATTCTGACATGAATTTTTTTTTCATAACTGGATACCACCTGCGATCAGTCAGAGTATTTGTCAAGACATATCGAACGAGCCCAAACTCCATGGGTTTATCATGCATTATTCTTTGCGTCATTATCATCAGACCTTAAATATCACCTAGGGCTGTAATACTATAATCATCAAGACCATTCCAAACACGATGTGGTTGTCTTGTTGCGTTTATTAGTTCCTATGACCTTCCTACTCCATCATCAGACCAGCTCCATGATACCATATTAATGCTTTGTCGTCTAAGTTTCACGGGTATACAATTTTTCAGCTTAATTGAACGCCGGAAGTGGGTCAAATTGGACTTGTAAAATTTGACCATTGAACATTACTAGTTAAATACGAGTAAAAGCTTGTAAAAAGAGAACCTACCAGTCATGAGAATGTTTTTTTATAACTTTAAACCTATCCATTTGCCTCACACCCAAGTATGGAATGCTGTTATTATAATTAGCTATAATGAATATTTACATCATCATCCTACGCATACGACAGAGGTAAGCGATAGACTTACAATATAAGTAAATGATAATGTGAGAGTGATGTGAGTAGATTACCTACCAACTGAAGTATTCCATGGAAGTCAATACAAGAACAAGTAGGTAACGCAGCGTGCATTGTTGGCGACGCGCGTGTTTAAATAAATATATTACCTGTACTGTTTTACTTTAAAGGAAAAAAAGATTGTATTAAACAAATACACATGCTATTTATTTAAAACATAAATAACATATGGGACGACATCGCGACATACCTACCTAAAAAAGAAGACAAGGTAAAGTGCATTCTGCATGCATGAATTTGTAAGTAGGCGTGCGACTTTCAAGCTTCCGTTGGAATATGTTATGAGGAGTTTACAGAACTTTTTACATTAGTTTTGACCCCGGAAACGTTAAGGTTTTACCAAGTATGTAACAGGAGGCTACACTGTTCCTGACATGAGTTTTCTTGGAATTCTTGTGAAGGAGGTGAACCGGGAGTGGCAAAATTGCCCGATCATTGTATATATTGCCCTGCCCCGACTGTAAAGCTACCAGCATCTGCGACTCACCGGATTGAAGTACGTGATTCCCATCTTGTTGAGCATCGGTATGGCGATGTCCGACCGCCAAGTGGTCGGGTTGCAGGAGCCTCCGAGGAACACCTCCCAGGAGGGCGGCGCCGGCTCGCTACCTGCGCAGTGACAGAAGTAGGTGTTAGCTGGGGTCGGGACACTTTAAGGTAGAAGTAGGTGGTTCTGGGCCTAAGTTGGATATATATTTTATTGGCCGATTGCACTAAAGTAAGGCGACTCCTAAGGTGGCGCCCTAAGATATTGCTAAGCATTTAGGAGTCACAGAATTGATGTCAAAGATAGCAAGTTTAGTTTTTCCTTATGGTTTGTTCAATACTTTTCTAGTGAGGAATATTTTAAATCAACTTAGGCGTCGCTTAAATTTTTGTACAATCGGGCATTTACCTCGTAGGATAAGGGTTGAAGCACATAATAGAAGAAAGTACTGTTGGACGTACCGTAGAGCAGACGATGCAACTTAAAAGTCATGAAACCAAATTGATTTCCTTGGGTTTACTGCTCCCATTCGTTCGGTTGTAATTTCGAATATAACAATCTGATAGATGGACGATAATTGGAATTGCATTTCGTTTGCATTATTTGCGAGAGATTTCACCTACGTCACCTGTATTAGTTGTTTGTTGTTCTATCCATTTAAAACGCGATGCAATCTAGACTTTGTCTAAAAAGTGGAGCGACTTGGGTAAGTATAATAGGTTGATTGAAATCAACAAATGTGCAGCACTGATCGAATAGCGAAGACCTTCGTGAGTAGCAACTATGTTGTTGTATACAGACGGATGTCTTTTTAGCTTTTTAGACAAGAGTCTGTCTGTCGCTCTACTTCCGTAGATTTTTTTGTCAGTGTAACATTTAACAGCCAGTACCGTTTGACCATTGAAGTTAATCCTTCGCCGAATTATTGGAAGGTTTTATCAGAATCTTTACGCTAAGCAGACTGGTCGTTGTATTGGTAAAAATATACGAAAAACGGCTGCTGTCAATTTTCTATTCTACTAAAACTTTTGCTAGCTAGTCTTCTTCTTATGGAGTCCTTTATTCGCCCAGTATTCGGTGACGCATAGCATTTGGACTGGCCACAAACAAGCCCTCTTATCTAAGTTAAAGGGGTTGGTGCTATATTCGAGTCTACAGGACACGACACGGCCCAATGGTTGATGTTTAAAGTAAGGCCCATGTTTGGTGAGGTTGAACGATCTCATTATATCTTAGTCACTACTTATAATAAGAAACAGACTAAGAATGACGGAATATACTTTTTATAATGCAACCTTACCTACGGTGCCGGAAGGTGAAGGATCAATACAGACAGAAGCAACTACTTATGCGTAGTACTGTACTTCTGAATATTTTATGCGGTAGACAGTGTGGCTGTTTGGCAGTGTTTTTATGGTCTATCTATGTAAAACTAAGTAACACTATGTATTATAGAAGATATTATAAGGAAGTGCCAATATTTTAATGCTTTATGTGTTTAAACGAAACAACGTGTGAAGTTCGTGAGGATCTACAAACTACTTAGTACATACTTTGTACAATATTCTACTTCCATCAGTAGATTCGACACCTGCTACCTTTTTATTTGGTCTACAAATTTTAACTACTGAGGTAGACTATATCATTGACTGACTTTACATCACATTGATCATTACCAAACGTGTATATAGTAATACTTTGTATAAACTATATCACGTGTCGGTAGTAATCCCACGCCTTCCCATCTAGCGAATACCATTTTGACTAACGTGTTGTACACGTCAATACTATGAATAACTCCATTACTGTAGAATAGATGATGGACAACGAGGAAGAGCAAATCGATGCCAAATATGTTAACGCTACAGCACGTTCCAAACACAATGGTGCAGATACCACACTAATATGGATGGGACCTTGCGCGTCCCAACCAGCATAGTTGACCCTATTTTCTAAGATGAGAACGGGGCACGCAAAAGAACTACGGTTAATTGTTGACAATTGTATACGGCGCGTGGGCACGCAACCGGGATCGAGTTCAAACAGCTACTCCGTTCTAATACCTCCTTTGAAATCACTACGACGACGGCCTGTTTAGTAATCGCGACCTAGCACGACAGCTCAATTATACAAATACACATTAACGAAATAAACATGAAACCATCTTGTAGGAATGTCCAAATTGTCATGCTAAAACAAACCCACAGTCGAACCAAAACCGTTTCGAAGCTATTGATATGTAAATGCAATTCATCGGTATAAGGTCATGGAATACGATGTAGGTACTATTAATAGTAGTGACTGAGACGCTACAACTCGTATTAGAAAGCATCGCAAAGGTGAGTGGCATGGGAGTTGTTATAGAAGCGCCTATCGACAATGATTGATGAGGATCGGGCTGTGGGCGGCGTTAGCTCTACTTTAGACACCCACTTGCCGATCGATGGCAACCAAAGATGGTGCTGCACTGCATGAACTCGCGCATGACACAAGTTCTTGTTCTACATTTTCAAATTCGAGAAAGTCGGTTCAGTGAACTGCGTGACTAATTACACTATACTACACATGTAGGTACGATACAAGTTTCAACCATGTGCTTATCTACTTTACTGGTTGTGCACTGTCTGGAACTCAATATTATGATAATATTTATTATTTATTAATAATAAATTATTATAAAAATAGGCCTCTTTAACATTATTTGTCAATTTGTTTACATGTGTACATACGAATGCAGATGCAGTTTAAAAAATGTGTTCACAGCTCGGTCACATGAATGAAATGCAAATTGTCCTGATGTAAAGCTGCACAAGTGATGGCCAAACAACACATCAATCCAATTCGGGATCTTCATCCAATGCCAAAACGAAAACGTAAACAGTGCGCGTGGTCAACAAACGCAAACGTTCCGGACACCGATCACTATATTGCACAGAAAATAAATTGATCCAACGTGATATTTTGAAGATAGCACAAGATAAAAAGAATTCATACACTTTCGTTAACGTAAATAGAAGACTGCGACGATCGTTTTATAGTCTTAGGTTCTACATCGGGACACAAATCCCATTCAACCGGCCTTTTGGGACCCTTAGAAAAAGTGAATACGTAATTCAGATACAAGATAGGTAATTATTTCATAGATAAGTTATGAAACGTACAGGCCACTATCATAGTAGTCGGCGGCATGGCTGCGGATGCGGCAGACTCTGAGCGTGCGCACGCGGTCCACCGGCGGACGGTGGCGGCCAACTGGCGCGCTCGCCTCTCAGCACTACGCCTTCGCGATCATCCACTGGCCAATTCCGCATCCCGCGATTCCGTTACTCCACTCTCATCATAATCACCATACACATCGCAACATTAACTGCCAATTAACAACTTAATCCGCGAGGATATTCTCATCCAGATATCGTCATCGTCATCGTACAAAATTACTTAGTTGGAACGATGACGAATCCGTTATCTTCCTCGAATAAAGATCGCAATAAACGCGAATATTTAAATCATTAACATTTATTGTTACAAATCCGGTTTCCCGGGACCAGTTTTTCGAGTTAGTGAGTTAGAGACGGCGACCATAAAGTGTTGGATTAAAATCTTTTATTTTAGTGTACCTAAGTAGGCAGGTATGTGCATAAATATATGGCTGCGGAGTCGTCAATTTGCGGAACAGATTCTTCCGGGAGATAAGGAAGTGGAGCGTTGACGCGCAACGTTTGTTTACGTTAGGTTAGTGTGTATGTGTTCGCGTGCGTCGCAGTGTCATCTCTCTCTATTTGTAATTTGTCTGGTGGAGCGGCCGCGGGCCCGAACGTGGGTGCCGTAGTACAAGCGGCAGCGGAGGGCGCCCGGCACATCGCTATACTTCCGTACTCCGTTTATAGTTTGCGCGGAAGAGTAGGGAAGGTCGCTCGAGATTTATTCGCGCGCTTTGTTTACCTACCCGTTTACGATTTTGCACGGACGGAACTTTTTCTCTGAGTCGCGGTTTCGCTTTCCTTTAACAAACGCAGACTTGTTTATTATGGATACTGAACGATTACGTTTCCTATCTTTACGAGAGACCGACGCGAAATAATACTTATGTCCACAAAATAACTTCTTAGATTCAGCACCAACATACGATGAACCACAAATTGGCTGTAAATCAATCGGGGTGTAAATTTAGCATAGTAAGCCTTTACAATCGTCCTATCAAAACAAGTTTAATGGGTGGTGCGAAAATACGGCTCCTTCACCTGTACTATTATTACACGTTAGTCAGATGCGCTCGGGAGTGACGCAAATCCGACGCATCGAGCGGCTAAGCAGGGGGGCAAAAGGCGAGCCATCGACGTCTGCCCATGTTGTATAAGCAGTAAGTAATTAAAAAACAAGCGACCGCCGATGAGCACATAATCAGCCCATGAGATCAGACCAGCTCGGCCACGTGACACGACACGACTCTGTCCCCAGTGCAACGTGAGCCGACACTTCACTATGTCATTTTGTGCAACCATGCGTGAAAGTGTGAGATTTTACAGCGCTTGTCGGTCATGTCGTGGAATAATATTATCAATCGTGTTTCGAAGAACAAACTAAGATACCTAGTAATAAAACCATTCCCAGCGTGAATATAACAAACAATAACATCGTTATCTAACATATTACGATGCACTAGTTGCACCTTCGCCGATTTCTTTCCTGAAATCTTTGCCAACAGTGTGACTAAAATAAAGTTTATTGATGATCGAATCAAATATTTTTACGAACGCAACGGAAACTGTAGAGTCGCAAAGATATCACTGTCAGCCGCTTAGTAAAATAATTCTCGCAACATTTAAAATCCAAGTTCAACCGAATCTCAGAGTGACATATCTCTGAATTTTATTTGATTTATCTCCGAAACTATCATTTTGACCGGGGCCGGTCTCGAGTATATATAACAAAAAAACGCTTATAGTGACGTCATAACACGACTGAGAGTCAAAAGCACGGCGTGGGCAGACGACGAACGACACTGAACTTACACCCTGCCCGCTTGTTGTGTTCAATAATAAAATAGTAATATAAACACTATATCTTACTCTATATAGGTCATAATCGCAAGCATGAGGACCGCATGTGTATTTCTGGATTGGTACCGTGCGGAAAGTTTAGTCATTCATTTGATTATCCGACGCTGTCTCCCGTCGGCCTTCCGTAGCGTAAAATATACGAAAACACATGCAACATCCACATATCGCGGACGACAAAGACCAACGCGCTTGTAAGAAGTTTTGACGCGAAAATTACGACTGAAATAGGGATTTCCTGTCGATGTTATAGTAATCGATAATTGCTCTACTTCATATAAATACAAGTGATATGTCATGGCGAACATTGTGTCATGCTCACAATATGTATCCGCTTGTATTTAGTAATTTCAATGGATTAAGAATACCTACTATAAAGTATGAGTTATTAAGCTGCTCCTCACACAACTAATCAAACATGTAACATGTTTACCGACTAAAATGAACTATTGATAAAATAATAAATTAATACATTTGGGAAATCCTACCTAAACCTAAAGGTTTCCATTCGAATTTCAATTATACTGACTAGTTAGGGTATAAAAGAAATTGTACTTGGAACGTACGATTCTACGTAAGTTCCATCTACCGCACTACGCTGACAGCAATCACGAAATTACAAAGTTCACATCAAATAGGAATAAATTTGCAAGATACGAAATACATTATTACGAAATTTACCAATATACGAGTAAGCTATCTCAATAATATAATACCTATAATATCAAGGTGCTCTATCTGCAATTTATCATGCTATCAGTATAATCTCATAAAATATGCGCTGGCGTAGGTACTATTTGCCAGATCCAATAATAGGGACGTTATTATCATTAATCTTAACGAGCTAATCCTTGACCTAGTCTAATAGCAGTATTAAGTGGTTCCAACCGTGATGTTTTGCGTGTTTTGTGACAGTGGGTATTAGGCAATTTAGTGGCCGATTAAAGGGATTAGGAAAGGGTACGGTCTCGAGTGTCGACACGAAATGAATTTACTGATCTGAGAATAATTTTCTATAGTTCGTGTGATGTCTGGCTGAGTAAAATAGCACAAGTGTCGTACAAGGCGACTAGTTTTCGAGGAAAATCTAGAGCCTCCGTAGGCTGGAAAATGGGCACTAGCTTTTTCCATTGTTGCGATCTCCAACCCGTCTGCCAAGCGTGGAGACTATGCCAATAACCTCCCCTTTAGTGGGAGCACCCCTAAGTCTTTTACTTTCAGTTGCAGTCCATGTAGGACCTCCCAAAACTTGAATGGGATTTTCGGTAGTGACTTTTGAAGTCTTCTACTCGTTTGTTATTCGTGAACATTATAGCAAAACCTTCTAGTGTCCAAGAAGCCGACCTCAATAAGACAAGACTGTCCAACAGTTGGTTGACCACTACCGGCGGTTGACAATTTTACCGCAATAAACATTTGATTTACAACTTACCGTTAACACGTTTACTGATGTCCTTTTCACGTAGCTCTTTGTCCGTAGTCCACACTGGTGATTCTGGTTTGTTGGATGTTCTGTAAACAAGCATTGATATTAATATATAGTTTAAGACTTTCTACTCTGAGAGGAAGTAGTGGTAGAGCTATTTAACCAGAGTACAAACACGAGGCCTTGCTTATTTCTCCGTATTATATGATTCAGTCGCTGCATACAGGACGGCGTTAGGGTATTGACCGGGATGGAGGTTAGGATTTGACGTGAGGTAAGGTATTAAATTTTACCCAATGGTGCAGTTTTTAGCTACTCTGAATAGGTACCGAGGGGTACGGAGGGGGTGTGGTGTGAGCGGGTCGGGACTACTCGGGACGTGCTAAATTAAATATCGTCGCTGACAATATTTCTTCCATCCATAGACACGTTGCCGTCCCGTTTGTACACCCGTTATGTACGTAATGTACGTATGCTCATTCGTGTACATTTTCTTTAAAACGTTATTTGTAAAACGTCCCGTTCAAACACTATTTTTAAATTATTAAAACCCAAGTAAATAAAACTAGTATTTTGTTTTTACAAAAGTAATGCCAAGCAATCCCACCGCCATACAGTGGACCGGATACCCACCCACATCGCAACCCACCTGATGGAAAATCCCCCATAAGCCAACTTAAATAACATAAGCGATACGATGTTTCCCATAACCTACCTATACATATAAACGATCACGAAAGTTAAGACCATCGTCACAGTGACAAGCCAACTTAAATGTTGTACTTCATTAAAGAATCAGTTATGATATTGACCTTTAAAAGAATGAAAGTTATTCATAAGAAAGATTTGATCGACCCACCATTTGGTAAAGAAATAAAGTGTACGTTTATTATTCACCAAATCATGGTCAAGCCGGACCCCGGGACATAAACGCCAAGATTTTTTTTATTATTATTAGACACCAAATATTTATTACATATACCGATACCAGCGGAAACGGTCACGCTTTAAAATAAATGAAATTGAGCCGTAGTGGAAGAAAAAATATATAACCGATTATTCTAATCTAACGCTGTCGGAATACGGAGTAGGCGGCCCTTTATCCAGTATTGGCAAAAGTGCAAGTCCTGAATGCTGTGAATCAGCATGACAAACATTTTCATTGTAAGTAAACGCTAATAGGGTCAACGCCTGCTTCCGAGGCACCCGGCAGTGGGCTGGTCGCGTCAGTGCCCTTCAAGACCGACTGACACAGCCCCTGGCGTCATCGCCAGAATTACCGCGATTCAGGACACGTCGATTGACAGCGAAGTGACAGTCACACATACATTATTCCCGTTAGCATGCCTTAATGTGTATACCCCAGAAACGAGTCATCGTATAGGTACTCGTGTGTAGAACCATTGTGCAGTTCGTCATGTCCCGCATTTGATTTATCATAACGTAATAATAAATTATGACGTTAAATTGCTGCGGTCAACTTCCTTTTACTGGTTTTATATCCTACTGAGATGGCGGTCAATTGCCTGGCTAGTCTAATATAAAAAAAACATTATTAATGGTGGTCGTTTCATAGCGTCGATGTTGATGATAATACAATCCATTTGTATACAGAATATGAATTAACCATTGAATTCCTACTACCAACCTAATCTTTCTGCGTGAACGACTCTATCCTTCGGTGAAAAACTTTGCGGAATTATATCTACAATATAATATGTATGAGACAGTTCACACATTGCAGATACATACTTTTGATTCGAAAATTATGGTCTCAGATAACTAGTTCGTATGCCGCGTTTATGTGAATGGCTCCCCAAATGGTGTTTAGATGACGTAAGCGTGCCACGATGTCACGGCATCGTGAACCCATGATATTCAGGGCACGCTCTTTAGATTTACATCTAAGTATACTAAAAATATTTTTGCATTAAGCAGGGCCTTAAATTTCAAAAGTAATCTTCATATTCCAAACACGAATCAATATGGGTATTTAAACGGGTGGAGCCGTGCAATAAATGCTTTGCAGATGATCCTCATATCGTTGGAATCCGGTTTGTATGGGAGGGAATAAACATAAGATTACTTTTAAACACGATTCCATTTCGTAATTTTGTCAACTACAAAACCACTTACGATTACAATTATCTGATTAATAACCCGATAATAGATAATATCTGGATCCGCTTGCCGGAACCCGGAATCCTGGTTGACAGGGCTATGTCCGCAAAGTAGCGTGCCGTAGCCCGTATTTATTTATAAAATGCCTATGAACGAAAATACTCACTGCCTGGCCTGCCTGGAGCACCGCCTGAGTTCCGCTGCGAACACGCAGAATTCGCCGAAAGTCAGCGTGAAGGACTTGCGTCTCGCGACCTGCCGCGCCCATGCCAGCATTTCGAACACTGCAACAAACCCATAAATCAATTAATTCACCATTAAAATAGTATATATGTCCGTCTATGAATCACACGGACCGACGCGACAGCATGACCTACGAACAGCAATTCCTGTCCGGTCAAGACTACATCGCTTTGCGTAATTAATGAACCTAGTTGATACGTGAGTACCGTGAACATACCACGCTTTTGGTACCTAATTAAGTTTTTCTGCAATGGTTACGTGAATGGAGCATGCTGCTAACAATATTAATTATTTACAATTAAGCGAAAGTAGTAACAAGCCAATCAAGCAGTTAGCCTTGCCACACAAATGTTTATCAGGTGTTCAACGCAAAACGTAAACCGTCTTACTAGAGTCAATTATCGAGTAGATTGATGTTTACGGCACAGCCACGAGGATAACAAAGACAATTAAGAACCGCTCACAGCACGAGTCATGCATATTAATTCATAACAGAGCATTTATTGGCACAATAACACTGCGGCGGCCCGAACGGCGTTGGAAATGTTCGTTGCTCTAATCCATAAAGGTGTAAATTGCCATTCAAGATTTTTTATGGTCATCGAATAGACGAGGCTCAATTGGCAGATCTATTTAGTACAGAGTCCGCTCGTGACGTGAACTCGTCGAATGGTTGTTGGTCATCGGTGAGCAATAACCGGCGGTGAGATCACTCGCCGACACCTGTCGCAATAACAACTGCCTATTCGCGGATATCTAACGGCAACGCGAGAAATAGACAATTACTACAATACCTGTTTCTATTGTTTACGTAATTTACCATTAGTTCATTCGATGATACGCGAATTTCCTGTTAGCACAATCGCTCGCTTTCAGCTTTTGCAGAATAGGGCAATATTTGGAATTCATCAAAAGTTATTCGAATTCATCTTCGCTTGCCTAACTAGATATGCATACCATTTCAAAAAATATTTCAGAGCGGAAACAAACACTCGTACCATCCAGAGCTTAGCATCGTTATTGCGTCGCACCCACAAACGTTATGTATCAACCGTTGGTACTGTGGTTATGACTTCACGTTCGGCTTGGTATTCTCATGCATAAAATTGGCGTCTTTGTGTCTAGTACCTACTAGATGACGCAAAAGAGCAATAAATTCCAGATCCTCTATTCGAGTAATTGGAGAATAATGGGTTCGATTAAGGCACATGTTACGACGATCTCGTTCATAGTTCTTGGCCAATATACTGCAATCTTATTGGAAGGAAGAAAAGCGAAAAGATGTGCGAGTGTCGAGTGATGTCATATTATGATCAATCAGTAAATTTCGCAAGTGCCCATTGTTTTGTGCATGTGGAGAGTTCATTCGATGATCACAGTCGGGTAAGAGTCAGACTTAGGTCATGATAAAGGTAATTGACACAATGTTATTGATGAGCAACAAGTTTCATAGATGTATCATCTGTGTTAACTCCTAAGTTCCGAATACGAGAAAACGGTTTTTTTTATTGACAGGGAAGGCACGCGGGCGGATGGAAAGCGGCCACCGTCAGGACATCAGCATCCTAAGCGGAGCCGGATCACGGATGCGGGTCCGAGATATGACATATAAATTAAATAACTTCAAATTATGTGATAACGTGCCAAGGTCAATGAAATCTATAGTATGCCAATCCTTATGTACATGTAGGTCTACATTTGAAGCCTGTGACCCCGTGCTCAAGCGTTGAGGAACGGATGATAATAAAGCGATCATCATTTACGAGTGCAAAGATTTATGGTCCAATAAACAAAGAAACCGTGCGTGAACCTAGCTCGCAGCCCCGTAAATTGTTTTAGATGACAGTCGAAGAACGTCCCTCAATAGGCTTAGAGATAGCATCACCGACTGCAATCGTTCCACTGCAAACTTTGATACTGTTGATCGAAGATCTGCTGTTTCTTATCTTTGGTAAATTGTTGCGTGCATGAGTGGTTAACAAGGCGGTCTGTTACGCAGAGAATTTCAAGTTCGATTGAAGCTAACACGCAAAGGTTTCGAATTTAATACAATTTTAGCAATCACGGTTGCTCTAGCATAAATTCTCTTAATTGATCAAGACCCGCACTTGACCGGTTTATAATGCCTACGTAATTTTCTCTATGGCTATTTAGCAATTATGTAAAATAAAATATTTCGGCGTATTTTTGTGTTTATATGAAACACACATGGGATGGTGTATTTTTATTAATTAAATCGTCACGGGGTGCCAATCGGGTCGCGACACAACCAGTCTCAGGGTTCCCAGCAGAATACCTTGGACAATCATTTTCGCCTACGGTATTAAGAGTAGCCAGCTCGATGAGGTACCGAATTTCGATGCGCCAGAAAGTACGAAACGGTTACAGATCAAAACTTAATTCAAGTTCATGACTTGTGTTACGTGTGCAAGCTTTACAGATTTTATCGTCACACTGATATTTAATTACACGTCTGCATATTAATGTATTACCAGCACGCATCTCTCATTGTAAATACTAAGAATCTTTATCTCGAATCTACACGAGTCTTCGCTGCGTCGCCATCAAATCGGAAGATTTTGATATGACTAATGTGATGAATGGGGGGGTATTATGGGCACACCTAATCACTGCGCATTCTCCTTTACTGTTAGCAATACGATGCGTGTACCAATGTATCAGATTACTCACTCGATTACGAGTAGATAAAATCATTTTGAACCTAAATTGCCTGCTGATAAAATATAGTGACTTGACTTGAGTGGTACGGTACATGGTTTTTTAGCTAAACCGTGATAAATCATAATAAGGTATTGCTCAGAATCACGATTCACGACACCGATGCAGTTTACATGACTGATGTAGATCTGAGATATGAGTAAACAACTCTATGGTGTACTGCACGGCCTTTGCAACGTTAATCTTGCAATTCATCACACTGTAATAAGTTATTGTGCGGTATGCGGAACAAACACGAGTAATTTTAATGGCATATTGACAGCGCTGTGCGGTTGATTCAACAAGGGGGTGACGTCATAATTGTTATCGCCCATTCAATCGATTAACAGTCATCAAATGCGAAAGGGATTAATATTTTGTAATGGGTACCAGCCTATGTACGATCGATATGTAGGCGAGGCAATATGTGTTAGGTTGTTACACCTACCTACGAAACAAAGCTTATAACATCATTTTCTTGCGACAATATTTTCAAGTTCAGGCAATATGTGGACTCATTTCCTTTGAGTGTCTTAATAGTAAGGGCGCATTAGATATCATGCTAACCCTTTTGAATATCAAAGATTTTAAAGAAAAACTGAACTTTAAGGAGCCCTTAAAGTTAAGAAGTATTTCAGTATTCGGGCGTTAGAATCTAGTATTACCAAGTCGTATCTATGAATCACTAAACCTTAGCCTTTAACGTAGTTCCCGTCTCTTATTTCAACAAACAAGTACTTTAAGTATGAAAACAAGGATTATATCCTCAAACAAACAGTTTGACGAAGGTTTTCCCAGTATTTTGATGAATGAAACCAACAATTGCGTGTTTCACTATAGTTTGGTTAACCTACCTGTAAATCGTAGCAAGGTAAAAACCATTAAGTAGGTAAGAATTTATTATTTCTATCCTTCGAGTAGGTAGGTACCTATATTATCTATATGTACCTGCTATAATGGTTTGATTAAGGTAACTTCCCCAGATTAAAGTAAGTAGGTAAACGAAGGCCTATATTACGTTGTTTTTATGTTTATACCTATATGTATACCTAAGTCTTCCAACTTGGATAGTTTATTCATCGAGGTGTGACCTTTTATGAGTGGTAGAGCATATCGGAATATCCCGTTCGAATTGGATTTGTTACTGAGGTAGATCCTCGCCAGATATTTGGTTTGTAGAATTTATATTATGTCCCTTGCCGATCGGGCCGGGTTCTTTGTTACTTATATACTTACACCCTATATAACTTTTAAGAACCAAACGGATTTTAAAAATATTGGATCTTAGCAGTCGCTATATAGTCGCAATAGAGAAACCAGATTATATGCAACTGCACATTGCATACATTTGCATATTTAGCCGCTTTTACTACTGATCATACTTTTAACACTACTAATTACTGATGCATTAGATTAAGATAAAGGGATAAAAGCTGTTTGACAAATCACAAGCAATCTCTAACATTACAAATCCGAAAGTTTCCGTGTATGTATGTTTATTACCCCTTCTCACCTAAACGGATGAACAGATTTGGATCAAACTTGGTAGATAGCTAGATTAGGGTCTAGAATAAGACATATGCTAGTTTTTGATACCCTTGGTATTGCAAACATCCAATTATAGGCTAGGGAACAGAGCTAAAAGAATGCAAAGCGGCTATGGTAACTACTTATCAGCCGAGTTGACCGCTTCTTTGCTTCTAACACTGTTCAGCCAGTCACCCAGAGGAAGATCATGGTCAACCTCACTTCGCCAGCGGTATAAGGAGGCACACCTAACGAGTATTGAGTTTTTCGACAAGCATCAAGCTCCGAAGCGGTCACCCATCCAAATAGAAGTAAAACAGTCTCACCTTGGCTCTTAGTAGGGTAGAGCTCGATGTCGTTGAAGAGGCCCTGCACTCGGTCCGCGGACGCCGCCTGGTGCTGCGCGCCAACGCGGCTGCCCCACGCGCTCGCCACCTCCCTGCAAAGAAATGGCAAGTTAAGAGAGGATCGAAAATACACAACAACAATAATGAAAAAAAGAACTTCTCCACCAAAGTGGTCCACCGTTGGTCTGACCGAGCGAAAAGAAATTGCACTTGGTACGGTTGTCGGACCAACAGTACCTAAAGCCTAGTCTAAGGCGCTGCCGTACGACAGACGTCGCCCGACTAATAGGAGACCTCAAAACCGCCCGTGGCACGACCGTTGCCAATTAGGACAGCGCCTAAGGGAGATGTTCGCGATTTCTTAAAACTACCACGAATGTATGTTTACACATTATAGTAAATCAAAGTGACCATAAATATTTACTTCGGACAAAATAATACTAATAGCAATAATTAATATAACGTCACGGGCTGCCAGGCTTCGGAGATTGTTCGACCAGTCTCAGAGACCCCAGCGGAAGACCATGGTCCATCTTGATTCGCCAACGACATAAGGAGACAGTCCTACGAGTGGAAAGCTCGTTGCAGTACTGAAGTTTATCTATCCGCGGGACAATAACACCAAAAATATAATGGCTTGGTGGTGGTGGAAATTGTCTACTTTGTTGATGCGTTCCTCAGGACATACACTATCTGTAATTTTACCAGAGATAGCGGAGTCTACATATTTAAAAAAAATATTCTGACACTGACCTACGTTCATATGCTTGAATATAAAAAAGTATAAGGCTATGTGAGAACTTGACATTGTTTACTACCACCGCATGGAAATTAAAAATAAGTAGCTACATAACAAACATTTCACTAACAAGTTACACCTAATACAACAGCAAACAAAACTTACATTATAGTAAAAAAAGAAAAGGCAACGACAGTTACACAAAATTTTTCAGTATGATTAAACAGACTGTCTCTACTCCGATAGTGTCAGAGCGAATGACGGAGAGATAAAACAAGGCAGTTCTTTAAATATGTACTCAATACATAGGGAGAAGGTGCGTGTTGGTGCGTGTAATCTGTCACTTGGCGTAGGTATCACACGTAGCGGCGCTAGGTTACGACACAGCCTGGCGACGTCATAGCATGCGACACCCCGTTAGGCGCCATCTAGGGATATCTCGAGAACACCATTTCCAGAAAAACAATAAATCAATACAAACAGCGTGAGTAATGCGTCAAATATTTGCTTTTGATTACTACGTATGTCTAATGCCTATAGTTTCCAATGAGTGTCAGTGTCGGGCAATCAGACCATCTATTTGCTTGTGATAAGTGATTGTTCAATTATAGTTTTTTACTTTTGATACAAACACACATCGGTGTGCTTGAAGCCTTGAACCAACGAGCTTTTTCCCGCGTAGACCCCGAAAAAACCAGCCAGACCTCTCCCAGATCACGTTTATTACGTATGCTCTCATATTTCTGTCTTGACCAGGTCAGTCCATCACGTACGTGATCTGCCGCCCGCTCTCGTGCCTTCATCCTTGCTATACTAACGCGTCGTTCGATGGAATCTCATCGTCCCGTCGCGATACATGTACTACATCCAACAAAAAGTTTCATAGTTTGTAGTAGCTAACAATAAACTCTGCGAGGTGAAATATAAAAACTAACGGTCCCCCGCGGTGTTTACTCTCGTTAATCCGAAACTATGCTGACATTCGACTATACCGCGGGGTAGTCGATATTCGACTATACTCCGGTCCTGGGTGGCCAACATGTCACTGTAGGTTTTCTTCCTACTTTTCTACCCCCTTCTCTTTCACGGTTGGAAGAGGAACAACTCTTTTGGGATATAAAATAATTTTTGTTAACGATTCATTAGTTTCGAAGATAAGTGCGTTGAAACAACCAAACAATCAAAAGGCTCTAGCTTTATATATTAGTAGTTAGGTCACTATTACTTCTATACTATATATATATATATAGATAGGTAAGCAGAGGTCGTTGAGAAACTTGCGTCGCTTCAGACGAGACGCGTCGTCAGCGTGCCGCAAATATTTGCAGAATAAGAGTTCCCACACTCGCGATGAATGGGCTCTCAGACCGTGCTAGACTAGACGCTTATTCAGTGAGTTGCACTGTGCCTAAATGCGAGCCATGGGATGGGAAACCAGCAGACGATAGGTAACGTACATTTAATTTTAAACGTGGGAGAGCTAGAACATACTGTTACACTATGCTGAAATATAGACACGTACTTCGTGTGTGGTGTGTATCCCACGTACAGTAAACGTCTTTGACAACACTTCGCGCCGATGGCAACGTAGCTTTTAGTCCAATTTCTTTGGCACCCGTACCTTACTCTACATTTGCCTACCTACTTGTAAAATTTTCGATAACTTAAAAATAATTATAGTATACCTACAAATAAAAATAATTGCGTAGTAATATCATAAATGGGCGGAGAAGTAAGCACAGGTAAAATAATAATTATTGATCTAAAACTAAATACCAAACTAATACACGGACAAGCATTGAAGTAAATTAGAAAAATGCACAAATAAAAAAAAACATGATTCGGCCGGTGCATACCGATTGCAGACATAACACCGCGGCACCGCCACGAGACGGGTCACATTACCGACATATCGGTAATCCGACACGGAACTTACAAGTGCCGACAAAATAGTCGACTCGAAATTCGCTGATACCACCCGTTCCCATGAGACAATTAATGAATTGTGTCTAAAGCTATGCGATTGCATCATTGAGTACGAATGAGTGTTGCAACACAGGAATTCATTGTAAGCGTAAAAGCATATTCAGCGTAAAAGCATACTCACAAAAAAAATGATAAACAAGCATTTCTTGGTAATCAGTGGTTCCATCGGATGTCAAAAAAATTGTCTGATTCATACAGAATTCAATTATGATGAGAATGGTGTTTCTATCCTGATTAATAATTATGTTCGGACGGACGGAAGATATTCGCCGCCCGCTAACGAATTCTACCAACCAATGCTAAACCCTGCGCTGCCTCTGCAACGGTTTCGCAATCGGTTGCATATTTATCAAATACAAATTATTTATTAGCAACAGGCCTGATGTACCCAACCCTTAGTTTAGTATCTACTCTAAGAGTTGGGTACATCAGGTCATCGTTAGTGCTACAGAGAATTAGAGAACTTCCGGTCCACATTTCAAACCTCATATTATTTCAATTCCATAAAACATGTGTTTAAAAATTTAACCTGCCGTCAACTTGTTTTAACAAGACTTAAGTGCAGTTAACCGATTATCTACTAATCTTCTCAAGACAACAAGAAATAAGATAAAACTCACTGTAATTTTTTACTGAATCGCACGTATTCAGGGTAGCTGCAATTGTGTTTCACATTATCGACAGCGTCAGCAACGCCATAAACTCCACAAATAACGCACATTATACTACATGACACGACAAATTTGATTGAAATATCCATACCGGTATCGAAAGCAAACAGGGTACTGACATGAAACAGGAATAATTAAGAAATAAATCACAAGAAGCATATAAACTGACTGTTGTTCGGAGTAAGATAGAAATATCATTGGATGCTATAATTTGCAATGACGTTATATCATCTGAAGTGACGTGAGCGGAGACAGCCTGGTTGAGGTCTCGACCCATCGATAACCGACGAGGCACCAGTGGGGAACTGATGGATGTCCAATCGAATAGATTAGGTATGTAATACTTACGTATATTGGTTACTTCCTTCAACTCAAATTCAATTTAATCAATAAATTGTGTGATCACATACCTACTCAATCTTATTTATGTATTGTGAACCTGTATGAGCCGGTAGGTAGTTAGATAAACTTGTTTATAAGTCGGTGTGTAAGTATGTTTTACATTATTTAACTGTGAAGTACTGGACGATTACCTACTGACGTTCTTTGTCAAATAAAAACCTACACTATTAATGTTTACTATGATTCCTGTTAACAGACAATCTGATATAATTAAGGTTGTCGCTCTAAAGTAATCCATTTTGGCTTAATTAGTTAAATATAGTTGGTAAATCAATAAATTACAATGTAAGTTGTAGGTACCCTTTACCATTGTCTACCTACACTTCTTGTAATTACTTATCATATATTATAGCAGAACCTTTTATTTATTAGGTACACAGAATAATATTTACAATGACAAAATGGAAAAATTACCCGACCAACAAAAATTTTAAAAGTCGTCCACACAACTTCCTCCCGGAATGGTGCCCAGGAAGCTGGATGCGTTGCCACATTGGATAGCTATACTAATCCGTTGCCCGAGGAATGAGTCAGCTTTCAGGTCACCAGTGGTGTCTTTTTAGAACTGTTCTAGATTTTTTTTGTAAGTTCTTTATATCTGCCTCGCACCAGGGTCCCACGGTTCCAAAGTTAATAATTAATGTTAAAATGTAATATCGCAGTTTCCAAATGTTCCGAATACTTTATTGTATTTCCAACATTTTGTTAGGAAATACAATAAAGTATTCAAGGACCTTCGTAAAGTCGCTTTAATTTAATGTTGTAGGTACTTTATGTACTTATATGGAAATGTGCGTGAATTGCCGAAATTTAATGAGTCACTTCTGAAACAGGTTGTAAATAACACAGTAATTTAATACAACAAACGTGAGTAGGCTACGACTATTACGATTTAGGGCGCTCTATTGAAGCCAGTAAGCCGGCTAAATATGTTACCTTACTCGTTATAATAGTATAATTATAGGTAAAAGCGAAAATTACGCTAAAATAGCAACGCCAGATTTTATATTCAACAGTTAATTGCGTAGATCGTATATAACAATTCGGTGCACAGAAAGTTTTACGCGACATCACGATATATTTTTTTAAACGCGCATAGATCTTTACTAAGAATGAATTACTTATATCGTTATGGCTGCAAAATAAAATTTGTCTGCTGCTACCAACGAATTTACAAAAGCAAAATTGCGCATAATCGATATTAACACGCAGCTTTGTTAAAACAATGTACTCTACACTAAAGAAATCTCTCTAGAAACAGTAAAATTCGATTAAAGCAGAAAGCCACCGCGAATAAGTAGGTATCGATAATGTCAAATGAGAGATGAGATCACGTCTGGCAATAACCCATACAATGGTAGTTAATTAGGCAACACCTACACACACCGAAGACAACCGGAAGTAATTACATGTTTCGGCAAACGATTCATCTCGTTACTCAGAAACTGTTATTCTCTCTGAATGAAGACACGAATTAGAGTAGGTGTGCGCGTTATCCTGTTAATCGCATTTATGCTGGTTGCCGGTAGAACAGATTCTGCTCAGTCTTGGTACAAAGTATTTGTCAAACCTTGTCAAATGTCAGCGTCACGGAACGTAATCCGGCAAAATGGTCAAAGCTCATTTACTAAACAACGCTCATGAGAAACTAGTCATACCTATACTAGCGAGAATAAAAATGACCAAATAAGAATAACAATTAAATTGAATACATTATTATTAATTGCAGTTTAGTTTTTTATGTTAATAAATCAATGTTTACAGTAATTTATTCGGATTAATGTAAATTATTAAAATATGTACCTATTGTTGTATAATAAGCTATCAAACAAATTGTGAGTCAAGTATCCACCAGTGACAAATATTCTATAAAAATACACTTATTTAAATATTTGGTAGGTACCTACCTAATCAATAAGTTGTCTGGTCACCTCGCTTTGGGTTAGTGCAGTGGCGGTAGGTATATACTTACCTAATTAATGACTTCAAAACATTAATAGTGGCTAGAATAGTCTAGACTTACGGCAGAATTACGTGTCCGCCATATTTATTTCCGCGGGAGAGTTTATTTAATTTTCATTTTTGTCAAAATCTTTGGTAGCACAGTACAAGAGCATAAGTGCATTACCACTTCAAGAAAATTTTCCTTTGCCGCTACGGCAACATTCACGGTATTTGGTGCATCTTTAGCCAAAATCAGTTTGCTAAAAGAAGGGAGGGAACCTTCCCATCCCTTATGCCCAAAGGACTCGTCCTTTACTAACAGGGTATTTTTTATGTCATCATCACAGCCCATAACAGTCCACTGCAGGACTTAGGGCCTCTCCCACAAAAAGGGAGGTCATTGCCATAATCTCCACGCTTGGCAGGCGGGTTGGAGATCGCAGTGTAACAATGGAAAATGCTGCTGCCCATTTTCCAGTCTACGGAGGCGCTTAGATCTTTTGCCTCGAAAACATTAGTCGCCTTGTACGACACCCACGAGTGTAAGGGGTTGATGCTATTCTTCTCTGCCGGACACCACACGGCCGATTTTTTATGCAATAATTAAAAATTTAATCATGAATTCTATAAAAACCGTTTAACAACTTACAGTAGTGCAAATAAATATAATTCTTAAGGTAAACATGCACTTATACTCTTGTAATGCATACATTTAATAGCTTTGGTACTTTCTTACATTGTGTAGGAGGCCCCTTGGGTGGCTTTGATAAAAACAGCCATAAAAATATGGCGATAGGCTTGTAACCTATCAAGTTTGAATGGCTGATAATACACACAAACGAGGTGGCTTATTATACTGCAATTGCAACACAGCACTTGGCATGCTATGATGTGATGTAGATTCAAGCCCAGCAGTGGACTTAATGTTTTAAACTTTTGCGGTTATTATCACACATTTTAAGAGTATGTTCCGGGTTTCCTACCGCGTACCTTTGTTGACGAGTAGCCCGATATTCCGACGCAGTTGCATGCATCATGGTCGTCCCGTGAGGTAACCCGTCATATATATACTCTTAAAATGTAGCAGTGGAGTGTTATTATATTAGGTAATAAAAATAAAAATACCTATGAAATTGCCGTTTTGAATGGAGAAAATGACAAAAACTAATTTTCATATACCTAAACCAATGTTTCAACTTGATAAAAACGACTGATCCGATTACAATGAAACTTGGTGGGTATAATTAGACAACATGAAGCTAACATACTGAAATGTATTATTCTTTCATAATTGCCTATGTTTTTGTCATAAAATTTTATCTTCTATTATGTTATACGGCAGACAAACAGACAGGCCACCTGAAGGAAAGTGGTCAACACCAGGGGCGCTACCAATGCGTTGCCCGCCTCTAAAGACCTCTAATATACCTACCTCTTGAACGTACCATGTCATTGTCCAAAGGAAACACTGTGATAAAATCTTTTCGGTCAGCCGGTGGTTCTAAGTTCTAACTAGTTAGTATGGGATAGTCGACAATTCGAACGGCGTGCCCCTGTGCAAGGCGGATATTCTGGTTAGGAGGCAAAGCATATAAAAAGGGTATTTTCAAACAATTTATAAATATGTTTTTATTTATATCCTATTTTCGATAGCAGATACTAGTTTTTATATTATATTAAAAAATAAAAATTTGTAAGCAAATATATGGGCAAAAAAATATAGCAACTTCATGCTTAAACCCCTATTACTACCATAAAGTTCCAAAAAATATCGATTGCTTTGTTTATCCAGTGACAGTTATGAGTAGATACATTGTGCTAGTTGTAGGTACTTAATTAACTATCATGAATCATTGCATTGCATTGTCCACTACTGCTCATGATAAATATCATAAAACAAACATCACGACCAGTTCTCAATCAACAAAAAAGTCCTTCCGCTCTTTTCTAGTCTGCATCTTTAATATGGTCTTCTTAAACAACACTCTGCCCACAGAGTACAATTTGCCAGACACATATATTAAAATTAACGAATGACTTATTCATAAAAATAAGCAAATAATTTTATCAAAGCACATATAACTTCAACAAAAACCTGATTAACTCTACATACCTATACCTAATATGAAGAAAAATGAAGGTATACTGAAGTAGGTATATAACGGTCAAGTGAAAACACGGCTAGGAAAGATAAACGACGACTTAGCAATCAATATGTGTCATATAAGAAAAAAAGCCGTCAAGTACGAGCCGGACTCGATCGCGGAGGGTTTCGATCCCAGTCAATCTAAATATGCAATGGTGGGCAGCGAGAAAGCCAAAATATATAAGGGTTTCGTTCTTACCTCTGGACCTCTTCAGGTTCGCAGCTCTTTAAACGCTCAAATTGTACAAAGAAAACAAAAAGTCAGCAAAAAGTAGAAAGTAGTGTCCGTGTAATGTATAGTAGGAAATCAGGGAATCGGAGTGAAGCCATAAAGATTACTTATACCATTTTAACACGGAACCCTAAAAAGAATCGAATCGTAGGGAAATGACAACATTAATCGCGATAAAACACAAACACTCGTACGAGCCAGGGAGTTGGACGTGAACAAAAATACACCATGACATCATGGCGTGCGAGCGAGACCGCAACCCGTCCCCTTCCCACTCGATACGCTCAAAATACACGAGTGCATTACTCCATTCTTCTTAAAGTTTGACAGTTAGCCTATCCATCACAGGTTGTCTGTATTATTTATTTAGCACCACAGTCAATCAATTGCGATATTGTCAACAACTACAGCCGATAACTTGTGTAAAACGTAATGTATGATGTGTAGAAAACATCAAATTTCAAGGGACGGAGAATCCTTGATTCAAATGTGCCCTCGATGTTTGTGATAATGATAATACAGACTGTTCTACTTCCGTAGTACGGCTAACGGTGTCATAATGATATGGGTATCTATCATATTCTTATTTGAGCACAATTTCAGGCGTATTTATTGGTGCCGGATGACGTTAGTGTCCTAAATTACATTGGTGACACTGACACACCTACCGCCTACCCAATAAAAGGGTTCCGTAACAGAGAACAACAACAAAAAGAGTTGTTTGATATATTTTAGAAACAAATCCTTTTTACTTAATTTAATTCAGATCAATCATTCTCATTGGCTGGTCATATAAAACCAAATTTCGCATTTTTGAGTAGTTTACTTAAAAAAAAAATCTAAATAAAATTAATGGTCCACAGAGATATATGGTAAAAAGAAATACTGCTTTAACTGTTCGTACCTCGTAGTATGATTTTGATCATACCCAATCCCTATTGAGTTAGACAGGTACTGTCGACTACAAAAAATTTATACGTAGGTAGAGTTTATAAATTATACATGGAGTTCACATAATAGCCTATTAATTTGTCACTTAAATGTTGAATAACAGAATCATATTTTATGAATTCGAGTCCACAAATCAATAAATTGTATTCAATAACAAAGTGCGATAATTAACTGTAATTATAGGATACTTTTTAGGATTTATGATGATTATGGGTCTCAAAGCAAAAACCGTTGTCGCTATAAAAGGGAGCTTGTCATATGACATCACTGTCGTATTTCTTTGACATTTCAGTACGTGGAGTTGAACTTTTTTCTCTGAGGTACAGCGGAACGACCGCAAAGTGATGTCACATGTTACACTCAACTACCGGTGGTTTTGGCGTACTTCAAAGGTTGAAATTGTAAATTTTCAAGATTTTATTCGACTCAAATATTATTGGTCTAAATCATGATGTCTCGAACTATGTAAGAACTAGAATTCAATTAGTAAAACGTTGTAAACAATCCTTACTTTACAAAATCGTCACGAACGACAATATTGCAATTAAGTGTCCATCAAGCGTAGTAAAGGAGCGATGCATGGACACCAGCAAAGAGTGACGCTACAGTAAAATAACAAACATATCGATCATTCTACTTTAAATTGCTTGGGAAGGGAATAGTAACTTGTTGCAGCATGTGCTTCAGACTCTGCAGTTCTCTATATACAGCCAAAACTTCAGAAATAACGGAGTGCGGTGCCGCTTCCGATGTCTTTAAAGCTCTTTATTATATTCCTATTTTAATAGATTGAAAGACATTATCAATCAATTCCATCTAATTAATTCTAGTTCAACTGGTAAAAGGAATTTTGACTAATCGATGACCTCATATCCTTTTTATAATGTCGGGGCAAATAAATCTGCCATCGAGTTAGCTGCCATGTTATGTTCAACGATATAGAAATAATTTATTATTTATGGTTATTTAATGCGACATTATCTACGTAGTAGGTGTGGTACATTTTTGTTATTTTTCTCATATTTATGTGCATTTTACTGCTTTATAACAAATTTCGTGATATTTTTATATCAATATTCGTGATTCCTCCCGGTATATTTACACGGGTGCAAATTGAAATATCGAACCACATTTACGTAATAAATTAACACAGCTATTTGATCTTTGTCCATAGAACTATTCTATACCTAGAGCTACTACTGCGTACTAGTAAGTATGTAGAGTAGATCATTCACGTGTCGACGGGTGTCATGTCGGCCCCACGCAGTACATAGATCGCCGAGTTGATTCGACGTCACTACGACGTTTGTACCTTTATGTAATAAATCAATAGACCAGCAAAAAAGGCTGACAGACACAAAATTAGTAATGCGCATTAAATCAACAAGTGGTGTAGCGGCGTAATTAGCGACACCACCTCCGCCCCGCGACTCGCGCGCGACCTGGGCAAACAACTCGCCATGATGTCATGCCGGTGTTGTTGACCCAACGAGCCGCGCGACCTATGTGGCCGCTGCGTGCGCGGGAGCGCGCCATTCTCTAACGATTTGTTATTTTTTCATGTTATTGAAATTATACATAGACATAATAGTACACACTGCGCGCTTAGTTTTCGAAGCGTGGAGATTTAAGCCCCGAAACCGTTCCCATGGCGCGATGATTAACAATACAATTTGTAAAGTTCGTGGCCAACTTACCTCGCCAGCGTTCCTTTGAGCTTGACGACGCCGTTGGTTTGGCAAGCTAGATGTTCAGGCGGGTCGCAGGGCAGCTGCGGGAAGTCGATGGTGAGTAGCTGGTGAGGCTCGTCGTGGCAGGCGATGGCGGCGCGCTTGGGCGGCGTCGCCCGAGGGTAGGTGTGGTGGCGCGCGCTGCTCGCCGCCGCCGGTTCCCCGCGTCGCTGCTTAGGCAAAGTCCTCGCGCAAATGGCCGAAGCGGCATTCTTCAGGTGAGCGCGAAATCTGTTGTTGTTGCCCTGGGTGCTCACAATGGCACCCTCCATTTTTAGGCCGCTATTTTACCACTACAGCACTCAATGTATATTCGAATCCATGTTTTTTGTGTTGCACTGTTCACTTATTGTCACGGTATCACATAACTCAATCGAGCTGGCTTAGGTCGAAGTTCAGATACCTATTTCGTGTTAGCGTTCGTCATCTCTCTTCCAAAATAAGATTTAAGCACTGATCCATGAACTAGCGTTTCTCTTTCGATGAATTGTGATGTCCGTTGACACAACTTGTTCATTTCCATTCCAAGTTGGTAGTATCTGCTTTCAATGAAATTATTTTTACAATTTCAGGTGAATAAAACACGGCTTATATATTCCTATTCGATATCAACTAGTTACTTTTAAACGAGGTACAACCTATATTGTCATAAACTACGCTTCATATATAAGTTTAAGAGTCTATACTCATTGCGTAGACGTGGGCGTTCTCGAGGAAAACTACAAGATTACAAACAATAAATACATAACGGCGCTTAACACCTCAGTACCTATTTCATTTTCAAAGCCTTGACCGATTTGACTTTTCTGTGGTGCTTTGGAAATGTTCGGCGGATACATTTTTTGCGGTCGCTCGCCGTTTGACTTTAGTTACTCTTTGTTTGCGTAGCGTTTTGCACAATGCACGTGAATGTTTTGCGGGTTGCGGAAGGCTTCGGTGTCTCGCGGCGCGGGCGGCGGGCGGGGCGCGGGGCGGAGTGGGCGAGCTGACATCACCGCCGCAGCCAGCCGCTCTTACATCACCGGCGACTGCCTCCTGCCTCCCACCAGCCGGCCGCCTCCCGCGCTACCCTGCCCCTTATCAAAAACCGATCGCACACGCACCACATATCTACATAGCCAGTAAGTACCCACATAAAGTTTACTTTTATGGTTGCCGCTAATTGCTGCTCACTTCTGAGCAAAAACCGATATCGCATCCCATATACGTACACCAGACACGATAAACTTGTCGATCGAATAAAGCTATAGTTCTTATTTGGACCTCGATTTAGTTTTACGATTACGACTTCAACGCTGACGAGACAAGTTGGTTTCCTAAACAATAATCGTTGGAAGCTCGAGCTAAATATACCTACTACAAATCTTAAGTCATGTATGTGCATAATTGTTTAATTGGGTGTGGTTAATTCGATGATCTAAGGTGTAGTCGGAGGTGTAAAGCAATTATTTTCATATTAACCTACACCTAATTCACAAAATTCAATGCCGTGTAAAATTCATAATGACATAAGTGCCTGCTATGGTTGTAATTTGGAAGAATAATGCAAGTTCCTTCAACAAAACAATTCTATTCAGGTTAAATGCAATTTAATCAAATTTAAAAAACACAGTTTGCAATGTGCTACCAGCATCTTTTCCCACGATAACTTTCAGAAAATTATCTCATAAATCTCAACAGGACGGATACAGCGATGTCGGGACTGTGCGTAGAGACGTGGGAGTTGTTGTATCAGCCCAGTAATACAATTTCCTCTACAAGATAATCAGCTTAATATGCGCGCTTTTCTCAAGGAACGATAATAGTGATTTCAACATTGCTTAGTAATGCTAAAAATTAAGCTCTACTTTACGAGTTGGTGTACGACTATTCATTTTAATAAATACGAATGTTTGTTATTCGTTCGCGTAAAAACAACAAAACATATTGTGACGAAGTATTGTTGTGGCTTATATCCCAGACTAACACAATTTTTTTTATACTACGCAGTGACAAACGAGTATACAGCCCACGCGGTAACTTTTGCCCATAACATCTACCATTCTGGAATTTAGTTTGCAAAACTGCAAAACTGTAGTTAAGTTTTCACTGTGAGGACTAAGATATCCAAAAATTCAACGTGTTTCCCGCGAGAACCTTTTCGTCCCATTTAGTAGCTGAAATTCGTAGCTACGTAATGGGAATATAATTTCCCATTACGTTACTATAGGAAGCTAGGTACGTAGCTAAATACGAATTTCAGCCACGAAATGGGACGGGGCTGAATACGACATAACCGTTTTTTCGGGCACAATCTATGATTTATGATTTCACTATCGAATAATAACCGAGCGTCTGATTTCAATAATAATAGATGGATACTTTACAACACTTAACAATCAATATAACAGTTAAATTCAAACCGGTTTAGTAGCTTAACGTGTCAAAAAGCGGATAGGTGCATTGTAAGCAATATTGGAACGTATTTGATAAGGTGTATAGGCCAGATTCGCTTGGTGGCGGAAAACACGAGGTCAGGCTTTGTTATTTGCCGATTGTATTCTCATCTAGACTGCGAGTTGAAGACATCCTCTCAACAATGCTCTCACTGGCTCTATCTAGCTGTTTAAGTTTCAAGTACTTGTGTACAACATTTTATGACCGTACTCGAGAGCTAGGGGTTTCAGAGATAAAGACAAGAATATCTAAGTATCTCTTGATGTTAGCTTCTTTTAGTTAGATCGTGTTTGTCACGAGGACCTCTAGACACCAACATTGTACAAAATTTATGAAAGAAATAGCAGCAATTAAAATACGATAAAACTACTCGAAGAATTGAATATTAGAACATTTTGCGACAGCCTTACGACGTCCTTGTAAATACGCATGTTAAAGTTCAACGGGTGACCTAACACATTGACACTAGCGGTGACGACAAATTCATAGAACTACATAGGTATTCACCGCCTTCGATTTGATAAAATATACATATCGCTTTTTATATCAGTTATATATTTTTTTATACTACGAATTATGCATTTAGGTTGCAGGCAACAAAAAACTGTACGTTATTTTCATTTTTTTTTCTATAAAATACAGCCTATGTTATTTGCTGATAATTTATGTTTATGTAGAAGAAACAATTTTTAACTTTATAATTATTCTTGTTTCAACTTCCTTAAAATCAGAGAAATAAAAGTTATCAATAAATAGGTATACTTAAGAACATTTGCACCGTAAATATGATGATATCATCGCTATACCTTGGTACCGGGCATCCTGTCAAATGTCTTTTCTATAGGTAGTTGCTAAAATGTTTCTTACAGGTATTGTAAATTGCTGGGCCGGTAACTTAAAGAAAATTCCATATGAATAATAGATAGGTCCGTCCATGAATTCACGGACTACCGATCAACAAACAAACACAACCTCCATATTTCGTAGCTAGCTACGTAATATCTATTTATCTATGCACTTCAACTTTTGAATCGAATAGTAAAATACATAAGCATCATCCTAGCGCTTTTCCCGGCAATAGTAAAATAAAATAGTATTGACCAATATTACCGGTAAGCACTTTGATATTGCCACAAACTGAGACGTTTACCGTTATGTTCATTTCAGTCCAACACATTCATCGAACTTATGCCCGATTTCACTAAATTTAGGCGATGCCTTGATATTCCTAAGCATTTAGGCGGCACAAAATCGGAGTCATAAAGTTAAAAGCGACTTAGCGAGTTTAGATTTACCTTATGTTGGTGAAATGCGTTATTTGTTAGGAATATTTTAAACCATAGGCGTCAATTTAGTTCAATCGGGCATTTCCTCTTTTACTGTATTCATATGGTGCATTAGGTACATTTTGTGCAAAACTTTTTAAAGAACTTTATCATTTATAACTCTTAGATAAAATCATGTGAATAATTTCGTCAATCTATCTTTACAATTCTAGTACATATCTTTAGAAACCGCATGTGTACAACTTAACCGTACCTAAAAGTTTTAACCAATCGCAATGATCCGTCAACTGATTAAACCTTACCGCATTGGTTCGTTGACTTTAATCTACTCGTAAAGCTGTCGCCGCAATTTATCTCTTAGCTTAGATGAAATCTGTCGCAATTTTCTCTAGCATGTCGAATATCAAAAATATTTTCATCTAGTTCTGGTGGTTTGCCAAAAACTATAAGTATTGCACGACAAACTTAGATTGTATGTAAATAAAGAACTGTTGGAGTGCGTATAGGAAGCTATATAATAAAAATTGCTTACAAAACAGTTCCAAAAATAGTTAACTTTGTTTCTAACTTACATAAAGTAGGGTGTCCGTCAGTACACTACTATTCGATAACGCTCAAACAAGGAACGTCGAAGCGAGCCCAAGCGGACATGGAAATTATCGGCGTGTTTCATTCACCTGATGTGAACGTTAAAGTATCGATATTGCTCGTACATTTGACCACTAAGATTGCTATACTAAACCATAAATCAGGTTCACACAACGTCACTGTAAATAAACTGACATGTTTGTCCAATTAGCGATAGTCGGTGTAGGCGCGTGGTGTCCGTGCGCACGCACCACGCGGTCGAGCTGAGCGCACAGCACTGGCATAGGCTGGCTCGCACGATAGCGCGCCGGCCGCCCGCTACCACGAGACCTTACGACGTGCGCCAACGCGACCACCGCCAGCGCCGCAAACTACAACAACACACCGATTCACAACCCAACCGACCACAAACAACGAACGTGGTATGGAGCAAGCTACACTGATAACAGACACATTGTAACGCTACGCATAAATAGCCAGTACCTACAGTACTACACCTCTAAGCTTGGATACACAACGCATACATGCTCACGTAGTACAATAGATTAGTAAACAAACTATAGCAAATAACGTTACCCATGGACTGACCGACCGCACATAAGCCGCTTTTTGTGCAATCGATTTTTATTGCTCAATTGAGATTTGACCATTTACATTTCGTGAAATATTAGGAAAATAAGTAGCTACACTCGTAACACTAAGCTGGATAATTTACATCTTACCTTCTGAACTCATGGAATAAACTAAAAAAAGGCACAGCTAGTGGAAAGTTTGACTAACAGTTATTACCTAGTTACCTACGTTATGTACACCATTATCTTTAGCTACGAGTGTACATACGTGCGGTAGGTATACATGTTCAGTGAAAACATGTCAAGTAGGTATTGAGTTGATAAATGGATGATGTCATGTAGGTACACCAACCCTCTGGCAATGAATGAAAGGAGTAATAAGACATTATTTATGTTGCGCGAAAGAAAATACGACTGGCTCTCACTTAGTTTAGTATACTGAGTACGAAGCGCCAGCCTTTCACATAACACCTAGCTTAGTCATTATAGTACCTAATCCAATTAATCACTAACGTGTATTGAGTAACCCTTCAATCAAATAAGTAACATAATACGGCATATTATAATGATTGACGGAGTTTTTATACGATCGCAGTGGTAGAAGGACGGGCAGCCAACCTCCTGTGGAAAGTTAGGTATTGTTGACACGCATAACGTACATTAAGGTAAATGTCAGCTGACATACATGACAATACAAGCGTTGTTCTTGTTACTCAAACTAGTAAAAGTGGTGATAGCAGTCTAGTCAGACAGACAAACAGAGTACTATCGACCGACAACATCAATTCTAGCGGTCCCGCTTTCTGCCAGGGTCCGCTATCCTTACATAGTAAGCCGTTCTCTCTTACATACGACTCAGAGATATCATACCATGGGCCTCCCGCCCGTCGATACCATCAGGTTTAGGCACATATTTTTCACGACCCAAATCGACAAGTAACATTATATCTTCTAGTTATATATCTACTATCATCACCTTGGCTGTTCATTTATGACACTGCCTTCACACTGTAGTGTCAGAATATACTTCCTTTCATATCTCCTCACAATTCATGTATACGTTTAGCTGTTCAGTAACATCCTCTTTCTTTTATAGTGTGGTATAATATGAAGGAGAAGCGGTAATGTGGGGCCGATGGACCATATCCACTTCTGGTGGAACATGGAAGGGGAACGGAGGTAGAGGTCGTCTAATCTAAAATGACGCGCCCCACTATCGCATTAACGCACACAAGCAAGTTTAAAATATGGACGCAATACATATACAAATGCCGTTGTAATTGGTCATTCAGATGCCGGTGAGATTCAAACGTAGAAGAACGCGTCGTTTATTGGCTCCCACACTGATGAAGTGTCGTTATCAATATTTGCACTCACACATCGAAATCAACTAACTAAGTAGTGGGGCGCGTCATCTTAGACTAGACGAGCTCTACCAGTTTATGAAGTGCCAATGCCCACCACGCACACTCATTGACGTGCAAACCATAAAATAGCAAAAGGCATTGATTTTGAAGGTGATTTCCCAACGATGTTCGCTTGCTTGTAGTTTGCTTTAATCATCGGAGTGTCTCCGAGTCTCTTAGTATTACATTTTAAATTCTAAAGGCTAAAGTCGACTTTTCAATTTGGTATATTCCATAGGTGGCAGCTGTAATCCATAGGTACAACGATCGATAGACTCGGAGAAGCTGTCCCGGTTTAAAGTATCACCTAACCTTCGATAACCATAGTCGAGGCTCTATTGGATCGCTCCCATACCGAACCTTAAAATTTTTTATAGAGCTATGGGCTTCATTACATTTATTCCTTAAGTAATTCTAAGCATTTCTAGCGCGGGTTCCATGAAAACAAATGCTGCTGCCAGGGGCGAGGCGGGGTATAAAGGACCCCTAAGCCCACCATATTTTTAAAAAATCTGTAAGTTTCCCGCTGGCTACTACAGCAAGTTTGGTATCATTTTCGTTTAAAATAAAGATGTAGCATTCATTGCCGGTATTTATTTTAATCATTTTCATAGTAATATTTTAAATAAATCTTATAAAAGTAAAAAGTTAACAATTGTTTTTCTGCTTTGAGAGCTACTAACTTTTAAACAACAGAAATATAAAATAAACAAAAAATACTCTAATAAAGCGTATTTTATGACGATTCTAAAGAACCTCTTGCAACTAAAAGTTGGTAACAAAATTGTGTAACGTTGCAGTAGTGACAATTCCCTCTAAGAGGCGATTTACCTATTTACAAATTGGCCTGTATTATCAGGCTACTATGGTAAGTTTGGTACCTTTTTTATATAAATAGAATATGCAGAATTCATTTCTGGCATTATCTTAATCATTTTCATAATATTTTTTCTAATAAATCGTAAAAACGTGAAAAGTTTACTATGATTTTTTAAACTAACTATTTTTTTAATCTATAAAGCTACAATAACTTTTTAATAGCTCATAAGCCATCGGAGCTTCTGAAAGTACGATAATACTAATATATAAGACACCAATTTAGATAGTCATGTTCATATCAATTGATTGAAAAAAACTTTAAAGGGAAAAGAATTCTGTTCGCATTAATTTGCATTTAAAGCAGTTGCAAAAATTTGTATATTCTGAAAGTAAGTAAGTTACGGGCACACTTGCAATATCTGGCAAGTCAGATCGATAATGGATACAAATGATTTTTTCTATACATCCACCAACAAGAGGAACGACTTCCTACGTATCTAATTCAAAGTGATCCAAGGAGAGTGCCTCCTAACACATAGCACCGAATCCTTGTCATGGACTTCCTGGTACCTAAGTAGTAGACGGCCTATTGCAAATCTTTACGTGTCGTCTTTTGAATCCGCAAGTCATTAAGTAGTGGACTTTATAGAGCAAGAGCCAGAAGGTTATGGAGGCAGCCAAATGCCTCCATTGGAGCGCAAAGGCTAAAACCACTCTCTCTTTCAGCTGCTAGAGCTGGAGAGTGGTTTCAGCAATTTCCACAAGTCCACTCAAATTCAAACGAACTTCATTTCGATGTGTTCGAGGTGGTCAAAGAATTGACAAAGGCACGGGGTGCTGGAATCGTGGGGTGCAGAAAGCAGTCAGGGACAAAAAGGCATGTGCCATGAAATCGCAGCGAACTAACTCTTCTCCGGATAAAGATGTGCTAAGCTAAAATAATAGTGGAAAAGTTTCGGTTTTCAAAACAGTTCCGCTCAAATCAGATACGCTAGATGTTTGCACTAGGATATCGGAAACTTTACAACTAATAAGTAATACAAAGTTCTTGAACGTACTAAAGACCATAGAGTTTGCCAGGAATATTCCTTGCCAATTCAGCTTTAGGCCGATCTGTGACACCTACTGCAGTAGAAATCAACCTCTGCATTTCAGTGGATCAAAATCTGTGCCGGAGGCGAACATTAGAATTATCCAGGTCATGTATGCCAATACTGACACCGTGTCTCTCCCCGATTGCCGTAGATATTCACCAGAGTTCAGTCCATTGTCTGTACTTTTATTGCGTTATGCTCGATGTTCTGTCAGCTGAAATTCCGGACACGCTTCTATAACTCAAAGAATACGCTGATAATATCGCACTTTTGCGAGCAGGCTTAGACAGGATCTTGAGACTAGGGTAAACATGTCTAAGGAAGTGCTAGAAAACGACGGATTGAAGCTGAACATCGCCAAAACAGAGTAGCATGCAAGTATGGCTAACTGCAGCGTCAAAATTGTGCAAACCATCCGTAAAGGGAACGAAGATGCCAATAAAACAGATAAATTGAGGTTTATCGGATCTGTGTTCCACGAGTCCGCTGACATGGCTCCGATGTCAAGTCGTATTTCTGAAGCTTAGGCCAAATCTCCTATGACGCTAAAATCCCGATCAAGCTCCCTGATCTTACTTAGAAGAACATAATATTAGGCCTGTGGTTAGGCCTGTATGGCTACCACGCTAACGAACTACTTCCGCGAATACTACGTCAACGAAATGAAAATATTGCGAGAGCTTACGATAAAGACCGCAAGGGCTGCGAAGAGGCCGAAAAAGTGGGAAAGCGAACCCTGGCAGAACCTGGGTTACTTGCTAGGACGATGATGATAGTTGATGGCTGCATTAACGTACTCTAAAGCTCTGATGGCGTACGAAGTATACCGCCTCCCAGCGAGACTTGCCACCACTGCGAGGTTACAGATTTTAGTTCCAACTCCTTGTATAGTAAAGGTAAGATTATTATAATCTATCATCTCGTAAGCGAGAGGTATCGGGTCAGAATTCCATTGCGGCCATGTACCAATAACTCGATCTGATATGTGTACATTAGTGGAATGCTAATCGATGGTCTTACGGTGAGGGAAAACATCGCAGTGTAACCTAACCAGATTCGATCATGGTTACACATTCAGCCTCCTGAATGTGTAACAATGATCCAATCTGGTCAGGTTCCTCTGGTAGCAGGGCACGTAGGTCAGATAGCAGTCTTGCTATATATAATAGAATGAAAAAAATTATCCAGTCCAATTTGTAAATCGTCTCCTAGCGGGAGTTGTCACAACTGCAAGTTTACTGAATTTTTTTACCAACTATATGTACTAAGAGGTTCTTGAAGTTTATATTGTTAGAATCAGCATAAAACATGCTTTATAAGGGTATTTTTGTTCGTTATTTGTTTCTGCTATAGTTCGTTACATAAGAGTTATTAGCTTTTAAAGTAGAAAAAGTTTGATTACTTTTTACTTTTTTACATGATAAACATAAATACCAGAAATGAATTCTGCATCTTCTATTTATTTGAAAATTATACCAAACTTACCATAGAAGCCTGATAATAGAACCAATTTGTAAACAGGTAAATCGCCTCTTAGAGGGAATTGTCACTACCGCTAGGTTACAGAATTTTTTATCAACTTTTAGTTGCAAGTTTATATTTTTAGAATCGGCATAAAATACGCTTTATTAGATTTTTTTTTTGTTTGTTTGTTTTTTCTGTTGTGTAAAAGTTATTAGCTCTCAAAGCAGAAAAACATTTGTAAACTTTTCATTTTATACGATTTATTCAGAATATTACTATGAAAATGATTAAAATAAATACTGGCAATGAATTCTACATCTTTATTTTATACGAAAGTGATACCGAACTTGCTGTAGTAGCCAGCGGGAAACTTACAGATTTTTTTTAAATGTGGTGGGCGGAGAGGTCCTTTATAGTCCCTTCGCCCCTGGTAGCAGCATTTTTTTTCGTGGGGCCCGCGCTAGTAATGCGCGGTTAACTTAAGGAATATATGTGGTGAAGCCCATAGCTCTATAAAAAAATTTAAGGTTCTGACCAATAGAGCCTCCACACCAAGCTTCTTGGCTGCAGTGACTTAGGGCCAAAAGCTCGATATAACGCCCAAAGTTACGTCAGTATCAATATACTCTGTCTAAAGTTCAAGCTTGACGTCGGATCATATTGTACTGATGGCGACAGAACGGTTCGGATGCATCTCGGTAAGACGGAGCTAGGTAGACTGTGCTCTGTGCTTAAACTGTGGTTTGGTGACATGTGTGGTTCAATAGACACTTGCCGGTCTATGCCACGCCTCAGCGTGAACAGCTCAGAAACTCCCGGGCTCGAGGTTTCAGGTCGGGTCGAGGAAATTGGTGAATTTTAATTTCTGTTCCGGGTATGGGTAAAAAATTCCACGCATATAAAATTTCGTAAAAATATCTTACATGGCGGCATTAATTACTCTATTTTAAGAATAATGTGGCACACAGACCGATATACAGACTGTGTGGGGGATTTTGTTTTTAAAATAGAGTTCCAGGATGAGAATTAAAATGAACTTAGTCTGTTTTATTTGTTTCTCAAATAAAACAAATACGGATTAATCGACGGTATTATTTTATTTAAGATGTCTGGGCATCGCGTGTTTTGGGCACCTTTATTGATTTTTGTCATTTATTTTAGTTAGGACACTACATGAACCTCGGTCCCCTTCGATATTCCACTAGGTGAGGATTAAGTCATAGCTCATCTATTCGACCTTCACATTGCCAGACGCTGAAAGAAAGAGGACGTGTCGTGCGTCAACAGCTAAACCTACAAGTCCAAGATATGTGAGAAAGAGATATAAAATATGGATATGCTGACGACACTACAATATGAAGAATGTTTGTCGTAAATTAACGGCCAAAGAACATTACGAGATGATATGATGTTACCGGTCGATTTAGTCGGTGTCAGAAAAGAAGTCTTAATTGGCGGTAGGTCCAACTTGTCGCTTGTTTGCAACAAGCGATGGATTTACATAGTCGGATGCGAGAGTCAACTTTACGGCGCGAGGATGCCGAAGACCAGGCGAAGTAGAGAGGAAAGACCAGAAAAACGGACCCCGTCAGAAGCCGGGATTGAACGCTCGGATGAAGATTATGACGGATTTAAGTGGGGTGTAAGCTTCATCGAAACATTTCATTATAAATTAGCATTAGGTATGCTTTTATAACTTGTGCGTTCCTTTATCTGATATCGATTATAAATACCAATTCAATTGCGTCAAATAATACTCTTTAGTGTCAATGTATCGCGTATCTGTGCTAAATGATGTAGTGTAGATATGTATAATACAAAGGATCTATTTTAAAAATGGATTAAATGAAGTCGAGGTGTAGAAACGACCTCGATGATCAATCTGTTCGCAACTTCGCGCGAACATACTCGAGTCGATACATCGAACAAAAAAATAGTATTTCTGTGCATCGCGTGTGTCGAGCCGAGCGCGAGCAGTCGGCCCCTGTGCGCTCGGAACAATGACCAAAATAAAGTTGATCGCGGAGAGTCCGCCGCGATATTTTGGCAGTCGGCCGGTGCGTGTCGCGGGCGCCCGATGGCATCATCGCCGCCGAGGACCGTGACGTCACCGCCTTCTCCAAACGTGGCCGCCAGACCGAAATAGCCCCCGGCCCCCGCCCCGCCGCCGGCCCCTCGCACCGTACCGCCGTCACCGACGGATTTAGCCGGCCGTGCTGTTCAACTGTGTTCAACTCAACTCTCAACACCGACCGGTCGTAGGGCGAACAGAGCGACGTCGTCGTTTGTTCCGTCCAATCCAATCAGTCAGCGGATTCGCTTATTGCAACTCCTAGCTGGATGTCTGGTTTCAACATAAGTTACTGGCTGATCCGACGCGACTTCGTTCGCGGTATCCTATTTCTACCCTACTCTATCTACCCCTACTCACTCACCCTACACCTACAGAAAACGTAATAGATCTAACAAAAAAATAATTAGCTGAATAGGTGCAGCGGCTCTGAAATTTTGCGCGAACATGCAACATTTTGATTGCATTTCATCCATTACAAACAAAAATACAAATATTTTCTCTTTATAATCGTATAGAAGTATAGTTATAACATACTTATTAAGTCTATAAGGTTAGCTGAAAAGTATCCCGTTGTAGATTAAGCTCGCCTTTGCATTGTAATATCGTTTTCTTTTTATTAATGTGCTGTGTGTGTTTAATAAATATGTAATGTGTTTTATTTTAATAGGTATTGCAATAAAGAATTAACATACATTCATTCTTATAGCGCATGCGCTTATTGCGATGCGGGCATGTCTGCCTATTCCCAAAACGAAGTAAAAAGAGTCATTTAAAATGTAATATAATTAAATTTATAATATCTCTAGAGCCACATAATGGCTCTATTGTGTAATTACTCATTATTAAAGTACGGGTGTCATACGTTTTTTAACATACTTGTGAGGGAAAAGCTAGAAAGAAGTACTTACCTTTATTCATCAGTCCGACAAAGATAGTGCGACTCGAATACGCTCCACGATAGGTACACGACGGCATAAAATATATTGTAAATATCTCTTTAATTTTTTTCGCATGCGCCGGAATTTTTTTACGCAGGCGCGCATGCTGAGGCCCTAGCAGGACTGCCAAACAGCCTAATAATATCAATTAAACCCATTGTCTGTGTGAAGGGTGTGGTAATCGGCAGAGTAGAACAGCACCAACCCCACCCTGTCCAGTCTGATAGTATGGCTCTATGACTAATGTCTTATGGCAGAGAATTACCTTAATAAACCAGTACCTAATGGGCAGCAGCATTTTCTGTTGAGTGTTGAGTCTGGACACCTTAAAGGCTAAAGTGAATAGGCTGTTCCTAGACAGGCTTGCTCCATCTTCGGCCGCATTGTCCAGAAAAAAAAAAAGTCAGCTGATGTCCAATCCGCGTGGAGGATGCCTTTAAGCCATGCATTGGACTGTTTTAGACTGTTGATGTGATTTGCATATCTACAATATTTAAAAAATCTAGACGTAAAATCTCTGTACTCCAAGCCAAAAAATATTACCGCACAAGTGATTAGCTTTTACAGCGCAGTGTTGGATGCCTTTCAGCCAGGTGGAGTGACAATTTGAATTGGCGATCATTGGTGGCCAGCAGTATATATTTTTATAGAATTTTTAGGTTTGTTATGCATTTTTATTAAATCAAGAAGTATCTAATACTCTTCAAATTACGTGCAAATTATTTTTCTAATACTCTTCAATTATCGTGTTACTAAAGCTAGAACCTAAAAACCTATAAAACTAAGAGCAGAATTTTCCCGGCAATCAACCATAACAAGGTTTTATTCCGTTGTACACAACACCATAGATAGAACACGGGGACGGTTTAAAAATATATCACTTAATTATACTCCATTAATCATTTTGTTTCATAGCAAAGTACTTGTCACTAATCCAAATATGTACCTATATGGAAAAAGTGACTGATTGACTGATATATCAACGCACAGTTCAAACCGATGGAAGGACGAGATGTGCTTGAGATCGAGATATTCTGATAAATTATTTATTGCTCACACAAGAATAATGACATAAATAAGTAGAGAAAATCCTTATCTAGTTGTGGGCAAAGGCGGCCTTATCTCTCCCAGGCAACCTTTGACTAAAAACTAGCGAACTAATAGACGGGGAGAAAGCATCGAAAATCTCACTTCATTTACAACCTAACAAAATCTAGCCATCCCCCGCGGTAGTTATAGACATGTACCTATAGGTATCCACCGGCACGAAGTTAGGATCTGTGTAAACTTTCTACTCTCCCGCAGGAGTCCATGTTTTTTTTCTGGCCTCAAAAGGTATAGATAGACATAATATTTATTTAGCAATTTCTACAATATAAATAAACAAAATATTTCTTACTAACATAAATTAGGTGAAATATTTTAGTGTAATGCCAAACCAGAGCTCAGCTCAGCATATGCTATAGACAGGTATATACACTTGTGAATAGTAAAGTTTCCTGTTCCTGAAAGAATCGATGAAAATTCCAAAAGAATCAGAATTCCGGTATCGGAGATTAGGTAGATTTCATTTATTTCCCAAAAGTAAATACAATTTCATTATGATCATATTCAATATGTCAAAAATGTGTTTTCATTTTAGGACAACTTCCGCTTTACAGAGCTTTTGTCTTAGCATACAATTAAGTAATCCTTACTCGAAACTCCTACTGAACGTAATAAGTAAATTAGGGAAATAGGGTAAATTAGAAACATTGAAATGAATGAATCAAATAAATATAAACTAGTTCATGTAGAAATCGAGAGCAGAAAGTAATGCAACACAGACAATAGTCTACCTGATTGAAGACAACGGTGACCACCGTTGTTCAGATATGGTGAAAGCCTTTGCAGTTCCCATGCAAGATCATTTTTCCCGTAGGGGCAAGCAAAGACCATATTGTTCCACTTGCTACAGTCCTGACCCGATAAATCTCTCTAGCTTCTTCAACATTCATCAACCTTTTCATACATGCTCGGCGGAACTCTTGACCTTTCTTTAAAATATCACCGACTAGGTTTGACTTTAATGAGTTGTAGCTTATGTGTTAATCCAGGTTTTAAACTATATGTATGACAAATTTCATCCAAATCCATTGAACAATTTTTGCGTGATTCAGTTGTCACTACATACAAACTTTTACATTAATAATAGGATTTGATCGTGATACGTTGTGGTCTTTCCCTTCCAACGTTCCTTCTCTCCTGCCACATCATTCATCCTCCCTACAGGACCATACCAACTCAGGATCCCTTTCTCTAGAATTTTCGTCTATTTTTACTCCAGAACGTTCCCTTATTACTTTACTTTTCATTGACAGTCATCCCATATTTCTTAACGCTGAACTTCCAGACATATCGAACTATCGCTTCCATACATTAATATTGGAACGAGCACCCTTCTATGAGAAAATAATTTCATGTAAAATTGGTTGGCCAAGCCACGTAAGCTCTTAACGATTTCACTGAGAAAAAGTTATCAGATCTCATGAAGAGCCAAGTTTCTAACTCCTCGAAACATCCCACCCACCAAGGGCTACCCAAAATTACTTGAACACGTAGTTTTTATTTTTGGTAAATACTTGTGGTAAATATCACAAGAAAGGAATGGGAAAACTCCAATCTTCTTCATCCATTCAATTTTTATGATGTAAGGAAGCACTTTCTTACCCTAGGAAAATAATACGATCCCGTGCAATAGTTTAATGTTCAGAATTGCGAACGCACGCGGTTGAAAATGGCGGGGCCGCTGTTGCTGTAAATTGGTTTCAATGACATTTCCGATATTGGGGGATCCTGATGAATTGATGAGTCGATTCTAGGTCTAGGGGGATCGAGCTAGGGATCCTGCTACACGAAATATCATTCATATCCGATTACCACGTAGTCATACAACTATTGACGAGCAAAAACCCAACACTCATTCTCGCCGCTGCAATTCCTGTTTTACTAGGCGAGACATACAGCGCCGACCCTAAGAAACAGTAGTGGAAAGCTATTATACTAAGTTATTAACACCGCATTATTTAAACTACGCATAAATACCCTTCTTTCTTACGACTATATAATTGCAAAGGCAGATAATAAATCGAGCTAGTCAAATCAAAGACACGCAGGTTTCGCTCAATAACCAGCTATTGACTGCGTGTTGCAACTTAATTGAGTAAAGAGAACGGCATTGCAGCGCAGCCGTGATGATAAGACAAGCGAGTTACATTGTAGGCTTTGTGTGCGTTTATGTGCCGTAACGTAGACGTGTTACACGAAATCTAGGCTTCGCGGTGCGACATCCCAGCCGGCCATTCACTGCGGAGCGCGCGACAGCGCGATCGGTTCCGAGAAACCTACTCGCGATTCCTGGAAGCGCTACTACGGCCGCACACACACACGATCCGCGAATACATATGTATGTGTATACACGTACACACACGGCACCCACGGCCCTGATAACATGCAGCCGTGACGCGGCGTATCGGTGTGCTCTCATTAACACGGTCTCGGTACTGCGCGCCCGTTTCGGCTTACACCTAATAATCAAACAATTTGCTAAACTGCGCACAGTGAGTTACGATCCCGATGTTAACTAACGCAAATGGTATGGGACATGTGTAATAAAATCTGACTAAACAATCCACCGTTGCGTTTGCACGCACTCTGATGAAATATGCAATTGAGTTGTTTGCGGTGGAGCAATGTTATAATGTGCCAGCAGAACAATTTGCGTTCATTCAGAACGCCTGCAATTCTTGTGTTTAAGAAAATTTGCAATGTAACAATAAATTATAGTACAAATATTGACAACCATAAGCTTTCGAGAAATAAGAATATCATTTTATAAGGACTTCCTAATAGAATGAGTCGTGATTTGATTACCGACAAATTGCAGGTCAACAACAACGAGCCAATGGTCAATCGTGACAACTATATGCTCCAGCTGATTGAGGATCAATTGAACTGACAATGGTACTATGTACATCCTGCTCTCTTTCATATTCAATAAAGATATTGATGTTCGTAGTAGAATTGTGTGTGTGGTCTAATGTCCTCTGTATTTTTCCACAAAATGGAAGCACATTTTCATTCCCCGAGACTGATGTCATTTTATTTTCCCAACGGCATTGTAACTGTTTTTTATGTTGTAACTTATCGTAAAATACCATAGGCACAGACAGAGGTTAACATCTTAGCGTTAATGTCCCCGTTGTGCTCTCGTTCTGGAGCCAACCAAAGGTAGACCTTGACCATGATCCAGGATTTGGCAAATCAGATAATTGCAGTGGAGCGACTGGCATCTCACCTCCGTGACCCTGCTACCAGGGAACCTGGCCAGATTGGATCATGGTTACACATCAGTCGCTGAATGTGCACGTTTCATTACGATGTTTTCCCTCACTGGAAGAGCTTCGGTTAGCCTTAATTCAGAAATGAGTCATTGGTACTAGCCGCAATTTTCGATTCCGAACCCGCGATTCGAACTTGGTACCTTACCTTAACCACTCGGCCATCGACGCTTCTACAAAATTTTCTACAACTTTTCCTTTTACACACTGTTTACGTTTTTCGTGATTTAATAGGCCATTTAAAAATCATTTATTTTTGCTCAGTACCTATGTCTAAATAGAAAATAGTGTAACTCACGAATTCCGTACGGTTTTGGCTGTAGTAGTGACGTGTACCGATAAGCGCGCGTATGCATGACTGACGTTATTCCTTGAAAAAAATTTGCGCGACCTAGAAACAACTGACAGACGAGCGCTATCTATAGTTCTATACCCTTATAGTTTCGCCATTTCCGTCTGTCTGTCTGCGGCTAAACCGAAAACCTGAAATTTGGTACTCACGGTTATAGGTACATTATAGTACAAATATTGACAACCATAAGCTTTTGAGAAATAAGAATATCACATTATAAGGTCTTCCTAATAGAATGAGTGAGACTGAATCACGCCGACAAAGTTGTAAAATAAGTTCATTGTGTGATATATACTTGTTTAGGTTTTTGAAACCTTTAAGGGTGTGCACAGAACATTTTAAGATTTAGTGATCCGTTGTCGAAATATAAACACGTAAAGTTAAAAGAAAAATTATCATATAATATTAAAATTAATATATTAAACTTGGCCATTTGCGAGAGCGTTGGCTTACGACGAGAGGATGCCGAAGACCGGGCGAAGTGGAGAAGATTGAGTTGGAAAGCGGACCTTGGCAGAGGCCGGGAGAAGCGCTAGGACGATGATGATGATAATTAAACTAAGCCATTTATATTTATTTAGCTGGTATAGGAGGGACACCACCATGGAGCAGTTCCAATACCTCGGCTCTCTCATAACAAATAAAGGTAACAGCGAACCCGAAATAGGACGGCGAATAGGAATGGCCAAATCAGCGATGACTCAACTTGGTAAAATATGGAGTAATTGGAATATCACAAATCGGACAAAAACACACATAGTCCGCACATTGGTTTTCTCCATATTTCTTTATAGAGCGGAGACATGGACTATGAAAGCCGCTGATAGAGCAAGAGTTGACGCGTTCAGGATGTGGAGTTGGCGCCGCTTACTTAGAATCCCATGGACAGCTTTCCGCACTAATGTATCGGTTTTGAAGGAATTAAACTCGCAGAATACACAGCGATTATCGTCGATGTGTATGCAGATAGTGGTGCGCTATTTCGGCCATATCGCCCGTCGGACCAACAACAATCTGGAACGACTTGTGGTGACGGGGAAAGTCGAAGGCAAGAGACCCAGAGGTAGAAATCCAAAGAGATGGGCGGACCAAATATCCGAACAACTGGATACGTCCGTCAACGTCGCATTACATCAGGCGACTGATCGAACCCGATGGAAACATGCACTTGACAAACTCCGAAGATATCACGATCCTCCTGAGGGAACGATCAAGAAGAAGAAGAGAAGGGACACACACGTGTTTCTGACAAAAAATACCACCTTAATATTTCGGAAACCTTAAAATGTTCTTCTTAACACACCGTTTTTAAATAATCTAGGTATCCAATGACATTGGGCGATATGCAAAAAATGCACACCCACTTTACCTGTAGATGAGATTACGTAAATAAAAGCACTTAAGATTTTATTTTACAATTAAAACGGCGTTTAACCATTCTAAATTTCAGCTCTCTAGTACCAACAGTTACAGAGTTAAACCGCGAAAAGACAAGCGGACATGGCAAAACTATAAGGGTTTCTTGTTTTACTACCCCCATACGGAACCCTACTTGGTAGTTAGTTGGGAATACCCAGCTTTGCTTCATTATCAGTCAAATAGGAAAGCGGGCTATCTGATGAAAAGTGGTCCTGTGGTCACCGCTGCCTCCTTAATGTCCTTGCCCACCTCTTGGCCCCTCCATTGCCAAAGCCACGGTTCCCATGATGTACTGAAGTTAGTTATTTTTTAAGATCTCTCGCATATCCGGGCTGTGCCTACCTACCTGTTTGAAATTCCCAAGAAACGTCGATAAAACAAAATCGTAAAAAGAACATAAAATCGACTCTATCAACGATGTGGACAGAGTCGATAGAAAACAAAACAGAGCTAGTTGTGAGACATAAAACCATAAAGTATAGGTATATTAAGGTGCGTACGAATTAGAGGCAGCCTCAGGTTGAGGCACGCACGGCTCGCCCATTTGCGCAAATTCGTAAGTGGCTCACGCGCAGCTCGCGGCGCACCGCGAGCGTGTGCGCCGCGAGCCCCCGATTGTCGGTTTTCTGTCCATGCTCAAAGGTGCCTCGGCGTGCGTGCCTCGCGATGTTTGGACGTGACTACGAAAGCGCGCGTATTGTTTATTGACACTTGACAACTTTAATATTTTCATGTCAATTAAACTGTTGGTCTGCCTAATAAATAAATAAATAATATAAATAAAATAAAATACATAAAATAAATAAAATAAGATACATAAAATAAATAAAATGAAATAAAATAAATAAAATATAAAAAAATGAAATAAAGTAAAATATAATAAATACAATACAAAAAAATAAAATAAAATAATTAGAATAAAATAAAATAAATATAATAAAATGAAATAAAATACAATAAAATTAATAAAATATAATATATAAAATAAAATAGAATAAATAAAATAAAATAAATATAATAAAATAAAAGAAAATAAATAAAATATGATAAAATAAAATAATATATAATAAAATAAAATAAATGAAATAAATAAAATAAATAAATAAATTATTTGGAAAACTTATATAAGTACTAAACAACATGGTGAGCAGAAAAAATGAGATCGCAAAAACTAAAATTATTTTAACAATCCCATCAATTATGATAAAAGCAGCATCAGCATTTTATTTGTGCGGCGCATTTGTGGCTCGCCGCGAGCACGTTGCCTCAACGAACAAACAAATGCGCAACTGAGCAGCCTCGCCGCGCGCGGTGAGCATCTCGCTGCGCGCGGCGAGCATGCCTCGGGCTGAGCCGGTCTAATTCGTACGCACCTTTATATATATATATATTATATGTTATACAGGGCCGGCAATACGGGAATGACACCCCTGGTATTGCAAACGTCCATAGGCTGCAGTAACTGCTTCTCATAAGGCAGGCCGTAACCTTGTTTCCCACCTTGATGGTATAAAAAAGCAATACTCACTTGGTGAGGCTGACTCTGGAGGCTCCATCGTACGTCGCGGCGGCGGGTAGGCGCTCCGCTGCCGCGTCCACCATGCCTCCGCATCACCGCGATGGGCATCCCTCGCCGACCCTCGCCACTGCCGTCCACCCACACACGACTGTACTCAACCAGCCACACACACAACTTATATCCAAGTCCTACATGTAGCTATAGTACCCACGTTCACAACATACTAGCTAACTGCGAACACCAGATACTGATACCATGTGCGGTTGTAATCGATATCGCCACCGGTATATAGGATTTCAATTGATTCTTTACTGAACTGATTTCTCTACCTACTTATCATTATTGTTGTTGGATGTTTAATTATGTTATTTTACGCGCGTCGTGATATTTTTATCTGAAACAAAAGGAAAAGAACATTAACTTTCTGCCACAACTAAGTATTGCTCTCATTACTCTTTTGTATCGAGAGGTATCGGGTTCGAATCGCACGCGGCCATGTACCAATGACTCTTTTCTGAGTTACGAGTATGTACATTAGTTGAATGCTACCTGATGATCTTATGGTGAGGGAAAACATTGTGGAACCTGCACATTCAGGTGACTCAATGTGTAACCATGACCCAATCTGGTCAGGTTCCCCTGATAGTAGGGTCACGGAGGTATAATTGCAGTCGCTCCCCTGTAATTATCTGATCTGCCAAATCCTGTATCATGGTCAAAGTGGGCCCGGGGCCTCGTGCACGAGAGCACAACTGGGACATTATCGCCAAGATGATTTTTATAGTCTTTTGTAGCCATCTCCTCTAGCAAGCGATACTGTAACGTAGTAGGAACGAAGAGATCATAATAGGAGATTAATTGCATTTGGCTGTTTCGCAGCATTTGTAGCACTTGTGAGTGAGAGTACCTACTTCACCTTTTATATTAAGACATTCAGGGACCGTAAAAATATAATAGACGCGTAAAAAATTGCTTTGCGGCAAAAAATATAGATGGGCGGTGGTCAGTCAGTACTGTCACTAAAAACAAAGATTAAAACAATCTAACTGTTATTAAATAAAAGAAAAATAAGTGTGTTACGGATATGGGTGAAATGAGTCGATAAAATGTGAACAATGTATAGAAGCTAGATTTTTATAGTAATATCCAAAGAAAACTAATCACGTTCGGTACGTAAAATGGAGTTCACACTGACTGTGACGAACAAACTATAACTTTGAGATTTGTGTTGTGAGTATGATTAAGTAAAAATAATATATGATTTTTAAATGACGTATGACGACAAAAAACGTGAAAACGGTGTAAAGCAAAAAAGTTAGTATAATCAAAGACTTCTATTATACGTATACTAGCGTAAAATCAATAATAAATTACGTTTTCGAGTTATTTACAAATAATAAAAAAGGGACCTTTACATTCGCTTCACCCATAGAAAATAAAATTTAGATACAAGAGGCTTCACCCCATCCAACAGCAGTATGTCGTCAATGACACCTTTCCCTACAGCCACGCTAAAATTCGCTTAACACGGGTTGTTTCCGCTATGTTTTTTTTGGTTGGACAGGTTTCTTCACGATGTTTTCAATCACCTGTCATAGTACCTAACTAAATAAGGTAGAATGTTTTGAAGGGGTATCTTAATGTGTAGGCCAATTTTAATCAGATACTTATTATCATAATCTCGGCGTTAAAGCTCGGTTGCGCCCCCGCGCTACACGCGGGTGCCCGGACTCCGCCTTCCTGCTATTCCTAGTCCGCTTTGCTCGGTCTTCGGCATCCTTCGTAGTGAGTCCGTTGGCACGCATGTCACTCTTAACGACGTCCAGCCATCGCTTCTTGGCCGGCCTCTGCTTCCCGTGCCTGGTGGGGGCGGTTCCGCACGCGATCTTTGCGGGAAACCCCACACATCCACCGCAGCATCTTCATTTCCGTGATTCGCAACTCCTGCTTGTGTCGCTCTAGTAGAGGCCAAGTCTCGCTGCCGTATTAGAGAACAGGTCTAATAATGGTCTTGTAGACCTTATCCCTTCAGTTTCATCGGCATCTTGGGGTCACAAATGACAGCCGTCACCTCCCACCATTTGGCCCAAGCCGCGGAAATTCGGGCTTTAACTTCGCTGTCGATGTCACCAGTTGAGCTCAGTACCGACCCCAGGTATCAGGCCTGATCCGTTCGTTTGGCCTCCTCTTCACCTATGCGGATGGGTAGAGGGTCTGTACTGTTGCAAGCCACATTTATCTTCAGACCGCCGTTCTCAAGCGACTTCTTCCACTTTTCCACCCGTTGGACAAGACGCCCCTTGTCAGAGTGTGTCAACGTGATATCGTCAGCATACATGAGTAGCCATGGATGTACCTCATGATAACGTGATATCACGTTGAACCAAAGTGGGCTGAGCACAGAGCCCTGGTGTGCCCCAACGGAAATCGGGAAAGGGTTGGTGTCGCCAACAGCAGTCCTAACTATGGAATCGGAATCGCGGTACATGTCTCGGATAATGTCAATATAGGCCTCAGGTACTGACTTGGACCGCAACGCCCACCCGATCAACTCGCGAGGGTCACAGACAAAGGCCTTCTGCATGTCCAGAAACAGGAAATACAGGGGCGTGTTCCTTGATCTGTATCCCTCCATGAGAGTTCTTAGGGCAAATACGGGGTCCATGGTCCCACAACCCGACCGAAACCCATACTGACACTCCGAGATTGTATGCTCCCGTCGGATTCGAGAGTCCACAATGTGTTCGAAGAGCTTCATGGTGCACTCCCGCACAGAACCCTTACCATTAAAAACGGGTAATTTTACTCAACCTCCATTGGTTTGGTATCTTCCCGGTGAGGAGGATGCGATTATAAAGATCGGTAAGGATGCTCATACCACAAGAGCCCATCGATTTCCACGCTTTAATAGGAACTCCATCGGGTCCGACGGCTTTCTGATTCTTCATGCGGCGAGGAGCTGCTTCGACTTCCTCAGGCGTAATCGGTGGCACTAGTCCTTGATTCGGAGGGAGATCCGGTGGATGCACCTCTTTATGCTGCTTATTCAGTAGCTCGTCGCGCGGTCGTCGCATAACAGGTTACCTTGAGGGTCATTTACACAGCGACAAATGGAAATATCCTGTACCGCTTTGACCCTCGATCGTGCCAACTTGTAGGTGAGTTTCTGCCCCTCAGACGATTCAGACTTTTCGTACAAATGACGTAAGTGGTCTTGTCTGGCTCTGGCTACCGCTCCTTTGGTGTCACGTTTGGCATCCCTGTATGCAGCGTGGTCTTCAGGTGATCTGGACGCTTGCCACTTTTTAAAGAGGGCTTTCTTTACCCTAATCTCCCTCTGGACTGTTCCTTCATCAGGTTTCCTTATCAAGCCTGCGTCCGTCCCTTGACACCCCCAGCACCGTTCTTGCCGCCCCTACGATAGCTGCCTGAGTTCTGTCTCAGTGTTCTGTCTGTTGTTGGATGAATTCACCGTCTGTCGCAATACTAAAATCGTTGACAGCAGCGGCGAACTCGGGACTTGGTTCCTTCAAGCAGCCACCACCGGGTTTCGCTGCTGCTCTACTGCTCCCGGTATTTGTCTCGGGGCTTCACGCGCAGGTCCATCACAAGGACCCGGTGTTGGAAAGTGAGACTCTCTCCAGGTATGACTTTACAGGTGGCCACTTTGCTAATATTGTCTCTCCGAGTGAGAAAGTAACCAATCTGGGTAGCGCTCCTCCCACTCTTGTAGGTGATCAGATGCTCGAATTTCTTTTGGAAAAAAGTGTTCACAACGGCCAGATCGGCAGCCATACACGTCCGGAGAATTTCTTCCCTTTCCCCTTAAGGCTCCCAAAACCAAAACCGCCATGAACACGGCCAAATTCCTCACACTTCTCACCCACATGACCGTTCAGATCGCCACCCACAACAAAACCCTGCGACAAAGGGACGTTACGTAGTACTTCCCGGATTTGCTCCCAAAACAACGCCTTGTCCGCGTCGCTGCAACCGACCTGTGGAGCGTAGGCACTTACCAAATTGGTCACGACCCCTTCAATAAGCACCCCCACAACTATAATGCGGTCGCTTACACGCTTCACGTCCAAGACGCAGTCCCGAAATTCCTCAGAGAGCACCACCGCCACCCCGTTATCCCCACTCGGAGAACCAGCGTATATTAGCTTGTAGTCGTTCCCGATGTTACGAGACCTGTTGCCTCTCCACCTGGTCTCCTGCAGAAACGCCACCTTACGCCTGGCGAGTACATTGGCCAGCTCACGCGCACGCCCGGTCAGCGTGCTAAGGTTCCAGCTAGCAAAGCGGACTTTTCTTTGGGCTAACTTCCACCCTTGGCCCGGTAGCCGTAACCCATTTAACACCGACGAGATTCATCTGCGCGTCGTTTCGCGGTTATGTCGGGTTTCCGTGCTTGTCTTTCCATATTTTTTCGGTGTTCGGCTTTTTATGTGCGGCGACTACCATCCGACCCACACAACAAGTTAAGGAAAAGCCAGTTCGCCGGTTTAATCAGATAGGTATACATGGTCAAAACCACCACTCATTAATCCATTACTACCCTTGAGACACCCGTTTAGCCAGGATCTCAGCACTATTGCGTGATCCGAAATAAATTGAAAAGCGGTCATTTACACGAGTGGATACCAGGATTTAAAGCTCGAGTGGATACTAGAGTGTTTCTAGACAGGTATGCTCAACCTTCGGCCGCATCGTCACCTAACCGGATTAAATACCTGCCTAAAAAAAGGAAGATGAATCATGTTGTAATCCGACTTCCCACCCGTAGGAGGTATAAGATGATTTTAATGAACCCCGCATATAACGGTGCATTTAGTTTTTCATTTCTTTATTAGGTTCACCAACAGTTTAGACGATGTATTGCTCAATATATCATAGTAGTATACGCTTCTTCGTTCTACGTTCATAGTTGTTTGTTCTATAAAAGAACATGCTCGTTCTCATGTATATGGATGCCAGTTTGTCCGTAAGTAGGTATACCTTTTATCACAGGGGGAATATTCGGGAATTTGTTGTTTGTTGTTTGTTGTGGCGTGAAAAGGTACTTAGAACACGCTACCAATAGAGAAACTTCTGCAGAAAAGTCCAGGTTGGAATGAAAAAACACATTCTAGAGCCTTCTTATCGTTTTCACAAAAAATTACTTCCTGAATGTTTGTTTAGTCGACTAAGTCTTATTTGTGTCGTGTTGTGTTCAAATCCACGACCCAAATCAGGAGGAAGTTACTATAGGAGGGAGGGAGTTTATTTAAGTATTTGTACATTAAAAAATAATTTAGGTAAGTATGGATCGTGCAAGTCAGGGCGGTTCGCTAGTTTATAAAATAATAGGTTTAGTAAATCATATTAAATTTCTTGTAACGCCTCTCAGTCAATGCTTTCAATTTCAATTTTAAATATTTGTTACGGTTTGTGCAGAAATCATAGAGTATTACTTTCTATTTTCTCTCGTAAACTTCAAAATTAATAATTTAGGTACCATTATTTTCAGACCCATAAAAAACATGATAGAATTAAAACACTTTTTTGTTAAAGCATTGTTTAACGATGATTCATTCGAAACCGATCGCAATATATTAAGTTTATTTTAGTTATAGTGGAACTTGTGTAAAAAGTGTTTCAATTATATCATACAATGGAGTTTCATCAAGAATGCACTATACAAATTATTAACTATAAAAAAAGAAAATGACCGTGAATAATGTTTAGAGACGATGATAAGATCGTGGTCATCTTGAACGTCTGTTCTGAGATCGATCTGGGGTTGCGATTAAACGACTTGGAACTTCCTATTTCGGCTCATTTCCTATATGCGAGTGCCAATAAAGCTCCTTAGGACATTCAAATGCGTCTCAAAGAACCGCCAAGCACCAGTGACTTTTTAGACCGGAAAAAACTTGACAAGAAAAGGTTGTTGTTATGAATCTAGAAGCAAATTGTATTACTTTTTGGTAACCGATGTTTTCTAACTAATAACTAATTCAACGCCGCTGAATAAAAAAAATGCCGATTACCAGCCCCTCTCTCCCCTGTCTCGCCCTTTTTCTCTCCGAAGACTCCCTTGTCGTATTTTTTTATTTTACAGTAGGTATAACCGATACAGATTCATGACCATCTCACGCCAAAGCTCGAAACGCAAACTACCGATCGACAGAACGTGTGCGCTGATTATAAGAACGCAATACTGATGCAGTATCAAGAAACAGCCTATTCACTCAGGCCGGGAATACATTAGCAGGCAAAGAGTTGAATAGAAAGATTGAATCGAAGCGATTCTTGTGGATAGCTGGTATATCTACTACTAATGGAACTTCACCCCGCATTTTGTGCTGAGAAGGCGGAAAGGGGAAGGCGGAATTAGCCACTACAATGCCTTGGCTCACTCCCCGAAATGAACCTGTAAAATATTCTTCGCCAATGTTCTAGAAGGATCACGTTTAAATAATCTTCTTAGCTCGCCGAATCCAAAGTAGCCATTTGATGCATTCCAAAGTCTAAGGCTGATCATTCCAAAGGTGACAGCAGTATTCAATAAAGACAATTGATATCTGAAGCAACGTGGAAGCAACTGATCCGGAGTGAAGTACTACCACCTAACCTTTCAGAGAATGCCAAGTTTTTTGCTGCAGTTTATGTTTCTAAGTAGCAGTTGTATTCTATGTATCGGCCGAGGTTGTGATTGGACGTAATAACACAACACCAATAAGCTGGAGATTATCTCAATGGGACATCTCGCATCAGGCGCATCTCGAAAAGTTGTGGTAATATCGGATGGGCCTTGTTTGGCGTTTTTGAAAACAAACACGCATGTGTCACGAAAACGTCACCAAATTCGCATCACCCCAGTCATGAGAGCTTCGTTCAAACGACTAACCATGGCCTCTCGAGAAGACTGAATTTCGTCCTTGGCTGGCTCTTGTATCTGACATATCTGTCTGTAACTGAGCTGTTGTCTGCGATAGTTTGTACCCGGCAGATCATTGATCTGCAGCAGAAAGATAAACGCGGATGATCCCTTAGGAACTCCTTCGTCGACAGCCTAAAAATCAGACTTACCCGTACACAGACGTAATCATCGATTTAACGAATTGATCGATCATCCATAAAATCCGATATCGCGTTGTAAAACGCCAACAAAAATACCAAATAAGAGAAGCTTGCCTATATAAGGCCTGCAAAGGGTTTTGCATACTTTGTCACAGGCCTTCGAGATACTGAGAGACACTGTAAGGGCCTCAGGCCTTCTCGATAGCCTCACTCCATGTGTGGAAGCTGAGGAGATCGATACAACCGAGGTTTTCTAGGAGTTTGTTCTTCAGTACACGCTCCATAATCTATGTATATTAGTAGGTCGTTGCCAGGGTTTGCGCGGTTGCCCTTTTTGAGCATGGACTGCACATTGGAAAACTTCCACGAATAAGGTACCTACCAATACCTACCAACCATACCAGTCTCAAGTGAGAGGCGACACAGGAGTGTGAGAACAGCAGGAAACAACATGCGGCCTTGTTCACATCCAGATTCCACAAGATTTATGGTGGACAATGGTGGAGGAAATGTTTCGGAAAGGGATGATTTAATCATAAAAACTATCTAGTTACTATTACTACACACTCTCAATGTTTTTAAAAGATTTATGTATCCATCGAGTCCAAACAAAGAAATTGACGAGAAGAAAAATTTTACCCCCGCATAACGTATAGGGGAGGTAAATGGTAGGCAAGTAGGTAGGTAAATTAGGCACTTTTAAAGATGTCGTTTTACATCTTTGTCGGTTTGATAACTTGGATAAGTTGTATACCCTTGTGAGATCTCTTAACTTATCTACTCATAGTCGCCGTATTAGACAGCGGACAGACAGACGGACATGGCGAAACTATAGGTAGGTAAAGGGTTCCTTGTTTTACTATGGAGCCCTAATAGAGAGCTCGAAGTCAAAACTAACCCCAGCTAATATGATGATGATTTTTTAAGATTGTTTCCGGGGTACATTTCTAATAAGGAAGTGTATTTTGAGGTTGAGAAAGGGTCAACGTCGCCTCCGCAGCGTTTTTTTTCTATTACTTTTATTAACTACATTGGTTTATGGGTCTTACTGGATAAATTAGAGATGCTTTGCTTGCTTCGCCATTTATTTCTACATGTCTTTGCAAATTATGACTATCCTACCGTGATTTCCCTACGAAACCAACCACGCAACCGAATAAATAGCAGCTATGGGCAGGTACAGACCATATTATTATGAGATCATCGATAGTAATTGAAATAAAATTAAATATGACTCACCCGTTTTATGTACCTACTCCGCTACAAGACCGTGTAGGTTATCATTATCACTTTGCGACGTACGTCACCCACGATTCAATAAACAGTACAAACGTCACAACCTATGCACACTCCCTCGAACTACATGCACAATAAAAACAATTTGTAAATATTTATCAAACATTTGGACAATTAACTGATGAATGATCAATTTTGTTTTAGTTTGTGAGTGAGCGAACGAGACAAAATGAAAAACGTACCTATTGAATTTCTGTTAAATCATACCTGTGCTGCCACCTGTGGAGGATAGCCTGCAACGCGTAGCTAGCCTATGTAGCAAGATGTTGCGTTTGCTTGACGGACGAATGATTTGACAGTGATATTATCTTTGTAAAGACGTAGTAACTATCAAAATATATTTTGTGGTTTTCTAGTTTTTAGATATAACAAGAATTAATTATTGTAGAATAATACACTAACTGACCAGTAAAATTGGCTTAACATTTAAAATTGATCATAACTTACCTATAATTTGCGTATGGTTCTTCTCTATTATTTTACAGACCGTCGATGCAAGGTTACTGTGTTCAAACTATCTCCACTTTTTCGTGACAACAGTCTGCATCTGTTGACTATAATTTGAAACATAATTATGCTTCTAAACAAGGTCAACAGTTTTCATCAACTCTCTGTCGACGAAAATAATTAAAATCGTAGTGTATTATGTCTCTACTTTCACAAAGTGTGTATTCTGTTCATCTTTATTCGATATCTAAGTGCAAGTGCCTCCAAAAATGATTTGTGCTTTGTTTTTCGCAATCACAATGTTACATGAACATGGATGACCTGAAATGCGAATACGTAAAGAAAAAAAGATGCTTCGGATTGTCTCAAGAATCAGTGTGTGACAAGATGTTATAATGTTTTATATCACGATTATCGATAATAGTCAATAGTCGCATTATCGCTCTGTGCTAAGCTGGATACAAAAAGTGAAAATGTGATGTGTCAAACTGATTGTTTACTTCGCGGTGGACAGGTGAGCGGTTTGTAGAAGTGGTACGCGAGGGCGGCGGGAGGCGGGCGGGATGTCAGATCGGTCGAGCCCCGTCAACGGCGGGTACGAGGCTGGTGGTGCCGAACCCGCCATGAGGTTGAAAGTCCGTAAGGACCTATTCCCAGAGGTGCGCCTCCCGAAGTTGGATTCCACTGCATCCATCACGCCTGAAGAGACTGCCGAGCATGATGATGATCTCGATTCGGTGTCGTGTGTAAACCTCGAAACCGACTTCGAGCAAAGCATTGATGCCATTGCCAAACAGAAGTTGTTGATAGTTAATGGTGCTCTATCTTCTCCTTCAAAATCTCGGCATCGGAAACACAAACAGCATTCAAAACGGAATGTTGAACTCTCTACTGTCAATGGTTGTCTTCCTCCAGTAAAACGTAAAAAAAGTTCTCATGATTCACACCGTAGGACTCTGAACACTTTACAAGTGAAAGGTGGTAAAAATTTAAATTTAGTGAGTAGTAGTAAGTGCCAAGGCGATGAGGATGAAGATGAAGAACAAAGTGATAGTTCAGAAGATGAGGTACTGAAGTATCATGTGAAGTTACCGATAGTGCCACGGCAAAGTGGCAAACCTTACAGTCATGAGCTAAGTCAATTATCAACTAAAAAAAGCAAATCAAAGGACACTTCAAAAGTGCGACATGCTCATGTTGTTATACCCTGTAGTGGGAAACCACGATCAATGTTGGACATTTGTAGTTCTCGTAGTAAAAAGAAGTCAAAGAAGTCTGAGCGTATAGGCACATATCGAAGTCAGATAGTGGATACCAACACTATAAAAATTAAAATTAAAAGGACATCCGTGCATGAAACAGTGAGTATTTTTATCATTTATTTGTAGATTAAATATTAATTGTCTTTTTGTGTCAGTATCAAATGGATAAACCTGCCTGGTAGGCTATATGAAATAAAAAAAACTCAAATATGATAGTGTATGTAGCAGATGATCAGTTCAGTTAATAAAATAATTTTACCTACTTTGTTTACACTGCCTATTTAAATATAGAGGAAATGGAAAAAATATATGAAATCCTGGAATTGGAATCTAGTAGGATGCATAAACTGGAAGAAAATCAGTAGGAAAAGCGTGTCTTCTACTGTGGTGTCTTTAACTTTAAAGACTTCGGAGTTATTATAGATAGATATACATTATCTATGCTCTTACATAGTACCTCTGCCAAATTTCATCCAAATAAAAAATACTAGTCAGCTAATATTTATTAATGAAATAGGTAAATAGAGGGTGTCAGTGTCCTAATAGTTAAGGCGTTTGACTCATAAGTAAGAAGTCCCGGGTTCAAATTGAGTGCAGCCATCTACCAATTACTGTAAGGGAATACATAGTTATATCCAGGAAATTGAATGTGTAGCCTAGGTTAGGTTCCCTGTTAACAGGGTCATGGAGGTCAGATGGCTTTTGTTCCACTGTAATTACCTGATTTGCCAAATCCTGGATCATGGTCTTTACATTATGTGGCCTGCATGCCTGTTTACCTACCATAAAATATACATAAAAATGAGGTTTAAGGTGGAGCCTGGGCTTTCATGTGCAAGGGCACAACTAGGACAGGAACGCCAAGTTAATGAAATAGGAGTCCTTACTTCACATGCCTTCTCATAATTGTTCTGCTAACTTTTCAGTTTGTATATCATAAGGCAGAATGATACCTATTATCTAGTAATTTGTCTCTTAATAGTTCAACACCAAAATGCTTAATAAAAGTTATAAACTCATATATAAATATTTTTGTTTTTCTTTGTGATTTAAACTTTTGGAGTAGATTATTGGGACCTAACTTTGCTTGCAAGGATAAGTCATCATGACCCTGTTCAGGTACATAGTCAAAGAAGTTGCTAATATGTTTACTTATGGTTAGTCTCAAGGAGATTAAGTAAGAGTAACATGCATGAGAGAGAAGTTAATAGGTTAGATAGGTTTCATTGGAGGCGACATACATGTGCAGAACCCACCTGGTGGAATAAGGGCAGGGCAGTGATGATGAAAAGCTGTCCACTATCCTTGAACTTCTCTCTTGAGCGGCTCTTCCACATTAGTAAAGTTTTGCCATAATCTCCATGGTTGGCTTGGGGTATAAAGATAGTCATGTTGAAACAGCAGGTACTGTCTATTTTTTTTATCTTCTGATGACATAACTGGACTGCCTAGAAAACATTACATGCCTTGTGGGACTATTACTCTATATATCATCTAATAAATTATCCAATAAAAGCAGTAGCAAGAGCAGAGCTAATAGTATGACATCACTAAGCATATTAAATATTGGCTGACTGTGTGTCCATGTCTATCACAGGCCCTTGACTTCTAAATAAAAGCATTTCAGGACATTACATTAATTGAAAGCAAAGCTGCGAGCTAAAAGGGTGGTGGCAAGAGCACTAGAGATGAAACAGTTAGTTGTTTGGCCGGATACCAGATATGCTGGCCACCCCATAACCCGGATAGCCGGATATCCGGCGGCCGAATATTTGGCAGGACATAGTCTCTGAACAAGTCTGTGCAAGCTATGAGTGTGGGTGGGAAATTAGACAACTGCATGTGTTTATGTGATTTCAAGTCTTTGTTAAATACAAATAATTTGAACTTTATTCTCTACAATTCTTCCGACCTCGGGCAGTACCCTCGATTCAAAATAGGGTAATTAGCCCCAGGCATCGTGGATCTTAGATACACTTTTGATAGATTAACTTTGCAAAAAATATGTTTTGCTAACCTACATACTAAATAAACAACGGGTAGGTCCCTAATCAATAATGCTTTGGTAAAGGAATATTTATAATTTTTGGGATTACTTTTTGCCTATGAATAAAATCACTTTTGTGTACTTTTCATAAATTTTTTGCTATCCAGTATCCGGCCGGATATTAGCGTACTATTAGTAGTAGATAGTAAACGGATATCCGTTTCATCTCTAAAGAGCACTATTGACACAGCTGGCTCTGCTCTATGATGCATTGGATACTGTGGAGGAGCAGTAGCTCATCTACAAGCTGACAAAGTTGTGGAGCTGAGCCAGTTTAAATGTGACTGAAGTGTGTTGTTATAAAAGGCCCAAACAACATTTTGCTCACAAGTGCCAACTCTATTAAAGACAATTGTAGCTGTCATTATAAGGAGTCTAACAAGACTGTCAACAAATTCGTGACACCGCCACAACTTCCTACAAACCTTGATTTGATAAGCCCGATTACTCCTGACTAGGTGGAGAGATATCTGGATTGTACGTAGAATAGGAAAGCTATTGGCTATACATGTCGGAATATCTATACAACCTGGAAAACATTGGGGAACTGTTCAGCAGGAAATCAGGAAAAAATTACTATGATTACTCCTACTTATAAGGGAAAGACATTGTGCAGGAGTACAGCACTATCAAAGTACCAAACGCACAATTAAGATGTTGGAATGTATTATAAACCAGATATTTCCAGGATCAGATTGCCCAATATAGCAGCATGCCATATGCCAAGTGTCCAGCACAATGCTGCGCAATCTGATCATTGATTGGAGATACATAGCCATATACAGGCTGACCTTGGCCTCTCGACAACTGAAATCCTGTTTAAGACTGCTCAGCAGCAGCATCATAAAATAGGTCTTTCTTTAATTACACAAAAATACATAAAACTATTTATTTTAATCTCAACAATTACAACATACTTGAACACGACAACATAAATGATTTGGTCTAGAAACTAATTATTGACTTTAAATACCCTACTTAATTACTAGTATTCAACTTTGTCCAGATTATAAGGACAACCAGTACAAGTGTTACCCATTGAAAATGCTAAAATTTTGTCAATCTTGAATTTATTTAATTATGGTATAATATCGAAAACATATGTAAAAATGTTATAAAAATAGGTTATTGTTTGATGTTGCCATTTCAAGAGTGGAGTTGCATGGAGTTTGCCCCAAAGAATTCGCTCGCTGCACAAATGTGGTCTGATGGTATTTTGTCTCATTCTCATCTAAGAGCAGTCTTTAAGGCTTGGCTATCTTGTTTTGTTTAGCATAACGAAGGGATAATATGGCAAAATCCATTGGATTTAGGTCCAGAGAATATAGAGGCTATTGTTGTGAAGACATAAAGCGGGAAATTTTTTCTTATAAAAATAGTCGGGTTTTAAGAGCTTTATGGGAGATAGTGTCGAGTCTTGTAGAAATGTCTAATGGTTTCTACATATTTGTTTACGGGTCTAAGGTAACAAAGCCTCATTTGAAATATTCGATCGGTTTGTTGATTTACCTTTACGTCCTACTCAATGAAAACTAGCGGTAAATGTCTTGTGGCAGTTACTGCCGCCCAAACCATCACTGATGCTGACCCTCGCACAGAGCACAACCAGTTCACTGGTCTAAATTGCCTTTTAATTTGCACTTTAGCCATACATGATCGTTTAATTTGTTTACATATCGCAGAACTGTAAAAGTTTTAGATAAAAAAAGATCAAATATTCATGGCAGTTACGTTTGTGCAGCGAGCGAACCCTTCGGTACAGACTTGATGCTGTTATCCGCACTAAAGATGGCTCAAAATTTATAAAATTGTAGCATTTTCAATTGGTAACACTTCGAGTGGCGCACCCTGTATGTATATAGAACAGATAAATTCAAATATCGGATCCGTGCTGCACGAGACCAGAGATATCAGCTCCAATGTCAAGTACCTCTGCGGCTTGGGCCAAACGGCGGGATCTTACGCACGGTAGTTACCTACGACCCTAAAATTCCTATTGAGCTCAAGGGGCTAATATACAAGAGCAAAATTACTCCTGTGATGCTCTATGATTTGGCGGACGCTGACGAAGCACGCCCGCGAACTTCACGCCAATGAAATGGATGTGTTGCGGTTCATATACGGCATCACACGAACAGACACACACACATATTGCGAATAAGATTTTGGAGGCTTGCCCGCGTTGGTTCGGTCACGTGTTGCGTATGCCCCAGGGATACTTGGGAAACAAGTTTCTAAATTTGCCGGTATAAACAAAGAGATCCCGCAGAAGGCTCAGGAAGCGATAGATTGAAATCGCGGACTCGGATGCGAGGGCCTGCCTTCGACATGAGGATATTGAAGACCGGGCGTAGAAAAGGAATAAAAGTTGGAAAGCAGTCCCTGGTGTGATGGCGTTCATTTCGTTCGCGCTGGCCCGCCTGGGGGAGGCCTATGCCCAGCAGTGGGCGTCTTTCAGCTGATATGATGATGATGATGGCCCGCCTACTTGCATCACCTCCTACCTGGATGAGCTCGTTCAACGGTCCCTTTGTTTTCCCCGTCGTCTATTACATTCGATAAGGGAATTATTATCCCATTTCAACATATAATTTTTGAGTTTGTGATGATGAATCTACTAATATTTTGGGGATATTTTGTATAGTCGTTTTATCTCGATGGTGGATGTAATACTAAACCGATTTTGGAAATTCCTTCGCTTACAAGAGATTACATTATTTCCTTAACATGGCATATTTACATTTAAAAAAAATCGAATTCCCTGGCAGAGTTGAATGTTCACAGATATTAAAACTGCACACTATTGAAAACCGCTAGATACTTTAACCGACTGTTTTACAATAACGTAACCGGTTATATTGAATTAAATAAATATGTCAAATATGTTATATTTGATGCTCACAATCGTGCTTGGTCAAGCCGATTTCAAATTCTTACTCTCTTTTAAGGGGTGCTTTTCCAAGAGGTTTTAGTAAATGCAGGACGTTTTACTGAGCTTTGGATGCTATGAAGAAGGCCAAAATCTATGAAAAAGCTTTCTACTAATTGGTTGAACTATAATGAAAAACTAATTTAGCAAGAAGTCAATGACCCCAAACACTGCACTCCTCCGCGTACCGCTTGGAAAGCAGAAACAAACATCGTGGTCGTTGAACACAGTTACTAGAGGCGAGCCCAATCAAAAACGTTTGGGAGATGATAAAGCATAAGTTAGGTAGAAAAAATACACAAACAGTCACCGAACAAACTACAAACTAGCAATGTAAAAAATATATAGTGGTCAGGCTATGATAAAAAAACCGCAAATCAATGTTATGGTGTATAATGTAATGTAATGTTATTAATATAGTGATCAGTGTCCGTTATGTTCTATTATCGGCTGACATATTTAAAACACATTTTCCGTTAACTGTTTAGCATAGTCTGGGGTAGGTACCCCGGATACATAATGACATCCATATTAGATGATGCACAAAGCAAATATTGATAGATAACCGCCATTACAGGATGTACAGGATAGCCGTTTGGTACTCGGGTACTTTAGGTTAAAACAATAATTTGGAGCGGTTCTTAAAAGTTCTTAAATTCTTACCATGGGGGGCGCAGTAATGACGTCATACATTTATGTATGGGATTTGAAAATTGTTTCTTCAGAAACCTATCGTTTTTGGTATCAAATGAAAGGGCTTCACGAGCTGGTTATATACTACTGGAGCTAAATATTACTACACCATTGCCTTTGGGACACCTGTTATCTAAAAATCCAAGAAATATTTATAAAACTCCTCCAGGTAGGCGGAGGTTGGGATCCTCCTTTAATCCTGAATACATACTAACCTACACTCCAAGACCTAGAGTATATTTTGTTTGCTAGGTATCTAAGGTTGTCTGGAAGAAATCGCTTTAAGTGATAAAGCCGATTATTTCCCCTTGTTTTTATTATTATTTGTGTATAACCAATAAATAATTTTCTTTCATTAATTCTTTCATACAACACCTGTTACAACAGATAACACCAACGCCGACCTCCATAGCGGACCTAGGTCAGAGGAAGTCGAAGAAGAAGCGGGCGTCGTCCCCGGCACTCAGCGAGAGCTCTGGCGAGGAGTATGACCCCTCGCGCGGGGACACCGCCGCCGCGATGAGCGTGGCGGCGCCCAAGCCGCGGCAGCCCCGGCAGCCCCGGCCTACTAAAGCACGCAAGCCAACCCCCAAAAGTAAAGGTAGGGGACTCTTTTATTGCCATTGGGCAACTAGAGCGGCAGCTCACGGCGACCTGTATCAGTCCCGTCGATCACGGGTCGTTTCAGTACTATCAGTGGACTTTTTTCGGATTGTTTAGGTTGAAACAGATAATTTCTGAGAAATAGAGACTCAATTTGACTAGACCTTTAGTATGTAATAACATGTAGGTAGTCAGTTGGCTTTAAATGCCGAAGATTACGCGAAGTGTTCAAGAAAGAAAACTAGCGGATGCCGGGATTGACCGCTCGGATGATGATGAGTTATTAGCCCTAACCACACTCATCCGCATCAACATGCCCTTTTAATGCAAGCAATATGTTCTGCGCTGTCAACTTCTAAACTTACAAACTCATGATTCGTTTCCGAACGTCTGGGAAAGCTTGACTTATAAAATGACTTCAAATAGTAATTTTGCAGCTTTATTACTTTATATTATTAAGTTGAGCCAATTTGGCGATTGGAAATAAAAAACATGTGATATACGTTACATATCAAAACACTTCACTTGATGATAGTTTGTATTTTTGCCATGATGATGCCAGATTGATGCTAGAGTGCTGAACTTTCAGCGCACTCCGTCACTTGCACTTGTCTCAGTTGAAAGAACATGTGTTAGGGCTATATGGAAAGGCCAAACTGAGTAGTAAATTGCACATGCACCAAATTGCGTTCAGAATAATTGACGGACAAACAAATTTCCATCATCGTGAACGGGTCTTGGGCCTCCTTGTATCTCTTGATGCTTTGCCCGCCCTGCCCGGGCTGAAGGCCGCATTCAAAATACACCATAGAAAACGTTGATTATCACATGACCTGCCGGTCACCATAACAAAGAAAATACAATACAAGTTTAGGTACTGACATCTACATTATTGTCACGTCTTAGCAAGCAACATCCCGTAACTTTAATTCATGGTAATATTCAGTTCTTCGATTGCTCGACGACGGCGCGGTCGCTCTGCTTTCGCCAATCAGTAAACGACGCTTGACAAATTTCAGCCCGTAACCGATTTTATCTACACTCATAGCATAATGTTCCAATTACATATTCGAAAACAGTCGTTTAAGGGTACACTTTTTTCACGCCAGACGACAAAATTTAAAAAAAATACTTTTTGATACAGCATTTTCCATACTATTTTCATTACAGCTGTATCGTAATAGTAGTTTATGCAACTGTCATATAAAAGGGGGTATTAAAACATGAGTGTCTGTTTATCATACGAGGCGTAGCCGAGTATGATAATAGGTTGACACGAGTGTTTTAATACCTAATTATATGCAGTTGCATACACTACTTTATCTACACTCGTATTTTTATGTTAAAATATCGTACCTATAATTTTCTCAACTTTGCTGATAGTAAGCTGCGAGTCAGTTCTGTTGTATCTACGCGTCGAGGATATCAAGCGGCGGGAAATTCACGTTACTACTCTCACATTTATCTATTTATTTACTTAAAATAAGAAAAAACATTCACAAACACAAATTACAACAATTACAAAAAATATTTTGTTTAGCGGGAAAATAATTACACAGAATATAAACAGGAAAATTTAAATTTTGAATTTGTTAAAGACATCTAGGTATTCAGCCTACCTTTGACCGTGTCCAGGCGCCCGACGAGAATTTAAAAAATATAAGTGTTGCATAATGATTAAAAAGTTATTTTACGATACAGCTGTCATGAAAATAGTATGGGAAATGCTGTATCGAAAAGTAATTTTTTAAAATTTTATAGACGCGTGAAAAAAGAGTTTTCGAATATGTAATTGGAACATTACGCTATGAGTGTAGATAAAATAACTTTTAATCATTATGCAACACTTTTATTTTTTTATTTTTTGTCGGGCGCCGGGACACGGCGTAATGTAGGCTGAATACTTAGATGTCTTTAACAAATTCAAATTCAAAATTTAAAGGACACGGTCTATCGTTTCATACAAGGTGTTCACTAAGATCCAGCCGGTACATTAGTAAATGAAAAACGGAAGAATGTAAAATACGGAACTCGTATCAGTTGAAAAAAGAAATCTAAATCTAGCCAAATCTAATTCTTCACAATTATTTTTTGTAAACTAAATATTTTTAGCAAAACTGCAATACTCATGCGACACTCATGCAACACTGGTACAAGCCGTAGAGTAGAGGACATTACATTTTATAAGCTTTATCCATTACAACTCTCATTATGCCGGCTGGTGGTCAGGAAAATTTTAGACTGTCTCTTTTTCCTGCTTATATTCTGTGTAATTATTTTCCCGCTAAACAGAATATTTTTTGTAATTGTTGTAATTTGTGTTTGTGAATGTTTATCCTTATTTTAAGCAAATAAATATATAAATGTGAAAATAGTTAAGTGAATTTCCCGCCGCTTGATATCCTTGACGCGTAGATACAACAGAACGACTCGCTGCTTACTTCCAGCTAAGTTGAGAAAATTATAGGTACGATATTTTAACATAAAAATTTGAGTGTAGATAAAGTAGTGTATGCAACTGCATATAATTAGGTATTAAAACACTCGTGTCAAACTATTATCATACTCGGCTACGCCTCGTATGAAAAACAGACACTCATGTTTTAATACCCCCTTTTATATGACAGTTGCATATACTACTATAACGTGCATGCAGTATACAAATGACTTCAATTATAATTATATTTCCATTTCTAATAGAGAAAATTGGGAAATGTTTATTTATTGTATTATATTTAACTGAAACATAGACACAAAACGCCACGTATTATAAATAATGTTAAAAACGGCGATGCACAAAATACACATTTCTGGAATAGTGAGTCATCTACGAATCTGACGTAGCATGACGTCTGCCTTGGACAGAACCTTGAACTTAATGTAACAAATGACGTACCTATATAGGGAAACTAAACAATCATTCATGTATGACTGTTATGAATTTCCTTGAAGAAAGTATGTCAATAGAATAATTATCCATCTTTTTATTACAGGTAAAAGTGAAAAGACTGAAAGAAGTAGAGTTAGTGGAACGTATAGTAAGGAAGTAGGACCTCAAAGTCCGTGGGCGCAAAGGATGCCTCAAGAGATTCTCACAAAAATATTTGATTATGTTGTAAGTTCACAAGGAACTTTGCCCTCAATTGTAAGGTGAGATATGTTTTATATATTGATATATATTATTTTGTTCCTCAGCTTACTAAGAAGTGAGACCAATGCAAAAGTAGCGTCACGTATATACGCTATAAGCCGCATACTCTAAAGTCATATAAGATCTTATATTTATGAATCGTACCGGCGAAATATCCACCAAACTTCACAAAACTTCATGCTTCATAATGCCGCCATATAGCGTGTCTAAACATTGTGCGACTAATGCGCGGTATTTGCAGTACATAAATTCTGCGACGCGGCACTCTCACCTCTATAAATAAAAATAAAAATTTGCAACTCCCATTAACAACAGTTCCGTGTCTTAAAGGTTAATGCCGATATATTTTACAATGTTGGTTTAAACTCAATTTCAGGCTGGGCAAAGTCTGCAAACTGTGGCACAGTGTAAGCTGTATGCCTGAGCTGTGGAAGAATGTAGATCTTGCGCAATACACAACCGAAAAATGCAAAACAGATTACAAACTGGTCTGGCTCCTCGAGAACCGATTGTCGAAATGTCAGAGTTTAAATATCGGTAAGTGTCACATTTAATAAAAATCTCTTTCACTTTCATTCAGTTAATTTAGCACTCTAAAGGTCCTTTATTTATAGATTTACTTGTACCGCACGCGAGTTCCCTCCCGTGTAAAGCATAGCCTTCATTCCTTCGACATATCAAAACCAATAATCAGGTCAATAGGATGTCCCGTTTCGACGTACATTTACGTTGCACAACCGAAATACATTATCATTTGTTTAATATAAGTCTTGTACTTTTCGAGTAACGCTCGTAGCAATGTGATATTCCTCACCATATCTTCGAACCCGCTAGGTCTGTATTTGCGCCTTCCCATGTTATTTTCCAGCACAATGGAAGGTGTGCAACATAACGTGGGTGCTGGCCTGTGTGGTGGACTACTGTCCCGCTCTGGTGGAACTGAGTGTCGCCGGCTGGAGCCGAATGACGCCCGAACAACTCTACGAGCTAGTACAGGGATTACCGAAGTTGCAGCGACTCGACCTATCTCTCACGGTAACTCCATAGTGGAATACAAAATTAACTTCAAGTCTGTTTTTGAGAATGTTTTATTGTATTACACACGTTTTAATTTCACACGCGTGGAGTGTACGACAATTTGAACTTTCACTTTTGCCGCGATAACGTGATAGCGGAAGAGTAATGTAGTCCTTTAAAGTATTCCGTGTTCCAGTGAAAGTTCCTTTGTATTAATAGAATGTTTAGCTGTTCTGATGATTACCAGACAGAATATAATATAAGTTTTTAATAGGGTTTCCTATCGTGGAACTTTGAGAGTGTGGCTAAGTACCTAATATCATCAATACCAACAACCGCTGACAGCCTCCAACACGAGCTGGAGGTCGTAATGTTTTGGAAATTTAAGAATTTAAAACTAATTCCTGCTATATTTCACAAGATTCAATTGCCCGAATATATGGTACTTCCTCAGGGAATAAAAAAAGAAGTAGTTTCAATTCCAATTTATTTATTTCGCATTCCATGTGTTACATAAATATGTCATAATAAAGATAAGAATCAACATGGACCCAGATTGGGCACAGATAAGAGTAATTGGTAGAGAGGGGTCATTGGCTTGGCTTATTTGATTGAAGAATAGTTAGGTACTTAATTTTTATATTATTATGTTTCTTAGTAGGTAACATAGTACATGTATAAGTAATGCAGATTCTAATAAAAAATATCTGTGTATCAGTCTGAAACCGGCGGGTCGGGCACGTGTCTCTCGGCGGCGTCGATGGCGCGTCTGATGGAGAACTTCGGCTCTAGACTGACGCACTTCACACTGGCCAACAATAAGTTCACGGCGTTGCCGCAGATACTGTCGTCGGTTGCGGTGAGTAGTATACACATCCATACAGCTTTTACACAGTACCTACAGGTCCTGCCATGTAGTAAATAGGCTCAGTGACAGTGGAGCGTCGGTGGCCGAGTGATTACGTTATCCGACTTGTAAGCGAGAGGTACCCGGTTCGAATCTCGCTGCGGCCATGTATTAATTTCTGAGTTAATTACTCTTTTCTGAGTTATATACATTTGTTTAATACTAATCGATGCTCTGTACGATGAGGGAAAACATCGTGATGAAACCTGCATATTCAGGCAACTGAATGTGTAGCCATGATCCAATCTGGTCAAGTTCCCCTGGTAGTAGGGTCACGGAGCTCTGATGGCAGTCGCTCCACTGTATTTATCTAATCTGTCAAATCCTGGATCACGGTCAAGGCGGAGCTGGAACCCTCGTGAGCGAGAGCACAACTATGACATTAACGCCAAGATAATTATTATTTTATAGTGGAGGGTCACTTGTATATATTACGCGTCGTTCCGCTTTCCGAAAGGCGTGATACAAAAAATTACTTTATTTTATTAGCAATACATTCCACTTTTATCTTGCCCTCAAGTTTTTTGCTTCTGAATTTAGCCAAGTACCAATATATTCTATCTTCTCTGGCGGACAATACATTGCTTCTTTAATATGACGTTTAGGTTAACGTTACCCTAAGACCTTATCACCTGTATATAAAAAGGTTTGAAAAGTTGAATGTAGAAGAAGCAAGAGAGATTTGTCAAACCCGTAGCAAGTAGAATAATGTGGTCTCTGCGTACCCCTACGGGAATAAGCCGTGACGATATGTATGTATATGACTTCCGTGTCAGTTTTTTTGCTCAATTACTGACAATTAGTTAAATAATGAAGGCAGTCATATTTTTTCTCACCAGCTGGCGCCACGGGCGAAAGGTCTTGTCACTGTATTTTTACAAACACTTTACGGTCGACCTGGCGCCATCTAGCGGAATTTCTTTTCTCGTTAGCACCCATTGCACTAACGTACGTTACATTGCAGGCTCACTGCACGAACCTAGAAGTGCTGGACATATCGGGCGCGCAGGCGACTTCGCACCCAGCTGCTGTGCCGTTGGAAGCGCTCCAGAAGGGCTGTCCGAAGATGCGAGTGTTCCGCGCGGCCAACTCGCAACTGGTGCTGGGATCGGCCACCACTGCACAACAGGTATGTGGGGTGATGGCAGTACTTACTTTTGATCTATAATATAATTATTAGTGTTAGAGAGTAGTTGGGATGATTACGAAAATCTGGTTTAGTAATTTTTATTTTGTAATACGGCAGTCAAACAAGCATGTAGGCCACCTGATGGAAAGTGGTGACCGCCGCCTATGGACATCGGCAACACCAGGGGCGCTACCAATGCGTTGCCCGCCTCTAAGGAGCTTCTATAGCCCTTGAACGATCCCATGTCATAGTCCACTGTGTCAAGGAAACACTGTGGCTGGGAACTCATGTGTGTTATCCGATTATTTGCAGTCGATGCTGCTGAATTTTGTATTCTTGTCTTTCCTCAATCCCGCGCATCCTATGCGGGGCTCATTTCGAGCGAGGTTAGTCCCATACATTGCTTGCGGGGATCTGGTATTTCGGGATCCCGGTATTGCATTATTTACGACCAATGAGTGTTCAAATAAACATCGCCGTAAGCCATTTTGAAACTAATGAAGAGTAATTGATTGCTGAAAGCAGCTTGCTGACACTGCTTCTTCGTTTACATAGTTTATCCTTATATAGTGTAAAATAAAGTCTTAGCTTTCTGCGTCTGTCTGTGTACAATATACAATAGTGTAATAGAGCAAACCCGAAAACATCCGTGCGAAGCCGAGGTGGGTCGCTAGAAAGTAATCTTATAAAAACGAAGTATACTGAAGTGAAGCTCGCGCCCACCCCCACCACTTCCATTAAGGTTTTCTGCCAATAGCACGACAGTATTTTGACAACGGACCTTCTCTGTAGCGCCATCTCTTGGATTTCTAAATCACGAAAACCCTCATTAAACCCGCCCCTTGCCCACAGATGGAGGTCCCCGGCTGGACCCAACTGGAGGAGCTGTCCATCGCCGGGTCCGCGACCGCCGAGCGCGTCGCCGTCGGCGAGTACCGACTCGGCGACGACGCGTTGGAAAGACTCGTGCGAGGCGCCACCAGGCTAACACTGCTCGACCTGAGGGGACTGTCACGACTCACGGATTCCGGTCTCGTGCGAGTGCCCGCGTGGGATCTGCAGCATTTGTTCCTAGGAGGTCAGTGCAGTAGTGTCCATTGAGTCTAGGAAATATAGGTGATGCGTTCGCGACTGATTTGGGGTTCATCATCATCATCATATCAGCCAGAAGACGCCCACTGCTGGGCATAGGCCTCCCTAGAGATGTTCACAAATGCCTGTCTTGTGCCTTCCATATCTAGCTGGTACATGGGATCTTTACCAGATCGGCGGTCCACCTAGTGGGAGGCCTACCCACGCTATGTCTTCCGGGTTTTGGGGTTACGGCATGTTGTTTTGAAAGGTTTATCATATTTAGGTCAGGGACCGGTTTTATATCCAAGTCTACGTCTAAACCAGGTCATAGTTCGGGTTCAGATCCGGGTCCAGAGTTTTAATTTTAATTAAAGTCAAACGATTACAATGATTACAATGTCAAAAGGCAATTTCGTACGCGTAGCATTTTGTCGTTCGTAAAGTTGCTTCTCTATCATTTCATTCTATTCTCTTTGAAGGTCTCGCGAAATTATAGTTTGACATAATGTAATTGTAATCGATTCTCAGGTCCGGTCCAGGTCCTGGTCCCGGTAGTTTCGGCCGACTCCATCTTGCAACTACAGACCCCTGTTCTACAGCGCGTCTCATCGTAATCATCATCATCAGCCTATACTAGTCCACTGCTGAACATAGGCCTCTCCCAACTTGCCAATGCTACCCTGTCCTCGGCTCGCCGCATCCAGCATCCACCCCCAGCCTTTTGCAACTCGTCACTCCATCTGGCCCAAAAGGCGTCCCACACTACGCTTCTGTATCGACGCAAACGCGGGATTGAATCGATACGGATGCACGGCAAGAGTGCCAAGTTTTACGACCAGTAAATAATAATAAATAAATATGCTTGGACAATTCACACAGCGCCATCTAGCCCCAAAGTAAGCAAAGCTTGTGTTATGGGTGCTAGATAACTGCTAAACATAGAAAGATAAAGATAGAAAATTCATCATTTCAATTTCTGCCCGGCCGGGAATAGAACCAGGGAGCTCTGCGTGGCAGACCGGCATATTGCCAACTGAACTACTCAGGTCGACGAACCTGTGACTGTATCGATGCAAACGCCCGCCTGAATCGATATCTCACGCTGCAAGTGTCCCATGTTTTACGACTTCTGGGCTGTGACTGTGTCTATGCAAACGGGTGACTTTAGACATTTCCCCAGGATGCAACGTGACGCGGCAAAGCAACGCCTGTCTGGAGCTGATCTGCGAGAAATGGTCGCACAGTCTCCTAGAATTGGACCTCTCGTGGGCGTCAGCCGCCCGCGTTCTCGATGATGCGGTACGCGCATTAGCCGACGCGACGGAAAGCAAACTGAGGTCAGTGCATTCACTGTCAGAAGAGTGTTTATTTTGATATTTGTATGTGATAGTAGCCTCGTCTTACTCGAATTGAACGTCGCCATCTTAAAGCTAGTGTGTCGCAAGGATGTCATACGTTTTCGATGTCATGAAGTTTGTTACAAATTGGTTATATTCTAACTTCACGGGACTGGATTTTTACGGTCCGTTCTACTAATATAATTAACGTGCTTTATATTTTTTATTTCATCTCGTTTTATAAATAAATTTAACATTGCAGAATACATCCGATGCACTCAAAATACAAAAAGAATGTAAAAATATTCTAACAATTAATTTTAAAAATACGATGTTCCAAAATTAAAATGCGGAGCGGATTGTTACTATGTTCCATTACTCCATTTTTTCGTGAACGACGAGCTTTGCGACAGTTTAGCTTCAAGATAGTGACTAAACTGCTGGTCTAAAGGCAGAGTGCTTGTGAGATCGATCACCAAAGTTAAGGATATGGAAATTGGAAAGTCCAAAAAAAACGAAACGGTGTACTTTGTAGCCAGTCGAACTTTTGCGCCGCAACAAGCGCCCTACTTTATTGTAGTTGCCTTAAGTCTCCTAAAATACCGTTGGCGAAGCGAGATTGAGCCGATTGGCATCCCACGCCTCGTGACGGTATATTTACAATTACTATATAGATTTCTGATACAAATTTACGTAATTACGTAAATTATACCGATCTACGAATGATAGTATCCCAAGAAGTTTAGAAATAGGCTTACGAAAAACTGAATATACAGCTGGGTGTGGGGCTTAGACTAAAGCAAAGAGCTGTCACTCGCATATAGCCTGCCTTCAGACATATTTTGATACGACGAATTGTGTCTAACGAAGGCGATAAACATATGTGTATGATACAATGTAGCTAATGTATTACTTATTTATACATTTTGATTTAAAAGTATTTAATAACTGCTTGTCAATAAGTTTCACTTTGTATAGCAATTAATTATAATTATTTCAGGATACTCAACCTTTGCGGATCGTCGGTCTCTCTTGAACCTATAAAGAGGGTGCTTCTAAAATGCCCTCACATAGAATCATTAAATTTGAGTTCGTGTCGCGCCTTACCAAGGGGTATGAAGCGTCTATATACCGGGAAGGAATTGTGCGATTTAAAAGACAGCTTTGACCCCGTAAAAGCTAAAACCAAAGAACAATCTGATAAAGAAAGGGAAAAGAAAAAGGACACAAAAAACACGGAAACCGATTCTAAATCGGAAGAAGAGGCGAATGAATCCGAGAACACTAGTATTAACGTGGAATCTAATCCTAAAAATGAATCTTCGACATTCCAAGAAACTAAACGTGTCTCTGAGTCGGACAGTAATGTATCTGATAAAACACCAACGCAGGATTTGATTAAATCCCCAATGGGTAGTGAACGAGGGTTAACGATTGCCAAAAAAGATGCAAGAGAACATGAAGGTAAATCGTCTTCAAAAAGTACTACACCTAAGCTGTTAAGTCCTATGGGTAATTCAAAACCTGATTCTTCTTCTGCTGCTTCTTCCGAATCTCTAAAAACAGATTTAGGTAGTCCTCATTTTAGTCCAATTTCCAAACCAGATAGTCAAGTACTAAATAGCCCTGAAGTACAAAATCATTCTGTAAAAAGCAATAGTTCATGGAATTTGGGACAGTTCAAAACGACCCCTACTCACAAGTCTGAAGCCAGCCCCCTCAATAGATTAGAATCCCATTCAAAATTAAAACATGGGAAAGCTATAGAACAATGTAGTCCAACCACTTCTGTAGAGAACAAACCAAGTCCTGACACTATTGGTATAAAGCAAGACATAAAAAATCCTAATAATTATTACGGCAGTTATAGTCCTATGCCTCGACAAGATCCTCAATTTTCTTCACAACGCAGCCCATATTCCGCACAACCTAGTCCAGCACAACCGAGTCCGTACTCTACCCAACCGAGCCCCTATTCAACTCAACCTAGTCCATATTCATCTCAACCTAGTCCATATTCTGCACAACCCAGCCCTGATACAAGCCAAATGGTCAAAGTTGATATGCAAAAGTCTGGTGGATGGAACTCCGGTAACTTCAGCCCAATGCCAAAGCACCACGCTCCTTTCTCCCCTCATCCGTCGACCCACAACAGCCCCGACCCTGGGATGGGAGTAAAAAGTGACAGTCTTCGAACGAATCCCGGCAAAACTCCCGGTCAATACAGTCCTATGTCCAGGCAAGATCGCGTGCATCATAGCCCGTATTCACCTCGGCCAAGCGTAGACAACGTGGCGTACACCAATAAGAAGAGTCCTGCTAACGTAGGCAATTTCAGCCCGATGATGAGAGCAGACTGTCACTTGCCGAGCCCGGATCAAACGAGATCTGTACAAAGTTGTAGGACGCAGGACATATACAATCGATCCGTTCCCAAAGTGCCAGACGTGGGGGGTGCCGTGAACCCGGGTGAAATGGGTGGTTCGTGGCCGAGTCTGGAGCGGTTCAGCCAGCTGGGCGGGCTGCCCGCGAGCATCGAGTCGCTGGTGTGGGGCTCGTCGTTCGGCGCGGAGCTGCCGCCGCTGCCGTCGCGCGTGGACGCCGCGCCGCCCATGCTGAACACGCCGCCGCCGCAGACGTGGCCGGGCATGCCCAACTTCGATGTCAGTGCACGAAGAACTAACGACGATATCAGTGATTGGACCCTCGATCAGTTCCGTGTTGAGCCCCCGCACCAGGTGCACAACGCGTTCGTGGAACAGAGTGTTACGTTTGACGCGCTGAACGTGGGGCACCAAGTGCTCCAAAACTATTTAGACGACGGCTTCACAGAGAGGTCGCGCGTGGACTGACGCCTCCGTTCTTTCTGGCCCACTCGCTTCTCGGTCGGTGTTGTGTTTTAATAGTTGAGCACGGACTAAAAACATATAGAATGACCATTTACTTTGCCGAGACATGGTGACAGTTTTAGGTATTATGATATTGAACAATTATTTTGTAGAGAATGTACATAAGATAACCTTTATCATTTTAAGAGTAATAAATGCTAGGATTTTATTCTAAATATATGTTGCAGAATAGTATAACATAATAGCTATATAAAGAATAAGCAAAATAATTAATTAGTGTAAATTATTATGAAGTTGAATATTTAAAACAAAATAATCTACAAAGGATTATTTTAAACATGCTCACGCACGAATAAGTTTTATATATTCGTTTGTATATTAAAATTATGTGAACGTGATCGAGGCCAAAATGATTACCTTGTTTGTAATATTTATTTTACTTCATTAATTTGATTTCTTGTAATTCTAACTAGTGTTTTTGTTGCAAACAATAGAATGTTTTGGTGACTATTGTTTAGTACTTAATATAAAAAGTTACTGAGTTCATGCTTGGTATTTTGAAACTGCTAGCACCAGGGAATAAAAACCAATATTCACTTACTGACAAATCAACTACCCCCACATCAATTTACTAAGCACTTATATCGACAAACTTATTGACTCATGACCTCAATTGTGTAGAAGCGATGTTACAAACAAATGTGTAATACTAATGAGCTGTTTTCAAAAAGTGTGTAGGTATCTATAAACTAATATTTGTTTCAAACTAAACTCGCGTTCTTTACACATATTATTATATTAGACGGGACTTGGACGCGACGTACCTTTATGATTTGTTTTCCCGACGTTTCGGTAGGGTTACACCCACCGTGGTCACGAGACGACTCAGTCGTCTCCCGTCGCGCTCAAGTCCCGTCTAATATAATAATATCTATAAACTAGCTTACAAACAAAGTTACACAAAATAAAAGACTTGTATCACACTTTTTACTTGAACTCTTGCACGTATATATAATTAATTGTAAAAATAACTGTCCTTTTAAATTGATTTCTCTTAACTACATCACATAATACAGCTAGGACACACAGTTCAATGCACTTTTTTGTTTACCTTTTGTTAAACATTGATTGGAAGACATTTTAACTAATTGTTTTTAAATCGTTTCTGTTATTAAACGGTGAATTTGTCAATAAGCAATATCTGTTGAAATTCAATCCTCTTGCTTAAGATTTTTGACACAAAGTCTGAGTTTCGTCTGTCTTATGTTTTCTTAGTAAAATTATTTACTAACGGTGCGGTTGATAATCAGTTAATCATAACTTCGTAAGCCTTTTCAACAGAGCCCGTTAGTCAACTAATGAACTTGGCAGCTACATTCATGATCTAATTAAACAGTTGACTAAGGTTCTTTAATAATGGGAAGAATTTAAATAATTAGGGAAAAAAAATCAAAAATAAAGTGAATTGTGGAAGAACTTATACTTACATGAGCCTAATGCCTACATAGGTTAAGCACCTCGGAAGGTTGATGTGATGCAAGACCTGTCGAGGTAGCACCAGATCGTGCTGTTCCTAAATTCATCAACTTCTAACCATGCATCATATATGGTATACAAGGATAGGAAGAACTTAATGAGGAGGTAATTAACTTTCCATTTCATAATATTTTATAAAGCTGATATTTTTTTTCGATCAAGCATGAAGATATTCCCCTAGTAAATTTGTTTAGAATGATGAATAGAAACAATCATTCCAATAAGTCAAATTTTTATAAATTGTAAATTCTTTATCTATTACAAATATTCTGTAGTTATTTTTTGGTTTGAATATCACAATAAGAAATCTCTTTGGCTGGAAAAATCAACAAAGCAGGAACATAGATACATTTTATATCAATGGCTGATAACATGGTATTTACAACCAAGTAAAGTTTGGAATATACATAAGTGTCCGGCTTTATTGGGCTTTCTGTAGTAAGTTTGATCGAAAATTTAAAACGAAAGGCGTAAAACTTCCAAGCTTGCACCCTCAATACTTTTTCTTCAAATATATTTTTATTTTGGCCTCGACAGTATTTGTTTTTAATATTTTTAAAGAGTTTAAACTAGAAATATTATAATCAGTCAATCTTATTTATATTCATGAGGTGGTAGGGGACGATTTACATTCCTACCTGTAAATGAATTTTGTATTGAAGTCCCCATTCTTGCAAACCTATAACTGTACACTATTTTCTTATATTTTTATATTCTTTTATATTTGTACAATTTGAGATTGAATTGTATTTCTGTGGGATTGTTTAATAAATACAGATCATGGATTATTTTGTAAGTTAGGTTTCCTTCACAATTGTTCGCATTAGATTACATTAGATACTCACGCCTCTTGAGTTAGACTAACTTGAGGTACAAAATTGAAATTCTATGCAAGTACGGCGACTCAATCTCACGTTAATTTAGTTCGAGTCTGCCAATGTTAAAGCTAAGTACAAAGTGCTTTGTATAGGATTAAATAAGTACTTCCTACTTCATGTTACACTAAAATCCCAATTAAACCACCAAATATTGTTTCCGATACCTGCATTAGCCTTATAAATTGCCTAATGTTAATTGAAGAGAATATTTTATAGTTTTATTAACTTATGAATTGAAGAATATTATTACATAGATTGTAAAAATTTAGTTTTAGGGAAATATTAACGTTAATTGTGTACCATAGCATGTATAAATAAAGTTGACTAATTACTGTAAGTTCTGTTATGTAGAGATTTTTGTTTGTAATATTGTTAAATTTACTGTATGGACTTCTTTCACAGGCGGTCCAATTTTTATAATCTAACCAATAAAATATCGATGTGGTTGTACATTTACATTTTGAGTAGAATGTACTCTATTTATTAAACTTTTTTCGTTCAGAAGCACTCCTTATCGCATCTGTTTGATCCTGTGGGTAAGACAAATTAATAAGCAGAGCAGTGAGTAAAAATGTTTATTCTTTCATAAAATACAACATACAAATCTTTAACGTTTATACATTTGCAATATAGGTACGTATGCAATAAATAACAATATATGAGAAATGTAATAATTCGCAATAGGTTCATTGCACCTTGAACCTTTTTATAATTCGATAACGATAATTTGCTCGCAATTATGTCTATATAAAATATATTATGCAGGCAGAACGTTTTAAGAAATTAGCAGAGATATACATATTTAAATAAGGGTCAATTTAGGCCGAGGCACGATGCAATGTGTCGCTACCCCTTGCAGCGGCGGAACACGGTGTCCCAGGCGTTAGGTAATGGGGTTATTCGAGAATGAGTGCCGAATGACGCGTCATTTATCCAATACTTTATATATAACTTCAGCATATTAAAATGGATTATAATTTTTTTCAATGCCATGTAAATGCATTCACAATCCTTAAAAAGCGCGCGGCGCCCTGTCGCATCCGTCTTGGTGTGAACTGACCCCAACTCTTTGTAATCGGAAGGCTGTCCAAACTCTGGGTAAATTTTATTGACAATAAAATCCAGTCATTTTAGGACAATGCCGCCCACAAGCGAACAGTATTATTGATAATATTGCGTGATGTGCGGGCAGGCCATAGAGTAAACTTAAAGCAGGCAGCTATAAATACGATTTTGGCATTTCACATGCACGACATGAATCAGAACGTAGGGTCGATCCAAGAATAGCCAAATTTTAAGGCCAGCTTTTAGCCCTTTATGAAATTGGGGTAACATTGCTTAAATGTAATATCGTAGTAGTCTCAAGTTTTGGTGTACCTTGTCAAGATCGTTCTCCGTGGTCTAACAAATTTTACTCGATGTACAAAGAAAACTGATTTATATACGCGTAGTAAAATAATTAAGCATTAGTGCCTATTGGATACATTTGCCAGATCTATGATGAACTGTGTAGTGATTATGTAAAGATTAACGACCGGGCGTTTTCTTTGATTTTTTTACATTCCAAGTCGATTTGGTTTTCGACATGATCGACATCGAAAACGATGAATCGTTAATCAATACACATGCACTAACAGTCTAAAAAATACGATCTGTCTGATACGTAAGCTTAGATGCGGGCTTAACAGTTAAGGCTGCTTGCCCACTGGACCGGAGAGGAGCGAAGCGGAGCAGAGCTGTGCTAATATTAACCAATCACTGAAGAGGAGTGGAGATTTTTGCAATTCTATTGGTTATTATTAGCACAGCTCCGCTCCAGTGGACAGGCAGCGTATGCCCTAATTATGGGTTAAGCTTAACCCATTATATTTTTGTCATAATTACAACAAAAGAAGAATATGACTCCGTCATGCGTTTATCTGTGGTCAGATGTGTCCCTTTTATTAATAAGGATATCAATCTGATCAAATTTTGCTTCTGGATATCAAGACAATTTCCAACGTATGGGAAATAAATAGACTTCTTTTCAATACGAAGAATACAAAAGGATTTAGCGCGACAACAGATATAAAGCGGTCAGTCGTTGCGTCCTGCCTTCTCGATCGGCGTTCGAATTTGTTCTGCGCCTCAAGTCCGCTAATTTACTTGGTGCTATCGAATTGTAATTGGTTCGCAATAGCAGCTCAACGGCCGTTTTAATTGTAGCAGAATATTAAAAACACGTAAAACTGCAATTAAGCAGCGACTGCAATCCGATTACAACTCCATCGAGCGATTAGTAACAGTACCATAATACCAAAAACGTGTCTAACTGCCATTGAGCTGGGATTGCGATCCAATTACAATTCGACTGTTGCGAGGCCCTGGTTTTGCACGACAGTATTTTGACAACGGACCTTACGCCTCACTAGCGCCATTTAAAACCGTGAAAACCCTTCTTTTTGTGTTTTTTATTGAAATAATACTATAGCTGCTGGCCTTGGTTGCAGTATGCTGCGGTGGGTATCAGTAGTGAGTTTTGCCTTTAAAATCACTTTATAAAGCACTCCCACGCCGCGACTATTTGTCTTTCTGTCTGTTCACGATAAACTGAAAAACAACTAAACAGATTTTCATGGGATTTTCACCATTAATGAGGAATGTTTAGGTGTATAATTTGTTAAGGTTACTACCCGTTGCGAAGCCGGGGCGGGTAGCGTGTACAATATACGAATACAAAATATAGTTTTATGGTGCCTCTGATCAGATACTGTCATATTCGTCGTAAGAAAATTCCAATGAAGTCGTAGGAACCAAGAGATCACTTTGTTGGCTTGGTTGATGCTTTTCGTCTTTGGACTTTTTGTGCTTATGCTTTTTCTCTTTACGTTCCGATTTGTCATTATAGTCGCCTCTGTCTTTTTCCTTCGATTTTTTCTTTTTGTGTTTCTTGTCAGACTGGAACAAATTGAAAATAATGTTATGGAAAGAAAGAAAATATTAGTTATTCTAGATTCGATCACGGCTTTTTTAAAGGTGAATGAATATTCACCGGGTTTCTTAACGCGTACCTTGCTTTGCGAATGGTTTAACCCGGTGAATACTTTTAAAATGCCTAATATACAAAATGTCCAAGTTAGCGAAGATGAAATTACTGAATCTAGCTTACCTTTTCAGTGGCTTCTTTGCTAACGTCAGGGTCTTCTCCACCTGAAAAAAATATTAAGTACTTACAATAATTAATTATTTTTATTAAAATGCTAAAGGGTTAGTCTAGGTAATCGTTATGTTTTCACGACCTGCATGCACTGATTTTGGTAAAAAGATAGGTTGGGCTAAAGTCTCAGTAGTTCCATAAACTCTTTGCGTCTGGGTGGTTAGCCTATCTGACCACCTACTTAGGATTTAAAAAAATATAAACAGCCCTAAACAATTTTTTCGGTATAAAAAGTAGTCTCAGTAAGCTAGTCCTGTTGCTTCTAAGAATTGGGCGTCAAACTACCCACTAAACGAGATATTGGCACGCGGTAGACAAACACTTACAAAGAATACATTACAGTAGACAAACTAACAGGTAAGTATAGTTAATAAGAGTTTTATTGTAAGGTAAAACGCTCTTAATAATTAACTGTAGCTGATGAACCAAGTATATTTAAAAAAATATTGATCTATTCATCATTCCTATTGTGGCACTAATGAGGAATCAATAGTTCCGCCGGGACAAATCCGAATGGAATTAAAGTTCTCAAGTTAAGCGTACTCCACATGTTCGTCATTCCGCGGGATCACGAGAATGTAGAGGGAGTATTCGCCTATATTCGTGTAGTCCCGTGCATGTTTGGCATGTCTCGTATTTCATAGACTAAGTATAGATGTATCGATTTTATATTTATCTTTCTAGCGCTTTTTCCCGTAATAGGTTCCGTGTACACTTGACCATGATCCAGGATACTAGTAGATCAGGTAATGACAGTAGAGCAGCTGCCATCACCTCTGTGACCCTGTTTACAGCAGTAGGTGCTAGATTAGCGACATTACACCGATGAATCGATATAATATCGACGCATTTTACACCTACCACATCCCTAATAGGCGAGAATGTAGAGCGTCTACGAAAGTCCCGGCAAAAGTTTCGCCGGAAGTTTCGGCGAACATGTGGAGTACGGGCCTATTTATAATTCGAAAACTATAGTGAGAATGATTGAAACTTGGTGTTTGCTTCTGTGTACATCTATGGCTAAAGGATAGTGTCTCGACGGTATCCCATTGACAATTTGTCCATATTGACGACCTTAACCTCGACATTAACGTCCTGAGTGGTTCAGTGGTTTAGTGGCCGGTCTGCCATATAAGTGGTCACGGGTACGATTCTCGGCCAGGCAGAATTTTAATTTCTGTTATGGGTCTGGGTGTTCCATGTTATCTAGCACTCATCGTACAAGCTTTGCTTAGTTTGAGGCTAGATGGCTCTGTGTGAATTTGTACACGAATATTTATTTATATACTTTTCTAAATAAAATCAAACATTTTTCAGGCCCTATAAACCATACGCAGATTAGAAAAAAAAAGTTGCTATTATCCTTTACGCGTATATATACGTAAATACGCGTGGACGATGTCGTAAGCAAGGCCCTAACGATACAATGTTAGACAAACAACGATAATTACCTTCTGGTGACCTTCTAGCACTAGAATCACCAGCCCAAATATGATATCCTGTATCCAATCCCATTTGTATGGTTGTAGAATCTGTTTCTTCGGCTTCTTGGCTAATGGAATGTCTTATGAAGCTTTCTCTCAAAATATCGTCTTCTTTAATAGATTTTGTAGCATTGTCAGTATTCCTGTATCTCTGCTTGAAGTCATTATTAGGTGCACTATCAGTATCGAGGTCATCCTCATCAATAGTGACCATTGGGTTTCTTATATTGCCATCATCACTGAAATTATGTGGAAAATTACTTCATAACTCCCTATCGGAAGGAAAGGCATTCCAGCATCTAAGAAAGAATATTTGGAAATACTAAAGGTGAAACAGAGGAATACTCTGCGTGTAAAATAATGAAAGGGAAAATAGAAAACTTCAGCACGTAATAATAAATACGGGTATCACATATGTATTTCAAATTCTATAAAAATGTTATCCAGGATATTATTATTAATTACCTTTCACTGTCATAATTTACATCTGGATTGGCGTTAGACAAAGGTGCTAGATCCTCAAGAAAACTGCTGTCTAGAGTACCCGCGTAAAATTCGTCAAGGCCCCCAGATGAGGTAGATATGTTAGGGCCGGACGGAGTACTTTGGCCGCTAAAATTAAAATTATTTAACATTAGGAAAAACTAAAAAGATCAACACAAGTGTAGTTAATAATTAGTCAATAATTCCTAATGATATGTAGCATTTGGTTTGCAAAACTTTCAGCAGTTTATGTCACAGGTTTATGCCAAATATTCCTACATCCCAAATCCCCACCAGTCGGGTATGTATGTAAATTTTTTTGCAGATCCCCACTGGCCCAGCCCCGTTAGGATTTTGGAAAAATAAGTCAATATCCTCACCAGATGCGAGTTTTTGTAAATGCTGATGATGAAGGTATTATATTGCGTACCTGGTACATTACAGATCTGAGGCCCTATTTTTGAAACCGCTCACATCCACGCGAGCGTTCGTCTTGTAATGCTTGTCTTTTCTATCCCTAGCCACTAACCACGAGTGTAAAAGAGATGGGTAGCACAAGCGAGCGCTCGAGCGGATGCGAGCGCTCGAGCGGATGCGAGCGGTTTCATGAATAAGGCCCCAGGTGGGGACAGCGGGGAAGCGATGATGTACATTTCAAGACCATTACAGGCGCGCGCGCGAAAGTGCTGCAACCTGTACCTTCATATTTTACCGCATTGCTGCACTACCAAATGAATACAATAAGTTATCCCATTACATGCGGATAACGAGTTAACTCGTCGAGAAACATCTACACTTGCGACTCGTGTGTTTTAAACTGCTCCTCAAACTGAGTTAGAAATAGGGACGTTAGGGATCAGGATAATCCGAATACCTGGATACAAATTATAATGAAACAAAAACATTTTAACTGACCTGTCGGGCAGCAGCATCTTAGATGGCGTGTACTCCATACTGACAGGATGTTTGGGCCTCATTAGTTCATTACTTACGTAGTGGGTCTGCTTTTGTGCAATTTGTACACCAGGGCTGTAGTGTGCTTTTATACCGGACGGGTTCAAGGACTGGGCCAACTGAAAACATATGCGAAGTTAGCGCTTCGCTATCGTCACATGAACAGCCCATTGCTGGATTATAGGTTCCTCTACATTAGTGTATGGTAATATAATAACCATGCTTGACTTGGTAAGCGGGTTGGAAATTGCAGTAACAGGCTTGTTTTCTAGTTTACAGAGATAATAGCTGGTTTCCTTCGCCTTTTACACCTGTCGGAAGGGTCTGGACGGGAAGACAGACATCACACGACACATTCCTCATCAAACTACACGAGTTAAACTGTAGTTAGTGGAGCAATCGTCACTATTTTCACATGATCATCATCTTGGCGTTTATGAAAGCCCAGGGTCCGGCTTGATCGTGATCCAGGATTTGGCAGATCAGGTTATTACAGTGGAACGAATGCCATCCAACCTCCTTGACCCTTACCAGGGGAACGTGCGTCGTAGACACCAGCGTTCTCTAAACCATTATCCGCTATGGTCACAGAATACATCATACTGGTATTGACTGATATTCTGGAACATATTACTAGAACTCTAAAAAGATCAAAGATACTAATGGACTTGTTGAATCACTCACTATCTAAAAAAAAACAACAGAAAACAGACCTCTGTTAAGTGAGTATACTTAAAAATTCAAGAATATATTGTTTGGCTTCTGGAATTCGGCTTGGATTAATTCGTAGGTCTAAAACTTCGATCTAAAACTTTGTAATTTTTAGATAGACATTAGCCCAGGCAGAGTTTCGCGTATAGCAGATGGCGTTTATTGATGGTAAAAATTAATGTACTTACTAGAGGATTGACATTGGCAGGTATTATTGGTTTCCCAGCCCCAAGGACAATGCTAGGCGAGCGGTCGCTGCTGATTCGTGACTCTTGAGGAGGGGCGTCTTGCCGCCGCTTGTTGACCAGACGGTCTACAAAACTATTGTATTGAGACTCTTCCGAACCCTGGAAAGCAATAAAGATGTTAGGTCCATGATACCATATTCAACAATAATATACAACAATACAGCTCGCCTATTATCTCCTAATACCATTGGCCTAAGGACCTAAGGTCTTCCGCTGGGCTCCCCAAAATTGAATAGAAGTTTAGGGCCTCGTGACGTTTTTTTTTTTTTAAACCTGTTATTGGCTTTGTGCTGCCAGTATTATTTAATATTATTATCATTGCTGTTGATTTTCCTCAAGTAAATAGATTAAACAATAAAGGGGATTTTAAAACCATCATCATCATAATATCAGCCGGAAGACGCCCACTGCTAGGCATAGGCCTCCCCCAGAGATCATCAAAGGCCGTTCATGTGCCTTCCGCATCCTGCTGGTACCTGCGTCTTTATCAGATAGTTGTACACCTAGTGGGAGGCCTACCTACGCTGCGTCTTCCGGTACGTTATCGTCACTCGAGAACTTTCCTGCCCCATCGGTCATTAAGCTGGGAAATCCCACGGGCTATGTCGGCGACCTTAGTTCGCTTGCTGATGAGACTCCGAGCATAGCCCTTGCCATCGCTCTTTGGATGCAGTGAGTTTTTTTATGAGGTCCACGGTGAACGGCCACGTTTCTGTTCCGTACTGCGGTAATTGGGATGAAAATATACGACGTAGCTTCAAATGACGTAGATTTTAAAATTTATTTGTTTAATTCCGCACCTGTGCACACTGCTCTTACCATTATTAAATACCATACTCATCCATAATATTAAATGTGATGCTAATTTATAATCAGGTTTAGGAATATTTTAAGGCAACTACAGTGAACCAGGCAACTACAGAATACAGGTATAATATTTGGTAACACGACCGACGGGCGTAGCGAGCATAGGGCAAGCCCCGCTTGATCTATGCTCTTTGAACCAAAATTCAAAAATTTCGGGCTCGCTTCGCTCGCTAATTTTTTTAAATATTCGCACTAACCCGCACCGCGTAGTCAATCTGAATTTTAAGAACTCGCAATATACCAACAATACGCAGCCGAGCTCGCTGCGTTCGCTCAGTTATTGGTTTACGTTGTGTTTACATATTCTGATGGACACACACAAACACACACACTTACACACATACAAACGCACTACACACCTTTTCATTTATTTTCTTTTTCTTTAAAAATGTAGTATGTAAGTAACTTTAATTAAAATTATCTCTGCTTCTATCTCTCTCTCAATTATTATACTTTAATTTAATCATACAGGGATTCCTGGAGACTTACAACACAGGCTTGACCTACCGTAAGCTCCAGTTTCCCACAATAACAAAATTCATGTTAGATTTTTTGTATCCTAAGATTATTGTGGAGAAATAAAATATTTTTATTATTTTATTATTATTCACCTCCGTTCTTTTCAGTCGAAATTCCAAAATTTTTGAGCTTGCTACGCTCGCTACTCTTTAAACATTCGCTCCGCCTGCATCGCGTAATCAATACAAATAAAACACAATAATTGCTTTATGCTACGTTTATCATGTTCACCCCAGCTCTTTTGTCGATACATTTCGAGCTCGTTTCATAATTTAGGTTTATACGATCATTTAAGATGAAAGAGGGCATTAAATAGGCAAAAAGGGCATTTCTTTCTCAAAAGACCGCGTAGGCCTCTGTCGGTACAGGTAACATAACATATTACCTATAGGTTTTCATCTTGCGCTTGCCCACCAACTGAGCCCACAGTGAGCATGTTGAGCAGGAAATGTGTTAATAAAGTTTATCTTACTTGATAATCATCCAGTTCTTTTTCTATTTCCTCTGTATCTTTCTGGTTTCTTTGTAGTTGTTCTAGGAGACTTGTTCTTTGTAGCCTCAAAAAAGGTACACTGAAGAACTTATGAAGAAATCTCAATCCAAAGCCATTCCTCATTGATGACTCAGCATATCTCACAGGTGCTGTCCTAATAGATTAGTCATTTATTAGCATATTGTCATGATCAATTAAAACAAACAACTTAATTACAAATTCTAATAACTCACCTAGTCAGTTTGGCCTGGTTAAGAGCTTGCTCTATGTGGTGAGGATGCACTTGACGATGGTGTTGCATATCGCAGTGGTTGCCAAGCACCACAACTGGGATGTCAGCTGGGACCCTTGACAACTCCTTCACCACATATTCAAATGTCCTGTGATGGAATAGAATACATGAATGTTTGAAAATTTTTATAATAAGTAGAAGTGATAGTAATTTAATCAATCCTCTTACCAAGGCTTTGTTATATCGAGCATCAAAATAATTCCACTAGTGTTTTTATAAACATCTAAGAATGTTGCATCCAATACAGGAGTTTCATATCCATCTTCAACAGCATTTGAAGTCTGATTCTCTAGTTTTAGACCAAGAGGAGGTTTTTTCTTAGTCCTACCCTTGTCAACCACTTCCCATACTTCAACCTGTTGATATTATAGATAATTACACCGGCACACAAAAAAAAAATTGTCTGTACACCGGGCGCCACCTATCTACGGGCATGTTTTTCGACCCGCTGAATACGAATTTTAAGTCAGTCTAGGCCGTCCTAATGTACTTATTTTCTGACAATTCTTGATTTAGTGGTTGACTAGGTACTGCTGGTGTTTTTATTTTTTGGCTAACAAAATCACATAATGCTGTCCAAATAACTTTTAAGATAATTTTTCGTGCTGACCGGATATTTAAAATAAATGCCATTTAATTATTTGCCTTATTTTATTATCCGGTACAATATCCACCCTTAAAGTATTAACAGCCGATCGAACATGTCTGTTCCACCGACCACGACCACGACCTCGACCTTGGTACGGTCCGAGTAATGTTCGATCGTGTAGCGAACAGTCTGTCGTACATCACTATTATGATTACTTCCGCTATTATTATTACAAATTGATACGCTCCGTAAAAATCCGCTCGTCTGGACGGCGCGGATTGATCTCGTAGTTCAAGCGTAGGGGTATTGCTTAAAAAATGGAAGAGCGTAAGGAAGGGGCAAACGAAAAATAACTCTATTATTGATTTATTTACTTTTATAACGATCTCCCATGTTTTTGGGATGGCTGTATTTTTGACTGTTTCTAAGATAAAATTTTGCTTATTGAGTTTTTTTTATGTGCTGTAACGTAATAGGGACGGTAGCTGCAACTAATGCCATTTTCGTTGCCTTTGAAAGAACCGGAGCCATGACACAACGTCTTTCTTCAGGCACTGATAAAACAAAAACACTGGACGGTTCGACTGACTGTACGGTCGTCTGTTGCGCAGAGCGTACCGTACAGTACGACGGTCTGCAGCGGCACCGCCGATCTCCAATAGCATGATACCATCCTCTGAAATTACGTCACAGAATATCCGAAAAGCATGTGACGTCATTCCATTCCATTCCGCTGCTGGAGAGTGGACATGTTCGATCGTCTGGTAATACTATTGTGTAAGTTTTACTATTCGGAACAATTCGGATACCAGTTAGGTAGGTAGTCAAAAATGTGTGAAAAATACCATACCCTTGAATCAGAAAGATGAGAATCCTGTCTAAGCAGCGCCATCTAGTGAGGCACGGCCGTACTAAACTTTTTAAAGTAGCTGTTTGAAAATCCCCCATTGGAATAAACAATCTCCAATCAATTTTGCCAAGAATAAACTACTCCAGCTTCACTTGTGAATTATGGATGACACTCACTTAAAAGTTGCTTGAGCCTGTTTAAACAATTATTGTCTTTTGTAAAAGGTCCCCATCATTATCTTGATTAGGAAATGTCTGTTTTGAAAGAAGCCCTCTTCCTCCACCCCCCACAAAGTAATTTCCGCATAATTGTAGTATTTGGACTGCAGGAAACAGCGGCAGCAGCCGGCGAATGTCAGAACCAAATCTACAATTCTTCAGTGACATTTTAAAAACGTGTTTGCAAAACGCTTATACTCAAGGGATTATTTGAGCTCCGGAGCAATGGAATTACCTATGTTATTGATATACCCTCAAAATCAGAACAATAAACAATAATAAAAAAGTCACATCGAAAAAGCTAAGCAGCTCTGCACCCCCCCTCCTCTCCACTGCGCCCCCTTAAGTAGGCTCTTTTGGCTATATTTAGTAGTTACAATTCATGAACAAAAAGTGTGTAAGACAATTAGTTTAATAGTGGAATGTATTGATCATAAAATTAGATTAATTTTTGTATCAGCCGTTTGAAAAGTAGAGTGATGTGTAATATGATATAATTTTATAATTATATCATATTACACATCACTCTACTTTTCAAAAATGGACCTTATTCTATAAGCAATATCTTGTTATGCTTTTTGCTTCTGAGTTTAGACAAACTGAGCCACACACAAACTGACACTGAGCGTTGTGGGATAAGTTTGCCTTTGCTTTGTAAGTGTTTCCTTTTGAAATGTACTATGTTGTTGCAATAAAGAGTTTACATACATACATACACAACACACAAAATATACTAAAGTTTTATCTTATTTACTATTAGCCAATTTTTCTAAAAATTGCTATTGAGCTGGAACCTTGCGAAATTAAGCTACAGCTTCAAGTTGCGCCGCCAAACGGAACTATTAAAATTAATGGCAAACAAAGCTATTATTAGTTACGGGTGATGTCACATGGATTTTGATGATGTGCAGAGTTACGCGACTCAATCGAGTACGTAACGAGTACATCTGTGGCAGCCTTGGTGTGAAGGATATTGCAGATAAGATCGAGGAGGCTTGTCTGCGCTGGTTTGGTCACGTGTTGCGCAAGCCTCAGGGATACGTGGAAAATAGGTGCCTGAATCGCCCTGTATCTAGAAAGGGGTCCCGTGGGCGACCCAAGAAGTGATGGATTGACATCGCTGAGTCGAATGCGAGAGCCAACAACGTTCCAGCGCATTCGAAATTTGCAAGGAAAATATTGCCACATTCTTACATCCTCTGATACTAGGTATAGAAATCCAAATCCAAATATACTCCTACTTACTTTGACTATGTAATCAGTGTTCTTGTATGCCCAATGTATTGGAGCAACTTGTATTTGCTCAGTTGGAACATACTCTTCAATAAACGGACCACCTTGCAGCCGTTGGAGAAGACAAGATTTGCCAACATTTCTGTCGCCTTTTATAAGTATTTTCACTAGAATATAAAAGATATTAATGATAAAGCTATCTGTGAAATGTAGTGTACATTATTGGATTAAAGAATCACAGATAATAATATTATATCCATTATTCTTACTATTAAAGTGAACTCCTCTTGAAAATTTCTTCTGTAATGAGGAAGACATGGGAACTGGAGCTGGGCAACGATCATCGCCGCTTTTTGTTAACTTTTTCAGAGCAGAAAACATTGTAATTACACAAGAATTAAGTAGCAGATATGCCGTTTAAAATTCCAATCACAAATTATAGGAAATCCAAAAGAAAACATAGAACTTCAAAATAAAAACAATATTCCACAGATTTTACACGATTCGAGCTTTCGATTTCGATTCGAGATCAGACCACGAAACAAACAAACGTGTGTCAATGTCAAAATGTGTCAACTCAAGTCAATGAAGAAAGAAAAGCTTTGTATGAGGAGAGGGCATAATGTCAAATAATGTATGTACAGTATCTGACCCTGCCCATTTTGGCTAAAATTTATGGGAACATTTGCCGAGACTAAGTGACAGGAAGCGGCTCTATACACCGGCCGAGACGGTCAAGCTTCAGCTCAAGATCCAAGCATTTTGATCAGTTACGTGCATTTATGATACACAGTTGACTTTCATATACGTGCTTGATGCATCATAAATGTATTACTATACGAGTTAATCCGGCGCGAATTCGTCCGCGTACACTCACTTCACCCCTACCCCTACCTTTCATGTTATTGAAATTATTATAAGAAATTAGGTAGCAATTTGTATCTTTAATTTTGTCTAACCCACTTACTTATTATAAAGAGGTTGTGATGTATATTTTTAATTATTTATTGTTTACTTGTGGCCTAGTGCCAGAGCGAAAGGTTAAACTAAATGAAGGGGCCATCTGAAAATCAGTGGTGAGTAGTCCTTAGTGTCTGCTCAGCTTATACTGAGATTGGTACCCTCCACACGCCAATTGTTTTTGTAGTTTTCTTAATGTTAAATGTATCTAGAGTTTAAGTAATTTATAAGGAACACTTTGTATTTTTTTTTTATTAAGTTGTGTGTGGAAAATAAATAATTTGATTTGATTTGATTTGATTTGATACCTTTCTTCTGTCTAATAAACCTTCCAATTGAACCACTCTATCTAATGATGAAAACCGCATTAAAATACTTAGCGGAGTTTAAAATATTTGTGCGTACATAGACACATAGGGACAGACGGCGAATTTGTTTTATACATAGATTTTGCTTAACGTGTAAGGACACAATAACTCACACAAACAACAAAGTCACAAACACTGTCAAAAGGTTGACAGTGTTTGTGAGTTTGTCAAGCATACTCCCGTTTTAGCCAAATCTCGCGTACACTTTCATCACACATATTATTATCGGGTTTGTTACCACGATTAGTATTGTTTTTTGCCACGAATGCGTAATGACAGTGTAGTGAATAACCATGATCGTCTTAAAATCTCGCATGTTTTAACCAATATGTGGAGTATACTTAAGGGCGCTGTTCCGTTCAAGGCTGGCTGCTACTAGGCTTTGCGTACCGAATAATTATTGTAAAAAAAATATTTGAATGCTTTAGATACCTATTAGAAAACTGCTCATTGCTGAAAGCTACTCTATCTGATAATTACCTAAAAACCTACAATAGCTCTTTCTGGCTGGTACTTTCGAGTTTTTGGTCCAATATATTTTGCTCTCTGTTTTGAACACTCATCGTTCGTGACTTAACGCTTTATTTTCATTTTTTTGTTTTAATTAAAAACCGAAGTATAGAGTGCGCGAAGATAATGAACTGTTACTAAATTTGATTGTCTAGTAAAATTGCAAAGACCTCACGCAGTAAAGTGTTTATATTATCATTGATTTATTCGTTAAAACGACCACTCTAGTAAATTTATTCACATAGTGTACGTCTGATCCGTACTGTCTCATATGTAGCCTATTACATGATAGGGGATTTTTCAAACATTTTGGGGTTAAATTTAGGTAGAGGTTGCAACACTGGTACTTTGATTCCGTTCCTTAATACGCGCTTGTCATATCCATTTGATTCTAGGTTTTATACTCCTTGGTTTCACGATTGTTTGTTGAGCTTTGTTTGTATAGTTCATAGTCTGTAAACTTTGTTGCGCGAGGTCTAAAATTTATAAATTAAATTTTAATTTACTGTTGGCGTATAAAGTTGGTATTGCATTTTATTATCTATTTAATTCTAGTTGATTCATTATATAATTTTAATTAAGTGCATATTATTTATCTATCATTTTTAAGTTTACAACTTTGTTTAGGTTATAAAACATGTATATTGTACATTGTTTCAGTTGGAGTGATGAGTACATGTAGAGGGAATAATACACGAAACAGACCACAAAAACATCAAAATAGAACTGTATTTAAAAACGATTTGCATGATACAAGCAAACAAACAAAATTTATTAATTCCATACAAGTATCTGGTGTCTGTCAGCGTTGTACAGATATAATTCAATGGAAGATTAAATATAAAAAATATAAACCACTTTCTGCACCAGCTAAGTGTGTTGGTTGTCAGCAAAAAGCAGTTAAACATGCATATCATGTAATGTGTACTAATTGTGCAAGACAAAAAAATATATGTGCTAAATGCTGCAAGGCTGTAGAAGTAAGTGGAGAATTTACTAATATTCATACACAGATCTACTTAGCCAAAATAGACACCTGGTCTGTAGGTTATCTAAGTTATAAAGCCAGGGTATGACTTTTATTTATAATTTTATATCTTTATATACACTTTTCAGGTGAATGAGCCTGAAGTTAATATTGAGCACCAGGAAAAGCCTGGTATACAAGCGTTATTGAAGACACTACCTGAAAGGAAACGTAGAACTTTGCTCAGGTATAATTATTTGCCTATTATGTTATTTATTTATTGGAGTACCAACAGCTATATAAAACATAATAAGTAATATATTAGAATCAATAAGCCAATTACAGGTCCTCGCTAGTAGCAACAAAATAAAATAAAAAAGGAAAGTAAAACTGCACAGCAATAATATGACAGAATACAAAATGAAATTATTGCGTACCAAAAAAAAAAGAAATAATAATAATAATATAAAAGACAAAAGAATGCGCTTACAATTTTCCAAATTGAATACATTGTACGCTGCCGACAACAACCCATTTCTCACAAACTATTTTGTTTATAAAATAATGTACATGCTTACCACTCTAGACTTGAAGCACAGAAAAATAAAATAAGAATGTAGGTGGTAACAATTCAGGGAGTACCGTCAAAGAAAGACCGCGTCAACCGCCGCCTCACTGCTTCAAATTTAGTGTTGAATAAATCAATGTCACTCTCTCCGCACAACCTATTGAAAAAGTTACAAGCGCGCCATAGGAATGTCTTTCGCCTGTAGTTTGTGGAAGCATTACTTACTGACAAAATAGAATTAGCACGCAGGGCCCTAAATTATGTTATTGTTCTATTACAAAGGACGACCCAGAAAAACATTCACTGATCAGATCAGTAATGTTCTTAAGAAAAGCTGTTGTCCAAAGTGGCAAGAATAAAAGGTGATGTATGAAAAGAATTGTGGATATATGTGAGGCTAGGGAGTTGTATTAGGACAGAGCAACGTGGTGGTCCATAGTTTCTGCCTACTCCATCTGTGGGACACAGGCATAAGCTTTGTATATGTATGTATGTTCTATTATTTTATTATTATTTTACTTTATTCAAGTTACAAGTAATACTTACAAACATATACACATATATATAACAGCGAGGCCATTAACAGGTGCTCGCAGATAGTAAATATATTACTTATATATGTCACTTTAGCCACCAAGTTATTCTTGACTTTAAATTATAAGAAAGAAGTAAGAGTGATTATGTCTATTTAACCATAGAAAACTGTATGTAGCCAAAAATAATGAAAATAATATTGTTACAGACATATGGACAAACAAAATGGAGAAAAAAATATCCCTGAAGATTTTCTAGCAAGCCTAAAAGATATGGCCTTAACCAACGATTCTGATGACTTTTTTAGTGATGATGACCTGGATGAAGATGAGGACTAAGGCAATTATTATATTGGTGTTATTCTATGTAAAATACTAGTAAATGAAAAGTTTAAGACACTTACAGTTTTAATGTAAATTATAAATAAATTAAAATAACAAAGAGGATCATAATTATTTTAATTATTTATATGTATGTAAAAACAACTTGTATAATAAACTGGATCTTAAACATTTAATATGATTATTATTTTAGATACACTTTAAATATAGTAACAATAAATTAGGTACTCCATTAATTTTATCTAATTATTATTCACAATGTGATAACTTTAATTATTATTTACACAGTAAAATAATGCAGATATTTATGTAATTATAACTACTTCACTTCATTGTAAGTATTTGAAATCTTCATGACTATGAAATTTAAAATCTAAAAGCTTCAAGTGTCAAGCATGCCTTTTAAAAACCATTAATTATGTACCTAGTTTGTTATTGCACCTTAACTATAATTCCTTTTTTATACTTTTCCAAAATATACTCTTATCTTCTATGAGATTGGGTAGGTATCATAGAAGACCAAGTTGCCGCAACTGGAAGAAATTTCAATATTACTGTAGTTGCAATAGCACTTATAAAACAAGACTCCAATTCAAACTGGCGTAACACTAATGTGCAACACTAGTAATATAATTATTATAAGAACTAGCTTGTGCCTGCGACTTCGTTGTGTGGAAAATTCGGTTTTAACATTTTGGACCCGTTTCCGCAGGTACCATATTGAATTTTCTGTGTGCTATAATAGCACTTTAATAAGCTTATAATCCAGAGTCCAGAATGATTGATTATGAGCTACATTCTTGCAAAAACCTAATGTTCCCGCGGGTACCATTTATAAGGTTTGTGATAAATTATAGCCTATATGTTATACTGGGCTATAACTTTTAAAATTAATAGCTTTTGCCCGCGACTTCATCCGCGTTTTTAAGCGTAAAAGCCTTCTTGAAAGACTATCGATTGTTCATAATCGCATGGAAATCCATTTGATAGTTTTTGAGTGAAACAACGTCTAATTATATATACTAATCTATTTTTTTATATTTACATTAATAGACAGAATATTTTCACTTACCAAGCCCTGGCGCTCTTTTTCTTTTAATATAACTTGTTGAGTCTGCTTATCATCAAATTTAACAACTGCTGCCAACACTTTTGCAAGTGTGATAGAATGTGTACCTGTACCAGTAAGATATTCATATAAAATGTTTCTAAGGTACTCAAGTTCTGTATTTTCTTGTAAGGAATGTAAATGCCTAAGACTAACAAGAGCTTCATCTAATCTTCTTTCTAATTTTTCATTAGACAGTTTCAATTTTTCGTTATTTTCTTGAACATGCATCAAATTTCCATCAAAGGAATTATTTATTTGTTCTAATTCTTTTACTTTATTCTCTAATTTATGTTTTGTTTCAAGAATATTGTTGTATTTTTCTTTTAGATTCGATACATCTAACTCATCTGTATTCTTTATTAGTTGCTGCTGAGGCTTATAATTTTGTGAATTTAACTGATCTTTCAATTCGAGATTTTCATCAATTAATAAAGTGTTTTCTCTTAATAATTCATCAACTTTATCTCTCGATAATTTAATTTCGTTCTGAAGTTCTTTAACAGCTATACCATCATTTTTGTGTGGAGAGTTGTCACTCGAAGCAATCACTTCTCTTAATTTGTCATTAAGCACACTATTCTCTTTTGATATTTTTGCTAAATATGATTGAAGCCCAGCAATATCTGATTGTAATCGTCTATTTTCTTCTTTTAGCATATTGTAATCGTCTGATAAAGCATCATACTTTTCATTATTATCAAGAACAACCGCATTTTCACCTTCTTTTACTATAGTTGTATTTATGGCTTTATCAAGTAGTTCAATCTTTGCCTCACTTGTTTGTGTTTCTTCATCTTTAATTGCATTAATCCTGTCCTGATGTTGTTCATTAAGATTTTCTATTACACCACTTAAACGATCTTTTTCGTACTCTATTTGCTCATGTGATTTTTTAACATCAATTATTTCAAGTTCAAGATCTTTAATGTTACTAGTTATTCGATCCGATTCCTTCTTTAGAGCATTGTTTTCTTGTGACAATTTCTGAATTGTTTCTTCCATTTTAGATTGAATGTTATTGCTAACCTCAATATTACTGCATTTCTTTTGTAATTCATCTCTGTCTTTCAAAATGGCATTATATGTTGAAATAAGTGTTTCATGTTCATTTTTCAAAGAGATTACTTCATTTTGTAATAACAAGAGTTCAGTTTTAGAGTTATTTGTTTTATCAATTAGGTCTTCATTTTGCAGCTTCATGTCAGATAAATTAACTAGTGCATTTGAGTTTTCTTTTTTTAATGATTCTAGTTCTTGTTGCATCAGAATCTTTTCTTCTTCAAATTTTTTGATCTGTGCCATAGATGTAATATAACTTTGCTCGATGTTTTGCCACTTTCGAGTTATAGCCGTTTTTTCATTTACTTCAACTTTTATATCCTCCTCAATTTTATGGTATTTATCTTCAAATTGCTCTATTCTTTTCAACATTTCTTTATTGTCGTTCTCGCTGTGTTGTAATTGATCAGAAACCATTGCATATTTATTATTCAGTGAATCAAATTTTTCTACACAGTCATTTAATTCACTTTCTTTATTTTTAATTTTAGTTTTTAATACTTTGTTTTCTTCTTCCAACAATTTCAATGCTTCTGATGTTTTTATTATTTCTTCAGATACTTTTTGCAGTTCAGCTTGACCCATATTGTAGTCATGTTCCAAATGTTCATAAGTGGCTTTTATATTTTCTGCCTCTTCGAATGATCTGATTCTGTTTATCATTACTGACATAGACTCTTTTATGTTGACTATTTCATTGTTCCCAATTAATTTTAAGGACTTTGCTTCTTCCGCAATATCGTTAAGCATACATTTAATGCTAGTTACTTCATGTAGCAGACTGGCACATCCAGTTTTAAGTTTATCGAAAGACTGGATCTTTTCCCGCAAGAGACAATTATCTGATTTTAAAGTAACTACAGCATCATTGAGTTCAGAATTTTGTATTTGGATCATTTCGTGATTTCTTAATAATTTTTCAATTTCAGATTGCAATTTAATTAATTCTTCTCGTTCTTCTTGGATTTCAGTTTCTAGATTACTATATTTGTTTTTCCAAATATTAATTTCTACTAGCATTTCATTTTCCTTGTCATTATTACTACTTTGTTTCTTGAGTGTTAGTATTTCGGTTTCCAAATTATTAATTTGCATGTTCTTTTTAGAATTTTCTTCAATTACTTGCGCATTTCTACTTTCTAAATAAGTATTTCTATCTATCATGGCTAATTTTTCTGCTGTTTCTTGTTTTATTTGTAATTGAAGACATTTGAATTCTTCGTCAGCTTTTATTTTCATATTTTCTAAAGATTGACATTTTTGTGAAAGTGATTGTATTTGTGATTCTAAATCTGTTATCTTAGATTTATTTGCCTTGTAGTCAATTATCTCATTATTTAATTTAGATTGTTCTTCTTCCATCAACAATATTTTGTTTTTATAATCAGTTATTACAATATTCAGTGACTGGAGCTCTTTTTTCGTGGCTGACAGAGTATCTTTAAGAGATTTAATTTCGCTTTCTTTACTCTCTAGCTCTTTATGAATGCTTAACTTATTTTCAGCTAAAGATATAGCATATTCCTCTTCCCTTTTATTGTATATTTCAATCTTACCACGAAGTTGTTTTATTTCTTCTTCTGCCTTCTGATAATCTACTTCAATTGTAGATAGCTCTTTGCACTTATTAAATTCATAAGAATTAACTTTATTCTGGAGATCCTCAATGTGATCATTTAATTCTCGTATTTTTTCTTTACTGTTATTTAGTTGCTCAGTTGTAGCTTTTAAAAGCTCAGTTTCTTTGGACTTGTTTTCAAGTTCATTTGATAGTATTTGTAGCTCCATTGTTATTTGCGCATTTTTCTCTTTTGTTGTTTTAAATGAATCTTTATACTTATTAACTAATAACTCTAACTTTTCTATCTTATTATTCAATGCAGAAGTATCCACTACAGCAGATTCCTCACTTTCTGGTTTACTGTCATTGTCTGATAAATTGATTAAAGGAGCATCGGTGTCGTTTTTATTTAAATTATCTAAATTGCTATTGTGATTGTCAGATGTATTGTTTTGCAGCAATTGAATTTTTGTATTGAGAGTTTCAATTTTTATATTTCTTTCTTCAATATCAACTCGGAGTGCTTTTTCTAAGTGTGCCTGTAAAGTTCAAATACATTTTTCAATAAAGAAATGTTACTAACTAATGAAGCATGATACTTTAATGAATTTACAAAACCGTTTGAAATTCTACGGAATTCCTTTGAATACTGAATGCTTTCTTTTCTTTCATATTTCAAAAAAGCCTTTGATAGTCTGTTAAAAGGGCATCCTGAGTTTCAGAAAAGGATAATTTGCTATATCCAAACAATTATACTTTTTATTCTCACGCATCAGACAGGGGTAAGCGCGAGCCATAAGCTACAATCCTGATACACCCTCTTCCACATTCATACATCTTCTTATTACATTTACGCCGGTTGATGTACTCCTAACATGTCTTCTTTGAGTTACTGAGGTTTAATAACCATTAAGGACACAGAAAATATTGTAGATATAATATTATTTATAATTTTTGTAGACTATTAAAGGTGTACAAGGTGACAAATAATTTAGATAGGGCCAGTGATGCAATGCCAATGATGGCAAGCTTGCCACTGATGTGGAGGAGCTTGAAATCCACCAGTGGATAGTTTATAGATTTATATTTATATTTATATTTATAGTGGATAGAATCTTTACCTTTGCACTTTGTTCTAGAGCACATTGTTCTCTTAATTCTGATATTCTTCTCAGTGCCTTGTCCTGAGTTTCCACCAACACACTCTGCAATAACGGGAGTCATTAATATTTTATTAAAAATGCAATCATATATTATACTAATATTTGATTATAGTACTAACCTTTGCTTTGGCATTCTCTCTTTCTAAAAGTTTGTAATGTCGAGCCAAGTCTGCATACTGTGTTCTGTATTTGGTATAGCGTTCCTGAGTGCGCTTGTATGCAGCATATATTTGTTCTTTACTGACACGATCCAAGGTAACAGCCCCAGCAGAAAATCCCCTTTCTTCGGCTTCACTAGCAGACACTTCCATATCAGACTGAAATCATTGTAGTGCAATAAAATTAATTACTATGTGTATTATAAATGTTATTATGATAACTTCAACAGTATGTTTATTCATAATATCAGCCAAAAGACGCCAACAGCTGGGCATAGGCCTCCCCCAGATTTTATTATAGGTCGGCCCTGAGCTTTCCGTATCCAATTGGTATCTGTGATCTTTACTAGGTCATTGGCCTAGCTTGTGTGAGGCTTACCCACAGAGCTTCTTCAGTCTTCTCTGATTAGATTGCACAATGAGACTGCTTCTACTTACCTGTAAATGATACATAGAAGGGCTTTCATAGCTGGGTAATCTGAATGATATATCACTAGCAAATGAACTATTTGATAACCGCCTTTGTCTTTGATGGTCCTGCAAAAAGAAAGGGACTTTGTTATTTTGGACTGTTATTATGGAAAAGAGTATGATCAGTTAGGTAGATACTACTATAAACTGAGTAACTAACACTTGTAGGCAGGTCTTGATTTAGAATGTGATCCATGGATTCTGTTCTGGTATCCATTGCAGGAGGGTGTACTAAAGAAACCTCTTGGAATGTGTTGCGTTGACTCTGTGGTAGTTGGCTGCTGTTAGACCGACTTTGAAGATTGTCTAAAACGAAAAATTTGTAATATTTTTATTTTGCATAAGATCTGAAGATAATAACTAAAAACTTTTGTAACACTTACCATTGTCTCCAATGGAAAACAAATCTGTGTTAGTTATATCTGATATGCTGCTAGATGCTGATGTGACTGCAGCCTGCCAAAGGCGATAAGGAGGTTTATCATTTGAAGGAGTAAAAAGATAAGACTGAAAGTTGCTCTCTCAAAAATGGATTTGATGAAATACTATTTCGTCTTACGACGACAAAGTAAATATCTGATAGATTAAAAACTCTAAATTCGCTAAATAAAGTATTTATTTAGCGAATTTAGCGCTCGCTACTACGTGACAGACTGACACAAATCGAAGGATGATTTCACTTTCAATACTTGTTTTGTACCTGAGCAGCTTGGGCAAACTGCTGGATCCTTTGTGGTGACGACTTGACCTCTTCCGCTAATTTATCTTTTAGCTTTTTAAACATTTTTATGAGTATTAGTAAAATTAATTTAAGTAATCATCTAAATTAAGCAAATTAGCATAGAAAATAGAACACTCGCTTATCTTGCTTGCTTTCGTTCCACTCACCACACCACAAACTATAAACTAACGAAACGAACCAGACCATACCTGTCACAATGACAATCAAAATAAAGTATCAAGCCTTTTTACTGTACAGATCGTAGCGAGCAGTAGCGAGTTCAGTAATCGGACAGTTATCTTTAAGGTAGCCTCCTAACGTTGGAGAGTAAGTTTAGTTTGCTGGCAGGTATTTCCAGACGAGTATTTTATAACTTCTAAATGTAGGTGACCGCGGCATCTCATGCCAAGTTATTGCGACAATCAGCATTGCTAATAGCGCAGGACCTGATGCCGCCTTTTTTTACACCTTAAGTAGCCGAATTTCAGTTGTTGCAGCCTATAAAAGTATACTTATGTAGCATGTTTAGCAATTTTTATGTGTAGTTAGTAAAAAGCGGCACTGGTTGCGCGTGCTTGCGAGACCGACAACCAAGGTTAAGCAATGCTCGCAATGTCCGGGAACTGGGAACGTTTCGTACTTTGAGGATAGTTGAACTTAAGCACCGCAACAAGGTCTCCTCTTATTCGCTGGGTGTGCCTCTTACTACCGTTGGCGAAGAGGTTGACCAAAGTCTTCCGCTAAGGACCCAGGGAGTCGAAACAATGGCACCATGACGCTATTTATTATATATGTTTAGATCTGCCTAATAGGCTGCGACGCATGACTAGCGCTGACAAAGTACGGCCACCAACTCAACGCTAAGAAAATGGAAAGATGTGTGGCGAGCCGACACGAGTCCATGTAGGTACGTATTGTAAGTACCTACCAACATTCGTGACAGCTTTAGCGTGAGAGACAACGCGGATAAAATTGAAGAGGATCGCCTGCACTGATTTGGTCTTGAAATACTTGCCTTAACCGGCCGGTTTTAGGAAAGAAGTCCCGGAAGTGGAGACCCAAGACTATGAGAAGCGATACCTATGTTTTTTTAGGGATTCGCCGTGTAGGATGTGAAAGAGGATTGATAGCTCAATTGATGATGATGAGGATGCACCAAATAGAAGCTCTGTATAACGCAGCATTGAAGTGTTTGTACAAAAACGCCATCATGTCATTACGTTTCCAGAACCAGAACTTCCAGGATAGGTATACCTTACCACAGAGCCTGAGATAACCCAAACGGCGGGCAGCTGCCATTCCAATTTTTTCGACGCCCGAGTCAATCGGATCTCGATTAGCCCAAATGGAGACAAATTGCCAATGACCTGCCACAGCGCCACCATTAAATCCACTTCCGGGCCTACAGCTGCGGCGTCTTGGATTGTGCCCGTTGTCGCTGTTGTCACCGCGCTGCCACTCTTTCTAATCGAAGAAAAAGTACATAAATGCAAAATATCGTAGTTAAGGTTATTATTTTAACTGGTGGGGGTTACCCTCAGGTACAATCTACAATAGACTAAAAGTCCCCACCCTGGAAACGCGAGCTTTGGGTCGGGGCCTGAAAGGCCGTTTTTTGTAAAGATCTTTAAGTGTAACGTCATGAATACTTTATGTCTATAATATGGTCTATCAGGCAGGCCGTAAGCTGGTTTGCCACAATGTCGGTATAAAAAAAAACCTATAAAATTGTTTATCTTGCCTTACTTTTAAAATTCCCAACCGTTTACAAGCAACACACTCAACTATGGACATAGGTGAAATCAAAGTAAAATAACCGTTACTCATAATAAGGAAAGTGTCAAGTTTGAAAAACAGCTGATGTAGGAAAATGACGATCTTAAACTGAGTTAAGAATGAGACGGAAGTAAGTACGGAGGGAGTATAGTAAATAACCCCTTAGGTATCCTTAAAGTAGGTAAGTAATTGCATTTTGGCGCCTACAGCACTCGCTACACTCTTTCTCAAGCGCGGATCTACCGTTGTGGGCAAGATGGGCATGCCCACAACCCTAATTGAGGTCCAAGGCTGACGTTGTATAGAAAAGTAAAAGTAAAATAGCCTGATTGGTGCTAGAAATTTATCTGATCCGTTAAAAGTGTCGCTCTCAATAGGTACTACTTGCCCCAGCTTTTATTGTGTTAAAAATTCGGGGCTCACTGCGTTCGCTCATTCATTGTATCACCTTAGATTTTTTTTATAACAGAGGGCCTAGTGTGAGTTCCGCTTCGATTTTACTTAACTATCGCGTTTGCGTTTACGTCGAAATTAGTATGAAGAAGAAAACTTCATTTACGTACCACTAGGCGGCGCTATATATCTTTTCATACTAATTTTCACGTAAACGCAAACGCGATAGTAAAGTAAAATCGAAGCAAAACTCACACTAGGCCCTCTGACAAGGCAGGCATTTGACCGCCATCTCACCTGTTGGTAAGTGACGATGCGGCCGAAGATGAAGCATGCCCGTCTTGGAACAGCTTATTCACTCTAGCCTTAAAGGCATCCAGATTATATTGATCAGGGAACACACTCGCAGGCAACGCGTTCCATTCCTTAGCCGTACGCATTATAAAGGTCGAGCGAAAGCGGTTCGTGCGGATAGCTGGAAGATCCACGACATAAGGATGAAGCGCTCGCCCGAATCGCGTAACCCGATGGCGGAAAGGGGCCGGCGGAATGAGGTCGCGCAGCTGCTTCGCACACTCTCCGAAATGTAATCTGTAGAAGACCGACAGACGCGCAACCCTACGCATGTTCGAAGCTCTGCAGCCTAGCCTTAATCAACCGCGGGTCACAAATTATCTTCTTTGCACGTTTTTCCATCGAATCAAAAGCCGCCAGTTGATATTTGGCTGATCCATCCCAGAGGTGGCAGCAGTACTCCATGCAGGACCGCACATGTGCTTGATATAACTGAAGCAACTGCTTTAAAGTGAAGTACCGCCTAATCTTCGAGAGGATACCAAGTTTTTTGCTGCATTCTTTGCTTTGGATTCTATGTACTGACCGAAGTTGAGATTTGAAGATAGCTCAACACCAAGAAGCTGTAGGTTGTCGGTAATTTTCACAGGAACATCCCGAAAAGTTGGAGTTAGACGGAATGGACTCCTTTTGGCGGAACTCCCGCGTCGATAGCCTGGAGATTAGACGAGTAGCCATCGATAACCACACGGATTGAACGTTCACTCAAAAAATCCGATATCCAGGTGCAAAAGCCAACAAGAATACCAAATGAAGGCTTGCTTAGAAGGCCTGCATGCCAAACCCTGTCAAAGACCTTAGAGATATCAAGAGACACAGCAAAGGCCTCGCCATGTCTCTCAATGGCCTCACTACATAATTGTGTGGCATACACCAGAAGGTCCCCAGTAGACCGACCACGGCGGAATCGCTGAGGAGATCGTTACCTTCAAGATGCGCAAGGAGTTTGTTGTTCAGTGCACGTTCCATAATTTTACGACCGAAATGACCGAAATAGGGCGGTAGTTGGAAGGGTCAGCACAGCTGCCTTTTTTGGACACGGGCTGCACATTGGCAAGCTTCCACGACTTAGGTACAATACTAGTCTCATGTGAGTGGCGATACAGGCGCGTGAGAACAGAAGACAGTTCAGGGGCACATCTACGCAGGACTATTGCCGGTATACCATCAGGTCCACTAGCCTTGTTCACGTCCAGACTCCGCAGGATTTTTAATATCTCTTTCTGATGTATTCGCACCTCTGGCATAACGCAGTCAGCACGGGCTGAGATAGGTGGTGTTTTCCCTGCAGTATCCAAACGCGAATTCGCCGCGAAAAGAGAAGCAAGCAAATTTGCTTTTTCTTCAGCAGCATGGTCCAAAGTTCCGTCTGGCTTTAGCAACAGAGGCAACGAAGACTGACTGAAATTTGATTCGACCGCTTTTGCCAAAGACCAAAACGCCTCTTACCCTCCTGGGAGTACCCAGGAGGGTAAGAGGCCAGTTTGGCGCCAATCCGGTAAACGAATCGAGCCCTGCGTAGCGTCCTTTTGCAAGACTTGGTGGCGAGGTTAAAGGCTCTCCTCAGTTTGCGAGTACCCGGAGACATATGCGCTCGGGCCAGGCAGAGTATGCTGCCTGCTTCAGCACTTCAGCGCGACTGCACTCAGCACTAAACCGTGGACGAGACCTGCCGTTCATCGCTACGTCAGAATACGGAATAAAGTACTCCATACCCTGCCGTATAAACGCGGTAACGGTGTCAGCACAATTCGACGGATCGCCCGAAGAGAAGCATGCCTCCCGCCAAGGATAGGCCGATACTGAGTGCCTGTCCGGATCAGTTATCAGTAGGTCTAATTGGCGGTATGGGAGTCAACATCTGGTTCCCTCGTGGCACAGTTTACTAGCTGGGTGAGATCTAGCAACACAGCTAGTTCACGTGCCTCTCTCCCAGCATGTTCCGTCACCTGTAGCCGTATTCACAATGGCTCGGAAATCGGAATCGACAAAGGACCCCGCAAAAGTGCTTAGGAAAATGTAGTTTCAGTTTATTTTGATGAAATTTTCATATGTTATAGAGAGTAGAGTTTCCGTGGAATCTATCGGGATTCTGAATAACAGTTTTCGAATCGATCGATACGGATTCGCCGCTCACGAATTTCGTGTCGAATCGTTTGGAAACGGTTTCGAATCATTGTGAATACGGCTACTGGTATGGGAAAAGCCACTCTTGTTGGTGGGCATTGAAATCCCCCAGAATGACTAACTGCGCCGCAGGGTAACGTTCCCTCGCTTCATCCGCCACTTCTACGAGATGGTCACATAAGCGAGTCGTCTCCTGATCCCCGCTGTGCGATCGGTAAATGCACGCATACAGGAGTTGTTCTTGACCTGTATCCACCAGCAACCATAAAATAGAGAAACTAGACCCCTCAAAGCTCCTTAGACGCCGAATGCAGATGTCTTCGCGAGCGTACACACAGACTCCGGCACGAGGTGCAAACCTGTGCTCGTGAGTATACCCTGGGTAGCTGAGGTACGCCGCGTCAGCCGGACATCTGATCTGCGTCTCGGTGAGGAACAGCAGCTGCGGTTGTTCAGACTCAAGGTGGTAGTGGACTGCATCGAGATTTGAGTGTAGGCCTCGGATGTTAGTGAGGTGCACTTTGAGTGGGTGCAGCCGCTGTTTAACGTTTCTCTTTTTTTTTACTATTCATGAGTGTGAGTGAAAAGGTTGTTTTAGGTGGATGGCAGTTGGACAAGGTGGCGCTCCTCCTACCAGCAAACATGCTCACCAATACCGCACGGAAAGGTGCCTGACGCGGAGACCGCGGGGACGCCTGAACCCCCCCAGATTGGCTACCTGGCCCTCCCATCCAGTCGCCAACCGGCAAGGTAGAGCAATCTGGGATTTTTCGTAAGATGGCAGGGCAGCCTTTCACTGGTGGCTAACCAGCTACTTGGGCCCCCAACTATCTACGGTCGACCAGCGGCGGCACCATTCCCCGCCCTCTTCGGATCCCGCTGCCCTCCGAAGCCAGGCACCCGGTACGGGAGTGGTGAGCATCAAGAAAAAGACGGTTACGCAGAGCGACCACAACTGTCTAGACCCATCCTCCTAGACGACTACTCCAGACATCGCAACGAAACACGGCTGGGACGATGCGTTCGCCTGGAGGGTTGTGACCAGCCACGGCTGAAGCCTACCACCGGAGAGAGTGCTGTCCATTTTGCACTACCCGGGGATCACGTGTAGGGTATCGAGAGTCATGAAGCCTAAAGTGGACTGCGCCTACGAACGCGGACAGCATTGATCCATAAAGTTCCTCTTATTGTGATTGCTCCAGATTGTAAGGATCAACAGAAGAAGGCCTTAGGGGCCTAAGGTAAATTTTAGTCAGTCCATGAAATTTATGTACAGAGCCTATACAAGGATGATAACAAATGTAAGATATAATTTATTGCTATTCATTCTCCACATTAGTTAACTGCTATCCTACGTTTTACAGACACACACAGACACAAACACACATAAGCATAAAGTAATGCTTCGGAATGTTATTAGTTTGTAAGTTTAATTTCTCTTTAAAAGTAAGTAGGTACTGTGGCAACATGGACGATTTTCTTTGTGCTGGTGATATAGCACAGGTTGTTACCTATTTTACCTACAGCTTGATCAATTGTCTATGATTAAGTATGTAGGTACTTGCTCAATAAAGATTTTCATTTACTAAAAGAATTTTATTTACTTTTATTGCTACGGTCATGATTTCAAGCAAGCAGCGCGGCGAGTGTAGATAATTTGTGCGTTTTTTGGGCAGTATCAAGCAAGCAAGACCCCCAAACACTGCTGCAAAATCCGACTTGTGCCCACAACCTTCTTCAGGGGCTGGATCTGCGCCTGCTTGCTCTACCCTTGCCCCTCCGGCGCTGGCAATCGGACACACGTCCAACATAACACCCCTCTCTTTCATCGGGGGTTAAAAAGAAAAACATTGTTGTGTGTTGGTTATCTTTTATTTTTTTTAGCAAATTATCACAGACTTACGTATGGATCTTCGTCATCATCGTCATCATCATAGTCGCCTAATAGGGGAACTATAATTTCATCAGGATACCCATTTAAAATATCAGATGTTTCTAAAATAAATAATAAAAATATTTATTAGGTACCTAGGTACTTACTAGGACTGATAGAGGTACCTACGTACAGTTGTATCTATGGTCAATTAAATTTTACTGTAGTCTGAGCTACAATAAAATGTTAAATAATTTACTCGACGTGGCGGCTACAATTCGACTTCAACAACACCATTAATTAATCAGCAATTAAGTAGGTAATTATAATTTATATCTAATTTAGGTTGACGTTTGTAAACATTAGTACAATAGAATACGCTGCTCCCTTGAAGACATGGTGTTATTAATTTATTAACAAACACCGTGTTATGCTAATTAATAGGTACTTATACCTACACTAGGTAGGCACTCTGCGGCCCCACCGCATACCTACATTAGGTAGTTCGAAGCATCCTACAAAGAACGTTAGACCTAAAGATTATTGGCAATTGGTATCGTAGACAGAGATGACCTGTGTGATATGTGTGTGTATGTATCCGACGTTCTTACTACTTACCAGCAACAGGATGCCCGCCGACGACGCCGGCGTAAGCACCCGTTCGAGAAGCCGCACCAGAGAGCTAAAGCTAAAACAGCTAGAAGGCCAATAAGTAGAGCCGTCTGTATCTTCGGATCATGTAAATTAAAGCACACGGTACCCGGAGGCTGCTGCCCCTTCTTCAATTTCACTTTATTAGGATCTTTTATTTTTGGTTCTTTCACTTTCGGTTGTTTTACTTTAGGCGGTTTCAAGTTTCCTTGGCTGTTACTTCTAGCCACTGTTATATATGAATCTTCCATTCCCATTTTGACTTATCTTTGTTGTACTTGTAGTTAGAATTTCTTTTGCGCCCACGACGAACTTTATTTTCCGAAACTGAAAGCCATTTTATAGTGTTGTGTTTGGGACGTAGATGTCGTTTTTTCTTTTATTTTTTCATGGTTAATTATTGCGGCACGGAGTATTTTTATTTACGTTTACGGTTAATTCATTTTGGTAGTGGATTGCGATGTTGGTTATGTCATAAGTCATAACGAGCGAGGGTTATGTCCATAGAGAAGAAAAGTCCTCAGAATAAATAGAAAAACAGTGTCTCCAATAACGAAAGAAACTCCTTACTCCGTGCGTAAGCTTATCCATGGTTCTGAATCAAAAAATTTGGAGTGCTACGCTAAATCCTGCATGTTCCAAATTATTTGGCTTATCCATCCCAATATCTTGGGGAGGGCCGTTTTATACTTTGTCTCTTTATCGTAGAAAGAGATGATCTCTATCGTAAGTACAGACACTATAATCGTCTCTATAGTGCGTGCGCAAGATAGTTTTTGAGTTTGCTCTTGGTCTACTTATAGCGCTCAATGGCTCTTGTATGGCGTATCTGTCATTTCTTTGGCAGTTGTTCTTATTGACAGTTTGTCAAATTTAGTTCCATTTTCTGCCGCGAGCAAAGTTATCTAGTGAACTTTAGAAAGTATTACTGGCACTAAGCGGTATCCAAATATCACGCAGCATCTCGCTCCAAGATTGGACGACATCCAGCCCCCTGGAATGAGGCGGGTTTCCCGGGGAGTACCTACGGTTCTATAGAATAGACTAACTACGCCGAAATAATCTAACTACGCCGAAAAAATCACATTGAGACAATGGCTCAAAACACCGCGAAGTGCGGTCGAGGCGCGCACGGGGCGGCTCTCGTGTCGTAGTTGTTAGGTTCCGGATTTCTGTTCCATATAGTGAACCTAGTTATATAAACTTTTCTGAGTTTAATACATTAGTTGAACACTAACCGATGCTCTTACGGTGAGGAAAAACATCGTGATGAAACCTGCACATTCAGTCGCCTGTAATCATGATCCAATCTGGTCAGGCTCCCCTCATAGCATGGTCAAGGAGATCAGATGGCAGTCGTTCCACTGTAATTACCTGATCTGCCAAATCCTGGATCATGGTCATGGCGGACCCCAAGCCTTCGTGCACGAGCACAACCGGGACCACATTATAGCCAAAATGATTATTATTTATAGTGAACCTAGACGTTCACACACGGCGACTCTTCGAGCCGCACGGTCAATCAGTATCTCTCGTTAGAGAGTAGGTAGTATGTTCTGTGGCCCGTATACATGCTTCGCCCGGTCGGCGACTGCTCTCATCGTCCCCGCTCCATCCGTCTGCGCTGACCCAAAGTATAATGCATGAATCGTAAATATTTCGAGGGTTTTAGGCTCGTATGTCACTGAATCGTATAAAAAGGTACCTATACCCATAGGCGTGAGAATTGAACGATGCGCGTTCTAATATTTTAAAGTGATATCACGAGCTAAATTTTTTAAAATAAAATATCGCAAAGGAGCGCACTTTGCACACTGTGGGCTGAGACGCCGTGGATGCGTAAAGTACGCGCCCTGGCTGCGCCTCTGGCTGTGCCCTTGTTATAACTAGTGTCTTGTAAGACGAGACTTGGCTGGTCACATAGTTCGACTTGCGCAGTAGACGATTACCTGCGCGATATCCCGTCTACTGCCATTTGACAAGACTCTTCTTTCATGACGCGGATTACACCTTGGCATGCTCTAGTACTGGTATCAGGTCACACTCACGTAGGTTTCTAATTTACCATTATAATATGTGTTCTTAGTTAAGTTGGTAACAGTTGTCTCATCATCATCATCATCTTGGCGTTAAATCCCGGTTGCGCTCCCGCGCAACACGCGGAGGCCCGGGGTCCGCCATCCTGCTTTTCATAGTCCACTTTGCTGTCTTCGGCATACTTAGTGGTGAGTCCGTTGGCGCGCATGGCACTCTAAACGACGTCCAGCCATCGCTTTTTGGGCCAACCTCTCCTTCCGCACCTGGCGGGGGTGGTACGGCCAGACATCTGTTCCCCATGTAAGTAGCCGTTCTGCGTAAGACGTGGCCGTACCACTAAAGGCGGCACTCTTGTAGCTTATCTAACAATTGTTTGCTTCTGATAATAATCTTGGCGAGTACCAACTAAGATTCATACTTCTTCACGTTATGTACAGTAGGCGAATGGGGTGGTAACATGAAATTAAGAACTGTAACTATACTTAACTGTTTATTTTTTTCTAGCAGTATTAATATACCAGTCTGGTAATATTTCCATGTCCTTATTATCACATTGAGTGACCATAATAGTATTGTTGTCATTTATTTCACAGTGAATACTGATTGGATCTATTGTGCTTAAGTTAATATTTTTACCATTAATTTTATCAACAAGGTCTATGAAAGACCGTTTCACAAATTTTAGGAAATAATCCAAGAACCTCAAAGCTTCTACGGGCTGCCATTCACGCTGAAAAAAAAAACATTACAGCTACATTATTAAGTTGCTGATCTGATGTTAAAGCCCTCTCTACACAAGCCGTAACAGTTGTTGCACGACCCTACCTGATACACAGGGTTTCTCTGTATTACTTTAACTGGTGGTAGGCCTGTGTCAAGTCTACCTAGATAGGTACCACCATTCAGCAGCCATGCATTGAATAGAACATAGTAGTAATGCTCATGGCGTAACACTAACAACATATCCATCACAAGATACAAGTTGTTCGCATGGGGAAGCTAGCTCCACAGATAGATGTTTCACATTAAAAACTGGAAGCTAGGTTTATTATTCACAAACTGATTTGTGAATACTGTTTGCTTACCTGGCAATAGGCAACAATATCTTCAGTGTCAAACCATTGAAGCCTCTGAATTATGCCGTTATCATTTCTGAAACCTACTAGAAGACCTTTCAACCCAGCTAAATAGCATTGGCACCAACATCTTAGTAACTTGTATTTTCTGAAAATGTATTAAATATTTAAAAACCTGTAAGTAAATGGGTAGTAACTAGTATGTAATTTAACTATAATAATATTTTAGTTATACAACACATACTTAAAATTTCTTTCTTGTTTATAATGCTGAATTATTCTATTTGTTTTCAATTCAACATAACTTTCATTTTGAAGATATTTCAATAGAGCTTCATCTGTGCCTGGATCCGGAGGGTCTGGTACAGGGTGTCTGTCAGCTAGCATCCCATCTATCTGAGCACCATACAGTAGTTTATGTTCATTCAAAGCTGCAGTGTAGTAAAGTGAGAATTCTTCATTTTCAATAACAGGTCTATTGATATCAGGTTGAAGGCTTGGTTTATCTGTAGAAAAAGGAAATGCCGATTTGACTTATAAGATTCAAAAGAAAAATATTATGTATAAATTATAAAAGAAGAAACCAAGTAAAATATTACTTCAAATAATACTTAATTATTCCTAAATACAAGGTAAGAACAATCTGTTACCTGATAACAGGTACTGCTCAAACTTATAACCCCATGCACAAAATTTCTCTTCCTGTTTATTGCGAGTTTGTCTCTTTTGTACTTCTTGAGGGGTTTCAGTGCTGCATAAATAAATTGCTCCGTGAAAAAGAGTTGCTATTATACTTAATGGCTGTGGGTTAACTGCATTGCACATGACTGATATTAATGTTCTCCTGTATGTAATAAACATCCATTCAGTACGAAACTGTTCTAGGCGGTTACTCTGCTGAAGAAGAAACTGCAGCAGCAAGTTTATTTTTTCATTATTATCATCGGTTGTACGTTTAACTGCTGACTGAATATGATGGTTAAGATCATAAGACAATTTCCCTTGTGGAATGGCAGTCAGATATTTCAATTGGGACAAATTGGAATGATATTGTCTGGCTCCATCAACACTCATATAGCCGATAAGGCAGATGTTATGCAAATTTGGAAATTCTGAACTGTTCATATTGAGAAGGAAGGATGTTTAGGATCCCTCGATAAAGCAGGTACAACACCTTACTTAACAAAGTATGCCAACTTAAGTAATTTTTTCAGAACTGTATTTGATTCTAAAATTTAATTATTTTACATACGGACGATGGGGAAATCTAATGAAATCCCATCTCAAAGAAAACAAACATACAATTGCCATTGCCAAATGCCAGTTCATTTTGATAAACGTCAAACTAGAATCGATCGATTACCTATGAAGTGTCAAACAGCATGGACCTATAATTTCGCGAGTTAGTCCGTGGTATTGTCGATTGTTCTAATACTGTGTGCACACCGGCCCAACGAACGCCGATGAATGGGGTTTGTTTAAAGCCAAAAAATCGACACATGAATGGCAAATACGAAAAATTTGTCGAAAATCTAAAATATTTGTACACATATTTACAAATAGGCTCCAACACAGAGTTTTGCGCATATTTGTACTCATGTCTGGGCTCGGCAACAGTGTAAGTGAGTGACACGAGATTTGTTTGACAGTTAGCTGTTGACAGTTTAGTTTTCATTATCCACCGACCGCGGTCGTTAGTTTTGCTGGGTGCATCATAGATTTTTATTGAATTACTTACGAACTACGGTTATTATTTTTCAGTATTAGTAGATTTTACAAATAAAAAGTACGCCAATTCATTTTTATATCTTTGTTGTCTTGTTATTGATATTATTTAATGATGACATTCAATTTCAGAGCACGAAACATGAGTTCAGAACCGATGCCGACGCCACCTTCAGTTTCCTGGGCACAAAGGAGTTCTCGAATTTTTCTTACATTTAATGTTGAATGCCAGAAACCGGATATTAAAATCGAACCAACATCGCTTTTATTCAAGGGTTTATGTGCTCCAGATGCAATAAATCACGAAGTTGTAATACCTTTGTATGGTGAAGTTGATCCAGAGAAAAGTATTCAAGTAAATAAAGGCAGATACATCGAAGTTGTGCTAGCGAAGAAAAAATCAGATGAACCATTCTGGCCTACTCTTACTAGTGACAAAAAGAAGCATCACTGGCTAAAGGTGGACTTTAATCGCTGGCAAGATGAAGATGAAAGTGGCGACGACATTGATGATATGAGTGATATGTTTTCAAGTAAAATTGGTGACCTAGGTGATGAGAACGACAAGAATGATTCTAGCTCAGAAGAGGATGACCTTCCTGACATAGAGTGAAATATTAGTTAATTTGTCATATTGTTAATTACTATACATGGTATGTGCTTTTATACAAGGAATAGTGTGGTATTTAAATAGTAAAATGTTAAGAAGCTGATTTCATTTATGCAACTTGTCAGTTATATTTCCTTTTTGCAACTGTTTTTAAAATATAATGATACCATAACTGAGCAAAGTATCAACTAAATATATCCAAACAGTTTTTAACTATGGTGTAGAGTTTGTTATTTTCCATTTGTAATAATATATTTTAACTAGTTCACTGCGGCAGCCTACACAGTGGAGTCGTAAATGGCACTAAGTGAGTGTGTACTACTCTCCGGGTTGGCCTATGCACAATGGTTGCTATGTGTAGTTGCACCAGTCTTGATATTTGGGTTTGCAATGAAACTGTTCATGTGTAGGTGTCCAGTATCTTTTGAAATGTATCATTTCAATTGGATCATTATAATTAATTTGTAAAATTACAGTTTCCATGTAGTCACAAATGTACTTGTACATTCCAAATAATATAGAATAGGAAACAAAATGTTTGTGTAAAATAGTAATAGATGTACCAGGCAGCCATATCATTTGGTGAAATGTTATTTACCTCGATTGTGCCCATTTTATTATTAGAGTTTTGTTTCTGTGTAGTGAGAAAAAATTTTTAGTGATGATTATTTATAACTCAAAATTACACTACTTTAGTCTGAGGGAAATAATGCACATAGGTGAGTTTTGGCTTTGCATTTACTCTCATGCATGTGACAGAGAGGCTGTGTGTGAAGCCAAACAAGCCGATGTGCCTTATTAATTACTGATGACATCTGTACTTGTGTCTGAAGTCTTAACATAATATTATAATGATGATGTGTAATACTTATAATTATTATGGTATATCTTTATTCCATATTAAAGGTATTTCTTTTGGAAATCATTTTTTAATGTTCCTTTGTTATGAGATGACTACATCAGGTTTCATCACAGCTCATTTTCTTACATCTTCAAAAGCCATGATGTATGGCTTAATCAATTCTGATTCAATAAAAAAGTGCTTACATACAATAGGGTTTGCTTCGATGTATCTGAAATTTCATGAATAATCATAATCATAATAGTAGTAGTAGCTCCTATCGATGAATTGCAGCAACTTACTATTTCGTAACTCTTAATTCGTGGATCTAATTCCGTGGTTTCATCATCCGCACATCAGCATCAGATGATGATACAAACACCTGAGTTAGACATGACTGCCCTCGATTTCACAGGGTTTCCATTATTAGATCCCTACCTGATGAAAATGGAACTATCTCAGGAGTATGTATGTATGTATGTAAACTCTTTATTGCAACAACATAGTACATTTCAAAAGGAAACACTTACAAAGCAAAGGCGAACTTATCCCACAACGGGATCTCTTCCAGCTAACCTAACCTAACCTTAGACAAGCCGAAAGGAGCTTTAGCGAGCGGTAGAGGCAATAAGAGTACCTTACCTACTTTAAAAATAAAAAGGAGTATTTCTAACAAATAAAGAAATTTCAAAAACAAGGTCTACAATTTCAATTGGTGGAGAAATCGGTGAACATACATCTATACTAATATTATAAAGAGAACAGATTTGAATTTTTTTGTTTGTAATAAATAAACTCAAAAATTTCTGGACCCATTTAAAAAATTCTTTTATCCCGGGATAATAATAGGTTCCCGAGGGAAGGTTGTTGGTTTATAGATATATAAAATATGCGCGTGTGAAAGCCGCTGAGAGCTGCTACTAAAGAAAAATAATTACTAATTATACAGACGAAAGTAGAATCTCCTCCTTTTGTTTTTGAAGTCGGTTAAAAAAGGTTATAAGTTATAATCATCAATTTATTTATTGGATATTGATATTAATGTTGTGAGCAAATCGTCGAGTTAGGCCGATCGTTGTATGGAAGTTTCAATTTGGTTAGATTAGTGTTTGTCTCAATGCGCAGAGAATAATTACAGAGGTTTCAGTTCGGTTAGGTTTTGTTGTGCCAAAGCGCCGAGGAGCTCTATTTTTAGGGTTTCGTACCTGAAAAGAAAAAAACAAAAGAAAGGAATCCTAGAGAATCACTTTGTTGTCCGCCAGTCCGTCCGTCCGTCTGTCAATTCCCCTTTTTTAGGAACGCGTGGAAGTATCAAGCTGGAGGTAGTAAACCTTAACAAATTATACACATAAACCTTTTTCATGAATTACTCTGTCTATCGTTGAAAACCGCATGAATATCCGTTCCGTAGTTTTTGAGTTTATCGCGAACAGACACACTGACAGACGCGACGAACCTTTTTTACATAACTAAAACTTAGCAGCTGAAATTTTCTTGAAAAGCGTATAGTAGTTTACCACTACTGATCCAGATGGTACGGATGGAACATGGAACTTTAGTTTATGGCGGGTAGTACGGTGAACTCCGCAGCAGGTGCTAGCCTAAACAACTCAAAAAACGAACACTAACGAGGTATCGAGGTAAAAACAATACTAACCGTGGTAATAAACATGATAACATGTGCGATGAAAGTATGACTCCTCATAGCACTTGCCGTGATATAGGCAGTAAAAATGCGTAGAGACTACATCTCTTCGCACAGCCTGCCTGTTTGTCTGCCGTATAACATAAAAAAGCCAGATGGTTAAGACGACGGGTAAAACGTCGCCGTTGACAATTCGGATCCCTTGATGTTGAATGCGGTCAAAACGAAGATGTGCCTCGCAAGCATCTAGATTGTTGAAAGAAAGAAAGAAAGAAAGAAAGAAAGAAAATATTTATTACAAAGGACGCCACGACATAATAATTTACATTTAACACCAAAAAAAAATAGTACATAAAACACGGAGACAATTATAGGGTTCCCAGTGGCATTTTTCGTGGGCGTCCAGCGTAAATGGTAGCTCAGCATAATGTTGTGGCCGCTTGCCGCGAACCACAACGCTGGTTTTCAGTGGGCCCCGTAATATCCCACCGACACTGCACCGTCAAGCAAGCAATACCCACTTCAAATAAATAAATACCTACTATCCAAACAATAAAATGAATTTATAAATCATATGTTTATGATGTCTTAACTCTCATCCTAGAAGGCCCCCTTAGATTGCGGCAAAATTGGGAAATAGCCAGCAGCAGTGCAGCCATTCTAAACTTATGGGTGAATGCGTTATGCGTTCAATACATTTGGCAAACTGATTTTAATTGTAATTTAAGAAAATATTGACTTTTCGTACAAAAGAGTTCAACGCGGGCGACGCCCCCGTTGATGTCTTTTGTATGAACATAATTAAAATTTGTACCTACTACTGTGTCCCAAAAATACCCAGAATAAAAATACTTAAAACAAAAAAAATATTAATTTACCCTCTTGAAAGAAGGGTCCTTAGGTCATTGGTTGGTACTCACACTCAATATTTATTTTCATGACGGCCTCAAAGACGTTTCATTTATGGGCTACAAACCCTACATTTCAGTCAGAAAGTATAGTTTGGCCGTTTCATAGATTCACACGTAGTTCTATCAGAGACAATGATCAACAGTAACTGATGCCCCGTGCTACCGCTATGGTCCGACCGACAATATCAGCTCTAACCGACGCATCGGTCGAGCATTGAATTCAGACTAAGTATGTATTATGCATTAGTTCTATGAAACGGCCAAGCCATACTTTTTGATTTCTAGACTTGGGCTTCATAGAGTTAGGAGCTTGGCTCTTCATGAAATCTGATACCTAAGTTATTTTTAGTGAAACCTTTAAGAGCTTGGCCAACCAATTTTAATGATATTGTTTGGTGGGATAGGTACGTGGGCTACACTAAAAGTTTTGCGTAACTCATTAGTAATACAATTTACATGTAACTCCATTACATTATAAATACTTTATCTTTGTTTATTCATTCGGTTAAATTATTTTTGAAAACATGAGGACCATTGGTCTACCCCAACCTATTTCCAAAGCTCTCACGGCCTCTTCCGGCTCCTAAATGTTTGGGAAAATAAAGAAATAGCATGGTGTCAGGTCTGGACTATATGCAGGATGGATCACTAGCTCTACCTTTTCAGAAGCCAAAAATGACTTTGTCTTGTTCGCAGTGTGCGCCGTAGCATTGTCATGGTAGGATGCGAGTTTTTAGTCGTATTCCCCAAACTTTTTCACACTGGGCAAACTGTTCTCGGTTCTGTGTTCTGTTTTGAGTGTTAAGGTAGACATCACAATTTTTTTACAGGCATGAGGCATATCATCTTAGTTCTCACAGTGACAACACATCTGCGGGTCTGCATTTTTGTTACCTCCAACCTCATTTAGGTTGATGTTACCTCCAACCTCATGAATCGTACATGTGAAATATACTGAAAGAGGCGTTTATAGAGAAGGATATGAAAGTTTATGTTAGTAAGACGAAAGTTATGGTGATGGAAAGAGAGGAGGATGTCACTCCGTGTAGTATAATGATAGATGGTGAGAATATTGAAAGGATAGGGTCATCAGGGAGTAAAGTCAACGGAGCTGTGCACGCGATAGTGAGTAAACTAGCGGTCTCACAAACGACACGAATATCTATTCACAATGGCTTGCTGGTACCATCGCTTCTGTATGGAAGTGAATGTTGGGTATGGCGGAAGAAATATGAAAGTCGAATAATGCGGTGGAAATCGGTACCTACGGAGTATGGGTGGGATCACCCTAACGTAGTGAAAGAATTCGTCAAGTAAGCTGAGGATGATGTGGTGACTAAGATTGAAAGAGGTATGCTATAATGGTTTGGACATGTGGAGACAATGGATGAAAAACGGCTTACGAAATGAATGGGATATATACTGAGTAGATAAATGATCAGCTCCAAAAAGGTCAGGTAAGGAGTCCCCTTAACCAGTGTGAATTATTGAAAAATGTGGCAGAGACGAAAGAGGTGTCCCAACTTTCCAGGATTGCCTACCCCAATGAGATGTGGGCGTGACTGTGTATATATGTATGTAGATGTTTGGGTGACAGTTACCGCTTACCATCAGCTGAACTGTCTGCTCGTTTGTCACTAGGTAGCATAAAAAATCCTACATTAAAATACCTATGTAAATAAATGGTGGAGGGACGTCAACTCTGCAGCTGACTGTACCTAAAAGGTAGTGAATCAATTTAGTTGTGATAAATAAAAGGCTTATTCAACATAGGTACTTATTTATTTTGATCGATAATTATGTTAATCCCTTTCGGGATTACAGTAAGATAATTTTAAAATCTCAAAACAACGATTTCCGAACCATAAGGATCGAACAATGTATAACATTTTTGCAATCACGGTTTTTTCAACCATTGTACTAAGTTCTACAATAACGATGGTTATGTAGTAAGGTACCTAACTTTCTACATTTTCTCTTTAATTAAAAAAATAAATAACACAGATTTTCAGCTCATAACTAAATTATTAAACGATATTTTAAATTATTTAGGGATACATACTTACCTACCGCTTACCTCAAACTAACATCCATAAAATTACTTAGGTACCTGCTTAAATTTATCATTTGTGTAAAACTCAATTATTTTGATCAACCTCGCATGAATTATATATTTTTTTCGTACGACTTTGATTGCTAAGAAACACAGAGAAGGGTCTCCCAATTTTCTGCTAGAGACGGTGTACTACATATTTTTAATACATATTCCATGTTCACAAGGCTAAATACACTTGATAACGGTTTGACAAATGGCATCGCAATAACCGACTCACGGAAATAATAATAATAAATTAATTTAAAATTAAAAGATGACGTACATTATGTATTATCAGATATAAAAGAAATGCCTTACTGTTTCGGCAATTACGTAATAAAAATACTTTAGGTACATCATTTATTCATCTTAGTATAAATTCAAACTATCGTAACTGGATAGGTACCTAAGTGTGCATTATAAAAAGCATGTCCTTTAGGCACGAGTTATGTACATACTGTCTTATCTAATTTAACTATATTTTACTTACATACCTATTCACAAAAATAATCATGCATGTAGGTACCAATCCCTCAGTTTGGATATGCAATATAGAGTCTTAAAACTTGCGTCAGTGGCAAGCAACAAGGCTATCATACGGTATATATTTACTTACAATGCTGTAGGTACCTACGTCGGTACTTAAACTGCCACACATCTGCCACTTTAGAGACATTTAACCTACACGCACATATTTCATTACAAATTACGAGTAGATATATTATCGATAAATTTAACGCTAGCCTAACTCAAATGCAAGGGTAAATACTTAGAGCTACCGTATACTATTTTACTTCATAATTTAAAACAAAAAATAACGTACGCTACTCTATCTTGACTTTGAATATAATTTATCTAAAACACGTACTAGAATTATCTCAACAATAATTGTTCAACTTTGAAAACTTATTCTATCACCCCGCCGTTTTTCACGTACGTGTCTTTTGCTATTTTGAAGAGTTGCGTGGACATTTTGTCGCTGGTCTCCTTCACCATTTTGGTGAAGTAGCCTACGGGGTTGGTCAGTAACCGATAGGGGTGGTCGAATTCCACAAGTCGGCCGGAGTCCATTACCATAACCCGGTCGGAGTCCATGATGGTGTTTAGCCTGTGGGCCACAGTCAGCACCGTGCAGTCGGCGAATCGCCTCCTTATCGTCCGCTGGATGAACTCGTCCGTCCTGCCATACCACAATATGTTAAACGTTATCTTTGCGGTTGCGACGCTTCCGCGACGTTGAGGTCGATAATGGAAGGATAGCTTGTTGCTAGTACCTATCTGCTCCATACATGGTATTGTGATTAATAATTTTCAATTTTTACATATAATATATGTGGGAATGCAATGTTAATTAAACATCGATATAAATACCATTTTATCCGACAGAAAATAGCAGCGTTTTCTGCTGATTATTTTCAACATCGTGACTTCTATTCCAACCCGCCTACCAAGTATAGAAAGTTTTTATACTACTTAGTGATAAACGAACAGACAGCTCACCATCAGGAGAGCAGAAATGCAAATATAATAAGACCAAAATATCCCAGTGGTCAGATTGATGGTTACTGGACAGACTAGTCTGACCAACGGGACAGAGGCTTATGCCTCTCTCAATACAACCAGCAGTAGATTGCTATAGACCGATTGTAAAATCAAAATAAAAAAGGATAGCTTACTTAGGATCGACGTTTGCAGTGGCTTCATCCAACACAAGTATCCTGTTGCCGCGTAAGATGGCGCGCGCCAGGCACACCAGCTGTCTCTGCCCCAGCGAGAAGTTGGACCCTCCTTCTGATACCTTGAAGTCCAGAGCTGGGATCGCCGTCTTTAGGTCTACCTATAAATATAATTTACAAATTGTAAGTACTTAGAAACCATTGAAGTAGAAGATTTCATAGGATTCTGAACAATCGTTAGACGTATAATAAGGCAAATGGATCGTACCGCTTCTAGTGCATTCCATAGTTGATCATCATCATAATTATTGAAGGGATCTAAATTATATCGAACGGTCGCAGAAAACAAGACTGGCTCTTGAGGGATGATGGAAATTTTAGATCGCAGCTCCTGGAAAAGAAAAAAAATTGTAATAAGTACTTGCTTGAAAATGTTTTCGCATGGTTGGGAGAACACGCCCAAGGAAGATTGCAGTTAGGCTACTGGTAAAATGTTAAAATCTTCTTCGTAAAGGACAAGTCTGATATAGATAGAGTAAAGTACTCTCAGCCGGAGTAAATGTACATAAGAATATGATATATGAATGTTGAAGAGGTAGAAGAGCTGTGTCAATATTTTAGATCAGAGCGTGTGGCTCTCAACAGTGTCTATTGTGGTTAGCTGGCATAAGTGTGTGTATGTATTTGTATAAATACCTGTAATGAAAGTAGACCAGTGTCCACGTCGTCAATAAGAACATCTCCTTCCACGATTGCGAGCCTGAATAGCGAGGAGATGAGAGACGACTTGCCTGCTCCGGTGCGTCCCACTATTCCCACCTAGAACAATTTCACATAATTAAATATAGTTTCTAAAGATAAAAGTTTTAATAATATATATAAATTACGTTGACAATCACAGATACTTATAAAATGAGCCTACTACATCCCCGATGTCAAGTATCGAATCTCTGCACTATGGGCCAAATGGCGGGAGCTCACGGCAGTCATCTGTGACCCTAAAACCCTGTTAAACTCATTATAAGAGTATAATTAGACCTGTGATATTCTATGGCTGTGAGACATGGCCGGCGCTGATGAAACACGTTCGCGAATTCCACGCCAACGAAACGAAACCGACCAGAGCCTGGCAGAGGATGGGATGAGTGCTAGGATGATGATGTAGACATAACGACGTAACTGCTACAGTATATTTAAATTACCTTCCATCCACTTTCCAATACCAAGTTAAGGTTCTTGAGAACAGGTAAATCTTCTGGTGTGTATTTCATGTAACAATTGCGGAACTCAATGGTCCCCCTCCATGGCCAGCCCTTCGGAGTTTCCTTAGCTGAAAATAAAAACATATTTTTTTATACGAGTGATAATAATGGCTAAAATGAACGTTGAACTGCAGCTTCGTAAAAAGGAGTAATAATTCCCCCATCAAAACTAATTTCAACTTGGTGTATAGTAGAGTAAAAGTGCAAATACCTCTCAAATATTCAGTAACGCCGAATACTGAGGGAATAAAGTGTAAGTCAATCTACTTGACGATGAGTACACCATTAATATTAAGAATTCTTACACCAATAACATTCTTTGCTATCAACTGTCCCAAATTGGGCGCCAAATTTCTATGTTTTGTAGTAGAGGTAGCATTCTTGTACTTTTGTGTTAGTAAAGTTTAGTAGTTATAGAGAAAGTCGAGTAGTCCACAAGTAGGAATAATAGTCCTAATCGGTTAACGTAAAGAATTAAGTACTACATGAATATAGGATTGTAGGTATGTATAAAGTCCGTCACACACACACACACACACGCAGACACATACCGCCTTTCTCCCACTGTGGCTCCCTCTCTATGTGCGTGTACTGAAGGATGCGCTCCACGCTGGTCATTTGCGAGATCACCTCCGCCGTTTGTCGCACGCCGAACTGCAGCATTCCGGTCAGGATAAGCGTCTGTGATATCGCCAGGCCTACGTTCCCAGAGAATATTGTTTCTGTGAAGTCAAACAAGCAAATGTAGTTCTAAAATACGCCAATTTAATACTCTAATATAAATGATTTAAGTGCTACTACTATAGTCCCATGTTGGGCGCCAAGCAATCTGAGTACAAAGAACTTTTTTCTCGAAAATCAATTATTTTTTGTTCTTGTGGTCATCACGGGTAACAGTAGTAAAGAAACATTGTGTTGAACTACCTTTCAATATATTTTGTTCAATTAGGCGTGCAACGGAAAGGTGTTTTATTTAGCATTTAAAATAACTCACTGCTATCGATGACGAGGAAAGCGACGATGACAATTGTGAGGTACAGCACGCAGATGAAGTCCAGCCAGAAGCCGAGAGTCACTCCACTGGCCAGGTAGCTGCTCCAAGTCGACGTATGGATGTCCTGACATTGTGTAAAGACCTTGATTAAACTGCGTAATATATAGGACAGGCGCTTCTGCAGTTTTGTTAAGTATACTTAGTAGGTGTTTCATTTAAGTTAAGTCGAAGTGACTTCATATCGCAAATAAATCAAGGAATGTAGAGACAATGTAATTAGCATTCAGTTAAGGGCTATCAAATTAAAATAAATAGGTAAGTATTCAGGTACTTACACCTAGTTACACCACAAATCTGAGCTTTCCTGCGGTCCATCTAATTCGAGTGAATTTCGAATCTTAATATAATAAGTAAAGGCTGACAAGGGACTATATCAGGTTTTTCAAGAGTGTCAAGGGGGAGCTACTGTTGCTGATGCCTGTGTAAAAAATGAGTTCTAAAAAATTCCGCAATATGGCGGCCCTGCATATTTACCTGAAATCTATCAAACTCCTTTATCAACCGTTGTTGGGCTTTGGATGATCGAATTGTGCTAATCCCATTTAGTGTAGCTGACATGTGCGAAAATACAGGACTCCTTGCTGGAAAAGGAATAGAAGAGGAATGAAGAACCATTGTTTAACATATAGACTTTAGTTAAGTTAAGAAAGATTGTTGTAAAGTTGTAAGTTGTCGCTTAAAGCGCTATTTTTAATTATTTAAATCTTTAAATTTACAAGCCGAACCCTATTACCAGACAAACCTACCAAGGTTTTAGAGTGGTAGGTACCTGCATGTTACAAAATGTTTCAAAACTATTGTTTTGATCAATAAATAATAATATTAATAGAAATGAGCCTACATCTTTCTCAAACCTGGAAACACGTAGGGTATTCTTATGGGCGGTGTTGATCACTTACCATTAAGGTTGTGAGGGAAATAAGAGACTCTTATGAAAGAATATAAGTAGTTCTTAGTCTAATTAAAGTTAATTAAAAAAAATATTATATTCCGCCATGGAAGGTAATTTATGTAAGTAAATATTGTATTGATGTATTTATTAAGCAGTATCACGACACGATGACACGGTTTGAGAGGCCCTAAGTCCTGCAGTGGACTGTTATGTTCTGTGATGATGATCACGATGACATAGGTACTGTTTAATTAGGTAGGTATTAGTTTGTACTTACTGGTGCCTTCCAATCTTTTTATGGATTGAGCTGATTTCAAATATATCTGAAGGATGGTGTAGAATATTATCAAGATAATGGTAGTAGGCAGAAGAGTCCACACAAGCGCGGCGGCATTCAGAGTCAGTATACTGAACATCACCAGATATATCTGGATACTTTCTAATAGGAACCGGGGCAACAGCTCGTCCAGAGCGCCGATATCCTTGGAAAATCTGTTCAGGATTCGGCCTGGAATCAATAAAGTTAGTAAGTTGGATGGAATTAACACCCGTAGTCAAAAACGTAAATACTATGTGGGAACGCACAGGGTTCTATTCAACTGACAATACTTGAATGGTGATCACCATTGCCAATGCACCATTGAGCTGAGCAGACGAGAATTGTGAGAATGCATAGAAACGCTACTTAGACAACTATTTCTGAATACGGCAGTTAGTATCTGTAGGATGTAGTAAATTGCGACTTGCGACTTGATAACAATAAATCATATTAATATTATTTGTAGCATCATACCTGAAGAATTCGCGTCGAAGAATCTCATGACGCCCCTCAGCATAGAGTGGAACATGTCGTTGTGGAGGTTCCTGGAGGCCGTCATGGACACTTTGAAGAACATGAAAGCACGCGCCGTGATGAAGAAGATACAACAGACGATCAGCGCGGTGTACACGCAGAGATATTGTGAAGTATCTAATGGGCCGATATATGCGTAGAGATTTAGATCTGAAAACATTTTTGTTCATAAGTTATGCTACCGTCATCTAATAAAGAGATACCTCATCAAGAGAATCCGTGAGAAATGAGTACAATGCTAACCTGGACGCAGATCTATACCGGAAAAGTAACTTGAAATGTCAAAGGTGCCGTTTGTGGCTGATTGTTCTAATACCCTATCATATTCTTTGATGGTGCTGTTAGTTTCTCTCTCCTTTTGACGGGTTACTTCATTAGTCCTGTGAATTAAGTATGAAATTGTTCAATTATTTTGTAAGGATTCAGGTAATTCTTCCGATTTCTACAAAACTAAGCAGTGGTTCCTTACCAGAAAGTTACCCAATAGTCGCAAAGCGTAGCAGATAGTTGGCCGACGATGAGGAGCACGATCATAAAGATTAGTCTTGGTGTTTTACCGCCCGCCCGCAGGTATGCTCCGTATACCTGCCATCCCATCGACCCTGACTCCCGTTCCTCTTCTTCCATCTCCTGCGCTGGTACTTCACATCCTGTCATGGACTCCGTCAGCGATGGTCGCCTTGTTGTCGAAAGCTAAAAGAATGTGTTTTATATTAGGTCGTTTAATAATTAGATTGAATGAGTTAATTTTGTACGATTTTCATACAAATAAAATTGTAAAAACAGGCGCGTTTATTAGCGCTCAAGAAATGGAATTTTCCCGTGTTATGGTCAATATATACCCAAAATATACATTTCCGACTACCATATAGGAATTGTGTACAATGCCTAGGAAATACATATAGGTATTTATTTGTTACATTATATTGTTTACATTTCCTAGGAAATGTCGGTATACAATTCTTCGAATTCACATATTTCCGTTAACACATATGTACATAGCGTCACTCCTTTTCCCCGTAGGCGTACCTAGGCAAATAATACATTGGTCTTTCTTCCCAAGTGTTTATTAATATCCAATTAATAGTGTTTATTGTCATGGAGAACGATTAGGTACATGAATGGCTTACCCTAGCAGATGTTCGTCTTGACATCGGTGGTGGCTTCTCTGCGTCTTTATTGTCTTCGTCGTCATGTGAAGCGGAAAGTAGTCGAGCGAAATCTTTACCTGAACTCTGTAATTCGTCATACGTGCCTTTCGCTTCCACTGCGCCCTGCCAAGAGTTATTAATATAACTGGTTAGTTGATTATCATTATATCACGACGTTTCAATTACTTTTCACATATCATGATCATGCGTAGAGTAAAAATTTGTCTATAAAAGTAATTCTATCCCACTGTATCACCCCCCTGTGTATACATTTGATTGAATTAGGAGTTCCGTTGCACCCAGATACTATTGGTGATATCTATCTCTCGCTAGATCTCAATCTAGCAGTATGGTGATAACTCTTCACTGATGAGTGTAGTCATTGATGATACAGGATCTCATACAGGTGGAATTTGTCGGTTATCTGCCATGGTGGTCCTTTTATTAAAAATATTTTGCTCCTCATTATATGTCCTATGTAAAAGATTCAACAATAATCAAGTTTATGTACCTTTCACATCATCATCATCATCATATCACCCAGAAGACGACCACTGCTGGGCATAGACCTCCCCCAGAGATCTATACTTTCCTACATACTCAAAATGATATTTTTTAAAGGAAGTTAAACAGAAGATAATAACTTTCGATTGAAAGTCAGAGATTAGTTATTAGCTACTTACATTGGCCATAATTATGATATAGTCAGCGGCCTTCAGGTAGTGCAGTTGATGGGTCACAAGTACGCGCGTAGTGTGCCTCAGGTATCCGTTGATGCATTCGTCGAACAGCTGTCGACCAACATGTGCATCTACCGCCGATAATGGGTCGTCGAGAAGGTACACATCGGCCTGTGCAAATGGAATATGACATTGAAATACTGTATAGGTAGATACTTACGAGACATGTAATAAAATTATGTTTGATTTTGACGTACTTGTCGGTAAACGGCTCTGGCGAGGTTAATTCGAGCTCTCTGACCACCGGAAAGCGAGGCTCCTCTTTCTCCCACCAGAGTTTGGTCGCCATGAGGGAACTGCTGGAAATCTTTCTGCAGAGCACATACTCGTACCACCTGGAAAAAGTTAGATGATAACGTGATTAAGCTAGATTTTAGATCTATATTCGCTCTCATGGTGTTGGCGTCAATATTGCGGTTGCATTGTCGCGCGCCAAGACTATGATCTAGGATTTGGCAGATCAAATATTACAGTAGAACGCCTGCCATCTGACTGATATGAGATCAGTGATCGTGTTGACAGGGGAACCTGATCAGATCTCGGTCCGTAACTCAAAAAAGGTTATTGGTGCATGGTGGCAATGGGGATTGAACCCTGTATCTCTCGTTTACCAGTCCGACCTGCTAGCCATTAGGACCTCGACGCGGACGCTCGACGCTCGCTCTATAGAACTTAAAATTTAATTTTACTTCTACATTCTTAGCTGACACTCCAAAGCAGAATGGGATGTTGATTCTTAGCCACAATACTTACAGAGTAATATATGTAAAATAAGCAGTTTTAGAGATTATACGTATACATACTTCTTTATATTTCTTTGAATTGTACGGTAATCCGAACAGTATATTCTGTCGCACTGTAGCCACGAAGAGCCATGGTTCTTGAGACGCGTAGGATAGTGGTCCACAAAGATGTATGCGACCAGAAGAGGATCGAAGCTCGTTCAGCAGAAGTTGCAGAACAGAACTCTGCAAGAGATCGTTATCATCATACACTCGTCACATTATAATTTCATAATATCAAGATTTGCCAAACCAAAGAAGTAATAAGGGCTTCTTGTGGTTAACCCACTTACCAACATAAAATTAAGAAAGTAATAAGTGTCCTTAGGTAAAATCTATCTAGACTGTCTTGTTTTATTTGGTTATGGAAATTATGTAGTTAGTTGTAGTTTAGTTATTATCTATTTAAATAATTTTCAACAGTATTTGTTGAAATTCACATTCTATTGTGTTTCCTATATAATTGAACTCATCTATACACAGTGTACAATATAGCGTGATTGATACAGCAAGTCGTGATTTTAAGTATTGTTTGTTCACCAAATTCTTTTCATTTGATGGGAATTTCTATTCCTACCTACAGCAAGCAAATATAAGTATTAATTTTTTAAGTACCTTTCCAGATCCAACGGAACCAATGATGGCGCAAAGCTTCCCTTTTGGTACTGTGATGTTGAGGTTGTTCAGGGTGATCGGCCCATCTTTAGTCCAGCTGGCCGAGATGTCTTGGATGAGGATCCCAACGTCGGGGCTCACGGGCAAGGAGCTTACTTGAGAAATCAATCCCTTCTCGTTGCATTCGAAACCTAATGATCGTAAAGACTTTATAAGTTAACGAAACAGATACTGTTCGGTTTAAATTAAACGGAGTCAATGGTAAGTATAATCTTGGCGTTAATTCCCGGTTGTACTCTCGTGCACGAGGGCCCAGGGTCCGCCTTGACCACGATCCAGAATTTAGCAGATCAGAGGGCCTATCGGCTATCTCAGTGGACAACTGAATTTGACATAAAAAATCTGACACTACTCTAATTTGGTAGACGCTATCGCCAGTTTTCAACGTAGATGACGTGGTGTAGAATTATCTAGTGTCAAATACAGTTGTCAACTGAGTTAGCCAATAGCCCCGCAGGTAATTATAGTGAAGCGAGAACCTGACCAGATTGGGTCATGGTTACACATTCAGTTTGCCTGAATATGCAGGTTTCATCACGATGTTTTCCCTCACCGTAAGAGCATAATTCAGAAAAGAACCATTGGTACATGACCGCAGTGGGATTCGAACCCCAGACCTCTCGCTTACGAGTCCGACCCCGTAACCACTAGGCCACCGGTGCTCCGATAATGTTCTGTTATAATGGTAAAACCATTCAAACTAATGCGAAAGAGGCTCATGCCCGACACTGCACATCAAAAATACAAACCAGTCCGAATTAAATGTATGTTATGTTGCCTAATAGTTATGTAAATAATAAATATAGAAATAAAAAATTTCAAAATGTTTATGATAATTTGTTCAAAAACAAGAGAAATTTTGATATAATTTATACTAAAATGTTAAAATTCAATTAAATATTGTTATGTTTTTAACAAGTGAAAAAAGTATGAGTTAAGAATGAAAAATATTGGCGACATGTTACAAGAAGCTGCAAAGTTGGTTTTTATGTATTTTCTATTTACGGCTCTTACCTGGATTGTAGATGCCTTCGTCGTTAATTTTCTTGAACGTGTTCGGGCATAAATCAACCTCGCTCAAATTTTTGTTTTTCTTGTTTTCCACACTCTGTACCAATTTGGCGATATCAACGTCTGGAACTCCACGGAGGTCTTCCCTTTCATCTGTTACAATACGTATTACATTAAATTCAAATATCTTCATTTTTGTATTTTTTCTTTATCCCACGAAGTCACAATACACAAATACTATGTTAAATATTTAAAAGCAGTAATATAAGCAATGCTGAATTTTAGTTGTTCAAAATAATAAAGTAGAACTAGTATAGCGTATAAAAGGTAATTTAATTTATAATTTAATGGAGTTCCATCACGAAGTCACAAGTCACAACACAAAGTGTTAAAACTCGAAATTTCACTTCAAAATGCTGCTTTAGCAAATGGGAATTTCATTCGTGAGGATATTTTCGGAACCCTTTGAACGTTCTGTCATTAGGAAACTCCTGGTAAGCTTTGTTTCGGTTTTGACGTGGTCGTTTTGAAAAATTATACCTACTTAGGATACAGGATTGACTGAATAGTAGACATAAAGCGGACATGTTTAAAATGGACTTAAGTAAAATTTAAAACAAAGTAAATGCATATAAACAATTCACAACGAGAAGAAACTTATGTAACCACATTAGAAGTTATTTTATTTGAAACTAACACTAACGTTCACCAAACCAATTTTCCTTGTTAGTTACCACCATACATCCAGACATCATACATAGCGTTAGTTTTATTAGTTTGCAGATAGCTCTTTGGTTCGCCCGTGAGACAGACGAAGAAAGTAAAACAGACGAGTAACACTGAATACCAATTTCCAACAAACACTTCGCATTTGGACGGTTCAGAGGCATATAAAACTGTTTTGTATAATCGTACCCAATAACAACAAAGTTTCGATACGTTTAACAGAGACTTTGGCTTCCATTAAACTAGAAAGAGACCACGGCAATTGGATGGCAAGGGTCGCCTGGAGCAGGTTGAATATTTGCGCCATCGGGAATACCTGTGAACACCATCGTACTTCTAATTCATACCTGATTAATACACAAGTATGTAACACCCTGATAAAAGATCCTGTACACAGCGGTGGTTAGATACTCTTTAACCGCTACCTGCTAAAGTAGAGCATGCAATAGGGTTAAGAAACTTAAATGTGGAAAATACAGGAAGCTTGTTAGTCAATTACACCTACAAGTCTTTGTCATAGATCTAGACTCGTAATAGAAGATCGGCCTGTAAAGATAGTATTGTGCATAGATTCAACAATTTGCTTGTCTGCATGCATTCGTGCTATTATACAGAGACACGTAAGGTCTCACGTACCAAACAATAAGAACGCCTCGAGGCGTTGAACCGAGATCAGCGCCTCGGCCAAAAATGATACAGCGTTTGACATGATTATTGATAATGTTCCTTGTAGTGTGTTGTAGAATTGCGCCAATGGGAACACCTGTAAACGCACAAGTATAGTTCCCAACATCGATATTTACGAGAAGTTTATACGGATTATTGCTTGAAAAGGGGTATTACAATGATAATATAAATAGCTTATAAGCCAAATTACATCCACTGATGGACGAGTTCTAGGAGTGGACTGTTCTTTAATGATGATGACAAATCGTTCCGAACAGCAGGTGAGCAATAACTTAGAATGTGGCAAATAAATGATAGTAACTTACAATATCGGCTGTGACTTGGAATCCGAGTAGCGAATAGGACAACAAAGTGATGTACAGAGTAAGCCTCTCCGTGAACACCATGAAGCTGAGGTAAACCCCGCGTAGGTAAGACGCCGAGGTGATGCTATTGATCTCGTTTTTGCGCGCGAGGGCCACCACTTGCTCGAACGGCTTCTCCCACGCATACATTTTTATCACCTGAAATTATTTTGACATTTTTTTTTATATATTATGTCATATACTTTTGTAACAATCTTATGTACAATAAATGGTTAAATAAATAAATGAATAATTAATATTATTGTGGATGACTGACTGACTGACTGACTTTGGATAGTTTTGACATTATTTTATAATGGATGGTTTTGACTGTATTTGACATTTAATCTTGTGGCATAAATTTTACATTGCTTAAAAATGTTTTATTATTATTATTCTCTTTGACATCTAATTTCTTGAATTTTTATTAAGTGTTTGACATGTTTTTCTTTATTAGTTTTGAAATGACATGTGTTCTTAATAATGTATTGTAATAATTTGTGTTTATTATTTTGTTTTCTGACGATCTCTTCACAAAAATGTATTAATAAAAACATTGAAATGTATTGACTGACATGAAACATTGACTGTATAGTGAAATAAATAAATCTAAATCTATTTCCGCAATACAACATCTCTAAGTACCTACACTATTAGACATCAAACGGTAATATTGAAAGGACATACCTGCATGCCATTAATGATTTCGTCCATTATGCGCACGCGTTCGTCAGTCCGGCCTGCAGTCTTCATACGTAGCCTTGCTGCTAGTTTGCTCATGTAAGCTGGAAATATAGAAAACTAGATGAAATGGCGACCAAATGCTTGGCTGTTAAGGATAAAAGAAATTGGTATAATCCGTGCGCCATCAGAATGATCCGGACCCTCGCGCGCGAGATCATAATCGGACTGACGCCAATATGATGATGAGTCAGATTGGGGCGGATCTTTTTCAAAGTAAAACCAATGGGGACGGTGTCAAAGAAATGGTACATAAAAAAAAATTACGGTGCGCTTGATGTAGCGTGCGATGCATTTACCGTGCGAGGTTTACGTACAAAAGAAAACTTCCACGACCGCGTACCCTCTAATATGGAACCTTGTCGAAGTAAATAAACTTACATTTCGATTTACTTTGACAAGGCTTTTCACCAATTCTGAGAGTTTTTAACGGGAAATGATATATAGGATAGTAGAACGTACATTGGACGGGTATCGTCTGAAGAACAATGCCGACGACGCCGACGATAGCAGCATAGCCAATCTTGATGTAGATGAGGTAGCAGACCACCACAACTTGCAGGGGTAGTAGCCAGATGAAGTGAGAGAAGATGAAAGCGTAGTCGAATCTGTTGACGTCGTTGGAGAGTAGGTTCACCACCTGACCGGCCGTGGTCTGCGCCAGCGCACCGGAGCTCATCCTCATCACCTGTGGGGAAACAGCCTCTGATTAATTTGATACTTTCTCTGAAGCGTGAAACAAAATTTTACTGTGCATACTAGAGGAATGGGATAGCCCATGCACGCTGTTGTGGAACGAGGAGAGGATTTCCCTAGAGAGTTGGAAACTGCCCGAGAAAGTTGGCAACTTTGGGAATTCACGTAAAAATAAATACGCGTGCTAGAAATATTCAAACGCACATTTTTCACTTACACTAGAAACGTAATCGATACAACAATTTGCTTACTGAAAAAGATTAGGCGTTTTGTACACAAATTAAATTTAAAGTGAGTTGCACAGGGATGGACATTCTAATTTTGATATTGCTTACTATTTTCGGTATACTATGCTTACTAAGACGTTCTCGCAAAGCATATAGTAAAAAATAGGATACCTACAATTGTAACATCCGGCAGTTCTTCTAAAAAGATATGGAAAAGTTTCTACGGGTAGATACAATTAGCTGGTAGGACAGTAGGGTCCTTAGCATAAAGCGGGTTAAAAACTTATTTGACACGTTATTTGTACTGGTATAAAAACATGTGATCCATACCTTTCTATAAATGAGTGAACACGCCGCGATGCGCACTTTCATTCCGAACTGTTGCGTAGAGTAGGTCCCGTGGTGGTTCAGGAACGCGATGAAAAGCGACATGAGTATCACGGCGGTAGCGCAGTACACCGCTTGCTCGTAGGTCATGTTCGAACCTGGCTCCCAGTACGTGAGCAACAAGCTCAACGCAACCGGCTGGAACGGCCTGCATCATAGGTGGAGATTAGATTAGTGCGCCTTGTTAAATTTGTTAACGCGTAAACGGCAATCGGTGCTAAGGTCTTTTGAAGTTTTCTGATAATGGCACTAGAACTCATTAGAGGTTCGCCATCCAAACTCATCGCTCCTCTGGCCCACGTGGCCGTTAAGGTCTGTACCAACCACAATCTGATCAGGGGATGTATTATCAGAGCCATGAGGATGGAGTATCATAGCGACGTTCAATTCGACTTAATCGATCCTACCCCTGTTCCTATAGATATTGTTGACCGTTATGTTTAAATAGATGGATTACAAAATGTAAAGAGCTGTTGGCATATACAGCCTTGTCTTAACAATGACAATGTGACGGATAAGAGGATAATTATAATCATTGACCTAGAAGCTTACACTTTTCTCATTGATAATACCCAGTACTTAGAGATTTGCAAGTGAAAGCGTAAAGACAATTTCCGGATTAAATAATAAGTATGATATTAAACCCGATGACGGCGGCGCTCTAGTTGACAACTAAATTACATTTCAAAGTGGTCACACTTACAGACCTACAAGGATCTGTTGGTACGTTGCACAAATCAGAATTAATGACCATGCCAGAGAAGTTATAGGGTCCTTGTCATTATTTAACTGTGAGTTGTTCTTGTTGGCTGATTGTCAAATTTAGTTTCTTTGTCAACCGCGAGAAATGTTATCTGCACAAAGGTTTAACGCCGTCATCTTCTAAATCTTCTCTTTTGACAGACAGCTGTGATCTATTTAATTAACTCGACAACGACAGGCAGCAGGTGACAATCTGTCAATCTGTCAATTTTCTATTATCACTGACAAAGTCATGTCGACTTGTCGCATATTTGTCGTGACAATCGACATATTTCTGAATAATAAACACTTTCTATTGACAGGCGACAGGTGATAATTTGTCCGGAAAAACTTGTCAAAATTGACATAACAGGTGGACATATTTGTTGATTTGTCAGAGATTTTCAATAGGCCCAATTTCAAGGCTTTTCAGCAAATACATCAGTAGATACGAATAATTTACTTTAAAAAAAAATTGTGTTAATGCCGTCGACGGATAGAATACCTATATTGTAGGCACCAACTTAATTGAAATTTAATATACGGCTTATGCAACTCAATAGGGGTTACGGCAATAAAATGAAGGTACTTAGAAGGAAGCAAAGCGGAAGTTGTACTCGAGGAGAGCTCATTGTCAGTTATGTCTGAATGTCACAACTAGCTGTAATAAGTTAACCGTAGAATGCCGTGCCACGCCGTTGCGTGTAAATGACGGCATATGATTATCACGTAATAAACAGACTCACTTGAGCAAGATGGCTTGAATGAAGAACATCACTCCGGATGGAGCGAAACTCATCCAGAACGCTTTAACCATGGCCCGCAGCAATGACGGCTTCCGGCCCTTTTTGTTTGCCAGTGCGATTTCTTCCAGCCATTTTCTGTAAAAGAGAAAATTAAATTTAGCGTATATTTTTTGGAAGATTTTAGCATCACATCGAAGGTAGGTTACTTATACACATTTTTTGTAGATTGAAATAACATAAAAATATAAACTAGCCATATTAAAAAACAAAACGTATACTTAATTGTGGTAAATACAAACATATTTGTTTATTTTAAGGTATAGACATCTAGTAGGTGCTTATATTATGTAGATACGTTAGCTCAACGTACTTGTGTTTTTGTCTCCATGCGAGTACGCTCAGTTTATTGACTGAACTACGTGTGCCAGCATGTAACCAGCACAAAACTGGATGTCGGTACAATGATGTCATTGGTTTTAAATTTTAAATGGGGGAAACGTCTCACGAACGCTGATCGCTTCCTACTCAACTCGAATATTAAGCAAGATCGAGTTAATCGAGTAGTATCATTTATAAGATATAAGTCGATTTAAGAAAAGTGGGTGTGTGTCGGTATTCGCTTGCACCGGCGCCGGGCGTAGGCCTGTATTTATAAAACATGGTAATGCACTCGATAATGAGAAATCCCTCATCACATTGTTAGAGCAGCCAACATACCGCATTGCCCATTGAGTACAGGCCGTGCAGAGTTTAGGTAAAATATTGCGATTGTGAATGATCATTTGAATGCACGCTTATTCGGATTATTGGATTGCAAAAAAGATTTTTTGAAGTAATCGCTCATCACAGGTACAATACATACACCTACGAAGCAGAATGGAAGACACAATCCGATATTTAGTTCGGCAATAGCATCTGATATTGATACAAAAACATCGGGTTTAATATGTGCACAATTATGTGTTCCCATTATGTTTTACAATTAGGTAAGTAAGAAGGTAACTTAGAAGGTGTTTGAAACAATACATCTAAAGACTCTACTGACTGGTTGATTCTATTGACTGAACTGATTTCGTGAGTGATTGTTTGATTCTAATCAAATAGATTGTGTATGTGCGTATGTTCCCCATGAGTTCCGAAACGGTAAGACGAATTTTTACGAAATCCAGGTTAGGTCAGCGGGTAAACAAGTGAAGTTTGAGTGTTCCCCGTGCTAATAGTTTATACTACTTCACTTGTAAGATAATATGTTGAAGCTTTGCAGGTTAATGCGTGATTTATTTTATTTTGTTTTATTGGGAACAACAAACAGTTTTATATTGTTTGTAGGTAGGTAGATAAAAATATCTCATTTCTGTCATGTTAACATAATTTGTAATTGGGTATTTTTTTATTTATAAAAGTGGCCGCGAGCCGTTCCAGACGCTCCGAAGAAGGCGGGCGCCTAATGTGTAGGCCCCGTAGGCCCTAGGAGTACTGTATAGGTTTACCTTTGTTTATTCAATAGTTAATAGTAGAATACGTTTTAGGACGATATCGTTATGCCACAAACAATAACTTAACTTTCTTTTGCTCTACGTAACTCTACAAAATTGTAAATGCAGAATTTATGCGAAACTAAGAGGAACATAAGAATTGGAATATCAATGAGGTTCTTATATACCTAGGTAATAGTTATGGAGCTGCATTAGATTTAGGAGAACGATAGGCTAACGGTTCATCAAAATTTAAGTCGCCAAAGTCGTGATCATATAATATATCTTTAGTTGGTGACAATAATAATAAGTCAACGTAGCTGACTCATAATGGTTTCTTACATAAACTTCTATATAATCGTATCACGCGTGCAGTTATTTATTGACCATATATTTAATGCTGTTTTTCTTGAACGAGTTTTTTATATGTATATAAAGTCACAGACATTTACATATCTATGTACATGTATTACAATGTTTCTGCGTAGGTATGTATATATACGTATAGATATTTGATACATAGGTAAAATGGCATGGAATCTTGTCGTAGTAAATCGAAACGAAAGTTGATTTACGTAGACAAGGTTCCATCTCATTCTGATTGCGCACGGATTAGAAAATCATTTAATAATTAAGTATTATAATTGCTATATATGTACATACTGATTATTAGATAGGGTTTTCGCTTTATTCAGTTTAAGGTAGTTGTTTCCGCCATTGTTTTGTTGTTGTATAATTTGTATTATTGTGTGTAATAATTAATATTATAGCAATTTTATTTAGGCTAACAACGAAATATCGATTTTAATTAGCTTATTTCTCTTGCAAAATTAGGAAATTAGATGTTTCCCTAGAGTAGGTACTAATCTTTATTTTCTCAATTTGTGTGATGTAGAATTGGGGAAGTCCGATGTTTATTATATAAAATTTAAATTAAGAACGGGCTTGCTGTTAACAGCCGTAGAACTACTGAATCTTAGGCATAGAGTTTAACCCCTCATAAGCATTTTTAGATCTAAACAGAGGCACTTCCCACCGTCTGTCCCTATTTATCTATGTACGCTTAGATCTTTAAAACTACATAACGCATTTTAATGCGGTTTTAAACAATTTCAACAAAGAAATAGTGAATTAAAAGGACACGATTTTTGTGACTTTCTACGCTCTTCTGCTTCTTCGGATCCTGTGCTGGAATTCTACAGGCCTCAGCAGCATGCGAGCTCCCGCGGAAAGGCGGGGACGCGGAATGCGGGATTGCAAACCCTTGTGCTAAAAGCTGTTGAACCCGATTTGACGATGGTGATTATATTTTCAATATTCATTGAGAATTCCGTGGACGGCCAAACGCACAAATGCATCAATCCTGTCACAACTGCAGATAAAGGACCGTCTTTCATCAGTATGCTACCAACACGTTCAGAGCTACTTTGGTCATAAATGAGGCGTGGGGGTGACAGTCTCGAGAAACTGATTGTTGGCAACACAGAGGGCAAAAGACCTAGGGGCCGCTTACCAACTAGATGGTCTGACCAACTAAAAGATACACAAAAATCTACTTTTTATCAAATCGCCAAAATTGTCACAAACAGGTCGCTGGAGACATTTCATCCGTTCCCGATCCGAATGGAATCCTACCATGGCCACGATCTTTAGACTCGTTCATGTTAAACTACAAATTATCTGTTTAATTTATAACCTATCTAGTCTAGTCAATTCAACGCAATTATTTTATTACTAAGGTATAGATATCGCAGACTGATCAAGTCGTTCAAGGGCAAGACAGTTACTTACGTAAGTATTCTATGACAATCGCATGTTATAACATGTACCTATATATAGGTACCCAATAACAACGATTAAAATTTTAAGTAAAAGAAAATCAATATCCTGCCAGGGATGAATTGGTCCGGGTACCAACCTATCTAAACCTATTTATTGGTAGTACAATAATAATATGATGTTAAATAAATATGCAAAAAATATAAACGCAGCCAGCTTTCTGGGCACCATTCCGGGGGACAGCAACGAGTACGACTTTTTTATTTTTAGTATGCATTTTATGTGGTTTTTATTCAAACTGTAAATATATGTTACCTTAATAAACGATATTTCCAACCATGAGAAAAATAAATTACTCACGTAGGACGACCTTGGTTTTTGTCTTCGAGTTTTGTTGAGAGGTAGGTACTGTATTTGTTACTATTTGACTTTTATCAACGTGGTAGGTACATTGACCATAAGTCCATAACAAATTAGTCGTCAATTAATAATATGCTCATTAATATTATAAATTTATGCGGAAGTGTTTTCTGTTTGTAGTAAATTCATTTATTAAACACGTACGTATGTCATTGACTGAAAGTTGTTATGTTAAAAGTTAATTTATTGAACTAGGTATTCAATATCTATTTCTATTAACTTACACTTGAAATACATAAGTACTTGTACGTACATTGTTTACTTAGATTGTGTACGTTTATTGCATCAGTTGTTTTTTTTCAAGCATAATAACGACAACTAATGGGATAAGCTAGGTATTAGTTGTCATGGAGTATTTTCATTCATTCATTCACTCATTTTCATTACAGAAAATCCTTTTCAGCCCTGATCTAGACCGGCCAAAGATAAGTACCTAGGTACTGAAAACACTATCGGATATCAAAATAAAGTTTAGTTCAACAAATTAACATCAACAAAAATTATAAAAGCAGAAGTTTAAATGTTACAATCCGATTTTCGTCTTAAATAATCGAAAGTTGTGCAAAATAGAAAAGCCATAATTTTTAGGTAAATATATTTTACGCACAATGAAGATATGACAGCAATGTTTTGTTTGATTGTTTAAGGGAAACTATGATATAACGAAAATGTGATTGGACAATTAACACAGCGCCATATAGCACCAAAGTAAGCAAAGCTTGCGTTATGGGATGCCAGAATATGCCAGAATACTGATAAATCCCAAGACCTGTAACACAAATTACAGGTCTCGGGTTCGATGCCCGGCCGGACATCGAACCCGGGACCTTTTCGTGGCAGATCGGCATGTTAACCAACTGAACCACTCAGATCGTTAATGTTAAACTTTTACATTTAAAATAATATTTTGCTTTTCAGTTTTTTAACAGCAGTCGTGTTTATTAGTTGTTACTTAATTTATTAAGACAAAAGCGCATTAGAAGTAAAAAAGCGCAATATAAGAACCAAACACTTTCAAATATCGAATAAACAGTAAATTAAATAATTCCCCACTCGACATAATATGGCCAGGGACAAATTATTTAGACCGAGCGGTATGTAAATATCGCTGAGTGAAAGCTTGGTACTCGTGAGTCGTGAAGAAGCGGTAACCGGTATACCAGAACCAGTGTGTACCTTCCCATGATGGTGACATACTAAATGCGCCGGCGCCAGTAGCCCACCTACGTCACGCGCGTCTAAGTTTGCCAAACTCTACTCATGCATGGACGCGTGATAGGCATGCCATAAGCCTTTGGTGGTAAAACCGTTAAACCATCGCTGCATAATGTGGTCTTATCGGACGTTAGCGCGATGTACAAAAATACCTGTCGAAGTACAGTACAAGTGCATAAGTGCTATACAACTTCAAGAAAAAAAACCTTTACAGCTCTGTAGCTGTAAAGGATTTCACTGTTAAGGTACAGGGTATTTGGTGCAACTTTGGCCAAAATGACTGCCAAATGCCTGGCTAGTAAAGTAATTAAAAAAAAAGACTGCTAAAAGAAGGGAAAATTAGCTGTCCCTTAGGCCCAAAGAACTCGTCTTTGACCTGTATCGGTGGTGGTGTTTTATATAATAAATACATAATAAGTTATATTTTATATAAGAAAAATATTTACATTTCATTTTTTATTGAACGTATTTAGTTATTATGTTAGTTGTTGTATTCTACGAATAAATTGACTATCTAATTTATGAATGCTACAAAAACCATTTAACAACTGCACAGTAGTGCAGACGAATATGATCCTTAAGGTGGTCATACACTCATGCTGTTGTATTGTACATGTGAAGTGGTAGTAATTAAATCGATAAGAAGCTATTTTTATAACACTTAACCCTTGTGACAAAAACAGACAGCAGATAGCCAGCTGAAAACCGGTAACTCAACGTCCGCGATTCGTACATTTAGATATGTATGTATCATGTAATAAAAACGTTGGTGCGTTGTTACTAAGGATACTGCCTGATACTATTCTTAGACTAAAGTCGTTTTATCCTTAAAATTAATGCAAGCATGCTTGGCAGAAATAGGGATAAGCCGATCTACTCATTCAGGCGAATCCCTCAGGCATAAGCTATACGTATTATATATTAGCGATGAAGTGAAAAACCTTTTTTATACCAAACGAAACGTTTTATCACATCACAGTCCATAACAGTCCACAACAGGACTTCGGGCCTCTCCCACGAAAGGGGAGGTCATTGCCATAATCTCCACGCTTGGCAGGCGGGTTGGAGATCGCAGTGCCGTTGATGTAAATCTACCCAGAAAGATGCTGCTGCCCACCTTTCGGATTTGTCCCTTAGTCGCCTCTTACGACACCCACGTGAAGAGATGGGATGGTGCTATTCTTTGAGGTGGCGGCACCACACACCACAAACGTTTTATACTTATAATTAATTTGTATCTATAATTGAAAAAAAAATACAATGGTTAATATTTTACATGCCGAAGGAGTCACGAGGTAGGTTCGCCTTGTCCTTATTTTGGCTCATTTGAACAATTTACCTAATAACGACAATTATTTATTATGACGAGGTGTTGTGACCTGCATGCGGCAACAATGATCATCATTGTTCACGGCAATACGCGATATCTAACTTAGCATTAGATTGTGCAAAGAAAAACCTAGATGTTGAAGTATGATGTAAATTATCAAATAATACAGTAGCTATTTAAGAATAACAGTTTTTTGAAGTCCTGTTCACACAAGAGATCACAATAGAATGAATAAAGAGCATTTATTTTTATTTTTCGGAAACATGTTTCTCAACGGTTTTCGGGGCGTTGAATTCAAATTTCAGGTTTCCTGCCTGGCGACGGACGACCGGCTGCAAAAAACAATACTAAAGAATGTAAATCTTTGTTCACTTTTTAAAATTCCCTTATCTACAAGCTACACTTTCGATAGTAGCGGTAGATATTCTTAGATATTACATGATAAAAATAGTCATTTTTATACTAAAACTATAGAGCTTTTTCCCTGTCAGTTCCCAAACCGATTTATTAGTAACCTTTAGATTGGAACTTTTGTGACCTCAAGTATCCTGCGACGACCCTGAGCCACGTTTATATTTATTATTATATATATAATCAAAGCAATGAAAATATTCCAAGAAAAGTAAACCTGTACCGTGCAAAGCATGTAGGCTGGAACATTAAAGACAAAAAAGCCGGACAAGTATGAGAATAAAAAAGTTTTTAGAATTTAAAAGTTGAGGGTTCCAAACTAATAAATGTAAGGTTTTTCGGGTAATTATTGTATTTCGTCGATTTTAATTTGGTGAGTTGTTTAAATTAGATTTTTGTAACTGGCCTCTACAATTATGCTCTACTTTTGTTCGGTTAGCTGCAAGAAATATCGATCTTATAGAAGTAAGATCGCCGTTGTACCACTTTTAATATTATATTGTAATGTAGTGTTCTGCATTTAATTTACATAATAAAGAAAAAAGAAATAATTAAAAAAAAATAACCCAAATCTGTTCAGTCTTATCAATTTTTTTCGGTTGGTAAAACAACATTTTATAAGACATTATATGAAAAATGCATTTCATCAACAGCAACCTCTACTACTTTTTTGTACGTTACCTATAATAACAAATTCACTTTTATCGGATTATTTTCTTTTACTTGTGAGACAGCACGTCTTGCTTCTTGGTTTTCATGATTCTGTGCTTACCGGAACTACTCCATAGGGTTCGATAAATAGGTATGTTTGCGAGGATAAATACAAGTAGGTAGTTATTTCATCATATCAAAGATCATAATAGTCCACTGCTTGTCTCAGTGAGAGTCAGACTAGATTCAAGGGTTTTGCCATAATCTCCACGCCTGGCAGTTACCACATGTCTTTTGATTGCGTTGACAGCTCATCGATAAATAATAATAATAAAAAATATGTATGGTTACCAATCTATATCCATTTCTATTTTGTTTTTGTGTGTTCTTGACACTTTTACTCTTCCCTGACCTTCCTCACAGAGAGACAGACCGTACAATAAAGTGATCCTGTAAGGGTTTCATTATCACCTTCAGACGATTGGACCCCAAAATTTGAAAATAAACAATAGCACAGCCGGATCGTGTCGTGTAAGGTCAACCGCGTCGCGGTAAGCGGCCAGCAGCGCATCCAATGACACACCTCTTACTTACGGACAAGACATGCAATCATGAAATAGTACTTTGAGTATAAAGCGCGAGTTTTAAGTACAGTTATACCTACTACTTACTTAAATACTTTAATAAGTTAGGTTTTGATGTAGGTTTTTGAAACTACATTATTTCTATGACATCTTGGGTGTGAGTAGTGTTATCGTTATAAGAAAGGAGAGCTTTTCCAGTAGTACCAATCATATTCAGAAACGAAACATATACCTATTTCTATTACTACTACCAATAATCAAACCTAAATTTTTATTATTGTATGAATTGCCTCTAGGAAAGATACCTCTAGAAAAAGAATGACATGTATGAACACGAGCGTACGCTTCACCTGTCGGGCTTTAAGGGTCAGAGTGTAGTTAAGTACTGAGGTGGGTAAACTTCAGCGACATTTAGCGGCAGTCACGATTCGCAAACATTACGTCGGACTCAGTTGGTACAAGGACTAATAAACGTTCGGTTTATTAATGTTTTAATGATCACGAATCACGATGAACTTTTTTAATGCACTAATATAAGTTTTATCGCGCCCATTTCAGTTTATGGTTTGTCATTTCGTAAATTTTACAACGATCCCGGTTAACACGTTCGAAAAGTTAGGGTTCGAAAGAGCGCCAAAACTTTCTTTTCGTCAAAAAATTCATCAATCAAACATATGTACATCTGCTCAGATATATAAGTACCCTTCCATTTACATTTATATTTGAAGCCTTGGTAATGCTCACATATTAATGAACTCGACTGTACACACCATCAGACAGCACCTGCTAACAGTACTGGCGGAATGCCTATGTCGCATAAATGCTGACACGGAACGATGCGCGGTGATGAGACCGTACAGTTTTGCATAGGTATACGCATATACGTAAGTTTCTAACAAATACCTACTTCTCCTCGATCCCCCTTGTACTGGCACCATAGGATTACACGATATCGTGTGGTCGCCAATAAACGTGATAAAATAACAAACAATAAATACCCATTGTATTTTATCGTAATATCGTGTAAGTAGGTATTAGCAAACACGTTTTATATACATTTCAACACCATATAACTACGCAAATACAGGTGTTATTTAGATTTAATGCTGCGACTCGAGTTTGAACCTTGCAAAGATAATTACTAGAACAAAATGTAAGGGGGAGCGAAGTCCATCGACTCGATAAGAAGAAAAATGGAAGTATGCTGTGAAAGGGGGGAGGCATAAATAATCTTGAATATTGGCAGCTCCCGGCATTAGCGGCGAGCTTAGCGCGAACAGATAGTATAATGCTCATGAAGTAACAAAACCCCTTCTTCAATGGCGCTTATATTTATTTTTAATATAGAAAGCTATAGTAGTGAGGTGGGTAAGCTACCACTACTAAGGAAAAAAAAAATGCAAACGTCGTCCAATAAAACTCTTTGTAGTCCACACAGAAAATTGAAAGGAGTGTCTGAAAACCTTCCGGCCCCATATCATCTATAAGTTTAGGGATGTGATTGTATATAAATCCACAGATACACAGACACACGTTAAACTTTTAACATCCCTCTTTTTTTAAAGAGGTTTAAAAAAAAATTTCGTCCGTCGAAAAAAGACCACACTGAGCAGCCGTGGCCTAAGCCGCGGGTGTTCGATTAAAAAAACGTGTTCAAATTAACATTTACAATGTAGGTACTGTTACAAAAGTTTCCATGCAACCAACCACAGTTTAAATTGCTGGATCACTACTATCAAAGGGTAATTTTTTGGTAAAGAGATGTTCGGCAAATGAGGAGTACATAAATTTCTATTTTCCCGGTTCTATTATCAAGTACAGTACAGTGTTACCAAATGAGCATACAATAGTTGCATTGAGTTACAATGTAACCCCTCGGGAATTTTTCTCCCGTTGAGTAACAGTGATGCACAAAGGGGGTGACTCAACGGGAACAAAGACCAGTTTTTAGATTGGATAAGTGATGGATCATTACTGGAAGAAGTATACGGACTTACAAGAAGTCTCTGAAGAAATATATAAAGGGAAAATGTTAAAAATCTTCAAGTCTAATAATGGAACCCAAGGTACAATTGTGTCAATAAAAATCGTAATTTCAGACATGTGCTACATGCATGTAAAGTAATACAGTTACTGCTATTTGAAGTATTCTTAGTCCATTACATTTTAAACACATTTTCATTCAGTCAAACCACTTTTGAAAACATGACGACTATTCTGACGTCTGAGCATGTTTTTCACGTGCTGGTTGAAAGCAAATCTTGCGGCCCTTTGATTTTTGAGAAAATAAAGAAATCGTATGATGCCAGGTCTGGACAATGTGCGGGATGAGTCACTATCTCTACCTTTTCATAAGCCAAAAACGACTTTGTCTTGTTCTCGGTGCGGATATAGGAGGATATATGATGCGACTTCTTTGTCGTTTTCCCATAACTTTTTCAAAAACACTGAACAATCAAATGGTGGTGTATTGCCATTATTATGGATTTGGCAGAGCAGATAATTACAGTAGAGGAACACCGTCGGATCTCCGTGGCCCTGTTAACAGGGGCACCTAACTAGATTGGATCATGGTTACATATGCAATTGCCTAAACGTGCAGGTTTCCTCACGATGTTTTCCTTCACCGTAAGAGCATCGGTTAGCGTTCAACTAATGTACATAACTCAAAAAATTGTCATTGGTACATAGCGATCCACTGGGAATCCAACTACTAATATACTTATAACGATACTTAACTCTTGCTCACGAACTGACCCGCCGGCATTAGACCACTGATGCAGGAGAGATTATGGCAATGCCCTCCATTAACGTAGAAGAGGCTCAGGCAGAGCAATGGACTGAGATGATGATAATATTGGCTTAAATGACTTGACTCACGGTTTGTACATTCACGTAATTGTAAATTCTGGGATACGATTCGATACCTTCACTAACTCACACGACATTGAGATATGCACTAGCTCACGTGATTGCGGGATATTAGTGTGTTTTGTGAAGTGTCAAAGGTATATTATGCGTTGCATGTACGATGGTACGCAGTGTGTTAGTACTTAGAAGCCGCGGAGGTCAGGTCGACGCGACGCGGTTGCCGTGTCGATAACCTTGCATTCATGTTTCAGCCCATCCGATGATTTGCTAACTGTCCGTTGCGTAAATATTATCACTATCACGGTTCCATGTAGGTAATTCATCGATACTAGTAGGCGTGTTTTAAGTATACTGCGACTGATCTTGAAGGCAGTAGCTTAATTTTTTAGCTTACTCGTAGGACATAGTAAAAAACAAATTCGCTTTCCGCCGTCTGTCCCTATGTATCTATGTATTTATCTACATACGCTTAGATCTTTCAAACTACGTAACGGATTTTAATGCGGTTTTCAACAATGGATAGAGTGATTCAAGAAGAAAGTTTATATGCAAGAAAAAACGGGTAGGTAGGGGTAAAGTAGGTGTACGCAGTGTGAACGAAGTCGCGCCGGGTCCACTACTTCCTATTAAAAAAAATATTACGTATTTTTTTGTATCGCTGAAGTATTATAGCCTCTATATTATAATGACGGTATCACTAACCCAGGAAACGGGCCTTAACTGACCTACCATTTATAGTCCTTTATCACAATTTTACGAGTGAAGCTGTATATCTATCGAGTAAAGCAGGAAGTGAATTCCGTGCAATGTGCTGCTGTGAATCATACCATCCAGCCCTTGATTAAGCATCAAGCCTTATTCCAACCGGTTATTCGTGCATCTTTATCTCTTTATTATTTTTAACTGTCCATATCCTTACAATATTTATATCCTTATCCACGAATATTTATATCCTTACAAAGTATAAAATACAGCCGCTTTCCGCGTCTGTCTGGCTTGTCTATCTGTATATCTGTTCTAAACTAACTTTATGATATAGTTTTCACTATCATTTAGTAGTATACCCATAGTACAAGCTTTGCTTAGTTTGGGGCTAGATGGCGCTGTGTGAATTTGTCCACGAATATTTATTTATTTATTTACTTATAGAACATCTTCCGGAATCTACTATTATATGCATCTTCTATTATAATATTTGCATATTATAACAGAAAAATCCCGAGAACACCCGTGCGAAGGCTGGTCGCTAGTTGTTACTAATATGTCTTGTTATTTTGGTTAATTGTTGGTAAGTAGTTAGACCATCTAACCACCTCTAGTGCCCATCTCGCCTGCACGCGGTGCTCTTTGCTGAACAACAGACGAGGGTCAGACCTGGCTCCGATGGTTTCTTGAAACTTAACAGTAGGTTGTATGACTTGGAAACATGTATTCCACGGCAGACATTGACGTTGACGAGACCTTCCATAACGTAATGAAGACCGGAAGAGATGTAGGTACAAGTACAATGTGCGTAAGGGGTCAAAGCTCTCAGATGAGACACTTGAGATTATGAGTATAAGAGAGAGAGAGAGAGAGAGAGAGAGAGAGAGAGAGAGTGAGTGAAAGGAAAAGGCTTTATTAAAAAGGCGAATTCAAAGCATATGCGAAATCTGGTACAACAAGGTCTTAAACGGTTCGATACTGGGCGCATCTCATCTTGGCGTTAATGTTCCGGTTGTGCTCTCAAGCACGAGGGCCTGGAGTCCGCCTTGACCATGATCAAGGATTTGGCAGATCAGGTAATTACAGGTGGATATTAGGCTCATAACTTGGCGATCGAGCAGAAGAAGCCAGCTAACGAAGATAAAGTCTATCCTAACCGCATCAGTTCTACGGCAAATGTGACCAATTTGTCCTACAACCAATGTGGAGACCACGATTGGGCAAGCGTGGTGAGGACGTCCTGTTTCTAGATGGAGCGACGACCTGCGCAAAACGTCTGACAACGATTGGCTGCGCAAAACTACGGTCGGGTCTAAGTGGCTAGGTGATAATGTGCTTTTTCGTCCTGAGGGCCTATCGGCTATCTCAGTGGACAACTGAATTTGACATAAAAAAATCTGACACTACTCCAATTTTGTAGACGCTATTGCCAGTTTTTAACGTAGATGACGTGGTGTAGAATTATCTAGTGTCAAATACAGTTGTCAAGTGAGTTAGCCAATAGCCCCGCTGATCTGATTCTCAATGCGAAACGGGGTAATTCATTTTTCAAACTCACAGGTGTTCCAGCTCTATCAAAGTGAATTTATTATTACACACATGTAAAAATGTAAACAGAATTTAGTATTGAGCTAATTAGATATGGTTCTAAGTAAATACGATATAGTGTAATTATTTTAATGTTTTAACTATCATTATTGTATTATATAGAGTAAGGATATCTTTATAAAAATTACAAAAATTACGTGTGCTCTTGTATTCTTAAACTATTAGGGTATATATTTATGTTAGTATATTTGAATTGAGTACACATTGTGTACAGTTATATGTATTTATAGACAGTGTTGCCAGGGAGCACGACGTCTATTAATTGGGCACTGCTTTACCTCTGCTTTTTGACACTTTATCTCAATAAAAACATATTGACTGTAACTTGTATGTAATACATTACAGTATTATTGGTCGTTATGTCAATAACAGCGCGCCCGGTGGCGCTGTAGAGGCGTCGTGCTCGCCATTACCGAGCATTACCTTCATAACCGCTGATACGAGCGCGCCATTAACGAACTGGGCCGCTGCGGTTGCACTCACCATAAATTCTATTAAATTGGCTTTAATAGAAAAATTGGAATTACGAATGATGTTTACGATTAAGCTCTGAATGCGCAGTGGAGTGCGGTGTATATTAGCACTTCCTATTTATTCAGATTCTTGCGTTGGAGCACTCACTCACGTGGGCTCGGTGCAACGCAACAATACGTGAAGAAATGCTCTCAATTTCTCTGGAATATTCCGTTGATTCACAACAGACGATACATCCTTCTACAATACAATCAAACACTGATTGTATTCGTTTATTATCTAGACGAACGTGTATTCGGAGACGGTGTTTAAAAATATCGCCTGTTGAAAGACTTCACTAATTCGCACAAAACTTACTTCACTTTCCATCCACTTTGTTTCCTAAACATGTGACTACTTACGTCTAAGCTTGAATCGGGATATATTCCGATTTAGGCAAATAAAATTACTTTATATGGCTGTAAATTTCTATACAACAGGAATTTCATACATAAATTAAACAAAGTAATTAATTGAGATGTGTCACTATAAAAAACAGCAAGAACCTAGATAATAAATTTGATCTGAAGAAGGAGTTATGTTGCCGACATCCCTTCGGCCGCCTACAAAACCGGAGTCACAAGACTGGTTCCCGCAATGAACTGCATAATAGTTAAGAGAAATAGATAGGTACTAATGGATACTAGAACCCGTTTCTTACTTCATAGTTTACCCGACATTCTTAATAGTTCTCTAGATTTTAGCTCAACTACAAAATGTTGCCTACTTGTTGTTTTCACAGTAATGTTTCGTGTTCATATCAAACATACATAAAGAACACGCCTGGTGGGGTAGGAACTATGGACCGCCACTTTGATCTGTCCTGACACGACTTCCTAGCCTGTTTATATCAACTGAGAAGAAAAGGATCACAAGTCAAAAGAGTTTTTCGGGTTATAAGCACGGATTGGTGCAATATTGTAGCTTCGCATCATAGTACCGGCAGCGCGTATACTCAGCCTCCCAACACTCACCTATTCGGTAATATTTGTTTGACTTTGTTCCCCAACAACACTTGAGTGAAAGCCGATAATGTGAAACTCATTTCCTTTAATCGTTACGGCGGATTACAATATACGAAAGTGGGTTGACTTAGGGCATTACGAAATTGAGAATACGAATTTTGTTGTAGGGGTAAGCAGCTTAGCAACCACATTGTTCCTGTTGCTATGGTCCTGACAAAACCTCTCGCTTCTTCCCATAAACTTACTATATTCCCTGGCACACCAATCTCCGCTTCTTCAACAGTAATCAAAGTTTTGATCCCCTATAACTTCATTCACCCCAGCATGTTCCCTAAATCTTCTCCGATCCTTACTATTTACTCGGATCGAAATGTCAACAACTATCCATTCGATATTCAATATTTTGCTACCACGATAATTTCATAGTCAGTCGTCGATAAGGTTAACGATGTGTATCATTGCCATTACCGGTGACAATTTGATGTAGGTTAGTACGGGATATGGGTTAAACGTCTACATCGGATGATAAATAAACGATTAGGTAGTCGTTAACATTTCTAAGACGTGATTATTTAGGTATTAAGTAGATTTATATTTTCATTAAACTAACAGTGTTTATTATAGTATCCTCGTGCCACGGAAGTACATAAGCACTTTAACAGCTACACTAATATAGTCCATACATAGTTATAAATGGAATGTGATACCATTACTTATATACTATTTACAATAGCTACAATACATACAATAAAGAAATACAGAGAATTAATATAAACATAGAAAAACACGCTCCATTTACAGAAATTTATTTTTCTTTAAGATGTTTCTTCCGGCAAATCTCGTTAAGCTAAAGAAACAAAGATACCTTCGACATGCAAACTAAAAACCCTGACTGCTATACTGAAAAGTTAGTAACAAGTCGAATGTTGGAAGTGAATGGGTGTATAGGTATAGTGCAAATGTTCGTTAAATGCAGTCGGGGCCCCAATTTGCTATAGGTGGACACGGATACATAATACCTATTTATAGAAAAGAATGGCTCCCCGCCTGCTTTCAAGTTTAAATTAAACTAGCATTTGCACTATAAATACATTCATTTAATTCCAACATTCGACTAAAAGTTAGTAACAACTAACTTTTAGTTTTTTAATAGCAGTCGGGCTTTTTAGTTTTTGTACTACTTTTTTATTTTCCGCTTTTTAGATAAAGATTGGTACCATTTGTCTGACGTAATACGACTTTTTGTAAAAACTTTACTTTTGATGCCATTTGTCTTTCCTACTTTCAAGTGTCTAAATGACTTTGAAGTATATAAGTTACGTATATTTTTGAAATCGGCTCTTTAAGCCGTCATTTTGATACCACATTCAATGTGTATAGGATAAAAATATTAATTGATCTTCACAATATGGCGCCCATAATCACTTATTTAAATAGAGCTACCTATATTTTTAAAACACCTATCTTAGGACACCTGGGTTTTTGAGACGGCTCTAACGATACCTTCATCATCATCATCTTGGCATTAATGTCTCGGTTGTGCTCTCGCGCACGATGGCCCGGGGTCCGCCTTAACCATGATCCAGGATTCGGCAGGTCAGGTAATTACAGTGGAGCGACTGCCATCTGACCCTGCTACCAGGGAAACCTGACCAGATTGGATCATGGTTACACATCCAGTCGCCTGAATGTGCAGGTTTCATCACGATGTTTTCCGTCACCGTAAGAGCATCGGTTAGTATTCAACTAATGTACATAACTCAGAAAACAGACATAGGTACATGACCGGAGCGGGATTCGAACCCGGGAGCCCTGGCTTACGAGTTGCATACTCTAACCGCACGGCCACAGACGCTCTTAATGCTCTAACGATACCTTGACTGTCGAAATCCATTCAGCTGTTTAGAAGATACGAGGAATTAAAGAAATTTACTGACATACAAACAAGATACGCGCCGAAAAACAAACCCTTCCTTGGCAGTTGGGTAATAAAAACACGACTATATATTAACAATACTAACATAGATAGGTAAGCAATATTTTTTTGTACAAACAACGCCTCGTGTAGGTAAATATGAACCGGTTGGCAATTGTGGTGTTGTCGGTTTGAACTGAATTTATCCAAACGCAACTAATTTGAGATCAATGTCAGTAGCAAATAAGCCATACGTAACGTACACACAGTTGCCGGTCCAATTCCTCTGTTGTAATAGTTTAGTAGTATGCAAATAATGTATAGGTAGGTATCATCATCATAATCACAGCCCAAAACAATCTATTGTAGGACTTCGGACCTCACCCACGTAAGATTATTGCTATAATCTCCACGCTTGGCAGGCGGGTTGGAGAACGCAGTGTTAAAAATATAACAATGAAAATCGCTGCTGCCAATTTTCTTCCTACAGGAATTTTTTCCACGAAAACATTAGTCGCCTTGTACGACACCCACGAGTGTAACAGGTTGGTGCTATTCTACTTTGCCGGACACCATACGGCTAACGTATCCTATGACAGCAAGGTAATTTTATGTTATGTGCCTATTCAATAAATCGTAAAAAACCGTCCGTGGTAGTAAGAACTTCTGTCAGTATCCCACAGACGTGCCTCACGCCTCGCCTTATCTTGTAGATATACATTTTTAAATACCAATACCGTATATACTATTATCTTAGATATTGCATGAAATGGGTTTTGGAATTAAAGTCATCCATACAAAATCCCGCCCCGCCGCCCACCCGGCTCCCGCTATCCGCCGGCAGTATGTAAATACTTTAGCAACTCCCCAATTTGGCATTGCGCGTGAGATTTTAATAACAGATGAAGTTAGGAATTAAATTGTGCAACCCAATTTTGTTTTCAACGGGCCTTCGCTCGTTGGCCTACTAAAATTTAACTAGGACCAGACTCTCTGGGTGTTATTAGGGCAGGTGTTACTTAGTTTAGATTAGGTGCGTTGGAATGTTGTTTCTTGTGTAATTGAGGTTATTGCTGGCACTGCTTAACGAGTTGAGTTTTAATTCAAATACACTATAATTATGTGGCCTTATACATTTCCTTGGGTTTACGACAAGTTGATACCTAATTAAGAACCCATCTGTCTGTCTCTTTAGAAGTTTAATATTTTAATTTGAACAAGATCAATTGATGTAGTAAACATTACTCAAGAGCGATATTTGTATCGAATGACAGGTATTCACGTCACAATTAGATCCTAAAACATGCTATGAAAATAGGTAATTAATTCGTAGCGTAGGCGTGGGAAGAGAGTATTGACTCGTCCGCGATAAGAACCCGTTTTTGATGATATCAAGTGAATGGTTTCCGTCGCAGAGTCCAAAGTACCACGTTGATTGGTTAATGGCAGGCCGGTTCCTGTGGGTTACGGGGCGGTATCGACGAAGTCGCATTACTCAATGAGAAGGCATCTTACCGAAATTTGAGACGGAACGAAGCGGCAGGAAGCTCACGCCGCGACAGCGCACTGCGTAAAAACTACCGTCATTCGCAAGTCACTGGTCTGCCACTTTCGGCAATATTCTTTTACGTAGAAAACGCAATCTAACGCCGACTAAAACCGCATGTAAATACCAAAGTAATACAGAACTTATTGTTTTAAATGCCGACTAGTCGACTCCGCGAAATGGCGCGTACAGTATGACAAGAAAGTCGTGAAAAATTTGAGAGCACTACTTGACGGCAGAAGTGCTCAGTTTGATAGAAACTCATTGTTGCAAGAGCAGTAGTTTCTTTTTTAGATTTTTTGGCAGATTGTACGTAACAACCACAGCGAACGTGATACTAGTAGTATCCAAAATGAGATGTTAGATTCCTCACATGATATATCCGTGCTAAAATTAGAATATTGGACAAATATTCGCAAAACAAACAACTAATAACGTCAATGCTGAACCTATTTGAGTACCGTCTTCGCGTCGTCCGCGACATCGCTAGCTAATGTTCTCGTATTATTTGAGGTAAAATACTTGACCGTTATTTGAATGTTAAATGATGTTAATGACGAGTTTGGTTTGATTTGGAAAGCCATTATTGAATTTTTGTTTTGGTAACCTTACTATTAACTAGCTTTAACGGCTAGCGGCATTGCTCGCGAATTTATTTAGTAAAAGTTAAGCCAATGATTAAGAAAATATATTTCATATGGAAATAAATATGTTTGTTTTTAAAATTGTCTAAAATAAATTAACAATTTTTTCCCCAATTTCTTTACACTCCTTTTCACCCCTGTTGAATCTGGAAAATTGCTGAACTGAAGTAGGAGTTTCATTATTTGATTTTCCATCACCAGGGGAAGAAACTCACTACCGATTTATATGAAAGAATTTTAATGGAAATTATAATTAGAAAATATTATATCATAAAAATTTTAGATAGAATTTGAAAAAAATACGTAATACGTGTTCCTATTACGTACCTACTTTATAAATTTCCAGTAATTTTAAACAAAATATTAAACGCTTATTTATTACAAGAACTCAATACAATAGCGGATGGAAATCACCGGAAGGTTCTCTTTAAGGCATACTAATTTATCTACTTATTTGTTTAGTTTGTGTATTATATAAATTGTCATTGCGAATTCAATTGAATTAGGCTATGTTTGGTTGCTTTTGACACTGCTAAAATTGCGACAGCTCTATATGGGTGTTTGTCTTATATTTCTGCGTAGTCGGGGCTTTACACAAGGATAAACAGTGGTATCACATGTGTTACCTTTATATTACCATTAATTTGTCACATGCCGCGAAACGCCGTCAAAGCGCCGCCGATGACGATATCAACATGAACGTTTTTACATTCTTGATTAAAACAGTCGTGTTTTATACGAGAATGATATATTTTATGTGACATAAGAACGAATGTAATTTGTTTGTGGTTAAGTTTCGTATAATTTTCTCTAATTAAAGAACCACTGAGTTTTAGGTACCTGATCCATGGGTTTCCCGCGAATTTTGTCTGCGTAGATTACAATAAAATATGATCTTCCTCATTTCTAAACCATATCAAATAAACAACACACTTTCACATTAATATTAGTAATTAGAAATTTCAATTAAGTAATTGATTTGTTTCATTCAGATATGTTAAGTATCCCACTGCCTGACTCGAACATCACCTTCTTCGCGCTTACTTCCTACAATTTTTTGTGGCGTATTTATAGAAATAGTTTCTATACGGATGCAACAACGGATGTTGCTTCCCTAGTAACTTCAGTAAAATTTCTATTACTTATTATGCATAACAAACATGTCAAACATTAATTTTAACTTTGAAATTTGTTACTGCAACTTCGTCAAAGCCGAATCACAGGTTTTTACGCAACCTAATGGGCATGGGAAAACAAAATTTAAATACATTATCGAATACCTACCGAAGGTGATAGCGTCACAACGTTACGGGATGATGCCGAGGCCTTATAGCCAGTTAGTTGCATGTTTCTCGGAAATATTGATTATGGAAAGGAGCGTTCTAATTGGAATATGGCAAGTGCTGCGTAAGCCCCAAAGGTACGTAGGCAATGGTACCTAAGCCTACCGGTATCAGGAAAGAGGTCGCGCGAGAGGCCTAAGAAGCGATGGATTGACATCTTTGAGACGGATGCGTGAGCTAACGGCATACGACGTGAGGAGGAAAGAGCAGGAAAGCGGTCCCTGGCAGAAGCCGGGATTGACAGCTCGGATGATGATGACATAGTAAGTAATTATCTTAATGATGATAAAACAATTATTTATCCCTATTTTTATAAAAGTACTACTTTAGACATCGCGGTACTTTAGTCATCACGATGTAACAGCGTTATAGGTAGGTCAGCATACAACGCATTAGCGATAGAGTGTTAAGTACTTACAACGTTGATGACTCGGAATGTGCCTGTCACTTGTCTGCTATGCGTTCCTGTGCGATGTCTTTGTGAAAAACGCATATACTCGTATATTATGCGGTTTTCACAAAGTAGGTTTATAAATCAATAATAATTATGTACCATATGTAATAAGGTAAACCACTAAACAAATTTGATAGTAACGACAACTAAATTGTCAAACACTGATTAATCTTTTATTAATTGCTAAATTTAAAATACTGTAACTATTATTAGGTAGGTAGGTACAAATAATAAAGGGAGGAAAATACCAATGTAACAAGCAATAGAAATATGATCATATAATTAATTCAGAAGTTTGCTTTTTTATTCGTGACATATTAATTTTGTCTTAAATAGCCGAAAATGTTAATAGATTATCTTGATGATCACTGCAACAAATGAGTTCTCGTAGATAATTAGAAAAGTAAACATTATGAGCATAATCGACTATGTAGTTAGGTGATGCAGATATCCACGAGTTACACACGCTAATTAAAAACTTGTTTTGCAAAATAGCGTGGTTGGACACCTCGTTTTGATAACGTGATCCTCATAGGTATTTCAATTAACAACCACTATGTCTTTGAGTCATTCATCTTTGACATTTATCATTAGAAGAATAGTAATTCAATAATATTACAGGCGAATATGAGTCATTAATATTCACCAGTACCTAATTTCATTCAAATTACTTACAAATACAAAAGGTTATTACCGAAAAAAAATTTAGACTAGTCATAATTGCCAAACGATTTAGAACATCGTTAGGAAATCAGCTGTTTCTACGTTATTGCACATGTTTAAAACATATTTCAATAATTTAATTATAACATAATGAATGGTGCTTACGATGTTAGGATGCCGAAGATCGGGCAAAGTAAAGAAGAAAAAGGAGGGGCAGAAGCTGGGATTCCCGCTCGGAAATTATGATAAGATAATAGTGTGATGAATGTGGAAGCTTGATGGGGATAGCAAGTGGAACAATGTTGACTCTGCCTACCCCTACGCGAATGCGGCATATCGTTATTGTTTAGTTTGAATATAAAGCAGGCAAAAAAGTGGTTTATACTTTTTCACGAAAATTCCCCTTTAACCAAAACAGTTTTTGTAATGGAAAATCAACCTTGATGTTTTATGTAGTAACTCTGCATAAAACAACACAAGTTATGATAAACAACTGTTAACTGATAAACAATTTTTTTTGCCGTTAAAGTTAGGTAGGTAGGAGAAGTTTTCCCTTGAAAATAACTTGAAATTCTTTAAGAAAGGGGTGCATAAAAAGGTTTTTACAGATTCGGCAGCAAGAGAGTGATACCCCTGGTATTACAAACGTTCATAGGCTGCGATAACTGCTTACAATCAGGCGGGCTGTCAGCTTGATGGCCACCTTAGTGGTATAAAAACATGATGAGTCGAAAACACAGCAGGTTATTCCACATCAGTCAAAATACTTTTACGTGACGCACTGCACGGCATCAAAACTCCATTAGGTACTGTAAGTGCTCGGAGCGCAGCAATGTTTTGCTTACAAGTTAAAATTTATACGATATGCTACGTCGGGCAGTTTCCTTGCAGACCTACGTCAATGACCAGGTATTTTGTCGGCATCGCGTCACGATAAACTTTAATTTTACTTCGCGAGCACAATCTAGTAATTAGTGCGAGCATAGTAAAAATAGTACAAGGCGGTAAGTAATGCACATTTTTCTGCTTTATATTTACTTACACGCATGCGAGACGACGGTCTACGCAGCTAAACCACAGAAAAAAATACTACGCTGGGGCCTAATTCTCGCGCTGTGACATGTCGAATCAGACATTTTTTCTAGCCACATATTTCCATTGATAATGACATTGAAATGTCTATTGCAGACCAATATTTTTGTCCCATTTCATTCCATTTCAGTGACGTTTTACTAACATTTTTTGGCTACAGAAAATGCTGAATTTGATATGTCACAAGTCGCGCGAGAATCGCCCCCTTTAATTAGTTATTAATATCTGATTACTTTCGCATTGATACTACTAGTTTTCTTTTCTTTTAAGATTAGATACTTAGTTAATTAATTAGTTTGTATAAAAGTTAACAAGTTGATCTTACAACATCCCTTCCTCTAAATAGTACCATCTTCTTTTGTAACAGACTAGTATAAAAACTTGCTTAGCGCATTTATTAGTTACTTATTATACTGTCAAGTTAAGTCAGACGTCGCGTTTTTGTATTAACGTCAGTAATGATTATTGTACTGTTTTTCGGTTAGGTTCAAGCCGGAAGATGTCAAGGTTAGCTGCATACTTAATCTTGGTACACGATACTGTGCATGTCTTTAATATGGTGAGTAACACAGCTGTAGACTCGTAGTTTGGGCTTAATTAATAAATCGTCCACAAAACACTTGTTTACATGCTCATTGGGAAAATTTTGTTTCCGGCAATTCCGACGCCGTAAAAACGGTAACACTATAATGGGTTTCGGCTGCGCACGCGCCGGTACACGCGTCACATTAAGACGCAGGTATGCCTCTTCCAATTAAGTGGTATAAAAAAGTTTGACATCGTAATTGTTTAGAGTATGAAACTGCTTATTCAACTTGGTGCCTACAAAAATTTATTTTGTCGTACTTAAAGTGTTATTTATTATTGTTTTTAGAATCTATTAGGTATGGAAAATACATGTTTGCTATAGATCGCCATAGGCGTTAGGTTTGTTTACGTTTCCAAAAAGTGCCTAGTTTATGGATATTTTCACGGATTAAAATGTAATGTCATTAGATTTTTAAATTACATATTTATTAATAAACCTAAATACGAATGTGTGTTTTGCTTTTTCAGCAACACGTGATTTTAGGTAGAGCTAGATAGATATGTATTAGTCTATGGGCTTGAGGGTGACTTAAGGAGGCTCCACATGTTGGCTAAAACTCGGGAATACGAGCATGTAAAGAGAGGATTGGCCTATATGCGTGTGGCCTCGTGCATGTTGGGTATGTCTTTTTTCCATAGACAAGACGCCGATCACTAGCTATGGGGCCTAATTTTCGCGTTGTTACATTTCGAATTCGTCATTTTTGTCCCCCAATCTATGTCCAAATTCCAAATGGTCCAAAATGTATAATAATAAATAGAAAAACTATTCTAGGCAACATATTTGCCAGTACAATATTAATGTATCGATATAATACCGACACTTTATGATGCCAAAATATAATTAACTATATTAATTTGATGATACTAGACAAGAATGTAGAGGGTCGACCAAAGTCTCGGCAAATGTTTTGCCAAACCTTTGGGTCAACATGTAGAGTCTTCTTTATGCAGTCACACAAAATTATTGGACATATAGAATTATATTATTTTGATCACTTCGCGGCATGGAAATTTGAAATTCAATACCTACATTCAAAAGTGGACAAGTATGTACTACAGATAGAGGTGACGTGGAAAGGATACATACAGGTTTAGTTGGAAAGGACGTTGTTCTAGTTGTGGTAGTACGGAGAGAGAGTAAGTTGGCGTACTTAGGCCGCGGGATAAAGATAAATATAGAAAAACCACTTTTCCTTGTCAGTTATTCGTGAGATGTATTCGTAATGAAAAATCTAGATTAAAACGAAATGAATACAGTAGGTGTAAATATTTTGAATTCTTTTAAATTTTATACCTAACCAGCGCTATGAGTGTTCAAAAGTCAGCCACCGGACGCTCCGACATCCCATAATAACCAAACTTACCTCGCCGAAGCGTAATTACACCAGATGAGTCATACAGACCCAGGAACCAATACATACACCCAACTAAGATAAACATATCAGAATCCTGGCTCCCTGGCCTAAATAAAGCCAATACCTCACGACCCAACCTACCTAATAGGCCACACTTTTGGAATAAGAGCTCATCCTAAAAGCCTACCTATCCTAAAGCCCATCTTGACTACATTTCTACCAGAACACACATGCTACAGTAGGTACCTATTAAAAGTAACAAAGTATCGAAATGTAATATTGGTATCAGATAACTTAATGTTAGTTAGAGGCCAGATAGCGCTATACCTACGTGAATTTCCCAGCATTGCATTTTATGTTAATTTAATTTGTTTGAACAGCTGCTGATTTCACAGCCTCTTGTACTAACAGTCTAATTGGACTCTCGGTAAAGGTTAACCGAACGATATGTAAAACAAAAACGTTTTAGAGAAACATATTTAATTACATTTAATCGTAAGCGAGAGGTACCGGGTTCGAATCCCGCTGCAGTCATGTACCAATGACTCTTTTCTGAGTTATGTACATTAGTTGAATTCTAACCGATGCACTTACGATATGTGGCTAGAAAAATGTCGAATTTGAGATGTCACAGCTCGATAATAGGTCCCCAGGCGAGGTCGGCTCTCTTCCATTTAACCCTATCACTCGTTATCTCAGCAATCATTTCTTTTAATCACATATCGCCATATAAGTGATCATTCTTATTTATCAATGGTCTGGTATACATAGCCCACCGTTTTACGTACCTATTTCCATTATAGTGGCAGGGCTGCCATAATCTCCACGCTTGGCAAGCTTTAACGTCCAATTACAGTGCTATTTAAAACTATGTGACAGGTCATGCCAACCCATTAAATAATAATAAAAAACAGAAAACTTGGTCTGACATTATGAAGACCAATCATATTGTTAGACATCTTTCTTTGAAGGATTTAAAGATATTATATTCTCATTTCAGATAAATTACCGCCAGTTTCTTGTACATTAATCTATTGTTAATCTTCAATTAAAATTCTCCATCCTTATCTATGGCGAGTTGTAGACAGAGACGGAAAGAGTTTTAATCGATCGTTTCAGAAACTGCAGGTTAGTCACATACATGAGAGGAATGTTGCGTAGTCGTTCCAGAGAACTACTATACTAGTAGTTTACTCGTACAGAACATCATCATAATGACTATAAATCAGATTTTGTACTAGACCAAAATTGAGTTGTACTCAAGGTATATCTTGGTCTACTGGGCACCAAATGTCCTTTATTTAATAACGACAAATAAAAACCACGAATTTCACGCATAACGACACAGTTTGAGCATGCGCAATATACTCTAAAAATAGTAGGTACTTATACAAATTCATTGCCATATTTCTGCGAATCATGTAGTTTAAAACCACATAATGGTCCTATATGTATCTATACATATAATTCTATAGGCGATAATACCTACCGTTTTTCTTGTTTTTAATCTTTCTTGAATCACTTTATCTATTGTTGAAAACCGCATTAAAATACTTCGCCTAGTTTTAAAAAACTAAGCGTATATAGATACAAAGAGACAGACGGCAGGAAGCGACTTTGTTTTGTACTACGTATAGATATACAGTTATTTTTTCCGTACCAGTAGTATGGAAAAAAATGGTGAGTAGGTAAGTACTTATATAATGAGTTTGCGGCGTTCAACGTTCAATGAGAACAGGTATGAGCGACCTTTAACAGCAATTCGGGACTAAAAACCTCCCAAGGATTGAAATAGCTCTGTTATTCACAGAATTTATTAACAACGAATGCAAAATGAATTGCAATTACTGGTGGCCGTTACCTGCAGAAAATTTGCATGAGGAAGTAGGTACTACGCGTAAATAGAGCTTTGAATTTAATCTAGTTTCCTACTTTAATAAGACTCGCGTATAAAAAACCCTGATTGATCCGAATAGGGCGTAATAGGTAGGTACCTATCTCAATAATATAAATGAAATTATTGCTATTTCAAAATTCAAAATGTAACCAATTTTTGTAGTAACTGTGACGACACACGATCCAACAAAAAAGCTCCGTACGAGTACGGAATACATGCAAAAACATCACCGCTGTGAAATCATTACGAGGTAGGTAATCTCACAAAATTGACAGAGTATATTTTTATATACTTATTGTACATATGCTTCCTCTAAACATATAAATTACAACTATTTTTATGTTTTAAATGTATTTTTAAATTAGGTACCATATAATATAGGTACACACAACGGAGCGTTGGTAGCCTATTGGTTAAGGTATCCGACTCGTAAGCGATAGGTACCAGGTTCGAATCCCAATGCCGCCAATTCTGAATTATGTACATTAGTTGAATGCTAGCCGATGCTCTTACGGAGAGGGAAAACATCAGTGTAACCATGATCCAGTCTGACCATGTTCCCGTGTTAGCAGGGTCACGGAGGTAAGATGGCAGTCCCTCTACTGTAATTATCTGATCTGCCAAATCCTGTATCATGATCAAGGCGAATCCGCTCCGCGCGCAAGATCACAACCGGGACACGCCAAGATTTTTTTTTATATTAAAGGTACGAATAATGAATACATGTCATTTATTAATATTACAGAATAGTATGGACCTTTCTGAGATCCTATAAAAATAAACGTGTGCAATAAAATTATAATACTGACTCGTATAAAGAACGCAATTCAATTACTTCGTTACAATTTGGTTATTTATATTTCTATAAGACTCCGGTTCTCTGTTTTCTTGTATCGGGGAAACAATTAATGATTGAAGTATTTATTAAGTGGTTATTAAAAAAACATTTATAAATAAGAATAAACATTGCGCAAATTACCACGTGTTACATTGTTTTTGACCATGTGTCGGTGGAAATAGGGCCGACTTTAACACGAGCTTACTCAACATGTCAACCATCATCATCCTCATAGTCTTACAATTTGCGTTTTATATGCAAGCGTATCGCCAATCAATATCTACGTGATATATGTGAATGAATAATTCAGTTAAACACAGTTTTCTAGGTATGAATTAATTTATTTGACGCAGAAGGAAAACCAAACGTAAATACTGCTATATTTCCTTTCCACCTTTTCAATGGAACTTACCACATTTTCGCGATACATCATATAGTTATAACATTCCTACATATTTGCTTTTAATACCTACGCTGCTTATATAATGATTTAATTGTTCTCACTATCGTAACAAGTCTTTACAGCCGCACTCACCTGACAAAATGACACGGCAAAGTACTCAATCCCTATAATCTTACGCTTGAATGGGTACATTTATTATAAGCCTACTGTATATTTAATGTGGGTACCTACGTTTCATAAGTACCCAGTCTCAGTACCCTAAGACGAAATAACAAACTACCCAATAAAATGTAGATAATATTTTAGCTTATGTAAGTAGTTATTTACTTTTGATATTTGCCGTGAATTTTCTAAATTATTTCTGCATCAACACTGCTTTAAACTACGTAGAATCAATTCCTTGACCCAAAACGCATAGATTTCCATTGGAATCTTTAAAAAGTTTCCGAGAAATTAAATCAATAAACAGGAAGTTCAAAGGAGCCATGACGTCTAAACTGAGGCCAATGAAGCCAAGATTAATACAAGTAACTTTGAACCGGTATATTTCGGAAAAAGAATGTTTAGACCTTATCCGGGCCGGCTCGACATCACTACCTATTCGGGACCTATTCTCGGGCTGTGACATCTCTAATTCGACATTTATTCTCTAGTTACAAATCTCTATTTAAACATCACTGTAATAATTATTATAAGTGTACGTCATTATATGTGGGTACTATTGTCGAAGATAGTTGAGAAAATGTTTTTTGGCTGCCATAGACATTTCAGTGTCATAGTACTCTGGGAGCCCATTGTCGCTCTGCGACATCTCGAATTGGACATTTTTTAGCCACAAATCTACTACCTACATCTGTGAGGTATTGCTCCATATCATAACTATTGTATCACAAGAGAGCAAATTAATATTGTTAAGGTGAGGCCGCTACTTGGGAAAAATAATAATTTTGTGAACGTGTTATATGCATTCTACTTTTCATCTCCCGGTATGAAAAAAATAAATACTTAACCATATTAATGTCGTTTTAGGCACAGTCGTCCGTGGCACAGTCATGAGTATTTTAGGTACCTATCAGGTAGTACCTCACTTTGTTCTAGATACTTATTTCTTACATTGATTATTATTATACTTTTATTGGTCGGGCGATAATAGATATCAATTAATTGTTCCTAAACTTTAACAAATGTTTATATGTATAACTGTTTAAAATACTTAAATTTTTAGTAATTTTAGAAAACAAATTAAAAAATGACGTGTTGAGATTTTAATTTATTTGTTTCTAAATTCGGTCAACCTGGCACTTTATTGACGTTACATCTCCTTTGTCCAATCCAACTTAACACCAGCAACAACTCATGTTCTAAATTCAAACAAAAAATTGCTATAGTGCGTGGTACGACTCCTGAAGACTTTTTATCATCATCGTTTTTGATATTATATTAAAATAGTAATGAATTATCTCTACGCAATATATCACATCGCATGGATTAACTGAGAAGGAAGGACCAACTGATAAACATGCTATTGCATTAAGTTTTTCCTAGAGTTAAAGATTGCTTAACTCGTAAAATTTATGTTAATTAAATGCACAACCTTAGTTATTTGTTATGTTTGCAAAATACAGAAAAATTAAATTATCGTAAATAGGGAATACCGTAAATGCACTTATAATAAAATTTAAATCAATTAAGATACTTACGTATGTACTAATATCATCCGAAAAATCCTTTATAGGTAGGTATGGTTAACTATAATGCCTTAGTTAAAGTTTAGATTGATTCGTTATCATTGCTTTTGTATATTTATTAGCAATTTTACATTATAGTTGGATAGTTTATGATCTCGATGTAGGGTAATATTTTCTAATATTAATTCAGTTCAGAGTAAATAATTTAAAAATTAAAGTTAGTTTTCCTCGTAAATTCCGTGGTACATGGAATTTAAATGGTACTCACTTTTCCAGGCGGTCGCCGAGTTTGTCCGACAGGTGGCTGTCTTTGGGGTTGGTGAGGTCGGCGTCATACAGGTCGCGCTTGTAGCCGCGCCAAAACGTCGGCATCATCCACATGAACCATGCCTTCGAGAACACATTGGCCCTTTTATAATTATTGCTCTTCTTGTCGCGGTTCTGAGGAAGCGTCTTCTTCAGATCGCTCGGGTCCTTGTTCCCACTAACCATGTTTGGAGTTAACAAAAAAAAAGAACAAAGCAACAAAAATGTAAACTAAAACAATCGTGTTTGTAAAACAAGTCCGCTGTTGAGCTTCGTATCGTAACGGAAAAACTACTGAGTTGTGCACTCCGGCATCTTGTGTGAGCGTGCGCGCGCGCGTTCGCGGCCCCGGGCGTGACTCGCGCTACGGACTAGACTGGCTTCGGCAATGCCAACGCGCTGGTTATATGTTTTATAAACGTTGCGGGTGACGCGCTGTCGCCCCGGGTCGCGCGCCCCAGTAAGCCTTTTTGCACTGTAATCCTTAGTATAATTCTCCTAGACTACATGATTCTGGAGTTATAAAACAAATAGAGGTCTAATCCAGGGGCGTGATAAGAAAGGGAAATAAGAGATACGGAGTGCACACCGTCCAATACGGCGCTATAGGTAGTGCTCATAGATAAGGTCGCAAGAATCCATCCAGCCAGTCTATCCAGCTGTCAACATACCGTAGAACATTTTAGGTTTTGTTGAAAAAAGCGAACATTATTACCATTGTCTGGAACATCATAAAGAAGCGCAGTGACTGATGAGGAAAACAGATCCGCAGTATGTAAAGACAAAGATTTAAAATTGGACGACAACATTCCACAAAAGCTCGGCTATTCAGCCCCCTATCTAAGAAGTTATGTCTTTTATGCCAATCGGTAGACACAAACAGGAAAGCGGTCCCCTCTTATGGAAAGTGGTCACCGCTGCCATGGACATTAGCTACATCATTATGATTATGATTAGGTATATCAATATCATCAGTTCTCAGTGCGACTGTGGCATATCTCCGCAAACCACGGACCACCTCGTTTCATGCTCGGCGTGTCCTAAAAATTTTACAACGGAGGATTTTTTCGAGGCCAGTTCAAACGCTGTATGCATCGCCGAATACTGGGCGAATGAAGTGTACTCGTAAGTCAGAGTTTAGTCCATCGACTCGATAAGAAGAAGAAGGTGTATATCAATGCGTTGCCTCTACAACTCCGGAACACATTGCCCTGGCAGTAAAATTGGGCAAATGCTAGGCCCTCCACTGCCAAAGCCACGATTTCCCGTTGAACACTGGAGACCTTACTCGTGTTATATTAGTATGGTTGCAAAATTCGTAGGCAACGATTATTGCGTTCGAAATCGACTGCCATCCGGCCACTCTGGTTTGCTCTCTCCTGGGTACCTATCAACGCGAATGCGGCTTAGCAAGAATGTAGGTTAGTTTCCTAGTGTTATAACTGTATGGTAAAACAGACTCAAATATGGGTGCTATACCTACATTCCTAGTATAATACATTTAACTATGTTAATTTGCAATGGAAATATGAAAACCCAGAATTATAGATAACGAAACCCATGGCTCAGATACTATCAAGGTAGGTTTCCGTTTCAAATTACCTACCTCGGTATAAATAATCGATTCTAGATACAAGTACTGGTATGGATAATCAGTCACTAGATTTTATCTTGACTACGAATATTTCCTAGACTTAACAAAACAACAACCAGAAATTTCTCGTTCAATCGTCGACATTATTTCCTTCAATTAAGTAAGGTGGCGCAATTAGTTGAATTATTTAAATATAATAAAGTACCTAAGTCAATATAATAAATTTTATCGTAGCTCTTGCCAACATTGCACCACGTTGAGTTAGTTTATAACTTTATATTTCATTTTATTTCACCGTTACGTGGGTACTAATACAGAATTATATGTGCAGAAATGCACCTTGCTATTTTGAGCAATAGCATTGACTGTGCATCTGAATAGAATTAATAAGGTGGAATTGTATACAATCCTTTATATTTACTGTTTTAGAAACCGCTACGATTACTATCTACTGTTGATTTAGATAACTTCTATAACTTCTTGCTTCTTTTGTCTGTAACTAAATTTAAATTAGTGTAAATTTTTATGAAATTTCTATCAACAGTCCCCTTTTTACAAGCTTTTATTTAGTTTCATGTCTGTTCGTAATAAAATCTTGCAAGTTAAATCTGACACTTCTATTTACAATTTCTGTTATTTAACTTGATTGTGTTGTGATCTATGTAAAATATAACTCATTAGATTCTTCCTTTTGGGTTCCTGTTGATCGGGTTCAACGTCGGGCGACCCGAATTGTCCACGACCAAGTTCTCACCCGCCGGCTCGAACTTCTGGTACTGTGGGGAGATTTTGCGTCTCTGTGAATCTTTTACCGTTTAATCACTGGGAGTGTTCTAAGGTGGTGTTTGGGCTAGTGCCTGTTGAAGACTTCCTGCCGCCACGACCTATCTTTGGAATTTTCTTCCTGCATCGGTTTTCCCGAGGATCTGCTGGGTTTTTTCATCGGTAGCCTAGTGGTATCTGACTCTCAATGCGAAAGGTACCGTGTTCGAATCCCACTGCCGCCAAGTACCAATTACTCTTTTCTGAGTTATGTACATTAGTTGAATACTAGCCGAACGGTGAGGGTAAACAGCGTGATGAAACCTGCACACACTGAAAATGTGTAACTGTGACCCAATCTGGTTAGGTTCCCTTATTAACAGGGTCACGGAGGTCAGATGGCAGTAGGTCCACTGTAATTGCCTGATCTGCCAAATCCTGGATCATGGTCAAGACCCCTGCCCCGGGCCTTGCGGAGAGCACAACCAGACATGAGCACCAACGTTTTCCCGAGCCGGTACGTCATTGGAGCCTTTAAAATGAATGCCTACACCTTCTCAAGGTCGGTCACGCATTCGTTACCCCCATGGTGTTTGTTGCGGATATCCATGGGAGGTGGTGACCATTTACCATCAGGTGACCCTCTTGCTCGTTTGCCTTCCTCTAATATAAAAAAGTAATGTATGTTTGAGGTTTAATTATTTGACTTGAGTAACAGGGTCGACTCGCATCCAAGAGGCAATTGGGCATGTAGTTAGTACATAGTGTCGTGGACAACTAAATGCCATATTGAATAGTTGGCCGTATGTTATTTTCCGGTGTCGTAGTGACGAAGAGGGTGCAGGATAAACGAATTTGATACCGAAATCGCAGAAAAATCCAAAGTTTTAATGCTGTATACCGTTGAACGAACTGCATGCTATAGTATTGGTGCCGAAGTCCCCAAAGTACTTATAAATTACCTACTTTAAAGTTGTAAATATGTAGAAATGAGATACTTATATGAGAAATTTACTGACTTCATACAACTTTATTTACGAGGTAACCCACATTTTGTTTAATAGGACTGGCAACTAACTTATAATGTTATTTGTTTCTGTCTCACTATGCAATTGGGTGTTGTACCCTCCATGTCGAGTCTCCTCGCGTCGAGTCTTTCTACTCTTCTAGCTAGTACACACACAGACGATGCTCTGCAATGCCAAACTATCCGATGTGCATTAGCTACCGCCAACATCTGCTAAGTACTAGTAATAAACATGATCGGCACCAATCCCACGGTAAGCGAGCGAATGACGCTTGGTTTCAGATTCAATTTAGCTCAGTATCGGGCTCTCTATAGGCATGTGATTTGATCCTTTGTGCCGTATTGATGTTCGTGCTGTGCAGTGGCTCATCAAAGTATACAATGTGTGCGCACAATGACGGCTATTGACAGCCGCGTGACATTGGCCATCAGCACGGCAGGCTCTCGACGGTTGACGCGACACTTTATGAGCAGTTTGCGAGCGAGCCTTGATTAAATTATATTGAAAATATCTAAGAGATTCAAAGCTAGTCTTGATTAAATTATATCGAAAATATCTAAGAAATTCAAGTTTAAAAATGCTACTTGTGAGCTCTGCGATTATAGGTAGTTGGTAATACTTATGATGATTACGATTACGATACTTGGCGCTCGGAAAAATGCTGTGATATTTTCCATTTACCTATACATAGTATAAAACAAAGTCTGTCACTCTGTATAAAAGTAGGTACGCTTATGCCCGTTTTGACACTCACCCCTAAGATTGAAGGGACTCCTTACACTTTTAGGTGACAAATTTTTCATAAAAATGTATCACTTAAAGTGCTATAAGTGTCACCGAAACTAAGGGATTGATATTTTAACGCAATGGAATTTAATGCGGTTTTCAATAATATATAGAGTAATTCAAGGAAGGTATAGGATAGGACAACACGCGAACGAAGTCGCGGCGGGCCAGATAGTATTTTCTTTTTTCAAGCTTGGACATTGGCGAGTTCTACATCACTGTGAGTGTGCATGGTATATCTTTCTTTGAGAAGTCATAGCCCCTAAGTATAGTTCCTTCATATTTCTTTTCATTCCTTAAGTGAATATTTTGGCATAAAAGTTAGCTGGAGTGTGGAGTCCCGAACTTTGAACTGCTTAAGCTACAGGTACTATAGGTTGCAAAGTGCAGTCTGAGACTACGCGCGAATATTATAAAGAGGAAAGGTTTGATATTTTGTTTGTTTGTTTGTATTGAATAGGCTTCGAAACTACTGGACCGATTTCAAAAATTCTTTCACCGTTGGGAAGCTACACTATACCCGAGTGACATAGGCTATATTATATTTTCTTAAAAATTACGGATCATTGATAAAACTCCAATAATGTAAGCCAAGGTGTAAAAAAGTACCCAAAAAATTCCTTACATCGCGTGTGCTGCGAAAACTATTGATGATAGAACAAAAAAATGTGCTACGACTTTGCAGAACACCTCATTATCTACAAAAAGTGTCGCTACAGTATATGTCTAACTATTATAGTTATGTCACAATAAGTGTTATTTTATTTTCAAAATTTAATTGAAATGCCGCCGCTAAAAACGCTCTTTATTTATACCTTGGTATTAACCCTTATCAAAATCAATTACTTCATATTATAATTCTCGCTTAAAAGTAACCCGTGTACCCGTAGTGGTACCCGTGCGAAGCCGGGGCGGCTGCTAGTTAAATATAAAATTGAAATTCATTCTCAAGGTAATTTTTTAAATTAAAACGTCATAACCTGACTTTCATGACGCAAACTATTTAACTACCTATTATACTTAAAGCTAAATCCTTTAACTAACATAACTTTTAAGATAATTTAGACGCTTGCGTGTTATTGTGCAATACGATAGAAGAACGTAGAAAATAAGTTTCGCTATGTTAACCAGTTCAGGGTCCTTTCACTCGGGCGTCAATAGTGGGCACTATTTACGGTTTCTAGGTTAGGAATGTTTTAATTTTTTTTATTTTAAATCAATGTCACTCACATACTCGCATATTGTAAAGGTAAACAAGCACGAAATCTGTTTGCATCGCGACGGTCGGCGACCGACTCGGCGCGCCGCGCCCGCGCAGCCCCACGCGGAAAAAACCGACATAAACGTATCTAGGCACCAGTACCACTCGTACCAACCGACACTGCGGGTACCCACTGTCCATTCTCAAATAACGGATCTTCAAGTTGATTAATTTTGCCCTCGTTATCCAGTCAAAATGACGGCTACCGCGCACGAAAACTGGTTTCAATTATGTTTGCATTGTAAATCGATGCAATGTACCTATTCGTGGAATGAGGGTAAACCGACGCCGACGCCGACGCCTGCAAGAAATAAGCACATTTTTCATTTCTGTCAATACGATTATTTTTGATGCCATGTTTGTTTGTCGCACACGTGATGACGTGTCTTGCAAGTATGAGTTTTTATATTCATTTTAAGTATAAATTAATCTGTTAGTGATATTGAATGCTGTCGGTATGACGGCTCTACTCGGACGCGTGGTTTACCCTTCGGTCGAAAAGCCTTGACCTTCAACCTGTTGTCGTCGGTAGAAATTACTACCAACCATATTATGAATCACGTATTGAGTCGTTTAGAGATGGCATGCGGGAATTATCAAAATATAGACATAGACATAGACATAATATTTATTTGGCAATTTCTACAATATAAATTAACGAAATATTTCTTACTAACATCGATTAGGTTAAATATAACCATTCATTTTTATAATATCAACTTCAAATCAATATCAAATTCATTTTAATTCCTTGTATCTATTTTTTTATATTAAGTTGGCGTCCAAATGAATATAGAACGTAGTATTTTTTTTCGCTATGATATAAGGTAGAAACATTGAAAGATTACTAAATCCATAGAAAAAAAAATTTAAGTGTACAGAAGACTAACTCACATCACATCACATTCTCTATATGTCGTAGAGGATGTATTATTAAGATGTACATTATATAAAAAAAATAATCAACTTGGCTTTTATGTCTCGGTTGAACTTTCGGGCACGAGGGCCCGGGGTCCGCCTCGAGCATTTTACAGGTTTTGGCAAATCAGATATTAATTACAGTGGAGCGACTGCCACCTGACCTCCTTGACACTGCTAACAGGGCAACCTGACCAGATTGGATCATGGCTACATATTCAGTCGCCTGAATGTGCAGTTTTCATCACAGTGTTTTCCCTCACCGTAAGAGCATCGTTTAGTATTCAACCAATGCACATAGCTCAGAAAAGAGTCATTGGTACATGGCCGCATCGGGATTCGAACCCGGTACCTCCCGCTTACGAGTCGGATACCTTTACCACTCGGCCACCGATACTCTGTTAATCGCATAGCTTTATTATAGGTAGCACAGCAATGCATACCAATATGACGGCAAACAAGCTGACGGTCCGCCTGACTGTAAATAGTTAGTTACTTTGGACCTTTGGACCCTTGGACCTTTGGACTAGCCTTTGGACCTTTGACTTTCTCTATTATTCACGTGGTGCCGACCCCGTAAAACTTGTCACCCCTATCTTGAAGTACTCCTCGAAGAATATTTTATTATATCCATCACCTTACTCATGGCGGATACACGATAAACATCAAAATTTGTATTTTATTTTTATTTTATCATCTTGATATTGTTTTGTGATGTTTAATAAGTAGGTATTATGTATTTATAGTATTGTATTTTACTGATATAGATTTATTAGTATTAATGAAATATGCCACAGTAATGTTCAGTAGTTCAGACTATCCTAGAGTATATTCTGTTTCTAGGTGTCTAAGGTTGCCTGGAAGAAATCGCTTTAAGCGATAAGGCCGCCGGTTGCTTTTCTTTGTTTCCTCTGTTGTTGTTTTTTTCATTCATTCATCTACCTTTGCTTATTTCACTGGTGGGGTCGTCACAACAAGTGTCTAATATTAACTGTGAGGGCACCGTAGGTTATCATCGAGTACAAGAAATGTAATGGTCAAGTATTTGATGATGTCTCACTATTTATCCATCTTTATAGTATCTCATTTTAGAATCGTGTGGCCATTCACGCCGACAATCCCTCTTTTCTTAGTTCGGCCTTTACTTGTACCGTATTTTTCTATCTTCCTTCTTACCACAGATGATTATCCATATCTATGTTTCCTATAAACAATTCGATGTTGCAAAATCTTATGATAATTTATGGGCTTCCTTACATTTGATCTCGACTGATGTAGCCACAAGCCATTGTTCTCATGGCCCCGTGTCTGTAATTGATTGTCTTACCACAATAATTAATAAGGTAGGGTTTTCTACTAGGAATTTATGATATTTGACGTTATTTGGATTTGCTTATTAAGTCTAGGCAGTGCTTCATAGCATGTGTGTTTTTATTACAAGTCCTAGCAATCGCAGAGTAGGTACTACAGTACCTACTCTGCGAATCCTACCTAAGGCCTGCAAGAGCACACATGCTACAGTACACACATACATGACATTAAGGAATTGGATACTTTTACCAAGGAACAGGTTTGGCCTTCGGCCGGTGTAGTTTATCAGCGGTTCCGGGGACGACCTCGGGTCGCCGGGGCTACCGACGCGATACCCAGCCTGCTGGTGTCCTAAGTGTATAGTCGTATAGTTTAATAAATGGTATTTAGACATATTTATTGTAAAATAAGTAATACATTTCAATTATAAAATAAATTAATGTCAACAAATTTAATATTTAATAAATTGTGTTATAGTGTTGTTTATAGTTTTAAGTTTTGAAATTTGTTATATTTACCCATTAGTCTATTATTTTAATACCAAAATTAAGACTTAAGTTTGATTAATAATAAAGTTGAAATCACATATGTGATTTACGCTAACGTAACATTTTTACAGGACAGCATTCCATAAAATTGCAATATTTATTGTTACTATGAATGTAATCAGGGTTGCATTCCGTATGCGAATGGTAATTGTCCTTTGTTGCCATACCTTCTTTTGGCAGTGACTCCAAGATTATTCGGATAAATTATTAGTAAATAAAATAAATATTTTAGCACGTATTGTTCAAATAACAAGAATTTCTAGATTCTGCGCCTATGTCGCAGGTTTACGATAAAAAATAAGACTTTACCTAAGGGTTACGACGTGTTTTTAATTACAATGTGTGATCCAATAAAATGCGGACGAGAGTTTTCGGATTAGTTCGATATTAAAACGAGTAAACTGGACCACATTTATGAAGTCTCGTGAGCACTAGGAGAACTCTACGCACAGACTATAATTCCCACTCGGGGAGTCCGAATGTGGCCGTAGCTGTCGAAATTCTTATCAGGTTAGTCATTCCCATTTTGTTACAATCTACGAATGGTCACTCAAACCAAACATATATATTCTATTAACAAAATGGCTAAGTAACGTTCAGCCAAGTAGCTGCACGTTACATTCAACTACTTGGCTAGTTGTCCTTTTGCCATTCAATTGAAGGCCGGCGTTTAATTAACGGACTAGCCTTCTAATTAAATGGTGTATTTAACCAGATGGCTGCGACAAATATACAACTTCCGACGATCAACTGTTGGACCCTTGGTCCCCTGGTCACAACACCCGGCCAGGTGGGTAATTACCCTTTTCTCCCTTCTCACCATCTTCGCTTGCCAACATTGGCGGCTATCTTATCCTGCACCGCCAAATTAGTGACCCCAACGTGATCCTTACGTCTTCCCTACCTGACTCCCGCACACAGCAGTCACAGCCTTGACCATAGTCGGCACAGCGCGTGCTTCCTGGTCGTTCACCTGCGGCATCTCACTGTCCCCACCCAGTCTCGACTCACTGCAGACTTGGGAACAGCATCGCTTCGGCACAGCTCACAGCGGCAACCTCACGCCAGAGCTACGCCATTGCTCACCGCATCGCCAGACTGACTACGCTTCATACGTCAGCTTCAGCGTTTCTCGCTTCGGTATCGACCTCCAGTCTCCGGAGGGAGTACTGTAGCGACATCTATCGCTCCACTAGGGAAACTCAACGATACTTACATTACGAGTACACGAACACAAGGTTGGCAAGCATCCGCACATAGATTCGCTAACAATCCTACATCGCGCTAGAGAAATGTGCCAACTTCCACGGCATATATGTCGCAGCCATCTGGTTAAATCAGCCAATTAATGAGTAGGCTAGCCTGTTAATTAAACACCGGCAAGCAATTGAATGCCTCGGCCGATAGTTGATAGAACAATCAACGCTTAACGTCAAAAATCAAATATAAATTTGTTTACATTTATCCAGAGTAGCCGTAGATGTGATAAGCTGTATGTGGTCCCAAGTAAAACTTCATTTGCCCACAAAAGCGTGTTTACTATGGCACCGAATATATATAATAAAGTTCCAAAGAATATAAGAGAATGTGAATCACTGAATCAATTTAAATGCAATTTAAAAAAATTACTTGTAAATAAATGTTATTATTCCTTAAATGAATTTTTATCGGATTGTACTATTTAATTGGAATTAATTAATTAATTGACCTATTGATTAATCTAATTATTAATATTTTGACATTTATATCTTGACTATGTAATTAAATCTGCGTTGACATTGCTATTAATAATTATTATCATACTTATTTTGACATTATGTTATAGAATCCAATTAATTATTTGTATGCCTATAATAAGGCTAAACATGGTGATACAAAATTAATATATTTTCAACAATGTTATATACCTACCTGTGTTTACAAATAAAGACATTATTATGAATTATGAATTATGAACATTTAACTAGTTGGCTTATTGTAAGCCAGCCCTTTGAAGACGGCTGACGTAAAATCAGTAAGGTGATTTAAATTTAGTTCAAATTTTATTCACGGCAGCACTGGTAGTCATTAACAGCTCGCACAGCAAGCAATGTTTTAGTATTTTTATCGATTTGAAAGTGTGGTACCTAGATGTTTTTAAGTAAGAATAAGGATAACTTAATTTGTTCATTTTCTTTTCATACTTACAATTAGAAACAAATGTCTAAGAAAGTTTCGTGCCATTTTATATTTAATATTATAAAATAAGAAAGTGCATTCTTTCTATACTACATTGTTGCAAATAGTTAATAAGTTATAAGTTTAAAGTTATTATTGTGGTAAATACTATAAATTTTATAGGTACTCGCAATGCAATTACTAATTGAATTTATTGCCACTAATATTTTCGTTTCTAAATAAAAATTATATTTATTAATTCGTATTTTTTATATTAAGTAAAGTTATCACATAATTTACGAATGGTCACTCAAACCAAACATATATATTCTATTAACAAAATGGCTAAGTAACGTTCAGCCAAGTAGCTGCACGTTACATTCAACTACTTGGCTAGTTGTCCTTTTGCCATTCAATTGAAGGCCGGCGTTTAATTAACGGACTAGCCTTCTAATTAAATGGTGTATTTAACCAGATGGCTGCGACATATATACAACTTCCGACGATCAACTGTCGGGCCCTTGGTCCCCTGGTCACAACACCCGGCCAGGTGGGTAATTACCCTTTTCTACCTTCTCACCATCTTCGCTTGCCAACATTGGCGGCTACCATTATCCTGCACCGCCAAATGCCAACCACAGACATACCAGACTAAACACAATCCTGGACCATGGTCGAGGCGGACTACGGGCTCTCGTGAGCGATAGCACTACTGTTTTTACTTTTAAAAAAGTATTTAAATAACCCGAAGGAGGACCGGCAGAAATGTATGGAGCCCAGCCTATACGACCAATAACGTTGAGCGATATGTCATTTTAAAGGATTTTTTATTTTCTACTACTTACTACTTACTATGGCGACAATTTTTTATTTGATTTACCTAAAGTTATTCACTTTCTGCTACTAATTCAACATCACATTGATATCTAGTTGTTACAGGCACCACTAAACTCCTGGTAGTTTTATTTTTGGCGAAGATATTCGAACTTTCCCGAATTATTTTTGGGACAAAACAATAAACCACGCTAGTTGCACGGCCTACCTAGATTACGACCCAAACTTTTAGAGTGTAAATTCTGGGATATAAAATATTATTTCATGAGAAATAATATTTTATTTCGGAAATAAAAAACCATCTGAGAACCGAAGCTTTACTTACTGATATTAGATAATACAACACGGATTGTGCAGGGTATTTTAAATTTATAAAAAAGTGTAATATTTTAAGTATGGGGTCGCTGATTAGTTGATACATTTATTTTGTTTCAAATGTTTTGATAATACATTAAGATAAGAAAACTTTTATTCAAACAACAGCACAACACAAAACGCGAAAACAACACGAAAACGTAACTAACTAAAACTAAATTATCTTAAACTACATAAAACTAAAAAAATATACTGACATTCGGCAACGTGCCCAAAATGCTGGCGGCATCGCCACGTTGAATGCCAATGCTCACACGTTGTACCAAATAAAGGCCAGCATTTTGGTCACAAGTTGTCTAGACGAGACGCGCTGATATTTCTTCTATTTGAAGTAGCTTCAATGCACACTTAAAATAATACATGGGTACTTAAAATTAATAGCAGCAGAAACAACAGGCGGCCTTATCGATTAAAGCGATTTCTTCCAGGCAACTTTAAGCAGCTTAGGTAGTTTACTTAATTTCTGACAATCAGGAACTGCACAAGTAGAATGACGTATGTGGCGCAAACAGAAGCGAACGTAATGATCAGCTTCGCGCCCAGCTGCGCTGCGCGCCATAGCGAGAAGCGGCAACGGCGCAGTGACAGGCAGAGCAGCGCGTCTTTCACCGCCGTGCGCGCCGGGCCCTCCGCTGCGGACATGGAGCATATTTACGTTATAATAGGGGTTTAAATATCTAACTTCCCGTCGAAAATCCCGTTGTGGGATAAACTCGCCTTTGCGTTATAAACTGTATTTTTATTTCTTGTAATTGCAATAAAGATATTACATACATACATACGCCTCGTGATTTCACGTTTGATGTGTCATGATACGTCAGGTAGCAGCAGAAGTGTTGACGACGTACCTTCGGCAGATGCATCACTGGGCTAACGGTCTCTATCTATACACGACTCCCCCAAAGACGAACTCACCCCATAGTAGCTGACGTGACAGCGCCGTGCGGGCGCCGTCCACCTCGCTCGCCGCACACTCCGCCAGCACCGCCGGAGCCAGGGTCACAGTTATTACCACAGCCAAGTCCAGAAATACAGCACATCGGATCTACAAAGAAAAGAAGAATGTGAAACCCAAATCATTAACTAAATGCACGCTTTGTATGCTGATATGACAACGCCGTCGTCTAGAGTCGAGAGCGTCGGTGGCCTAATGGTTAAGGGGCCTGACTCGTAAGCGAGAGGTACCTCGGACTCCTGTGCCGCCATGTGTCAGTGGCTCTTTTCTGAGTTAAGTACATTAGTTGAACACTAACTGATCTCTTACGGTTTTAAATATCTACAGGCGATTGAATGGGATCAACCCTCGTTTCCGCATTAGTATAGGTATTAACATTTTGGATATATATAACAACTTCATAGAAATGCTGATAAAGGAGACGAATGTACGTAATTAATACGTATTAGGAGAGTAAAATGACGGTCAAGGCGGATCGCGGTCCTCGTGCGCGAAAGCGTAACCACGGAACATTAACGCCTAGATGTGGCTAGTGAAATGATCGGGAATGAGAAAAAAATTGGCCCTTGCGGAGGAAGTCGCAGTAGTAATTCGTCTCATGTTCGACGTGTCCTTAAACTTGCACAATGAAGGACTTGTTCGAGGCCAGTCCAAATGCTGTATGCATCGCCGAATACTGGGCTAACAATGTGTAAGGGGGAGTTAAGTGTATCGACTCGATAAGAAAAATTAATTAATAAAAGTTATAATAAAATGAGTCACTTTTTTCTTACCTGAGGAGAATTCGACAAAGTTGCTAACATTGAGTAACGTAAGGAGAACCAAAAAATTTTTATTATATCCACAATGATCTGCAAGAAATCCAGACACAAAAACATTCATTCATGCATAATATACTCGTACATAATCTTGAGAAAAATATTTCTTAGTAATTTTCATACTTTAAATTTTGGAACATGTCCGACGGCAGTCAGCGCATCCAGCAGCTCCTGGTACACCAGACCGAACTCCTTCACGATGCTGGCCTGCTCCTCGGCAGCGCGTACTCCGGAAGCCGACAATCGCGACTCCAGATTCTTCCTTTGGAATCTCATTCGCAACCACAGCATTTCAAATATCATAATTCTGTACCATGCACTCATTATATCGGCCAACCTAAATATGCATGAGATGCTGATAAAAGAGCTTAATCTCCATTCAGAGATGTACATATGTTGAAGATGTACTAAAACAAAAATAACATTAGCAACTAGAAAAATTAATTTAAAAATTTTGCTTGCAGGCGATTTAAGTGAGAAGTTGATCCTTTCGTCTATTGATTTGAATGTACATACAAAGGTATGAAAATATTCATCCTTAAAAATGAACGATGTAATAAAATGTAATAAGTGCTGTGCTATATCCGAAAAACTTAACCACAGGATGGGAGCAAGATCAGGTTGATTTCCTAACACTTCCACTAAGTTTGTGTAGCTGAAGTACATCAAAGTCGTGGAGATAACAATGCAATACAATGCAATGATATATTGGAGCCATTTTCTTATAAAAACGGGCACTGGCTTAAGAGCGAAGCGAGCGAGGCAGGTGTGGGCCGCGTTGGCGTTGAACCCCAGCAGCAGGCGCAAATTCACTATGATCGGTATGAACTTATCGTCATCTAAATGGTCCCCGACTATGTTGCACAAGTTAAATACCATTTTAACAATAAACTGTTTTGATGTCCAGTTTAACAGTAAAAGCGCTGGTATTCGTAAAGACAGTTTAACTCAGCAGTAGCAAAGTCACTTTCAATGTGGGAGTAGCGTATGTGCATTGGTAAGCCCAGACTGTACACTAAAGTTATTGAAAGGTCGACCAGTATTGATCTGTTAATAAAATAGCTCCAAGAATATTCGTTCTGCCCCAGTTATGGAACATTACGGTGGACATTTCAATCCTGTTACTTAAACTAATAACAAATATAACGAAAATAATAACACGCTGCGTGAAATTATGCATTCCACCCGTCCACACAGCAACCGGTTCAGGAATGACAGGTGACGAGTGATGGGGCACAGAACTCGTATTTGACTCGCCTAAAAATAGGATGGCAGGCAGCCTATTAAACGTATCTTAATAGACAGCTCCAAACGAAATCAACTCGCTAAAGATGCAATTTTACTAAGGTTCTTCTTTTACTTGTCGGTTACAAACCCCTAAAAGGCTCAGTTAGAATTAATAAACGATAATAATCATCATCTTGGCGTTAATGTCCCGGTTGGGCTCTCGAGAACAAGGACCTGGAGTCTGCCTTTACCATGATCCAGGATTTGGCGATCCAGATGGTTACAAATTCAGTTGCCTGAGTTTGCAGGTTTCAGCACGATGATTTCTCACCGTAAGAGCATCGGTTAGAAATCAACTAATTTACATAACATACGGGCCGCAGCGGGATTCGAACCCGGTACCTCTCGCTTACGAGTTGAAATTAATAAACAATGTTGCAGGATAAATGAATTGTCTTATCGAGTTGATACAATAAGGATGATAAGGAAGAGTCTGTATCTCAATGCCGTGATTATATTTAAAGCACCTGTATTACGTTAAATAAAGAATATTATAATTCATTAATTATATTTGCATACCACTTTATTACGTGTTAAAGTAAGTAAAGTAAAGTATAACAATGTTACAATATGACATTTCACTTTTACTCACGACAGAACGGCGATAGTATATGCGTAGTATGTGAGATGTTGTGTGTTTGTTTTTGCAATTCATTGTTATCGTTTATCTTCAAGGCATAGAGAGAGAATTTTTCCTGGCGAAAATCAAACTGAAATCCGTTCAAATCCAGGCGTGCGTTTTAAAAATAGCCCCAAAACGGCTTGACCGCTTGGCTTGGCGGCTTGATACGGATTTCGATAATGGTGTTATGGTTTTAACTCGCCAGGGGGCACTGTAATCACCCTTTTCAGTGCAAACAAAACGTTGTCTCCGAAACGGATTGACCGATTTTGATACGTTTGATGAATTTGTGATTCATTTGCGGTAGTTCTCAGATAGGTGTTATGGTGTTCTCGGCAGGCAGCGCTGCAATCAATCATTTTCGGTGCAAACAAATGTTCCCTTTTATCTCGAAATCAGTTTGACTAGTTTAGGTACGGTTTACAACTAGGTACGGTTTCCTGCAGACGATTTGACATTTATCCGTTATGGTATTAAGTCGCCAGGGGCAATGCCCTGCAATAATAAAAAAATACCTTTGTGAAGTTAATCTACGCTCAGTCAGAGTACTTTTCATGACAAATCAAACGAGCACAACTCGATGGGTTTATCGGGCGTAGTTTAGGAGTGCCTATGACTCATCATCATTATCTACAGACCTTAAACTTAAATATCACCTAAAAAATCGTCAGCATTGGTAATATTAACTTAACTTATGAAAATTTATTTACACACAAAAAACATAGAATTACATATAAAAAACTACCAACCAATCCCCTTTAACCTTACTCTAAATTAATTAAATAGGTAAAAAATTTGCCCCAGGTCCCCAGAATACGGAAATTAGTCTAGAAGGCAGGCGACGCTTATACGCTGTCCCAAATACAGGCTAGCCTCGCCAAGGCGCTTGGTAGTTCCCTATACCTATAGGGAAAATGCACCTGGTCCCCACGGCCTAAGTGTTTCCACGCCAAATTCCGCGAGCAAATATGTAGTCGCCACTACTACTACACTGTAGAGGCGGCAACGGCCCCTGCTTGACATGCGGTGACTCGACGCACGTAGCATCCCAGACCAAGGGCGTGAGTGTCATTCCGTTGGGTCTTATACCATAATCGCAGGCTAACTTGTTGTGTTTCAGCACCGCGGGAGCACCAGATAACGTAAAGACCCGACGGATGACATCATTAAGGTCCTCGTGACGTAGAATACGTCTAGCGGTCCTGCTGCGCGATAAACAATGGTGGCCGAGCTGGTCAACAGGACCACAGTGGCAGTCGTGTGGAGCGCTGCAGGGAACGCCAAGACGCAGGGCCGTGGCAATGCTGAATATGACACGATCGAGGTCAGTCCCAAGTTTTTTTGATGGCATTGCCTGGAGCAAGAACCCTGACTCCCACTCGCCAATAGCTGCTTGGAGAAGCTCAGAAGGCAAGCACACTCTGCAGAGCTATTACTTGCGTTTTAAAGTTAGTTAGACGCCGACAACGCTGGCAAGGAGACACTTGACACTTTGCGAATAAGCAATGATGCCTGGTCCCAAGAAAAAATATCCAAATTAATGTTTAAAACTGATATGAGTGTTTTTTTCACGGTGTTGTCTAGGATTTCTAGAAGATCGGGATGTTTCCAAAGCTGACAACACCGTAAAACGTAAATGCATTTTGGAACAACAAGGCAGTATCCGATTATAGCAAAAGCCATGTGACTGTTAATTTTGAGAAGGCGATCCGAATTTGAATTGAAATTTTGAATTTTGTGGTCCACAAAATGTTTGAGCGATTGATCGGGTGAAGATGAGAAAGTGAAGGTAGACAACATACAGCTCACACTTTGAGAAATTAAGGTCCCAGACCTATGACACTGAACTCCCGAATGAGGAGCTGTAGATCCTGTAAGACAGTTTTAGCATTACCGCCTAGGGTACCGTCGTCCAAGTACCAAACGTTTAATTTTGAATTTAGTTTTTCGAATATGATATAATAAATATATTGCGAGACTCAAAATGACCGGACCAAGAAAGAGATAACATACATACATACATATATATGAAGCTGAAACTTAACAGGTAAGTGGTAAATGGGCATGTGTAGGAAACGTTATAAATATAAGAACCTAAGGAAGTTTTATTGTGCTCACGAAAAGGGCTTAAAACGGAGGTGAGAATATTGTATGGAAAATTAACAAGATACGATAAAACTGGCCGTGCAGGCCATAGGGCAACTTTTATATAAGAAACGAACGCTAGTTTAGAAAATTTTAGAAAAGTTATATGACTTGTAAACATTGTAATCCAAAAATCATAAAATAAAAACAAAATAAAACATTTTGAAAAGAAAAACCCACAAAGACTGAAATTATTGCAATGAAAAAGGATTTAATAATTTTTTTATTCTCCTGACTAGCAGAACGCCAAATATTCCGTCTTTTTGGCCCGTCTGGACCGGCTAAAAAACGGTGCAAATCTTAATGGAATCGGGCATAGAGTGCCAATAGTAGAACATAGTAGAAAACTACAGTAGCGTACAAGACTTAATACTATTACATAACATGGAATAAGTACCAAAAGTGCGAATTCTTTTTTATACTATGGCGAAGGCGAATGCGTTCGCCTGTCGCCTTATCGTGGAAAGGTATTATGTTATATAATAAAATTCAATCGATTGTTCAACATTTGTAATATTATGATAGGAGTATTATATTACCTACTGAATGAATTACCTACTACATGAATGCATGTGATGTAGTGAGGAGCGTTGTTAGGTAGCGGGTTCCAATCCCTCTGCGGCCTTGTACCAATGACTCTTTTCTGAGTTGTAGGTACATTAGTTGAATGCTAACCGATGCTCTTACGTTGAGCGAAAACATCGTGATGATACCTGCACATTCAGGCGACTGAATTTGTAATCATGATCCAATCTGGTCAGGTTCCCCTGGTAGCAGGATCCCGGAGATCAGATGTCAGTCGGTTCACTGTAATTATCTGATCTGGACCATCGTCAAGGCAGCCCCGGGCCTGTGGGCAAGAACATAACCGGAACATTAATGCAAAGATGAAAAATGAATGCAGTGAACAACATTTTGAAACATGATTTTTACCACAGACATACCTGACTAAACACAATTTACAAATATTCCTTATTCGCTCAGTCTACAATGATTATGAATCTTGCTATCCCGTTTTTTCGTCTATTCATATAAGCTCAAAGAAAATGACGCGCGAAATGTTTTGAACGTTCGACATGCTGCTCAAGATACCGACGACCTGACGTTTCATTTGAAACATTATTGTACATTTTAAAATATATTAATAAAATTTAATTCAAACCATTTAAAAGACGGTGTAATATAGTGCACAGCTATGTGAAAGCGCAAAGTATGGAAATACACCTGAATTATCCTTTCACCGGTAAGTAAACAGTCGTGGTCGTGGCTATCGGGAATCAATTTTAGAAATTGTGACAAAAATATGCATCGTAATAGTGTAAATTTGCAATAATTGAAATGATTTAAAACAACATGCTACAAGATATATTTAAAATTATTGGCAAATTGAGCAATATTTCGGTGATCGAAAATATTTTGATGCTAACAGGGTCGTATTTAGTATTAATTGTATACAATTTTAATACTCAAATCTTGTAAATAGCGGTCCTTGATTTTATATGTATAAATTAAAAATGTACCTAAATGACATTTTTAATGATCTGACATTTTATGAAACAACTTAACGGATTAATCGTGTATTTACGTTTATTTACATTTATTTGTTTTTCTAGGTTTCCTAAAGACCAGACATGGATTCTGGGTTGCAAATTGGAAGTGTTGCGTTGTAAACATTTTGAAGAACAAGATAATAAGTAGATGCAAGTCCCTTCAGTCCTGGTGTATCATCATTATATGTATTTTACTGAAAATAAAGAATATGCTGCCTGTTAAATATATTAATGTACCTATACTTTTCATTTTTTTTTTTTTTTTATATTATACGGTAGGCAAACAGGCAAGCGGGCCACCTGATGGAAAGTGGTCACCACTGCCTATAGACCTCAGCAACACCAAGAGTATCGCCAATGCGTTGCCCACCTCTATAACACGTTGCTCTGGCAGCAAAAAGGCAAATGCCCCTCCACTGCCAAAGCCACGGTTCCCCAAATCCCCACCCAATGGAGCACTGGAAACCTTACTCACCGGCAGAAACACAATACTATTTAGCTGCGGTATTCTATAAGGTGGAGGTACTTCCCCAGTCGGGCGGCTCCAATTCGAACGAGATACCCCGCTATGCCCTACCTCTCTTTTTGTTATGACTGTGTCCTCTAGAGGGCATCATATTCAATTTATTGTGAAGTCACATAGGCCAACCTGTGGATAATGAAGATACTTCTAACGATAAGTAAGTAGGTACCTACTTAGTTTAGAAGTTATAAGACAACAAATAAACATTTATAACGGTCAAAATCCACAAAACCCTCCTTCATGCAAAAACAAGCACTGCCGATTTACGGTATGTAGGATCGAGAGATCAAAAAGACGGTGGTAGGTATCAGGGCGTGGGTTTGATTCACTAGACACCTTACCTTTTATTATAATGTCAATATAAAATTATAAGGACAAGTTTAAGAAAATGACAAAATTATCCGGAGCGAAATATACTCACAAGTCAGATTTGTTTATATTCGTTACGAGTGGAAATTCGTAGCAAAATATAACATTGCAGATTGGCTGCCTTGTTCCGCCCCTGCATTTGCATTAGTGTGTGTGTTTTAGAGATGTGTGACATTTTGTCTCGAATTGAAATTCGGTATGTTCTCTCTGCTTCTGTAGATAACATTTTTTATCTATGATTATTACACTTATCTCATTTCAGGAATCTGACTAAGAGCACTAATGGGTATAATATTTTTTTATTATACCCATTAGTACGATTGTTTATCTCTACTACTAGCAACAATAGGAAACTTTAGATTTCTATTGTCACTTAGCACATTACCTTTATGTATGATCTCGCTAAAATGATATCTGAGGAGAAATAAATAGCGATCGGTCCATCATCCCAGCCGCTTCTCCAAAATCCCCTATTTTCATAGGAACTAATGCAACCTGTTATAATTCTCTTCTGAATAGATCTTATGTGAAGAATTATTTATGAAAAAATCAGAAACGTCTTCTTTGATTGTTTCTTCTGTCTGAAATGTCGTTATAAACAATGTTTTCATTGCAAAAGGTTTAAACTTAAAAATGTAATAAAATTATTAATGTAACACAGTTTTATATTACATACCTAGTAATAAAATTATGTCGGTTTCCTATGGCACAAAGTAAACCTGCATTAAATATTTCATTTAATGCTAAAACTTGATTAAGTTTTAATGCTAAGTTTGAATAAGATACATTATGGTGAGTGTCGAATAATTATTATTTCATTTTTATACCGTACGTACTTACATACACTCCACAGCTTTAGGGGTAGAGACCACAAACTATGACCTGACACACCTCAGTCCTAAGGCAAGGTAAAATTTGTGTTTTTGTATTTAATAATAAATTTAAGTAGACCCCTTTTGGTCTGTTTTTTATGGCCTAGGTAGGCACAAGGGCTGCCGGTCCACCTGATGAGTTTCTAGGTACCTATTCCATTAATTTAGTTAAAGAAGTGACATTGCACAACTTGGTACAACATAACAATATTTTATAAGTAAATACCTAAGTATTGCAGTCAGCGAAAATATTTTCAGAATAGGTAATGGTCAACCAAAACGACTTTAAGAAAAGAGCGCAACGTGTTCAAATTCATAAGTAATCATGTATTTGGATAATTTCGTAAAACTGCTGATTATAGATATACGTTACGGGACTGGCGGTCTAGCGTGCCGCGTTAAATTATCCCTCGTGGCCTGCGGGCTTAGCGTTGAACAGCCCTGACCTACATAGATTGGTCACCTAATATGTAGGAGAGGTAGGTCACTTCCGTTGCGAGCTTGCCCTCACCTTTACCTAATATTGCAGGAAAATATAAGTTACGAAGATCTGCATAGGAGAATCCCTCCTCCGGCAGACAATTCAATGTCATCCCTCATCCTATGGAACATATCGAAGGCCGTGGAAGAAAACCCATTTATAAATTTAAGGGTAAATATTTTTAGTCACTTTCCCAAGGAAATCCCAAGATTGACATAGTCGGATGCGAGAGCCAATGGCTTACGTCGCGAGGATGACCAATACTGGGCGAAGTGGAGAAGAAAGAGTCGGAAAGCGGACCCTGAAAAAAGCCGGGACTAAGCCCTTTGGAAGATGATTATGATGATTTTAGTCAATGTAATTATTGGCTTTTGCTGGACAGGCCTCCTCTAATGACCGCCAAAGCAGCCCGTCCTTGGCTTGCTGCATCTCAGACATAGTTATTAGTAGCTTCTCATACAATAGACAAATGTTTTTGTAGGTTTAATGATTTTTTACGTAAATCTTTGAAGAGCTTACGTTGCACGTATGTCTGCGAATGCCAACTAGGGTTGCCACCTGTACTATAATATATACTATATAATATCGTACTATATTTTAGACAGTTGTACTATAAATTATAGAAAAATAATATAGTACGAAAAATACTAAATTTCCACTGTCGAATTTTTTTATATTGAGTTGTAACAGGAACGCATCCCCAGCGTAGCATGGAGAGGTTCAGAAGGAAATATTCATCGTCACACCTTGTTCCTGTAGGGGTTGGAAGGAACCATAAATCCTAAAGCTACCAAAAATATATATGGAAAAATGTGTACTATATTTTTTACCTAAATTTCCCAAAAGTATTCTATATTTTGGCTATTAAAAAAGAAAAATACTTTTTTCTCCAAAAAAAGGTGGCAACCCTAAAACACCTACTGTAAGATATAAAGTACCGGTGATCATTACATAATATTATTTCTATAGAGATTGCCACTGAACTAAGATAGATAACAGTAGATCGTCTTTTATCGCAGTGATAAAAGGATCTGCCTTAGAGTAATAATAACAGTGTTAACTATATTACACCTTAGAACCTTACGATGGCAACGAAACTGTCTACGTTTCTTGTCGTAATTATGTATTTAGCATAGCAGGCGTTACTATGCAACTTTTTTTGCAAAATGGCTCTGTGATATATATTCATCTCATGTGCCGATTCTGAAGGGAACCTATATCGATCGAATGACTAATTGATAAAATAATTGTAATTGGAAAAATTGCTATGTTCGAAGGGTTTATGATAAGATTCTTCGATAAGCCGACGTGATACTCGATATATTCGTCACAAAGACAAGCAGATTACATTGTAAGCGTAGCTCTGGCTACGAGGCGTCATGAGTGTCAATGACATAATGTGCTAAGTATAAGAACATTTTTGTTGAAAGAATTCGTATACGTATTGACAGTAAACGTATTGGTAGTTGCTTTATAATGGGTTACCTTGCAGACCGCTATGAAAAGTGCCCAGTCGAAGGTGGAGTCCTTGGAAAACAGTTCCTCGAAAGTGAACCAGTTCGTGACACAGGCTTCAGAGGAACGGCACCTGGCCTGCGCGTTGCTGGCTTGGCGGGAAATGGGACACACAGACGCAGACAGCCTCTATCAGTATATCTACATACTATTTACTTTAAAAAAATTTCACTTAGAGGAGCCTTTATTTACCTGCTTTTGACTTACAATGTACAAACAATATTTTTGGTTTTATCTTTCTATGGTATGAGTGTATCCGACATATCCCGACAGTGAACAGTTTAATATATATTTTAACGGCATAGGTGGTTAGCCAAGTGCGCCCACTGTATAGTGCCATGACACTTTCACGGCTTGAGGAGACGCATATCTGAGAAGATATGAGGATGTAAAATTGCAAGTAATTTGCCAAAATGCACTAGACGTGTGGTGGATTTATGCATAGACGTAGGCCAGTAACAGCTAAAAGGCAATAACCAATAATGGCATGGAAACAACTAATTGCCTGAAATTGATGCGGGCGCAGGGTTTAGTGAGAAATACTCCCATTACGTACACAGTACAGAATGTCGCTGCCTTGAGTTGCACGTAGGAAGTGCTTAGCCCATTCCTTCTTTATCTCATTTAATCACTATGCAACTGTAACATGGCCGCATGAATGTGCACGTCAGGTACAGAGTCCAAAGGATAACACGCAAATAATATTACACCATTTTTGGTTCTAGATTTGTTCAATATAAGAGAAGTGCGGACGACGAGAGCACTCTTGAATCGTCGAATATAATGTCACGGAACGATGTGCTCTCATTGCCAAAGAGCACCACCAATGTCGGAAGATCGCCAAGAGGTTTCGATGTCACGGGATACCGGATGGGACCCGTGCTCAGGCTGCCTGCCGAGCCCAAGGTGGTGATGCGAATATCCACGCCTGGTCCACAGGGCGCTAGTGGTTGCAACCGTCATACCAAAATGCCAGAGAAGCAAATCATTGATAAGATAAACCAAGTAATTTCATTTTCTTAGTAATACCATTGATTTTATCCATTTCGTTTTGTTTACCATAAAGTTTTGATGGATGGTCCACTAATTCAAACACTAGGAGTAAATAATTTGTTTGATTTTTTTGTTATGGGTTAATTGTTGTGTCAGAAACAGTCAAGAGTAGATAAATTCCTTTTTTCATCAACATTACGTAGACCCTGTTGGTGTTGCTATCTGTGCTGTCTGGTGCTCACGCGACGGTTCCACAGAATGTTTCTCGCTTGAACTATTTGGATGTAGAATGAGCTCATAGCCACAGGTTTCTTTAGAGTAGATATTATAACAGGGATCATGAACTTCAACCATAAATATCCGAACGTATTTAACACTAGGTAGTCCGTGATTTTACATACTGCATCAACACACAATGTTTATAGAGCTAAAAACAAAAAAATGACAAAAATTTTACTATTTAGTACACCCGCGCCTAATATCGCTACGCAAGTCACAACTGTCATTTATTTTAGAGTGCTTTCATCAACCGCACAAGGCACTTATTTCGGAATTAGTGATGGGTAGGGTGGGATATTAAAATATCTCTTCGGATGTAAATCTCTTATAATTATGGTTAAAGTCACTTAAGAAAAGTTCAATTGACTATCAATTATACTTATACTATATCTTTAGCATATATTCCTAATCTGTGTTCATCCTCGACATTGAATACTAGGTAAAATATTTGAAATTAAATGAGAAAGCTGCTTCCGGATCAGGGGTTCTATTTTTGAACCATTCGCCTCGAGACAAACGGTTTTCCATTTTGATTTTCGGCATGAAAAGCCCATGGAGGGTTCTAAAATATTCAGGAATAAATGTTTTATTTAAAAGTTCTTCTTTGGACTCTTTTGCTGATCTTGTTAGTATTATTTCCCTTAAACGTTCATATATTTCTTGAGGTATTCTTTAAAATATTCCTCAGGCTCTGTAATTCAGGAGAGGGATGTGGGGATTCGGGAGCGCCTTTAGCCGCTGTTTCTTCTGGAACCGCTGCCTGTATTATATTAAGCTCGGAATATGACCCATGGAATCGGAATCAATCGGTGGATGCGCTTATACAGGTTTTTTTTCTAAGGAGATAAAGGTGAAGAAACGTCAGGTAAAACAAAATTTCATCTGAGGTTATTTTATTTACTTTCGAGATGTTATCACTAAGAAAGGTACAACATCTCGTGACACCACTTAGGAAACAATAAACAAAAGAAATTAATTAATTATTAACCATAGCACTTTACCATAAAGTTACCGGGTGACATTACTTAGAATACGACAGAAAAGAGAACTAATAACCTTCGATTTCAACGTTATGATCAACGCTTGAGTTTAATTCTTTCTTCTCATTTTCATAAAATGCCTTTATAATTCTGCAGAGCTGTCACGCTTTCTCCTATTCTTTCCAATGGTACTTAATACGTTTTACGTTTTTGTATGTTGATTAAGTAACTAAAAGATATTGATAATGCCGCACACAAATACGAATGACAGTTGTGGCGCTTTCTGCTCGGGGGACAGGCGTACTAAATGGTCAAACTGTTACTTTTGTTTGTTATTTATCGTGATGATGCAGTACGTATCATTACGAACTACCTTATATAAAACCTCGAGGATGCCCCGGGGCATATCAAACGACATATGCTTCTACACATCTTTTGCCACCCCATTCAGGGCTAGTGTTGTGAAGCTTCTTATTCCAACACACCACCAGGCGTGCTGTCTCGATGCCGAGTGCGGCGAGAAGCTTCGCTCGCTAGACACCGCCACCAACGAGCTGCGGGAGCGTGCCACCAAGCTGGCCAAGCGCGAGGCGGAGCGCGTGAAGCTGCTGGAGCGCGCCGAGGCTGCCTGGCGGGACCTGGAGTCCGGCTACCAGGGCCGCATCAACACCGCCAGGGAGAAGGAGGAGGACCTATTGAGACTGGTACTGAATGAATCAATGAATAACACTTTATTGCACATTTAAAATAATACAACGGGTACTTAAAAATTTACCACAGAAAAAATCAACAGCCGCCCTTATAGCTTAAACTGATTTCTTCTAGGAAACCTTTTTGGGTAGACACTCGGGTAGGTACTGCTGGTAGATAGGGTCTGGTCGAGTACAATATAGGCTATAGCAGTCAACAATTTTAATAACTGTTGTAAACCAGCTAAAAAGATCTAACCCTCCCTTGGCGTGCTAAGAAGGTCTAACCCTAAAACTTGGCGTGCTTAACCAGTCTAAGCGATACTTCACCCCAGTGCAGTGCCTGTTGCTGTATAAGGCACAGGTGCGGCCACATATGGAGTATTATTCCCATCTTTGGGCCGGGGAAACCACCGACCTGCTTAATCATTTGGACTCCATACAGAGGCGCGCCGTACAAATCGTCGACAATTCCATACTGACAAGCAAGTTAGAACCACTGTCTGTACAATGGGGAGTGTTCTGAGTAATTATTTCATCTGATGCTTACAGCACAATTCCGCTATCGCACCACCCGCCGTAGGCAAGATACTCATTACGTGGACCCTCTAGGGGTGTCCACGCGAAGATTTGAAAGAACTTTTCTCGCTCGTACTATTCAGATGTGGAATGAGCTCCCAGCCAGTGTTTACTTTGGACTATGACATAGGATAGTTCAAGAGGTATCTTAGAGGTTTCCTTAGACGCGGCAACGCATTGGTAACACCTCTGGTATTGCTGATGTCCATAGGCGGCGGTGACCACTTTCCATCAGGTGGTCCGCATGCCTCTTTGTCTGCCGGATAACGTAAAAAAAAACCCACGGTGGAGACCCAGGGTCCTTTCGATCTCTCGGTCATACGGACCGCGTCAGACCTAGTCACGGGTGATGCGCACGCTTACTTGCTGGTGGCTCTTTAGGCGTGCACACTTCTTGATACCCACCCACAAATCAAGTTGTTCCATACACTCTCCCTAAGCGGCTAAGACCCGCGTAGACCGCAAAATGGTTAACGTTTTATGTTACGTATCTTCAATAATACGATCCTCAAAAATCCTCCTCGAAACAGCCATGAGGGCGTTCTGATTACATCGTTCAGGAAAAACACTCAGGCATCACAGGTTACGCAGCCCATTCCTTAGATGTACGTATTATGAAGGTTAGTCTGAAGAGGCCCGTGTGAACAGCTGGTATATCGTCCACCATCATCATCCTAGGGGTCATATTTGGCTTCTGCCACTTTCGTGTTTTTCTCCTCTATTTTGCTCGGTCTTCAGCGTTCTCAGCAATATAGCTCCCGCATGATTTCTTTCCGAAATGTTATACGGAGCACGTAACCGAACCAACATAGCCTCTTGAATCTTATACGCGATATCTCTCGCACCAAGGCAGCGATAGATGTAGCTATATGACATGAAAGGAAAATGTCCACCCACATCCTGTGCGAAAGAAGAATGGTATATATAGAATTACAATGTAATTATTCTGCAAACTTAGTACCTACTCAACTCGTTGCAACGCAGGACCGACAAACGCGCAACTAAGGGTGCAAATAGCTGTAACCTTATCTTCTCAAAACCGGGAAAATGTTGTCATCTCTGAGAGACTCTCGGAACTCTTTATATAAATATAACACTGACCCCAAATTTAAACAAAAAAGTTGTAACTTCTCCAACCTTGACTAATATCCGCATTTCGATAGTTTCTTTCGATTTCGATATCTCTCTGAGTAAAGAGTCAGCTTATATTCTTTCGATATTCAGAATTCAAGAAACATAGCGATATTACCTACCTTCCATGTTATTAGTTATTTCAAAGTACCAAATTAGACTGCATTGTGTGGGTTTGTGTCCATTTCTACTTACGATAAAAGGTATATATTTAGCTTGGTATTTTTACTTTAATATTGCCTATTTATGTTTCAGAAAAAAAGTGCCTAATGGTGTAGTAATAATTTAGATTTACCGTTGATTTATTCGGTGTTGGTGTACGGTTTTTCTTTATAAATTAAATTGGACAAGTTAGGCGACAACAAAACCTAATAATTATGTGCGAATAATAAATACGATATCACACTAGGTACACTAAGTGTCTCCGGAGTACCTTAGAGTTATACCGGAGATATGAACTTAAAATGCGAGAGATGGCGAGAACCTGCGTGGGTCAATGCACGAACCCCCATTACCACTCTGATAATGACACACGACAAAGGCAGAAGACGCCACCACCATTTCTTAATGTTTCAGACCAAGACGACAATTGAGGACCGCAATGACTACAAGGACGCGTGTCTGGACTTGGCCGATCAGCTGAAAGAACGCGGCGACGCGGCCGAGGTTGATCGGGCGAAGCTGGCGGCAATCGAGAAGCAAGTCTGCGCCAAGGCCTGCGAGAAGGCCAACCTCCAGAAGCTGTCCGCGCAGCAGGATGGAAAAGTCGCCGACCAGATGTGCAAGAGCGCGCAGCTCGATAGGGATTACCAAGTATAGTGATATTAGCGAGACGAGTTCGCGTATGTATTGGTAGGTACAGAGTACAGATTTTACGTTGGTCAAGTGTTCTGCGAAATTGAAAAGTGCACTGGTGTAAAAAGATCGGACAGTAGTGAGTCCGTACAGCGTGCTGTACTTGTACACGCAACTCGCCACTGTCCTTGATAAATGTAAATCTTACTATTATATACACGAATGACTTGTCACGCTAATTACATAAGGTATCTTTTAATATTCGATATGTATAGATATTTTGTGGCCGAACTCCTATTTATTTCGATTTGATAATCAGAAGCGTTAAGCTTATTAAAAATACCCATTCTGTTACCACATTTACGGACCTCGATACTTATCCAAACGTGCCTACAGCGTAGCAAGTCTTCAAAATTGCTTCTGAATGTTTGTAAATATTAATTCAATTATTAAACGCCTTACTATTAATAAAAAAAAAATTTTAGGTTTACGATGGATATTTAGTAGCCGAGACAGTTACAGGAAACACAAACAAGAGATAGAGCTTTCTTTAGTTAATTGGTCACTTGACTTCTTTCGTTTCAAATAGTTCAAGGAGGAGCAAGCCCGTCGCAAGTTGCAGGCGCTCGAAAGCGAGGTGGAATCGATGCGTGCGCTCACGCACGAGACCGAGCGGGCTCTGCGCAACGAGCTGTCCGCCCTTCGCGACCAGATCGATACCGTGTCGAGGGATCTCCTCACTCAGGAGGAGGAGAACAGCACTCTGAAGACCCAGGTATGGATACCATCTACGTGTCTATATAGTTAGCAGCCTCCAAGGAATTTCATATTCTAATTCCTTCTACTCCATTCCATTTCTCTTCTATTTGTTGCGGTTTGAAGTATCGCGGGTCCTTGTCTTCGGTTAATATTGGCGATGTACGGCTATTATTTTAATCTTATAGTCTGAATCAGCTAGTATATTTTATTTTGAAGCCATGAGCAAGTCACCTACCGGGAGCATGGAGCTCAAGTCCAGCCAGGAAATGGAAACCAACTCTCCATTTGGGTAGCCCCATTTTGCAATACTAGTAGATAAAAAAATACCATCACGGGCCCCTATCTGTTCAACCAGTGTCCAGGTCTTTAGCAGAAGACATTGTTCAACCTCGCTTCGCCAATGGAATTAGGAGGTACACCTTACGAGTGACGATCTCGTTGCGGTGCTGAAATTCGACTAGCTTCAAAGTACGAACACGGTCACCCATTCAGTTCCTGGACATTGCGAGCATTGCTTAACCTTGGTTATCGGTCCCGCAAGCACGTTGCCAATAGACAAGTGCCACTTCTTTTTAAATTAGTTGCATTAAAATTTCATAGCAATAATAACAATAGTCAGTTTTTGTCAGCGATGTTACTTAAACATCAGGCGTTCTCTCTATAATTTTATGGAATTTATATTATTTTGTTTAAATCTAGTTAATTTGGGTTTGTAGTAATACATGGTTTTTAAAGAAATCCTTACACATGTTTAACTTACTTACTGTACTTTTACGTATTGATAAGTAGTATTGTCACAGATTGACTTCGCTTTGATTTGTAGTTCAATGTGTTTCTCGTATATTATATTTTTGCCATACGAATAAACAAATAAATTGTCACAGATTAGAAAACTGTTACAAGTGTGTTTGCAGATTGAAGAATTTGCCAAAGAGAAGGCAGAAATAGTTGAAGACCTGGATGGATGCAAGGAAATGTGCGATAAGCGCATGCAAGCCATGGCTGATGACCTCAAGAACAAACAGGAGCGGCTAAACCAGCTTAAAGCTAAGGTACCTAAATAGGCGCCATAAAGGAGACTTTGTAAAATTTTTATAAACACATTTGCCTGTGCGATTAGTAGTCGATGGAAAATTTATCTGAGACAGTATACTAAATTCCGTGGGAAAAAATATAAAATCCGTTCTGTAGTTTTGGCCTTAAGGAGTTACGTTATCAGTTATTTATGTATATCCAAATACGTTTACAAAATTTCTTGCACAACGCAATGAAATTTATTTACCTACGTTAGGCAGGCAAAAAATTTTACATTTTGTGTTTGTTGGATTGATAACAAGATTATTTATACTGAACCAGTTTAATATTTCCTGGAGAGTATTATTTCCTTCATCTAGTGTATGTGTTTTCCTGTCAACTTTAAATACTAGAGAAGTGTCGTTAGCAAAAAGTACACTAAAGTGACATTTGCCAATTCCTCTTTCTTTTTTTTTTATAACTCAAGTTCGTCCTCTGTTCGGGGACCGCTCCGAGGAAATACTTAGTTTGGTGCCACCGTCACTTTTAAGCTATAACACCCTCCGATATTGGAATAGATGTCATCCAAATCATCTGGGTGCCAGGGTTCTAACTAACATACTAAATATGTACATCGCGAGGCTATTTATCACGCATTTGCAAGATGTGGAATAAATAAATAATATAAATAATAAATAAAAATCGTTTATTACATCTATCTCACACATGGAATGAGCTCCTTTTCTTTCTTTGCTCTATAAGTGACATGTCTACAGGTACCTCAAAGGCCGGAGTCGCATCAGCTTCCCTTAGATATCCTGCACTAAACGATGGTAGCCACTTTGCAGCAGGTGAACCGTTTGTCCGTGTACCTCCTGAGAAAAAAAGTATAGATCAATACAAACCATGACCACTGCTCCACGAAAATGTAATTAAAGAGAACACTGTGTTCATGGTTCGCCCGCCATAGTACATTCAATCGTCTATTTATTTTATATTAAATGACAGTTCGATAAATAAGGTTAACTTTTTTATCAGGTGCTAGACTGCCGCTGCAAGGTTCCAACGGACGCCACGGTGCAGGTGCAGCGGACGATCTCCCTCGCAGCACTCTGCAAATGCGCACCTGAGGACAAACTTGTTGTGAATATAAATATTTTTGTATTAACTAGATATATTCTAAGATGACCGGCTCTGTTTGGTATTGTCTGTCACGGTCTGGCCGTTGTCGGCGTGGGGTGGATGTGCTCCGGTCCTGGGGTTGCCAACATGTCATTGTGTGTTTCCTTCCTACTTTCCTACCCTCTTCACTTTGAAGATTGAAAGAGATATAAATGTAATGTCCTGCTCAGTAAAAAATTTAGAATTTTGATAGTATACATTCCACATAAAATATGTCTACCAGTGGCCTGCCGTGAAGTAATTTATTTCTTTGTTTAGCTGCATGCTACATGATAATACAATGATAGTAAAATTAAAGACGAACAACCAATTAAATGGATACCAGATCCTAAATCCAGATTAGAGAGATAGAATTTAACCAGTAAATAGTTAGCGAATCAGCACGTTTCTGTTGTAAACACTTTTGACGAGCTTTGCCCCACTCATTCCCACCGCTGCAACTCCTGTGTAGCCAGAATCTACAGCGGCGACCACACACAGGTCCTGAGTTTTGACACTCAGGCGCGCTCGAGGACAAGCTAATACTGTCATGGAACCCGCTACAAATTGAATTAATAAGTTTTGAGGGGTTAGTCGTCGGTGAATGCAATTGGCAACGTCGCTAATTGCCATTGGCCGCCGCACCGTTGACGTAGAAGTCGGAAGATTTCTTATTATGTTCGGTGAGTGCGATCCCCGCGTTAGCTTTCTCTTATGCTTAAAATGCTACATGATACCAACTCCCTTCACCTTACGTCTTCCAGGAGAAATGCTCATGCACCTCCATCCGTTCGCGGCTTCTGTCCGCCATGCTGTCGGATCTGTTCTCCGGGCTGCAGTCTGAGATGGGCTCGGTGGCCACCGACATGTCGTGCCAGCTGCTGAAGTGTCTCGAAGACAAACACAACTGGGACCGCGCATCCACGGTCAAGGCGCACCTGAGGAACTTCTTCTCGCGACTTCTCGTCAACGAGCTCGATATCGCCATAGCAACGTCCATCGAGAAGTATCATGCGAAGGTACGTTCTGGCAGACTTGTGCCCGATTTCACTCGATCATCCCCTAAGTTTTAAGAGACTCCCGTACAACGTAACGGATCGTCCGTCGCAAATACATTTAAGGGTATTCTTGAAATTAATCTGCGGTCTCAAAGAAATCGGAGACCCCAGATTTTCGTGGAAAGTTACACAGATTAGTATACCATTTACTTCTTGATTAATTGTAAAAGGTAATGATTATACAGCAACTTGTGAATTTAGATAGTGTGACGGAGCTCTGACGTGTAACTTTTTGTTGCAAGTATGGTATTTCAAGGTTAAATGATAGTAGATAGATAAGCATAACAAGTGAGTTTTTGCGTATTTAAGTTTATATAAAATAATTAAATGACTCAGCATCTTGGTATTAAAAGCTAGACCAATGAAAGGAGAAAAAGACAGCAACAGATTACAGGGTATATATCTGTCATTTGAATACATAAAAGCCGAATCTTTTTTATGTTATTCGGTATACAAATAGGCGAGCGGACCACCTGATGTAAAGTGGCGCTGCGAAAAGTTTCCTTTTATTTTGTTTTATCGATAGTTTAACTAACAATTTAAAACTGTTTCCAATGTTCCCAGACCGACGTTCGAAGTCGAAAAACATGACACTTCTTCATATTGCATGGCGACTTTTGTATTTGTTACGTTGCCCCGCTAAAACCCGGAGACACGTTGCCCTGGTAGCAAATTGGCAAATGACCTCTTTACTGCCCAAGCCACGGTTCCCAAATTCAAGTTCCAGCAGGGATTAAATACTAATAAAAATAGTATTGTTTGACTGCGGTATTCTGTCAGATAGCTACTTTCTCATTTGGGTGGCTCCCCCCCAATGGGATAACCCGCTATGCCCTATGTTGTGCTATGCTTTAAAGTCTAAACTTACACAAAATTACACAGCATTTCGCATCTCCAGAAAACTGTCTCCAAGCCAATATAGATTTACAAAATTCATGTTGTCGATATTTCCATGGCAGTGGGTATCGCCGACGTGTGCGGACCTCGCTGTGATGAGACCTGTGCCAGGCGAGTCTGACCCTTACGGCTGGGAGGAACGTGCGATCCAGCGCAAAGCTGAGGAGATGGCGATTAAAATTGCGGAGAAGATGTTCGAGACCAAGGCCCAGGAGCTGGCGCAGAAGGCCCTCGCCATCGCCAGCACCAAGCCAGTACCCTGCAAGTGCGGAGAGACTCCTTCGGACGGTACTCCTTCGCAGGATAGGAAAGGTAAACAAGGCATCTAATATCCTTAGTTGAGCAAAATAAAAAGCCGGCAATTCGGCACCACCCACAGGCTCTATTATAGATATATCCCTATTATAAAACAATGCTTCACTAATATAATTAACCATTTTAGTTCGAAGTCTATCGTAATAATGTTAATCAATACCTAGAGTTTTTAGCAACATTGGGCACGCGGCAGATAAATTACGTTAAGGACAATTTTAGTCCGATCCAGAGTCTTTCCGATTGGGACGATGCCAAATTGGTGTCGTTTTAGGTTAACAAAACACTGACCCGTTTGTTATCCGCCAAAGAAAGGCCATTTCAACTAGCTCCGACAATCCGGTATTGACCAACAACCTACAGCTTCTATGCGTTAACCTATCGTCGAATTTGAACTTCGAGGCGAGTACAAAAGATTTGTATTGAAATTGTTTAGTGACGTACCTACTACGAATTACGTAGCCTTTTGACGTATGTATATAACCCTTGTCCTAAATTTGTTATCATTATTAAAGTGACAATGATATTACGGAGCAGCCTTTTCGTTACATGAAGCCTTAGTGGTTGAATCGTTGTTGTAATGTGCGACAGTTACCGCTTTCCATTAGGTGGCCAGTCTGTTTGTTTATCATAGTTACAAACGATCAGAACGGTTATTTCACATATCGTCCGCTCATGTTATGCTCCAAGGCGCAAACGGAATCCTTACTCAATATTTATTTTTCACGCAGACAAGGGTGCAGCCACGTATATGTGCGCGGTGGAGCCGCGCTGGGGCAACCAGCCACAGAGCAAAGAAGCACAGAGCCCTCAAAGCCCCCAGACCAGCTCCGGGAGCGGGACCCAATGGCGACGCACCTCGCGCGATATCATGCTCCTGCGCGCCGAGCTAAGGAACCTAAAGAGGGTCGGTCGATTCATACTGTTTTATTTGATTGTGGCGCCTGCGAATGCGATTTTACCATTAAACTTTCTTTTGAAGCAAGATAGCAATAGGATAGTCAGTGTTAAAATAAATTGCCAAGCACTTCAGCGGGTTTAATTCATAGATTTCAAGTTAAAGTCAGTAGCGTTTGCAATCCTATTCCTATCTTAAGTTGATGTAATACGTCACTATACCCCTACTCGTACCGCTCCGTAAGAACCTGGGACCCTACATCCTAACTTTGCGATAGCGTAAAGAGTTAGGCGATAGGACCTACATTTGGGCTAGATCTGTAATTTCATGAAACTAACATGACATGGAGCAGTTTTACCATTGGAGCGAACCAGCACGTTTTTTGTTTAAACACTTGTCACCGATTTGCGGCGGGGGGGGAAGGTAAGCGTCACTGAATAGGCGACCCCCGGCGTGGTTGAATGCCATTGGCTGACGCACGGTTGACGCAGTCTAAGCTGTTCTCAATGGCCAAACCATTGTTGACTTGCCTAGTTAAGTGACAGCAGTAGCAGAAGCTTGATGTAAATGTAGCGCCATGCGCCTCAACCACCTGAACCACTTTGTACACTTTCGTATACATATAAATATATCGTTTTGCTAATAATTGCTACTGATTATGTTGAATGATAGGTTTACATAAATTAATAAACGTTTGAAATTGGAAATTTCGGTAACTTCAAAAAGGAGTCCTCAAGTCTACCTGTGTGTGACTAATAGGGAGGTGTGTGTATATTTCATTAAATATAATTGGTATCCAATTTGCATTGAAATCAAAGAATTTTAAGTAATATTTTTCGTGTACAAGCACGTCTTGATAGATTGATATCTATAAATATAAAAATCAATAGTGTGCGATAGTCTCGCTAAAAATCAGATCAGCTGGACCGATTTGAAAAAATATTTTTGTGTTCACTATAATAATACAGGGGTGGTTTAAACGCAAAGAAAAAGAGTATAGGTGTAGGGTTGTTGTAGGGTGGATATAGGGTAAGTGTAGGGTAGCTGTAGAGTTGGGATAGGCTAGGTGTAGAGTACTTTTAGGGTAGGAGTAGGATATAGTAGGGGTAGGATAGAACTAGGGTAGTGGTAGGGTAGGGTAGAGTAGGGGTAGGACAACACGCGGACTAAATCGCGCCTGTCTAACATTAATAAAAGTTATACGGAATCTTACTTCAATCTATTTTTTTCTTTTTGTTCTTTTATGTAGAAAAATGCAGGAAAATGTTCGGTCCCTATTTTTTGCCCAATCCAAGCAATACCTTTTGGAATTTCACGTCTTTCGTTACACTGATTTTTGATGTTCGTAGTATAAGCTGTCAAAGTCAAACGGTATTTCTTAGTTTGGACGAAAACACACAAACCACGATTTGACACAACTATCAATAATATATTTTCTCTATTATTAGGAAATGCAAAATAACCAAAATTTCAAAGAGGTCTCGGATCCTGGAATTTTTAAAATGGCAAATCGTGCTACGGTTAGTATGATAAGATTTTCTATAATTAATATTCTGTTTTTTTTTTTTATTATATTATAACATGCTTATTTCTTCGAAAATTCTTGAATACACTCTCGTACCTATTAGAGTGGTCTGTGTACCTATCTACTTGATGAGTGGATGAACCAATTTCGGCAAGGTAATTTTTTTTTCTGTCACTGGATACCTAAAACACAATAAAAAAAAAACTAATTGCGGATAGTGTTAGCTTCAGTGCTTTGTTTAATTAAAAAGCAAGAAATGAGCAGATTGTTGTACTTACATCTGCTAAGGTCTTAAATACAGTCAATCTTGGTCTTTGTCCGGTCCACTCATCCCTCTTTATTTAACCGATTTTGAATATTTTCGCGTCCTAGCCCGTTCCCGGCAGGTGTTATCACCCCCTTTCCTACAAATCCCTGGGGCCTGAAACCCGACCGAACCAGTGCAGAAGAGTATTCGAAAGTGACTGATCTTTTTAAAGCAAGCCTGCCGCGGGTATGCTCGTTACTCATCATCATCATCATCTCGGTGTTAAATCCCGGTTGCGCCCCCGCGCTAAACGCGGGTGCCCGGGGTCCGCCTTCCTGCTATTTCTAGTCCACTTTGCTCGGTCTTCGGCATCCTTCATAGTGAGTCCGTTGGCACGCATGTCACTCTTAACGACGACGTCCAGCCATGGCTTCTTGGGCCGGCCTCTCCTTCCCGTGCCTGGTGGGGGCGGCAAGGCCAGACATCTGTTCCCCACATAATTTGCCGCTCTGCGCAAGACGTGGCCATACCATCGAAGGCGACACTCTTGTATCGTATCTGCGATGTCACGGACACGAAGGCTACCGCGGATGTGGGCGCTCCGCACGCGGTCTTTGCGGGAAACCCTACACATCCACCGCAGCATCTTCATTTCCGTGACTCGCAACTCCTGCTTGTGTCGGTCTAGTAGAGGCCAAGTCTCGCTGCCGCATAAGTGAACAGGTCTAATAATGGTCTTGTAGACCTGTCCCTTCACTTTAATCGGCATCTTGGGGTCACAAATGACAGCCATCACCTCCCGCCATTTGGCCCAAGCCGCAGATATTCGGGCTTTGACATCGCTGTCGATGTCACCGACCGCGCTTAGTACCCCGACCCCAGGTATCTGGCCTGATCCGTTCGTTTGACCTCCTCTCACCTATGCGGATGGGTAGGGGGGGGGGGGTTACTATCTCCATCAATTCTTTTAACAAGTCATCGTAGCACTTCTTTTACGGAGGCGTGGCCAGAATTGCAGCTTAGAGCACATCAAGCATAACTTGGTCTAGATACACCTATGTTGATCGGGGAGGGATTCTTCATCAACATATCATCTTAGCATCTATTCTGGCTTGTGTCAGGGTCTGCTCTCCTACTTTTCCTGATTATGCCTGCTAACCAGTGCGATATCATCAGCATATTCCATGAACTATAGTGGCGTTTTCGAAATTTCGGCTGATAAAGCATCCAGCACAATGCAGAACAGTAAAGGGCTAAGGACAGAACCCCGCCGATCACTTACTGATAGTAATCGGGATTCAGTATGGCCTATGATGGTTTTAACAACGGACCCAGCTGGTCCTGGTACTGGATAATTCTAGTGTACGCCTCGGATACAGATTGTTACCTTAGATTGAGCCGGCTCATAAGTTTGATACCTCTATAAGTTTAATACTACATGACTGTACACTGCTCCTTTCTTTATAAATAGGCGTATTAATGTTAATGCGCTACACGTCAGGTATAAACCCCATGGCTGTTACGTTCAATAGCTAATAAGCAGAAGTACGCCCCAGGTCTCCAGTGGTATCCAGGTTTCTTTCGCTATAATTTACTATTTTTAGATTTTCCGTTTTTCTTGCTGGGCTTTCATACCAAAGTTTGCAGGATGCTATGGTAGTGGCTCATTCTTATTATCCTTGATGGATTCTTGTCTGAAATAGCAGCACCAACTGCCTTTAATCGAGAATGCATTTGTGAGCAAAACGCCGTCTTTGTCTATTATGGTAACACACTTCGATATATCTAAACCGGTTCGACTTTTCGACTTTTTCAGCTCATTTTCTACCTACAGTAGAATACACGTGTCTTCTTGTTGTAAGCTGTAGGACATCCGAATAAAAATGAAATAATATTCCATTGTTTTCAGGAGTTCAGTGAAGACAGGGTTACTAAAGATACTGACCGATCATTACATATCAAAGACTCTCGAAAGACTCAAGAACAAAGAGGTCCAAAGCAAATGAAAAGAGTCAAGAAAAATTCTTTCGATGCTATTAAAAACTTCTCCAAAAACGTGAATAAGATACCTGTCATTCATTGTGGTAAAAATTATAAAAAACAATCCTTTGCTGTTAACATGTGTCTATGCAGCATCGGAGATCAAAGCACTGTAAAATTACAGGAAAGCGAAACTGAAAAAGCAGCGTTGAATGCAGTAGAAGGAAGCCTTGGCTTAATGATAAGAGGATCAAATGATAATACACCGCAATTATCCAGCACTGAACAAACCAAAATAACCCTTATTTCACCAAACACAAACAATGACACCTCAACCAGTTGTAACATTACAGTGTCTTGTCACAAGGATGGAGCGTGTTTTCACAAGGAACCCTCAAATAAATCAATAGATGAACTTCTGAAAACTTTAGTTAAGTGGAACACTGATCTAGAGTCTCCGTCTGTTGTTATACCTCTAAAAAGTGATATCCCAAAATTAACTTGTCAAATATCTACTATAACACATGCGAACATAGATACAACTAGTTGCTATTTGCCTGCTCCATCACTCTCTTTAAATACAAACGCAAGTCCTAATAACCATATCTCTCCTAATAACTCAAATAAATATGTTGATGGTTCTCAGCGTGAGCAAGCTTCCAACAAATCAATAATTTATAAAAATATATCCAGTCAACCAGTCGATGACCGCATGTTACCAATATCTACACCTTCCGAATATATGGGAGCAATTAATCTGGATAAAAGTAACGAAAATTTTTGTAAATGTGTAATCGGTAAAGTTACAGAAGTTAGTCCTGGGTATCAACATTTATGTAAATGTCCTCTGCAGACTATTGGTGTTTTTAATATGAATAGTGAGAATCCTCGCAATCCTAAGAATGCTTTTCAAACAGAAATTGGAAAAATGAACAGAGTCAGCAAATCGCCAATATCAATTAATGGTAGCCCGATTTCGCAATCGCCAATTATTAGCCCAGTCATTCGCAATTGCACTCCTGAAATCGGAAGAATCCATAAAAGCAGTAAATCTCCAAATTCTACAAAAGGTAGACCGAATATAAGTAGCGAAAGGAAATCATTGAGTAGTACGAGCCCTGGTCGTAGTAATGAGGTAGATACTGTAAAAATGGGAACTAGCGTTATGAAACATACCAAAGGACAGAATACGGATCCTATTCCGGGTTTAAATCAAATAGAGAACGAGTCTCATGATTGTGATTACCGAATTGAATTTTTAGGTGTTACATTGACAAACACAGACGTGCAAGATAAAATTGGCAATGCAACTAAAGGCAAAACAATAACTAAAGGATACACGAAAGTAGAAAAACCTGTTCCCGATATAAGAGTTACTGGAACAAATTTTACAGACATAAATGATACAAGAAATAATAATGTGGATTTAGGCAATAAAAAGCCAGAGAAGCTTTATACATTTATGAATGATGTAGTTATCGATAAAGCTATATCTGCGAGCTCTGGAGTCGGAAAGGATACTTGTGTTTGTTGTATTTCTCAAGAAGATACAGAAGAGTTAGAACGAAATGCATTTTATTTATTAGAAACACATTTAAGGGAAACTCTAGGTGATTTAAAAACTGATTGCCGGTCATCATGTTTAGATGAGGCAGATAAAAACAAATTGTTTGCAAGTCTAACTGAAAAAATAAAGCATGTTATATCTGAAGGTACTATGAAAGTTAAATGTAAATGTTCTGAAGAATTACATTTGGAGGGAAGCTGGAATAGAGCAGTGACTTTATTACAAGAATATTTGAAAATAAAAATTAACCGCGTCAAATGTTCGTGTGATTCCCCAACCGAACATGAAACTATTTTATCTGAATTGACTACAAAAGTGTATGATTTAATACAAAGTGACATCCTACGATTAAAAGAAATTTGCAAATGTAAAAATCTAGGGCAGCCCCCACAATTAAATTTCCTTCCAGATATTTCAAAAACAAATTATACAGATAGCAAACTTGATAGAAATGTAGAGACATCAAACGACAAATGTGGAGTAATCTCAATAGACAAAAGTGGACAAATTACAAACGCAACCGTAAATTTTGTGCAAACTTCGTTTCATACAAAAGCTTATGATAATGTACAAAGTAAATCTTGTGCTGTCATTGATAAAGATAATAAAGCCGTAGAAACAGGGACACCGAATGATCTTGTGTGTTACGATCAGATTGTAAGTCTGTACAAAACAATGTTGGATAATACCGAAATAGTAAATAAGAGTGATGACTTTATAAATTCTAACAGACCGGAAGAACAGTCTAAAGAAAAGAGTGTACTCTGTGAACTTTCAAAACTAGAAAATAAATTGCCTAACAAAGAAGTGCTTTATCCATATATAGGATACACTATAAATTGTTCTTGCGATCACAAACTTCCAGCGTGTATATGTTCTAAATCAAACGTCATTGAAAATAATTTAAAAATAAGTAGTCTCTGGGATACTTTGACTACACCTAACATGAAAAACAAACTGACTTACATCATGGATAAAGTAAATAAAAATGAGGTCGAACAACAAACAATAAACTCTGCTTTAGATCTCAAACAAGATACAGATACTAGCGAACAGACATTATGTGATGAAACCGATATTGAAGATACTAAAAGTTCCTCAACGAAAAATTGTAATAGTTCAAAAAATATTATAATTCTAAATAAGGACATAAGTTGTGAGACTCAGTTAAATAATACCGGATCACAGATTAATGAAAGCACATCGCTTGTTGCTCAAAAACATGTACATTTTCCTAAAGCTACTCACATGAAGCAAGTGAAAAGCGAAAGTTTTGCCACGACTAAAGATGTGCTGATCGCATCAGATCAAGAATGTGTCTGCGAAACTGTACCTATGTGTCATGTAAAATTGTTAATGGAAAATATTGAATCTAAACTTGCTAATTCAGAATGTATTTGCGATTCAATGAGTAGTAAAGTATGTCCAATTCATTCCCATTGAATATATTGTATTTGGTAATAATAGTAAAAAAAATATTGTTAATGTTATTTCACCAACTTTTGACTGTTTTTGGAGTTTTTTGGTTTACAGTTTTATAATAAACTTTACGACTATATCAGTATTTTTGCGTTTTATTTCACCACGATTAAAGTTTAGAAATAAAATTGGCACATATAATATTTGTAGAATATGTAGGGTACAGGGTACTGAATACGGATGGGTGATATGGGGCACAGAAAAAAAAGTAAACAATTTATTTATATGTCTAGCCTCAATAATAACTTTAGCAACTCATTACTGTGTAAACTATATGGCTACTAGATTAATTTGTCCAGAAACAGTTACTCTAAAACCATTCACAAGTGTGAAGACTCTGTCAAGCCTGAAGAGTCTGCCTGGGTGAGTACCACCACCTTATCTATTTCTGTCGCCAAGTAACCATGATTGCATTGTTGAGTTCCGGTTTGAAAGATAAGGTAGCCAGAGCAATTACAGACATGAGGCATTTCATCTTAATTCTCACAAGAGACCACACCTGCGGTTGTGCATTTTTGTTGCCTGCAACTTAAATGAATTAATCTTAGCTGTTATAGGCGACAGTTACCGTTTATCGCTGCGTAGAATAAAACAAATATCCTCTAAAGGGATTTAAGGGTCTCCCAGACAGGTGCGAAATAACGCACGGAATTATCTGACAGGTTTTAGCGAGAATGCTTTTCGCGTTTTTTACATGCATGCATGCATTTTAGCTGCGGTTTTATCGTAAATAATTTTTGGTACATAATTAACAACACTACTGGAATTTGTTATTTATTTCTGGGATTTATGTTGTGACTATGAAGTGAATAAGTTTCGTTGTATTTTACTACAGTTCACTTCGTTATACTTTTCTTCAATAATTTTAGATTGTGTACCTAAACTAGGTATTATCGCATCTTAACTCGCTGTCTGCTGCTGGCACAGTATATGTGCCATATCACATGTTTTTATACATTTACAATATATGTTATACTTCTGTGATTGTGACAGCAGCAGATCGCAGGTGTGTGTAAGATCGTCTATGTCCTGGGGCCCTATTTTTGAAACCACTCGCATTCACGGAAGCGCTCGAGTGCGATACCTACCTCTTTCACACTCGTAAGTTGCTAGAGATAGAAAAGACAAGCATTAGAGGGCGAGCGTTTGCGTGGATGTAAACGGTTTCAAAAATAGGGCCCAAACATAGCAAGAACGCATGACGCAGGAACATGTGCGTTCTCTTTCTATTTCTACGTTATTATTGCAGCGGTGTGTAAAATCGCGTGCGTCCTAACACAAAATGTTCTCTGAATAGATAACAATTAAGTTTACAAGTTAAGTTAACAAAATTAAGTTAATAAGTTTGTACGTTGTGTACAGGAATCATTCCCAGTATTGTTGCACTACATAGATAGAATCAGGTTGTGCTTTATAAATCTAAAATATAAATGTTCTGGTCATTGGGTTGAGGTTGTTACAATAAAAATGAAATCGAGAAATTGTTGATTAGAAACACTTACCAGAAAGTACTTACGTCATAATTATAAGCAGGGCAACATGAATATCGCTATAACTGTGTCATTGATTTACACTGAGAATGTTTTGTTTCGTATATTTGTTATATTACTCTAGTTTTGTTTATACGTGCAGCGCGCGGCACGGCAACGTGTATCCGGGCGGTAAAGTCAATTGTCTTAGTGACAGTGACGGACGGTCAGCTCTCTTTTTTTTTTAAAGCTTTGGCAACTAGGCCATTAGGAATACGCGCCATTTACTTCCGAACCATACTGACTGACCGAAACAGTAATGAGTCAAACAAACCGTTGCCGGATCGACGATGCCGTGCTTTGTGCCACGGCACATTGTTTTGGAATTGACATTCATAAGTGTTTGTGAAAACCTAACTTGAATAAAAATATTTTGACTTTGACTTTGACAATAATGAGTTATTTATCATATCACGTGTCTGGAAGAATCTACAGTGTAAAAAAAGAATGATTTACATCTGAGAACGCCAAAGGTATCAATTAGGAAAAGCATGACCCAGCCTTGACCTTATGGGGCCGGACAGTCCCTTTTCGGCACCCACGTCAGGTGCCCATCCGCAGTGCCTTTCAGCAGCTCCGCCAAACTCTGCGCATTAGAGGCACGCAATTTGAGATCATCATGTAGAACTGATGAGAGAGTTAAGGTTCTCCTTTCTGAACGGTCCCTGCCTTATTCAGCAAAGTGCTCACCGAATTCCCAGAATGACAGAATTAAAGTGGACTCCAGCAATCGCCCTGAAATATGAGCCCCTCTCAATCTTTATTCGGTCTTCGAGCCTGACTGACTGAGCTGTGAAGTTATCTCCTGCCCTATACAGATATCAAGAAAGTATCCAACTGTATCGTGTGTGATTGAAGGATATCGGGAATCAAGCGGATAAGAATTATCACTAATCACGCTGATACCTTGACACGCTATAAAAATGACATCTCATCATTATTATTCTTTCACACTCATTTAGTCTATCATTATCAAAAAGATTACGAGTATATGAGGAAGGAGATATAAAACCTCGGCTCTGAATTTACTTCAAATAAAAAACTAGATTGTTTGCAATTGGTACACATTGCGTGGCAGGAGTTTTAGCAAGTTAGTCAATTAAATTGCGTAGATTTAAACAAAATATAGATAAAAATATTGATGTGGAAGAAATCATGGAAAGTGTTAATAAAAAAATGTCAAATGCTAATGAAGTTAAAGTTAAGAAAAGGAACAAACCTAACATATTTTCAACTATATTTATGTGCTGGATCTGTCCCGTACTGTTCAACGGGAACCGAAGAGAAGTCGAAGAAGACGACCTGATCGCGCCAACTAAGCCGTATGACTCGGATGGCCTTGGAGACACCTTGGAAAGGTAGGGCTTAATGCGCGCACGTACTTTGTCGGGCTACTATGCTGTAGTGTCAAAGTATTAATGTAAAGTGTACACTAGATATCACAAGAATTTAATAAACGAGTCGCAACTTCACTGTGTGAACTCAACAGCCCGCAATAGACTACTGTCAGACTAGAGTCACCTCCACGTTTGTGGAGGGTTTACCATAATCTCCACGCTTGGAGATAGCAGTGTTTAAAACATAAAAAGAAAACACTGCGACATATCTATACATAGTAAAAAACAAAGTCCCTTAACACCGCCAGCCATGTATCAATTTAAACTGTTAAACTAGGCCACGGATTTTAACTTACTTTTCTACAGTACGGAGGTCCTGATGGTCTGTCTGTATACATTACTCGCCTTGTGCGGCTCTCATGAATCATTAGAAGGGTTTGGTGCTATAAAACCTTGCCTCTGAATTTACTTCAAATAAATGGTACACATTGCGTGGCAGGAGTTATAGCAAGTTAGTTAATTAAATTGCATAGATTTAAACAAAATGTAGATAAAAAATATTGATGTAGGTAGTCCGGACAAAGCAGACATTTGAAATAACAAAAATTGGGGAGAGCCAAATTTTGGTGGAGACCTTGGGTTCACCATTAGAAACAAAGTGTCAAAAATCCCCATCGATCCTATGTGTGTGTCAAAAGTTATTTGGGATCAAAGGTCAAAATTACGGGTTTTGTGGATTTTTCTCAAAAATTGTAAGTTTTTTCAAAAAGTAGTTTAGATCAAGATTGGAGATCTTAAAATTATCTACAAAAATGGTTTCCATGATTTTTTACTAGGAATCACCATCCCTGAAATATCGCGATATTGAGTCACATTTTATATGATATGCACACATACGCCACGTATATACATAGACAGGCACTCAAGACAAGAAAAATGCCTATTTGTGTCTCTTTTATGTGTAAACTATACTATTCTGAAAATATATACTCAATTCATAGTCAGTCCCTTACTGAAACCCCTCTACTCGCATGGCCTTGAATAACATCTGGCTATTCCATTGTCCGTGCGGTGTCGTTCATATACTTACCTGCTTCTTTTAGTGTTAAACGTTCTGTTCAAGTAAATATACGTTTTTATTACAAGTGTTTTCCATTTAGGTTATTTGGGCTGTTCTGTATCTCGAAACAATTTTGGTCTGAAGTACCTTTTGAAAAAACTTACCATTTTTGAGAAAAATTCAAAAATCCTGAAATTTTGACCTTTGATCCCAAATAACTTTTGACGCACGCATAGGATCGATAGGGATTTTCGACACTTTGTTTCTAATGGTGAACCCAAGGTCTCCACCAGAATTTGGCTCTCCCCTAATTTTTGTTATTTAATGAATATTTCTTTGTCTACTTTGACCGGACTATTGGAGAAATCATGGAAAGTGTTGATAAAACAATGTCAAATGCTAATGAAGTTAAAGTTAAGAAAAGGAACAAACCTAACATATTTTCAACTATATTTATGTGTTGGATCTGTCCCGTACTGTTCAACGGGAACCGAAGAGAAGTCGAAGAAGACGACCTGATCGCGCCAACTAAGCCGTATGACTCGGATGGCCTTGGAGACACCTTGGAAAGGTAGGGCTTAATGGGCGCACGTACTTTGTCGGGCTACTATGCTGTAGTGTCAAAGTAATAATGTAAAGCGTACACTAGATATCACAAGAATTTAATTAATGAGTCGCAACTTGACTGTGTGAACTCAACAGCCCGTAATAGACTACTGCCAGACTAGAGTCACCTCCACGTTTGTGGAGGGTTTACCATAATCTCCACGCTTGGAGATCGCAGTGTTAAAAACATAAAAAGAAAACACTGCGACATATCTATACATAGTAAAAAACAAAGTTCCTTAACACCGCCTGTCCCTATGTAAACTGTTAAACTAGGCCACGGATTTTAATGCGGTTTTCAACAATAGATAGAGTGATTCAAGAGGATGGTTTATAAGCAAGAAAAAGGTAGGTAGGGGTAAAGTAGGTGTACGTGAACGAAGTCGCGCTGGGTCCACTACTTTTCTACAGTACGGAGGTCCTGATGGTCTGTCTGTATACATTACTCGCCTTGTGCGGCCCTCATGAATCATTACAAGGTTTTGGTGCTATATTCTATTTTGATGCCGGACACAACATGGCTTACGAACTCACACTGATCGAAATCCGCTGTGGCATAAATTTCGCTTCGCCAAAGTGTGCTGAGGGTTTTCTGATTTAAAAATCCACCAGAGGCGAACTGAAGCGGAGAACTGAGGCGTAAGGTCTGCTGTCAAAATACTGCCGTTATATAGGACAAGCAAAACAGTTGCAAGTTGACAGATATATTCTAGTATCCCAATTTCTTTAATTCTAGCTACTGATACCACTGTATTATAAGAGCTGACTATCGAAATAATAATTATACAAGTACTAAGGTAGTAAGTACTATAAAATGAGCATTTAACACGGAGGTTTTGAAGTTATTCCGGTTGAATTACCAAATACGTGGGCTTACTTTAAGTATAAATTAATACAGTATTTTACAATGGCCAACGGACGTCAGTAGGCGTACCACAGCAAACTGTTTTGAGACGCCAGCACGAGAAAAGGTTGTGGGTGCCATACAAACGCGGATGCACATAAGATTATTCGTATTTTCTTGATGTGTGATTTCTATAACAATTCACTGTGTGTTCAGATGTTAGTTTTCTGTGTTCTTTGTAGTGATGTTTTGTCATGTACTAACATGATTACAAAATACCGCGGATGATGATGATAAGATATGGCTGATTTTGACTGTAGCATTCCGAGATCCCTACACCTCGGTAATAGAGATGTGGGAAGCCTAGTTATTTCGCCTTTTGTTTAAAAATGAACTGTTTTATGACCAAATACCTAATGATGTCTTAATAAGGTCCCGCTCGCCATCGACAGGGAGTTCATCCTCACACCTTGGAGCCGAATTGGTCGCGAACCGTGCGGTTCCAAAGGAACTTTCTCCCACGCACACTAAGGTTGTGGAATGAACTACCTGGAGAGGTTTTCTCTGGATCTTAAGGTGGTAAAAAAAAATAAGGCATTCATTTCCATTCCCTTCATTTTGGCAGAATTCGTTTTTAGTATGACACAGTTGATTTTTTCTCATTTTTAAAATTGGTGCCATAGTAAAAGTTGTTGCAAGCTCATGCATACGGTATAGTTTCCTTCCCTTCCTTAGTATAATGAATTTGAAGTCACCCTGCACTTATTAAAATCAAAACATTTAGTCAGTTGGAACCGCCTGATTTTTACGCAGTTGGAACCAGTTTCACCCTCATTTTCAGGTCTAAGAAAAAATAGAACCCATTTTAAATTTAAGTTTTTTACCATTCCAGCACGAAAAGGACGCTTTTGGTGCGTAAAAACTTGTAGCAAAATAGCTTTGCGCAGATTTTACTCAAGCTCGCATTTAAAATAAGGTTGATTTCTGTGTATAAAAAAATATTTTGTACGGAACCCTGTCAAGAAACATAGAAATAAATCGGCAATCGTACAATCTTCCTTTATAGGGGACAGGTAGCGCGATAACGATAATAGATAAAAAACTTCGACATACCTCGATATTGATTTTGTATAGTCAGCATGATCCTTACGTCATACATCTGTATGACGTCTGTATGATGTCATCTAGCATAGCGTTATACAGATAGCCGCGGTCTGCGATGGTTGGCAACTCGCGGGCACGTTCTGTTCACACTGGTGCGATCGCGGTCACATATTTTTCGTCCTCGTTTTTGGTGTATTGCCAAAATCATGGGGCACTCAAACTAGACTAAAATCATATAATGTTTTAACATTTAGTATCTGTGAAGAGGCTGCTATTGTGTCTTATTCTCTCTCTATTGTCTCTCTGCTATTGTAGCTTAGCTATATTCTATAATAGGTAATGTAGTTTCGCTGATAACCACGGGGCTTTAACCTTGTAACCTTTTAACATTTCTACTCCTTGTGGAAGAGGTGTAGTCTTCCCCGCTTAAAGAAACCCCCCTTAACCCATAACGAAATTCCTAAGGCGAGTGGAGATCTATGCTCTAGCAGCTTCGTGATTTCAGTCATAATTTTGCCCTCCTCTTCGGAAAATGTCCTAGACTTGGTGGGCTTGTGTCCCAAATTGATTAAATTTTGGTAAATTTTAACGTTAATCAACGCTCATCATCATCGTCAAACGCGGCGTCGTTCGTGTTCGTCATCATCTGAATCAGCATCAAATCCATTTCTGTATTTCATTTTTAAACCCCGACGAAGAAAGAGGGGTATTATAAGATTGACGTGTGCATATTTTATCTGTCAATCTGTGTGTCTGTCTATGGCGTCGTAGCTCCTGAACGGATATACCAATTTGGATGCGGTTTCCTTTATGTGAAAGCCAATTAATCGAGATAGTTCTTAGCTTAGTTTTATTAAAATCGGTTTCGTAGTTTAGATAATTCTCGGCGCCACTCCTCTCGCACTGCTGCTTTCCTAGTACACTCATAGAGAGTACCATTAACTGCAGCTTTTTCTTTGGTCGGTCCAGCGCATCGGTGGTCTTCCGCGTGGTCTTGTGCCTTCCACCTATCCCGACACCACAAGGCGCTCCACAGAGACATCTCCTCGTCGCGAGACATGGCCAAAAAATATAAGGATTCGAGTTGTACTGTGGAGAACAGACGCTGCTTGATGCCAAATTCTTGGAGGATGGACTCATTTTTTCTAAACTCCTTCCACGACACCCCAAGCATTCTTCTCCAGCACCACATCACCAAGGCGTCTATCCTCTTCTTCTCGCTCTCTCTCTAAATGTCCACGTCTCAGCGGCATATAGAAATATGGGAAAGACTACGCTCTCACAAGTCGGATCTTTATGGCCTTTGTGACGTTCCGGCTTCTCCATATTTTCTTGAGCTTGTCCATGGCCGTCCTCGCAATAGCCATGCGTCGTTTGATCTCATCGACACATCCACCATTGTTGGATACGGGAGCCCAGATAGACATACGACTGTACGACATCGCAGTTCGCAATCTTCTTGACATCAGGTAAAGTTGCCGCAGAAGAGGAATCAAATGTTTAGGCGTTCCCATTGCTAGACGATTTTCCCAAAACTTCGGCCTTTTTACAGAATCAAATGCCTTTGAAAAATCAACAAAACAAGTGCATGTCGGTTTGTTATATTCGCGAGCCTTTTCTATAATTTAGCGTACAGTTAGAATTTGCTCACGGGTACCCTTACCTTTTGTTCCAGCTTGTTCAGGAGCGATTTCTTTGGAGAGGTAATATTTAAGTTATTCGTTAAAAATATGCAGTAAAATTTTACTTGCATGGGATATTAGAGCGATAAAGCGGTAGTTACTGCATAATTTTGTGGAGCCTTTTTTATGCAGAGGAACAAAGACATCATATTTGAGTATATATAAACTTGGTCGGTGGTTATCCGACTTTTTCTGTCGTTTAAGATATTATAACGCATATGTTATAGCGAAGGGTAAAACGAAATTCACCGTTTTGCCCCAATATGTATGGCGCAAGCGCCTGCCAGTCATCCATCGAGCATTACGTAAATCTTATCGCATACGCTACCGTCGAATGGCGAACCCTTGGGAATTCGCGTACCTCACTTTGAGAAAGTCTGCTGTAGAGGATCCTTATCGCCTCCAAATTCAAAATTTAAAGATTTATGTTTTCTTAAAAGGTTTTGGACGACGAGTAAAGGTTGATACTTGTATACATGCATGTTTTTTAATTTTTATAGTTACATGACATAAGCCAATCTCAAAATAATGTTATTTATTGAGGTCTGTGTAATCGGTAGGTAGGCTCCTTTCCTTTTTGGTTCTTCGTCTTTACTAAGCGTTCGGCAATGAAACTTACTGAGCTCCCCTGCGAAACTAGCTGAGTTGATAAATGCCGCCATACGGAGGTTGTAAAGTAAAAATGGTACAGTAACCTTTCGTAAGCTGGCGGATGCCGCAGCCGAGATGGAAGCGGTAAAGCCTTCTTCAATGTTCACGTCAGTGTCTTGTTCTACAGTCACAGCGTTAACAGTGCTTCCAGACTGAGACGATTGGCAAACATTAGCGTAATGCCCCTTTCTAGAACAAAGGTAACATGTCGCGATATGAGCTGGGTCCTCTTCTTCTTGGCGACACGTGGTGGGTTGAATTTGCGAGGATTAGTACTCCCATATCACTGTGCAAAGCGGCTTTTCTCTACCAAAACCTGCTCCTTTTTTTTATACTACTAAGGCGGAAAACTAGCTTACGGTATGCCTGATGGTTAGCAGTCACCGCAGCCTTTGGACGTTTGCAACAGCAGGGGCATCACCCACGCGTTGCCGACCACGTAAAAACCTTTTACCCGTTTCTTTAAGAACTCCATGTTGTACTCTCCAGGGCAAACCTCTTCAGGTAGTTCATTCCTCTTTTTGATGAAATATCTCCATAACACCTATACTATATTTTTTTTAACTATAAACTATTAAGGCTGCATACGACATGCTCATTGGTTCATTCAAATTATGTACGCTAAGGCGGCTTTCACGGCGTGGATTGATTGGTGATTGATGTGAACGCCGGCTTGTAACCAATAAGAAAGGCGAACGTTATCCCTGTACTTTATAGTTAAAAAAATAGAGTATAGTACTATAAGGGAATGAACCAAATAAAAGTATCTTATTCAATAACGCAGGTACTGGCTCGCGGAGTACGAGCAGGCCCTGCAGCAGGGTCGGCCGCCATCGCTGTGGAAGGCCATGCGACAAGCGTACTGGCTGGCTTATATGCCTAGCAGTATCTACGTGGTCACCATTGCTGTTTTGAGGTTAGTTCCTTTTTTAGAAATGAAATGAAATAATACTTATTTTTTTATTATAATCCTGATCCTTCCAATATACTACTAGCCCTGTAATTTTTATTTAAAAAATGTCAGTGCTTGGTAGTTACGATACCCTTTCAATCACTTTGCATCACGTACTGAGTAGTTCCTGTCGACAAATTGCAGTACTATCATTTTACTTTTAATCGTTAAAGAGTTCTGTGGCTTCATCATAAGCAAAGCATCATCAGATGATGACACCCTGAAGCAAACACGTGAGTAAGATACGATAACATAAAACACCCCATACGTGCCTACAATTTTTCTAAATTTTTTGTTGTCCTCAATTTCCCCAGAATCCCACCCACCCACAATTAGGTTCTGAACTGATGACCATGGGACCTGGTAAGTACCATTTCAAACAAAAAAATAATTTCGAAATTAGTCCAGGCGTCTTCGAGTAATCGGGGAACATACATAAAAATTAAAAGATTCCGACGACGACTCCTACTTTTTGAAGTCTGTTAAAACCTGGTCAATCTGTGTGAGTGTGTACTTCATGTACTTAAAACAAAATAAATCGTCAAGAACCTCAGTGCCGTCATGTACCAATGACTCTTTTCTGAGTTATGTACATTAGTTGAACACTAATGGATGCTCTTACGGTGAGAGAAAACGTCGAGATTTTTATTTATTTATTCGTACGGCATTAATAGCCAAGTCGCTAATTATAACCTAGGTAATAAAAAATAAAATCATCTTAGCGTTAATGTCCCGGTTGTGCTCTTGCGCACGAGGACCCGGGGTCCGCCTTGACCATGATCCAGTATTTGGCATGTAAGGTAATTACAGTGGAGCGACTGCCATCTGACCTCCATGACCCTGCTACCAGTGGAACCTGACCAGATTGGATTATGGTTACACATCCAGTCGCCTGTTTCTTTCTTCACCCATTGGGCTGCGTTTTCATCAGGAGAGAACAAATCCAAAGAGTCTCCAGTGTATTTCCGCGTCGTGATGAAACTTGCACATTCAAGCGACAGAATTTGTAACCGTGATCCACTCTGGTCAGGTTCACCTTAACAGGGTCACGGAGGTCAGATAGCAGACGCATGATCAGGGTGCACTCCGGGCCCTCGCACGTGAGAGCCCATCCGGAACGTGAACTAACGCCAAGTTGTTGATGATTATTTGCGTAGGTATTCATTTATACAAATATTATAAAGAGAAAAGATTTACTGGGCAGATTTTCAAAATTCACTACGTTATTCCCGAGTGTTGGTTACTTTTTATCCCGGGAAAATAATAGGATCTCGCGGGAAAGTTGAATGTTGACAGTAATCCGAAATGCGCGCTGAAAGCTGCTGGGAACGGCTAGTTCCGAATAAAAAACAAACAACATTTGGTTTAACGTACAACAAGCACATGCTCACATTTTATTGTACATTTCAAGTCATGTTGGATTCAGGACATGTTAATTTTAAAAGTTGTCACAGACCGCATTGTGGTATTCGTAAACTTTTACGACTTCCTTTACAAAACGACGCCTCGTATGACACATTCACAAACAGAAATTAAAAATAATGCTCTAACTTTTTTTTCGCCTGGTTTTATGGGTTCCAACGTGCGTTGGAATCAATGTGTTGAAACCAGAGCAACACACATGGCTACTCCACTTTGAGCAAATGTGTTGCTCAAAGACTGATAAGGCAATAAAAAAATCTTATCGATTTGCCTAAAAATGTCTACTCAGATTAGATTAAACTTCATGCTTGTCATTTTATTTTTAATAGAAAATGCGGAATTAGATTAGATAAGTGGTTTTTATTATTATTTTTCATTAAAGGTAGTTTTATCAGAATATGAAAATATTTGTCAGATTTGGTATGTATGTATGTAAACTCTTTATTGCGTATAACTTCAAACAGAACATTAACAAAAGATAATAAATATACATTGTAAAGCGGCGGTACCGCGAAAAAATACGTTTGAAGTATATTTGTTTTATAGTTCTACAAATATGTCTGACCCTGAGGCCAAAATATGGAACCAAATCGCCATTTTCAAATGTCATTTTATTTCAACAGTAGCGACGCTATTACCGGGTCAGATAAGTATTCATAAAATTCCAGATAGACCCGCTAGTCTATTGGCAACGTGTTGGCGTGATCGATAACAAAAGTTAAGCAACGAACGCCGACGCTGGTAACTGGGACTAATCAAACTTCACCGCAATGGTGTGTCTTCTAATCGCTCCGAGCGGTTCCGCTGCGTGGCTTTTTTCTAGAAAGGGCAAAATCCCCTTTGATTCTGAGCCCACCTCTACTAGCCATAAAATAGGCAATGTTGAATGCCTATGTACATATTGCAATGCAATTAGTGGATAGACGTTGAAGCTCCACCCCCACCCCTTTTTTATAAGAGAGGGAGGCAAACGACCATGTAGGTACTAATTTAGACATTACCATCAGCCGAGCTGTCAATTCAGCTATACTACCGGGGTGCGTTTTCCTCTCTTTTTTCTCCACTTCGCCTGGTATTTGGCTTCCTCAGATCGTAAGCCGTTAGCTCTCGCATGCAATTTTTCTTCTGTATGCCACTGAGGTGGCAAACAAGCTTACGTCCCGCCTGATGGTAAGCAGTCACCGCAGCCTATGGACGTTTGCAATACCAGGGCATCACCCATCGAAAATAGCATTACAGCCGCCCGTTATTATACAAAGAGTTTATTGTGACTGGGCCCCTTTAGCATTACTGGGATTTTTAGGGTCACATATCCCTTCTTACTATATAAGTATTGATAACTTCGATAGTTCATCGAATGACAAATGCGCTAATTATATATTGTGGCTCTCCAACTTTCTTTAGACGTTTAATACCTAACTATGGCTATTATATATAAGCTTGTTATGATACCACACAGGGTAATACAGCCGATGCTCTTCGCGAAACTACTTACTTACTGGTCCAGTGAACAAACCATCACTCAGCTGGAGGCCACATACTACGCGCTGGGCATGGTGGGGCTCAACTTGCTCGCCATGATGTGCCAGCACCACAACACTTTATTTTGTGCGGCCTTCAGCTTAAGGATGAAAGTGGCCTGCTCCGCTATCCTGTACAGGAAGGTTGGTGTTACTTAAAAAAAGACGGGGTCCGTAACTGTTCAACCAGTCTCAGTTCAGTTCAAAAATAGGTACGTTTTTTTTCTATATCCGACCGATTTTATTTTTGATATTACTTCCAAACAAGAAATGTCTTCTTCTCCTGAGTTAATAGTTGAATCGTTGAGTCTGGACTGGATTGGACTAAAGTTATGGACTGGCCGGGCTGAATAGGCCGGAGATAGGTCATTTGAAGATCGATATACCTACAGCATTTACTTGTAAACATGTTACATAGTCGTTTAAGTATTACAAACACTTCCATTTGTATTAGGGCGTAAAGGTTATCCATTGGAAATTTACATTATCACATCAGGCTAGAATTTCTTATAACAACGGCGTTTTCCCGCAGCTGTTGCGCATGAGCCAGGTGTCGGTGGGCAACGTGGCGGCGGGCAAGCTGGTGAACTTGCTGGCCAACGACGTGATGCGGTTCGACTACGCGTTCATGTTCCTGCACTACCTGTGGGTGGTGCCGCTGCAGGTCGCCGTCGTCATGTACTTCCTCTGGGACTCCGCGGGCTACGCGCCCATTGTTGGCCTCATTGGAGTTGCGCTCCTCGTTATGCCGATGCAAGGTGATTGTGATTTTGAGCATTAAAATTTGATTTTTATTTGTGTTAACGGGGACAGAAAAGAACTATGCCGTTTTATAATGAGCTTCACTTCTACTGCTGCACTTCAAGTCGTACTGCATACCTAACCTGATTTGTAATACTTTTACAAATCAGGTTAGGTATGCAGTTTACCGGAGGGGAACGCGAGGAGGGCGACATTATTTTTACATATAGTTCTTGTCATCACAGCTAATTGATATACATATACAGTATTTGCTTATTCTATTCTATGTCCCAGCGTCACCGTGCTTCGTAATAGGCCCAGAGAATACCAGCACTGTAAGACGCTTCTTGCGCCTCACAGCATATGCTGAGTGGGTACCATTTACGCTGGCCACCGCGGCACCGACAGTGACATGGAAGGCTACGCATTGTTTTAGATGTTTTATTATTAATGTTTCCTTTGCCTGTATCTAAAACTTTTATTGTGTCGTGGTGTGCTATGTGTAACAAATGGCTTTTCTTTCAAATGAAAAAAGTTCTAGATATTGTAAAGAGTAATTTTTTTTTGTAGCTGTTCTCACCAATTATACTGCCCACGTAAGAAGACAAGTAGCTCAAAGAACAGATACCAGAATCAAGTTAATGGGAGAGATTATTAATGGAATTCAGGTAAAGTAGTGTTCGAAAATAGAAATATTAAAATTTAGAAACATGCTTTATAAACATAATTTATTATGATTTGTCTTTTATTCTGTCACAGGTGATTAAAATGTATGCCTGGGAGATGCCATTCCAAGCTGTGGTGAAAGCTGTCCGCGCGTTTGAAATCAAATCTTTACGGAAAGCACTGATAGTTAGGAGTCAGTTCATCGGATTCATGGTGTTCACTGAGAGACTGACTTTATTCTTAACCAGCCTGATTCTTGTTCTCTCTGGAACCATGGTGACCGCCAATTTGGTACGTAGATGCACCACAAAATAACTCTAGAAAAATGATCATCAATTACTAAGATACCTATTTGACGATAGACGGGAAATTATTCAAACAGAGGATTAATACAATATTGATTTCTATTCTTTTTAGATTTATCCTGTGCAACAATACATGAATGTTATTCAAATGAATTTATCAATGATCATCCCCACAGCCATTGCAAGCTTATTTGAAATGTTTGTGGCATTGGAACGTATGGAGAGTTTTCTCGTGTTGGGTAATGTTTTTCAGCATATAAACTCATAATAACTCGTATATTACCGGTCGTGTGGTATCTGGCATAGTAGAATAGCACCAAAGCTTCGGGGTATCGCAATCTATTAGAACTTCTAAATAGTCTGCGTTCACGATAGGACAATAAAAGGTTGTAGCCTATGCCATAGAGCTAGATAGGCATCCTTTCGAGCTTGTTCTTCGCTTAGTTTGGGGCTAGACTGTATCCACGATTATTTTTTATTTAAACTTGGTTTGACGAAAATACGCCTATCTAGCTTTATGGCTTCAGCTCCAACCTTTAATAAAATAACAATGTTTTATAACATAGATTTTTAATGACTGTATTATCTATTCATAGTATAATACAAAGTCGCTTCCTGCCGTCTGTCCCTATGTATGTTTCTATGTACGCTTAGATCTTTTAAACTACGCAACGGATTTAAGTGCAGGTTTCAGCAATAGATGGGGTTATTCAAGAGGAAGGTTTATAAGCAAGAAAAAAGGGTAGGAAGGGGTAAACTAGGTGTACGCAAACGAAGTCGCACCGGATCTGCAGCCATATATATTAGTAGTAGTAGTACTAATATAAGTATATATGGATGAAGAGTCTGAATTTTTTAATTTTTTTGTTATAAATGTGTGTATATGTGTGTGGGTATTTTATATTAAAATTAAAATATTTTTACAGATGAACGTGGGGATCTTGCGGTAGGCAAATCTCATGGCAATAATTCATTACTTAATTCGGAGCAAAAAGCCAAAGAACGATTAGTCGCCATGGAGATCGGTAAGTACTGAAATCAGTTTCAGCCATGTGGTGACCGGCAGAATAGCTAACTCACAGAAATCTAAATAGAAGTCTTAGATTTCTATGATTTAGATAGAAATAGAAGCAGAATATACACAATATTAACCCTATTCATTTAAGGGTGTCGCGACTAATGTCATAGAGGCAGATCATCTATTAATTACTATTACCGTAGTAAACCTATTTAATATAAGACCACGCTAAGTACGAATAGCTTTAAAAAAAAAAAACTTTGTTTGGCAACTTATGCCATGTCTTTTATCCGTCATAGAACGTCATTCATAAAAGTCATAACAAAGAATTTGACTGACTTGATAAATATTATTAAGGCGATTGGCACATTGGAACGCAACATTTATTCTGGCGAAATTTGGAAATATATGTAATTTTTATATTGTTTTATATACAATCAAAAATTTAGGAATTCTCCAAATTGGAGATTCTTTTCATAGAATTATATTATTTAGGCGTAAAATAATTTGAGAACTGAGTAACGGAACACCTATTTGACAATCCTGGAGACCTCACTTCACAGCAGCGGCCTATTTGACGCCTTTTTATATAGAAAGTACAGCGCCTAAAACTTATCTGACCCGCAGCCCGTGTCAAATGTGTTAAAAAAAAACGACGGATCTACACTAAAGCGCGTGGATGCGTTTTCAGTGTGTTCGACTGAGTTCGATGAGATGATTTCCATAGAAACCGATGACAGCTTGAAGAACTTTATGTCACGCACTAACGCACGTCACGCACAACCGTACGGTGCTGCGTTCCAGTGTGCGAATTACCTAAATAATAATGGGCAATGACTTACAAGAACAGATTATCCAATCGATATTGCTATATCCACACTTTATAATTTCTACCACTGTCAGTCGATTCGGACTTAGCGTGGTCCTACTATACCTACCTATTTTTAACCCTCGACGAAAAAAGAGGGTTGTTATGATTTTGACGTGTGTATTTGTGGCTTTGTGTATCTGTGTCTGACTGCGGCATCGTAGCTCCCGAACGGTTGAACCAAATTGGATGCGGTTTGTTGTTTGTTTCATTACAATCGGTTCAGTAGTTTAGAATATATTTAGGTAAGAACCTATATATAAACTTGGTCCGGGGTTATCCGACTTTTTCTGTCAGTTAGGTTATTAACACTGCGATCTCTAATTCGCCCGCCAAGCAAATGATGGCAATGTCCGCCACTAATGTGGAGGAATCTCAAGTCTAGCAGTGTACTATTATGTGATGTAATGTGACCGTAGCTACTGATTGCTCAAATTGCGTATTACAAACGTAATGACGATCTTAGTGGTGCCGGGTTCGATTTCCGGCCGGGCAGAAATTGAAATGGTGGGTTATTTTAGTTCCTGTTACAGGTCTGGGTGTTGGGTGTATTATGAATATGTACTTAAAAATATATAAGTGGTTTATCAGTTTTCTGGCACCCATAACTCAAGCTTTACTTATTTTAAAGCACATATTTTCATCTTTTTATAATTTAAAACAGCAAAAGAACCTCGTCAATCATTGGGCAATGACTATTCGGTGGTGCTGTCTGAGGTCAGTGCGTCGTGGTCAGGATTCCCCGAAATGACGCTAAATAACATTTCATTGAGCATACGCAAGGGAGAGCTGTGCGCTATTATTGGACCTGTTGGTTGTGGAAAGGTATCAAGTACTGTCTTTTACTACAATATATTTTTTTATGTCAGCATGATCTAATTTATTTTTTAACGAAATATTATTGCAGTCATCCCTACTTCAAGTACTGCTGAAAGAGTTGGCCGTGACTCAAGGTACCCTGAACGTTCACGGACGGATGTCGTATGCATGCCAAGAGTCCTGGCTCTTTTCCGCCACAGTTCGAGAAAACATTCTTTTTGGCGCTTCTTATGATCCCCTTAAATATAAAGAGGTAGGTATATCATAGTTTTAAAATATGCAAATAATCTCCACGCTTCCAAAACAAGGCTTATAATTCCAGTAAGATAACATCATTTCTGACTGACATCATCATGTCACCAAGATGATGATGAGGGCATCATTTCTACTTTGTTTAAAAATACTTGATTTTCAGTAGTTGGCTAAAAAGTTTCTGATCTCTATCCCTAAACACTTTTGATGTGTGTATTATGTATGAAGCCAATCTATCTAACGTGCCACAAACCTATCTGACCCAGTGGACAACGCTGGAACTAAGTGTCGCTATTTTGAATTGTTAACAATGCGAAGCCGTCACCGGGTCAGCTCATTTTCCCACATTAAAAATAAAAATACTTTCGTCTCTGTTCCGTTTATTAGGTACTCTTAGCACTTTTTGATTGGTTGTTAAAAATATATTTCGGCTCCTCTCGTCTCGTCTCTGCCTTGTCAAGATGGATGAGACTTATAAAATGTAATATTGACAAGTCTTTGGCATTGACGTGCAGATGATGAATGTCATCATAGCCTCCTGAAGAAGGCTATGATGTCATACGTTTAAAGTTGCGACATGAAAAACGACACCTTATTTTCAGCTAAGTAAATATTGCATATACCTACTTTCAGGTGTGCCGTGCGTGCTGCCTGGCGCCGGACTTCAAGCAGTTCCCGTACGGCGACCTGTCGCTGGTGGGCGAGCGCGGCGTGTCGCTGTCGGGCGGGCAGCGCGCGCGCATCAACCTCGCGCGCGCCATCTACCGCGAGGTACGTACGGAACGCCTTTTTTACAGTGGCGAATACGACATCCTGGTCGGGGGGGAGGGGGGGGGGGGCATACTACTGTACCAAAAGCTTAACATAGTCTACCCCCGTATAGTCATAGGCACACGAATTGGGGGGTGGGGGGAGAAGTCTAGAGAATAATCCAAGTTTAGGTATTCGATAACATTGAATGAAATGTTGAGGTAAACTTGTAAAACTTCACATGAGAATTTTCTGTGAGTGAGTGTAGAGACTTCACGACTATTATCTCCGCTTCCTTTACCATTTTGAGGACATTAGACGTGGTTTAGTAGATCATTGCATTTTGTAACCTTGTCTTATGCTCTAGGTGGACATCTACCTGCTGGACGACCCGCTGTCTGCCGTGGACGCCAACGTGGGCCGACAGCTGTTCGAGGGCTGCATCAACGGATACCTGCGTGGACGCACTCGAGTGCTGGTCACTCATCAGATACACTTCCTCAAAGCGGCTGATAAGATCGTTATTTTAAGAGAGGTTTTTATCAGATCTGTATTAATAATTTATTTTTCGAACAAGGGCCAATTATATGAAATCAGTCATATTAAATACGACTGATTGCTTATTCATTGTATGGAGTAAGTGTAATTAATAAATGTGTTTTTTAGGGTTCTATCGAAAATGTAGGATCCTATGAGGAGCTATCGAAGTCAGGAAAAGAGTTTTCTCAGTTGCTGGCAAGTCTACATGAGAGTTTTGATGATGAAGAATCCATTAAGGTATGTATAATATTATCTAAAGATCAAAATGACATGCTTTGTAAAGTAGATAAGTTTCAATTGAAAAAGGCATTTTGATTAAGCGTTGCAACGATTAATGACCGTAACGTTTTATTGTCATTTCTTCAATGTTCCGTTTTACGCCAATTTTACGCCACATTCTGTAACTACCATGCTAAACTAAACTATTGTCACTGCGACGCTTAATCGCTTTATTTTTTCCAATGAAACGTACTTTAGTCATATTCTATTTTGATTTGATTTTTGTGTACAAACAGTCATTAAATGGCATTTTAATGCATTTTTCAGTTAAAAAATAGGCCCTCACTACGCCGTGACGTATCCGTGAAGGATACAGTGGACCCCGAAATCCAGAAGGAGCAGATGCTCCAAGCGGAAGACAGAGCCAAAGGCAGCATAAAGTGGGAAATTATCTGGATTTATCTGAGATCTATTAACTCCTGGTGTTTAGTGCTGGCTGTGTTATTCTGGTTGATCGTTAACCAGGCTGCGGCGGCAGCTGCTGATTATTGGTTAAGCTACTGGTTAGATACACTTTACAATTCCGTATAATATAATTTGCTTAACAATAAAATAATTATTCTCATTTTAATGAAAATGCTGCATGTAAAATTTTGAGATTATTAAGTAATTATCTAGATTAATAATAAATGTGTGAATATAACATTCTCTTTAATAGGACAAATGCAGTCAGCCAATTTGAAATGGACACAGGAGAGATACCTGGTGAGTGGTCTAGTTTAGATACATATTATAAACAAGGCATTGCTTAATACGAGCTACCTTGCGTTGAAGAAACGTCTTTAGGTTAGAATGTATTTTTGATAGGTATTCAGAAAACTAGAAAAAAGTGGAATAAGCATTCAGAATAGTGGAATAGCTCGTTCTAGAAAATTAAAGCATTTTCGATTTTAGACACAACTACTTGTGTCTAAAATCGAAAATACTCTGTCTAGAATTCTAGTCTCCCGTTTAAAAAGTTCTTTCACTAGATTATCAGCGAGTGACATAGGCTATGTTTTCCCGAAATTTGATGTGGTTTCCACGGGAACGTAGTAACCGATTTTTAGGCGGACAAAGTCTCGGACAAAAAGCTAGTACATATTATAGTAAAAAAATCCTAGAAAACCCGTGCGAAGGTAGGTAGTGCTAGTGCTAGTGGGTAGGGCTAGTAGAGGTATAGAAAAAACTATTTCGGTATCTTAATATTTTTTATACTTAATGTGTTGATTTTGTCGTGTTTCAGATACCGACTGGGACACCGTAGTCGGTGCATTGACGACTGCTATGTACGTCGGCATTTACGGTGGAATTATTATAGCAGTTATAGCTACCTTGCAAGTCAGGATAATTATCTATGTCTCGGCAGCCGTGAAAGCTTCGCAAAACATCCACAATAAAGTGTTCAAAAACTTGATCGCTGCTTTCATGAGATTTTTCGACACTAATCCTTCAGGTATGACTGCTTTAACTAAAAAAATGGTCTATTAATTTTATTTTAGTAATGTATCAACGCAGCATTCTTTAAAAGGCACTGTTTGGCAAAATGCTAGCTCAATAAAGATTTATTAATGTTTTGAAAAAAAAAAGCGAGAACTAGCGAAGACTTGTCAAGTTACGCACAGTGTAGGGATCCGTAGTTACCTGCTATTATGATATGCGTACTCAGAAGAACAATCTTGATACTAAAATAATATTACAAAGCTATAAATAACTAAATGACTATATTAATAGCTGTATTAATTACCACATTATAAATTGCTGTTTTGTAATTGGTATTACAACTTCATGATGTGACTCTCTAAACATAATTTATTTGCTCTAGAACTGTGAAATAAATATATACAATTTGCATGAAACAGGTAGAGTCCTAAACAGATTTTCCAAGGACATGGGTGCCATGGATGAGTTGCTTCCACGCAGCATGTTGGAGACGATTCAGATGTACTTCTCCATGCTCAGCGTTCTCGTGCTGAACGCACTGGCGCTGCCCTGGACGCTGATCCCCACGGCGGTGCTAGTGGTGGTCTTCGTGTTCCTGCTGAGATGGTACCTCAAAGCGGCACAATCGGTGAAGAGGTTGGAAGGCACAAGTATGACTACTTTTCATATATGTCACGGGAAAATCAACCTTATTGTTTGTTATAGTGAACTTCGAACTTGGGATTGTAGACTAATTATTTGGCCCACTGTACGTACTGTAAGATCCAAGGCTGTTGCTATGCTTTGTTTAACTTAAACATATTATCCGCAGCTAAAAGTCCAGTATTTGGAATGATCAACTCGACTATATCGGGGCTATCAACTATTAGGAGTTCCAATTCGGAGCAGAGACTGCTGAAAACGTTCGATAGAGCGCAGGTTTGTTCGGTCGTTTCATAATGTTACACGATAACATAAGTATAATATATATACCTGGTTTTTTAAAATGTATTTGTAATGAACAGCTTTTCAACCTTTAACATGAGATATTCGTTAATAATAGAAAGCCAATTCTCAAGATTCAGTAAGAATCTATAGAAGTAAATTAAACATAATAAATTACCATTACCATAAAACGGTTATAACAATTTTAACCTTCTGTATGTGTGTGCTATACTACATATTTATGTTTTGTACTTACTATGTTTTAAGATTTAGTAACTATTATAGATTGATGAGGCCAGTCAGAGATGAAATTAACTATCACAATTATGCATATTCCAGGATCTTCATACCAGCGCGTTCTTTACTTTTATCGGCGGGACATCTGCATTTTCACTTTACCTGGATGCTCTGTGTCTAGTCTACTTGGCGGGTGTAATGGCTACTTTCCTTTTAGTCGACTTAGGTAAGATATCAATACGTGTAGTTTTTTTGAGTAGCTACTTATGAATTGACAGTGTTTGCTTACGTTCCACATACAATAAAATATCTAGTCTACACAATGCACTTTGCATTTAAGTTCTGTTACTCAAATGTCTTACGCAGTGAGGGTGACGTAAGTGATCCTACATCACCGAGTAAAAGAAAAATTCCACGGTGTAGCCATAGTAGACATTTAGGAGACCCACAAAACGTTGGTCTGTCCGTGCACAAACTGGACAAAAAAATTGGGCTTTTAGTGCCTCCAAACTTTGATTTTCCGTAGCGATAGTGCTTACATATCCTCTTGTGTGGGTTATATAAGTAAAAATACCGCTCAGTCTCACATCCTCTTAGCAGTTTCACATTTCAGCCACATAAGATTCACCAAAAAGAAATGTGACTTCAATGTGGCTGAAAACAAACAAACAAAACGCTAAAAAGTGTAATTTCCATGTACTCAATGACGTAGGATAACCTACGGCGCCCGATCTGTAGGAAACGCGAAGGTTTGAAAGAAAGTTTCTCGCTCGTACGATTCGGATGTGGAATGAGCTCCCAGCCACAGTGTTTCCTTTGGACTATGACATGGGTTCGTTCAAGAGGTATATAAAAGGTCTGTTCAGAGGCGGGCAACGCATTTGCGACTCCCCTGGTGTTGCTGGTGTCCATAGGCGGCAGTGACCACTTTCCATCAGGTGGCCCGCATGCCTTTTTGTCTGCCGGACAACGTAAAAAAAAAACGCGAATTCACGAGAATTCTCCTTATGATTTTTGTAGACGGCATCATCGCCGTGGGGAGTGTGGGGCTGGCAGTCACCCAGACGATGATGTTGACGCTACTCCTGCAGATGGCCGCTCGGTACACCGGAGATTTCCTAGCCCATACGACTTCGGTGGAAAGGGTCCTCGACTACACCAAATTACCAACCGAAAGAAACATTGAACACGGACGTACGTATATGTATTCGTAAATTATAAAAAAAAATGAATTCCTTGCTACTGACGGCACACGAGCGTAATTTTGCAAGTTGTGTCTATTCAATATTCGGGACTCTTATTCTGTCATTGTGTGATCCAAACCGTCATTTCATATGAAAGCGTTGCACTCGCTTTGTTCACGGTGTCCGTCTCTCCGGATCCGTCATCCGAGAAAAAACCAGGCCGAAGAAGCGGCCTATATATTTATATGATCGTTTGTTAACACAACGGATGACGGATCTCGCACGCCTGACGTCGCGACAAACGGCCTAAATTGTGCGCGAAATCACGCCCGCCGCTTGCAACGCAGCTTTCTAAATCACTTGTGTGTCGAAGCCTTCTAACCAAACCTTTTGTTTTACAGCGACCCAGCCCCCGATGGACTGGCCGTCAAAGGGACAAGTAATATTCGAAGACGTTGCCATGAAGTATGGACCACAAGACCCATATGTGCTTAAAAATTTGAGCTTCACAATCAACAGTGGCTGGAAGGTAGGTGTCAATTTTCCTGTGCAACATGCCATATTTAACATGAAAGTAATCCATAATAAAGTTAAAACTTATACGTTGCTTATTGAACTAAAACAAAATTACAAGTTCAGTATTTTGATACCATCTTTTTCATGTAATGTTTAGAAAAAGGTTTATTAGGTAAAATTATAGGCCTCAAATCTATAGAGTACCTACCTATTACTGCGGCCCGCTGAATTGTGGCTTGTAGAAATTTCACTAACTGAAAAAAAATTCGGTTATCTTATCTAAATAAAATAGGTAATCTATAAAGTGCTATAAAGCTGTACCTAAGTAAGTAATTTACTTTCAGGTGGGTGTAGTTGGTAGAACGGGTGCAGGGAAATCGTCTATAATATCCGCCCTCTTTTGTTTGACGGACATTCAAGGCACTATTAAAATCGACGGCGTCGACACCAGTGGCATCGCTAAACTGGTATGTATTACATGTTGACAAGTGGGTACTGTTGAGGTTTCCGTATTTACCATATTTAAAGTAATAATTAATTGATATGTAATTACGATTTTTCCAATTATCCAACGATACGTGCATACAAGGGCATATATGATCCAATCTGGTCAGGTCCCGTGGTAGCAGGGTCACGGAGGTCAGATGGCAGTCGCTCCACTGTAATTATCTGATTTGCCTGGATCATGGTCAAGGCGGACCCCGGGCCCTCTTGTGCGAGAGCACAACCGGGACAGTAACTAAAACAAAACAACATTACAACACTAACAAAATTTATATGCATACAAGGGCAGTTATTTAATTGTTTTAATTTTTCTATTTCAGTTGTTGAGGTCAAAAATATCAATAATACCACAAGAACCGGTCCTATTCTCAGCCACGGTGCGCTACAACCTGGATCCGTTCGACGTGTACAGCGACGATGACATTTGGAGGGCTTTGGAACAGGTACTGGAAGCTAAATAGCTCATAATATATGGATTTTTAAAGCTCAAAATAGAATGACTATATAAATGTATCGAGTCGCTTAGTATGCGTCTGATAAGACTTATGGGAATTAACCGTAGCACGTGCGCCACTTGCGTGCAACTCCTGCGCAGCGTGGTGACAGCAGGAGTATACGGAATGCCCGAATCAAATGTGGAACCGAATACCGTTTTCAGGTGGAGCTGAAAGAAGCGGTGCCCGCGCTAGACTACAAGGTGACGGAGGGCGGCAGCAACTTCTCGGTGGGGCAGCGGCAGCTGATGTGCCTGGCGCGCGCCATCCTGCGCTCCAACAAGATCCTGATCATGGACGAGGCCACGGCCAACGTGGACCCGCAGACCGACGGGCTGATCCAGAAGACGATCCGGCGCGTGTTCGTGGGCTGCACGGTGATCACCATCGCGCACCGGCTGAACACCATCATGGACTCGGACCGCGTGCTGGTGATGGATAAGGGCGAGGCCGTGGAGTTCGACTACCCGCACCGGCTGCTGGCCTCGCCCGACAGCCGCTTCGCGTTCATGGTGCGCGAGACCGGCGAGAACATGAGCCGGACGCTGCACCAAGTCGCCAAAGACAAATACGACAGTGATAGACACATCAGTTAAATTTATTAATTATGTTTGCATTTTGTATTCGTAAAAAAACTTGCGAAAGAAAAGCAATAACACGGCAAAGACAATCATTTCTCAATTTGCTGCTTTAAATGTCCAAAAATCCTCTAGACGAGCCCTAAAAAACTTATTAAAGTTTTAAAAATTAAGTACCTAGAGAATACAATATTTATATTAAATAATGTATTTAAAATAAAAATATAAGTACAGAATTATAATGTAAAATGATGGTAGTTATTTTCATTTTCTTTTTCCTTAGTATCATCTGTGGTATCACAAAATCTCTTTGGGTAGGTATTATACTATATATTACCTACATACCTACAATTATTATGATTGGTCGAGCGAGAACGGTGGCACCGGGTTTTTCTTTTTCCATTCCATGTGGCACAGTTGGCCTATAGGCTAAACGGTATGAATGGCGTGCGCGCTGCGATTGCGAGTATGAATATGATAGACTGGTTCTCACCTCACTACTGTACTACTATGAATAAAAAAGAAAATCAAACAAAATTAACTTTGCAAATGCAAGTAAATGATTTAGCCTTGACCTAGCCCCTCGACAAACCGTCACACATAATCATTAGTGGTTCTACAAATGGACAAGGCGATCCTTACATTGAAACGCACAACGCAGCGTTGTGCGAGTGTGAGTGACGTGCCTGCAGTTGAACACACTGAAAACGCATCCAGCATGCGCGTGCAGCGCCGTCAAGGTGGAACACGTCCTTGACGCCAGTTAGGTCGATTATCTCGGCATAGAGCGCCTCCAGGATCTCGTACACGTGCGAGTTAATCGAGTTGAGCTGTCCGCATGGGGGCTGGCCGCACATGCCCAGGCAGGGGTCATGGTCGATGCAGTAGGCCAACTCACCCTTGCCCATGGCCGGGCCCCAAGAGAAGGCGGAGCCAACGTGCGCGGGTGCGTCGACCTCGATGACGACGCGCACGCTCCGCAGCCGCGCGCGCCGCACCACCGCCGCGATGTCGTACCGCGTGTATACCGCGCCCGGCCCGTACGCGCCGCAGGCTTTCGCGTCGTTCGTTACATTGTTAAACGTTTAAAATTGGTTTAGGAATATGACAAAGGCAGTTTTTTTTTTATGTTACTCGGCAGACAAACAGGCAAGCGGGCCACCTGATGGAAAGTGGTCACCGCCCCTATGGACATCAGCAACACCAGGGGAGTCACCAATGCGTTGCCCGCGTCTAAAGAGACCTCTAATATACCTTTTGAACGATCCCATGTCATAGTCCAAAGGAAACACTGTGGCTGGGAGCTCATTCCACATCCGAATCGTACGAGCGAGAAACGTTCTTGCGAACCTTCGCGTGGTGACCAACAGAGGGTCTACGTAGTGGGGATGAGTACCCAGCCCACGGCGGGTGGTGCGACGGCGGAATTGTGCTGGGGGCACCAGATCGAAAAGTTTCTCGGAACACTCCCCATTATACAGCCGATAGAACACACACAGGGAGCCAAAGTCCCTTCGGTTAGCCAGTGGTTGTAACTTGCTTGTTTGTATGGGATCGTCGACAATCCTTACGGCGCGTCTCTGTACGTAGTCCAAAGGATTAAGCAGGTCGGCAGTTTCGCCGGCCCAAAGATGAGAACAATACTCCATATGAGGCCGCACCTGTGCCTTGTACAGCAGCAGGCGCTGCCCTGGGGTGAAGTATCGCCTGGACCGGTTAAGCACGCCAAGCTTTTTCGAAGCCAGTTTGGCCTTACCTTCTAGGTGACTCTGGAATCGCACGTTATCCGATATGTCGACACCAAGGATCCCGATACTATTTGAAATGGAAAGGGGTGTCCCTTGGAACTGCGGCACTATGACAAAGGGATCCTTTTTGGCGGAAAATGCGCAGACCTGTGTCTTTGAGGGGTTGAATTCCACTAGGTTTAGTCTGCCCCAGTGAGAAACTTGCTCCAAGGAGTGTTCAATCTCTGACACAAGTCTTATTCGGCTTTCCGACACCACGGTACGAGGGATATTTGCACGGCCAGTATAACAAGCATCTCCAGTACTGTCATCTGCATAGCAATGAATACTAGGAATATTCAGCATATCATTGATATGCAGAAGAAACAGCGTGGGAGATAGCACTGAACCTTGGGGTACTCCAGAATTAATGGTCTTGGTATCGGAGCAGCATCCGTCGACAACGACTTGGATGCTCAGTCCAGACAGAAAGCTGGATACCCAATTGCAGAGCCCCTCGGGGATACCGTACTTCGGGAGTTTTGTTAGCAGTGCCCTGTGCCAGACCCGATCAAATGCCTTGGCTATATCAAGACCGACAGCCAGAGCCTCCGCCTTGCTCGCGACAGCCTCAGCCCACTGGTGTGTTAGGTACACAAGAAGGTCACCAGCTGAGCGACCATGACGGAAGCCATATTGACGGTCACTGATCAGCTGGTGATCCTCAAGGTATCCAAGGAGCTGGATATTGATGACCCGCTCCATCACCTTAGAGAGCAAAGAGGTTACCGCTATAGGCCTGTAATTTGATGGGTCTGAATTGTCACCCTTCTTGGGTATCGGATGCACATGAGCTAGCTTCCATGAAGACGGCACCGTTCCAGAGGTGTAGGAAAGCTTGAATAGGCGCATTAACACGGGAGACAACTCGGGAGCACATTTTTTGAGAACGATAGCCGGAATGCCATCACGTCCACTGGACTTCCAGATGTCTAGGGAGAGAAGCACACGTTTTATGATTTTTTGGGTGAAACGAACCTCGGGCATGATGCCCTCCCACCGTAAGATGGTAGGCGGTGCAGCTCCCCCATCATCCAGAGTTGAGTTATGAGCAAAGAGATTACCCAAGAGATCGGCTTTCTCCTTTGCTGTGTGGGCCAATTGGTCATCCGGGTTGCGCAAAGGTGGAAAGGTGGTCCGACAAAAGTTCCCCTCGACAGCTTTGGAGAGAGACCAAAAAGCACGGCTCCCAGAGGGGTAGCTGATTAGTTTCTCTCCAATTCCGCCGATGAAATTAAATTTTGCTCTGGCCATTACCCTCTTTGTAGACCTCAAAATGTGGGTGTAAGGGTCCTTTTGGGCCCGAGCCACTATCCAGGCACGAAAAGCATCCTGCTTGAGGCGAGTTGCCTCAGCACTAGGCCTGTCGTACCAGGGCTGACTTTTGTAGCCGAGACGGACTACAGAAGATGGGATAAAACATTCCATTCCCTGCAGTATGACATCAGCTACAGCGGCAGCACAGGTGTTGGTGTCATTTGAGGAAAAGCAAAGCTGCATCCACGGGTACGACGCGAAGAATTCACGCAATCCATCCCAGTCTGCTGAACCATAGTGCCATACCTTGCGTGACCTACTGGGGCGAGCCCGTTCGGGTGTAGCAAGAGGCACCTCAGAACGGACCAGGCAGTGGTCAGATGTCCCAAGAGGAGCATCGACGGACACCCGATAACCGTCTGAGTGGGAGGTCAACAGAAGGTCTAACAAAGAAGGATTACGGCCCACAACATCTGATAAGTAGGTGGGTTCTAATACCAGCTGCGTGAGACCATTCGCCAAAGCAAATTCGTGGGCGGATCTCCCGGCGGGGTTGGCAGGGCGGCTTGACCCTAGCCACTCAGTGTGATGACCATTAAAGTCTCCTAAAACTACCAACTCAGCCGAAGGACACCGCTCAAGAACCTTGTCGGTAGCGCATTGAATGTGCTCGAAAAACCGATTTGTCTCACCTACGCCGTGACGGTTGTTGTATAGGCATGCGTAGTCACGGGATGAACCTCCCTGTTCCACGCACACCAACAGAACAGATTCGTCACTCTGTTCAATGGCAAGACGTCGACAGCAGATATCACTTCTGACGAATAAGCACACACCAGCGCGAGGTGAAACCTGTGTTCTAACTTGTACCCAGGATAGTGGAGGTACGAAGTGTCGGCCGGAGGTGATATCTGTGTTTCAGTCAGGAAGAGTAAGGCAGGCTTTGCCGTCTCAAGGTGGTGATGTACGGCGTTCAGGTTGGAGTGGAGGCCCCTGATGTTGCAAAAGTCCACTCGAAGTGTGGAAAGGGGTGTCGCTGAAAAAACCTTACTCTTTGTTTTACTTTTTGCCATGGTATTTTTAGAGGGGTAAAAAAGGAGTGCTGTAACATTGGTATCCAGCAGGGCAAAGGGTCTGCTGGGGGACAGGCATACTAAATAGTCAACTGATACTTTTTTTTTGTTATTTATCGTGATGATGCAGTACGTAAAATTACGAACTACCTGATATAAAACCTCGAGGATGTAACACATAAGTACGCCATACGTCAACAGAGACGACGCTCTACGAAGCCGAACTAGCCAATGTGCATTATTTACCCCCGGGGCATATCCAACGACATATGCTTCTACACATGTTTTGCCACCCCATTCAGGGCTAGTGCTGTGAAGCTTCTAATTCCAACACACCACCAGGCGTGCTGTCTCGACGCCGAGTGCGGCGAGAAGCTTCGCTCGCTAGACACCGCCACCAACGAGCTGCGGGAGCGTGCCACCAAGCTGGCCAAGCGCGAGGCGGAGCGCGTGAAGCTGCTGGAGCGCGCCGAGGCGGCCTGGCGGGACCTGGAGTCCGGCTACCAGGGCCGCATCAACACCGCCAGGGTGAAGGAGGTGGACCTATTGAGACTGGTACTGAATGAATCAATGAATAACACTTTATTGCACATTTAAAAAAATAAAACGGGTACTTAAAAATTTACCACAGAAAAAATCAACAGGCGGCCTTATCGCTTAAACTGATTTCTTTTAGGAAACCTTTTTGGGTAGACACTCGTGTAGGTACTGCTGGTAGATAGAGTCTGGTCGAGTACAATATAGGCTATAGCAGCCAACAATTTTGATAACTGCAACCAGCAATCTCCTTACATGCAAAACAGCTAAAAAGATCTAACCCTCCCTTGGCGTGCTAAGAAGATCTAACCCTAAAACTTGGCATGCTTAACCGGTCTAAGCGATACTTCACCCCAGTGCAGCGCCTGTTGCTGTATAAGGCACAGGTGCGGCCACATATGGAATATTATTCCCAGCTTTGGGCCGGGGAAACCGCCGACTTGCTTAATCATTTGGACTCCATACAGAGGCGCGCCGTACGAATCGTCGACGATTCCATACTGACAAGCAAGTTAGAACCACTGGCTATACAATGGGGAGTGTTCTGAGGAATTATTTGATCTGGTGCCCACAGCACAATTCCGCTATCACACCACCTGCCGTGGGCTAGGTACTCATTACGTGGACCTTCTAGTGGTGTCCACGCGAAGATTTGAAAGAACTTTTCTCGCTCATACGATTCGGATGTGGAATGAGCCACAGTGTTTCCTTTGGACTATGACATAGGATCGTTCAAGAGGTAAATTAGAGGTTTCCTTAGAGGCGGGCAACGCATTGGTAGCACCCCTGGTATTGCTGATGTTCATAGGCGGCGGTGACCTCTTTCCATCAGGTGGCCCGCATGCCTGTTTGTCTGCCGGGTAACATAAAAAGACCCACGGTGGAAACCCAGGGTCCTTTCGACCTCTCGGTCATACGGACCGCGTCAGACCTAATCACGGGTGATGCACACGCTTACTTGCTGGTGGCTCTTTAAACGTGCACACTTATTGATACCCACAAATCAAGTTGTTCCATACACTCTCCTTAAGAAGAAAGAAAGAAAGAAAAGAAGAAAGAAAATATTTATTACAAAGGACGCCACGACATAATAAGCGGCTAAGACCCGCGTAGACCGGAAAATTGTTAACGTTTTCTGTTTCGTATCTTCAATAATACGATCCTCAAAAATCCTCCGCATAGTGTGAATGAAGTCCAACATGGTAAGAGACAATACGGCAGCATTTCAAGTATCTACATCTAGAAACAGCCATGAGGGCGCTTTTATTACATCGTTCAGGAAACACGGGGCCCCTGTGAACAGCTGGTATATCGTCCACCATCATCATCCTAGGGGTCATATTTGGCTTCTGCCACTTTCGTGTTTTTCTCCTCTATTTTGCCCGATCTTCAGCGTTCTCAGCAATATAGCTCCCGTGCGATTTCTTTCCGAAATGTTATACGGAGCACGTAACCGCACCAACATAGGCGAGCCTCTTGAATCTTATACACGATATTTCTACATAAAATGAATAAGTCCACCCATATACTGAGCGAAAGATGAACTGAATAGATAGAATTACAATGTAATTATTTTGCAAACTTAGTACCTACTCAACTCGTTGCAACGCAGGACCGACAAACGCTCAACTAAGGGTGCATATAGCTGTAACCTTACTTTCTGAAAACCGGAAAATTTTTGTCATCTCTGAGAGGCTCTCGAAACTCCTTATATAAATGTAACACTGACCCCAAATTCAAACAAAAAAGTTGTAACTTCTTCAACCTTGACTAATATTCGCATTTCGATAGGCTCTTTCGATTTCGATATCTCTCTGAGTAAAGAGTCAGCTTATATTCTTTTGATATTCAGAATTCAAGAAACATAGCGATATACCTACCTTCCATGTTAATAGTAATTTCAAAGTACCAAATTAGACTGCATTGTGTGGGTTTGTGTCCATTTCTACTTACAATAAAAGGTATATATTTAGCTTGGTATTATTACGCGTACTAAAGGCATAAATAATATTTATTAATCATAAAGCAATTTAAATACATGTCTCGTTAAAACAATGTCAAAAATACAACTGTCAACATAAACTAATTCACAATCATGCTTCGTCCAAAATAAGGGTAACTAATAAACGTCAAAGAAATGGAGGACAAAGAAACGAGCAATATAATTATAATCTGCTGTGATAAAACATCGTCAAATAAAGTTGAAAACTATTCGAATAGTCCTCCCCAAGTAGTACCACGCTCAAAAGTGCCCATTATTGAAGCTGCATTGCCGCGCTGTATTGCCAAAGAAATCCGCTGCACGAGGTAGGACCCAGAACATGGACCCAATCCATTTTCTCGCAGACGACGACCCACTTCGCTAATAAACATTTTAGCCTCCAAACTCCATGCACCCGCCGTTTCCACTGCCACCGGAACAAACAGGTACGCCGATTTTAATCCAGCATACTTTATGTGCTTAGCTCGAGCCGCCGTCTCTGCGGCTGAACCTGCCGATTGTGTCGACCCCGGCAAATGACTTGCCGCATACGTACAGCAACACGTGGCATCCCACAACAAACACCGGCCTTGTTTCCAGGGGATCAATGTTAGTCCATCAGGACGCTTCCCGTCTGTTCTGCACAAGCCTGAAGTTCTGAAACACACGGGACGTTTGCGGATACCAACGCGCGCCTAATTATTTGGTTTAAGGCATGATGCCTAGACATGCGACCTGCCGACCTGAAGCAGCCCAGACCATGGATTTCACTCTCATCTACCATTACCCCACAAACGCACTGGTGAGGCTCACAAATAGCGCAACCCAGCCTTAAGGCGACCGCCACTCGCACAGTGTTGCTGTCCAAGAGAGTCCCCAACTGAGGTGATGGTAGGGCATGAAGCCACGCCCCACACTCTGGCCTCGAAACAGCCTTTAACCGAGCGAGGTCCCTCCCCGCAGCATCGTCACACAATTGCCGCATAACCACTGTGGAGTAAACATCATCCCAAGCCCTTAGAGAAGACTGATTCTCGGGTAATGCCGAACCTGGACAAAGCACATCCCAAGTGGACAAAGCCTCACCCACGAACGGAATAGTAATCTCGTCACCATGCGTAGATAATACTTGAGTACCAGATCCACTACACCATGCGCAGAAGCGAGAAAAGCCGCCAGTCCCGTCCCTTTCACCCGACGTACTCCAAGACCTCCATGACGTACTGGCAACACAGCTTGACACCACTGTTTCTCCTCTAAATTAACGTTCACAATGGACTCTAACGTCTCCTTCAGCAAATTATCTAGATCAGTAACCTCGCGGGGGAAGCACCAAGTCGGAGTTGTCCTTACTGCGTAGGTTAACCTCGGCATTGAAAAGCAACTGCGAAGAAGAATCAACGCAACATGCGAGGTCAAATGCTTATTTATTATTTATTTTATTTAACATTTTATTGCACACAGTAAAATACATAGAGAAACATCATACATATAGACGACACAACAGGCACTACTTATTTCTAAAAGAAATTTCTTCCAGCAGGCCTACAGAAGAGAGATGAGATAAGTAAAGCAGATCGACTTGAGATGAAAGCAGATGCTTGAGACTCTCCTGCACCGCTACGAGTGACTGTCGTTTGTAGTCTAGTAAAGCCGGAATCCCCTCACAAAAAATGGGTGATCCGAGCAGAGTGAAAGTTGGTTTGTCCACCTCTTTTATTCCCGGAATCAATGCCCTAATTCTAGGCAAGAAAACACTCATATCGACCCCGGAATGATAAAACTCACATTTAGTTGTATTTAATTGTAGACCTATATCAACAAATTTATGCAAAAGCATCTCCAAATCTGCCACCACCGCATCCGGAGTTCCCCCTACGGTCCCATCATCCAAATACCACAAATTGAGAGGGGATTTAATAGAATTGACAACTTTATGAATTGCCAAACTAATCAGTAAAGGCCTCAATGGATCTCCCTGTTGTGCCCCAACCTCCGAACCCACCAACGAACCACCATAAAAAAGTTTACTGGGTGAACTATAACACTGAAAGAGGTATGGATACAAAGTGGGCAATTTTTCCTTTACCTCGGAAAGTATGATGTCCCTCTCAACAGTATTAAAGGCATTCCGGATGTCCAATTTAATTACCACACCTCCACCACTCTGCAGATCCATACAAAATCTCCTCGTTGCGTGTATAGTGGCCTCACAACCAAGTGGCGTCCCAAACCCCAACTGGTGAGGTTGAAGGTAAGCTGCCATCTCCCCCCTCACAGCACGGCAACCGAGCCTGGCCACAAATACGCTTCCCACCGCTATCGGTCGCACCCCAGCATCCCCCTTATTAAGAGCACACAAATTCGCACCATATAGGTAAGGGCATACTTCAACATTTAGTAAACCCTTTAATAAAAAATTACACAGATTAGTCAACGACTCCTGTAACCGTAACCCGTTATCACCCGCGGACAATGAAATTAGCTCCTTTAAATGCTGCGGCCGGAGACCATCGAGCCCAGCAGCCGATCCATTATAAAAAGACCCAATGGCCTCCGACACATCCTCGGCAGTCACCGACAAAGTGGGACAACTCGTATCCGGTGACGACGGCATGGACAGGGGCCGAGAAGACGAAGGATGCTTGTCACGCAGAATGGCCAAAGTCTCTTCACAATGTGGTGCTAACGATGCCTTAGAATCCAACAAACAGACCGCATCTCTTAAATCCCCATCGTAGACCCTTGACTCAATCCGCTTAGATACTGAAGTTTGCCTACGACTCCCTACGTCAGTATATGACATGTTTACGTTGTCTACGTTCTCCTTAACTTTTGCCGTCAACGAGCGAGGATCCCCATGGTCCGGCACTCTAAGGACAGCATACGAAAAAGAAAGCAAATGGTACCAATCATCAACACCATTAGAGAAAAGGCACTTATCTATAATGGACCTAAGTTTCCCGGCCACCAAATTCCTAGCCCCCTTCGGAATGTGCTTCAACACTGAAACATTTGACTTGAAGTCACCCAAAGTATCCAATCTCTGCACAGCATTACGATCCGGCGCGGATAGCGGAGCCCGAGACTGAACATCTCTGTGCATGTGCGACATATGGACATTCAGCCCACGGGGCACAACAAAAAGACGATTAGAGCCAGGGCAGAATGGGCAAGCTGATCGGGCAGGACTAGACATTTTGATTTTAAGTTATAGTGTAAACAAATATAAATGAGCCACAAATTCCCCCCGGACCACCGCAAGGTGTAAACGTGCCCCTGACCTTACTTCGTTAAATTTAAAATATTATAAATAAATCAGTTATAAAAATTAGGAGTGCATAAATCAGGAAGAGGTGCATTGCTACCGGACCGCCACGGATCGACGAGTCGATGGTACGTCAAGCTACTACTACATAAATAATACGCAGCTTATTGCAATACTTGCTTGTGTGTATGAATGCACTAATATTGCACTCACCGCTTGTTGCTTACCGCTGCGCGCGAACTGCTTTGAGCTTATGCAATCCTAGTACCTGGCCTGTCGTGTGCGAGAACAAAATAGAGAACCTAGATAGAAGATCTAAGCTTTTTTATAAAACCTACTTTTGCTTATTACTGCGCATGGTCTACCCTGAAGATCATGCTTTCCTAGTACCGGCAGCGCAGAGCAAGGGAGGACCAACCGACGCTGGAGGATCAACCAACGCCGTGCATCTTTGCTTGTGTGCATTTTCTACACGTACTCATCTGCACTGCACTCAAATATATCTATTATTGTTGCTTACCGATGTGCATTAACTGCTTTAAACTTATGCCATCCTAGTACATGGCCTGTTATGTATGACTGAAAAGTAGAAAAAACGGAGGATTCTATTAGACCTGCGCTACTAACGCTTAAGTTTGCCTACTACTGCGCACGGACTACCTGATTGCCTGAGGGTCTTGGTCTCCTAGTACCGGCAGCGCTGGGAACGCTGCTTAGCGTGGCTCCGTCCGTCCGTCTTTGTTTGTGAGCATCTGTTTACACGCACCTACCTATACTACACACAACTATCTACTGTTGCCTACCGCGGCGCACAGACTGCTTTGAGTTCATACTGTCCTGGTGCCCCGCCTGCTATCATTAGGTTTTTATTGTTGTTCAATAACGCAACGGGCCCGCTACGAACAAATCAGAGCGTTTCTTGGACACAAAAGTACTTTTCTGATTGTGAATGTACCTTACTTACTGCTACAATGGATGGCAAGTTGAATAAATCGTCTTCGGAATCCGAAATAAACAACCTAATGCAAACTGATACTACGCCGAAGTCCTTTACAATCAGTCGCAGTAAAAGAAAGAGGTCTGATGACTTCGATATTGCTGATGAACTCGATAAATTTAAGGATGAAATGAAGTCTATGTTTTCCTCAATGATGACTACCCAACAGCTAGAATTTAAGAGCCATGCAGCTACTCTAAAAGAAATTCAACAAACGAACCTCAATATAGAGACTTCTATAACTTTCTTATCAGCCCAAAACGACGAGTTCAAGAAAAGAATCGAGCTCCTCGAGGAAGGACGGAGGGATGACAGAAAATACATATCTTTACTTGAGGATAAGATTGAAAACTTGCAGATGGATGCTAGAAAAACCAACATAGAACTAAAAAACGTACCAAGGCAGCCAAAGGAGGATAAAAATGAATTAATAGACATGGTACTTAGTATGTCGAAAACAGTTGGGTGCCAAATAAATAAATCAGACATTAAAGACGTGTATAGAGTTCGAGGGAAAAAGGACACCAATAAAACAACCAGCACGCCAATTGTGGTGGAAACTACCTCCACACTCTTGAAAAATGAGATACTGAAATCCTGTAAACATTTTAACACAACTCAAAAAACGAAATTATCTGCAAAACACCTTGGATTACAGCATTTGGAAGACAACCCCGTGTTCATTACAGAGCAACTGACTGCAAAAGCGGCTCGTCTCCATTTTCTAGCGAGAGATCTCGTAAAAGCTAAACAGTATAAATTCTGCTGGACAGCTTACGGGAGAGTCTACCTGCGGAAAGACGAAAACTCACCGATAATCCTCATAAAATGTGAAGCTCAAATACAGGATCTCACCACAACCAAATGACTAGCCCCAAAAATTGTTTATTATCAATATTGTTATTATAAACAAAAGATTAATTTATTTGATCATGTAGTAAAGTTATTGTGCTGTTACGATTTTATCATAAATATGTACCAAACACACACAAACATTACAACGCACCTACTCATACACACTATCTTTCACATAATATTAAATTCACACACTCACTTCTCACATAGTCACACTACTCACTATAATATTATGCATAAAGTAAAGTACACTCGATATAACACAATAAAATTGTATTTCATTCATAATAACACAAATTCACACCATTTCACAAAACATAGTTCTCATCATCTGACCCATTGGATATCCAGCGGTTTAAGGCTACTCCAAGCATCAATGTGGACAACTTTAACCTATAACAAAAACATACCATTACATCCTGTAACTATTAGTATACATAAATAATGTCCAACATCCTAAATACTATAGATGATATAGACACTACGACGCTAGCGAACTCAATAGAGTGCAATGTTCAAGACCTATCTAATGAACTTAATTTGAATGCGACAGATCTCACCGTGATAGCACAAAACATTAGAAGTATATATCGCAACCTCGATGATTTTGAAGTGATGCTTACCGGTCTCAATTTCTGTGTTGATGTAACTGTATTAACGGAATGTCGTCTGGACAAAAATAAACAACTTCCTCAAATCAAGAATTATACAGCGACTGCAACTTCATTCAGCCAAAATCAAAACGATGGAGTTGTTGTGTATGTAAAAGCTGACCTCGGGGCTCATTCTAGAGAAATTAAACTAAAACACGCAACTTGCATCCAGACCACCGTTTCTAGCAATGTTGTCCTGGGAATCTATCGATCACCCTCACAAAGTAATGCTAGTGATTTTATTGACTCATTAAATTCCCACTTGGAATCGATTAAGACCTCAAATAGCATAATTATCACAGGGGATATAAACATTAATCTTATTCCTAAATCTAGTGCAGCGCCAAATGAATTAAATAATAGAGTTAATTATCTTAACATGCTCTCTATGCATGGACTACTTCCGGGTCATACTCTGCCAACTAGACAACAAAGCTGTCTGGACCACTTCATCCTAAAAATCAGTAAAACTAAGTTTAGGGCTTCCATAGCAGTACTGAACACCACCATTACGGATCATTCTACGATTTTCCTTAGCTTAAATAAATCAAAACCCCCTAATCTAAGCCCGAAATCAATAACAATTACCGATTACGATAAAGTCTTTGAAAATGTGTCTAATGCAAACTTAGAAGCCCTTTTAAACTGTCAAGACCCAGAAGAAATGTCAGAGCAGCTAATAAGTAAGCTGAATGATGCATTAAATAGAGCTAAATCTGTAAAAACGATCTCTAATAAGAACCGTGCCATAAAACCATGGGTAACTCCAGGTATACTGCGTTGTATCAGAAACAGAAATAACTTACAACTTAAAATGAAGGCTGATCCACACAATGAGGTTTTGAAAATAACGTTTCTAAGATACCGTAATTATTGTAACAAGCTAATTAAACGACTTAAAAGAAAATACGAAAGAGATTTTATAGAGAAAGCAAGTAATAATAATAAAAGCCTATGGTCAGCAATAAAAACTGTTACTCACATTAAAAAAAGTAAGACGCAAAGCGGAGAACTACTTAATATAAGGCCATCTAATACTGAATCTGTAAATTTCATAAATGATTACTTTGCCAGAATAGGGAAATCACTTGCAGAAGAAATATCTATCAACAACACACACGATCATGACTTATCAACTTCATCTTCCCCTACATCGCTAATAAATTCGTTTGCTTTATTAGACACTGATCCCTATGAGGTCAGAACCATAATTATGTCTCTGAAAACGGACAGTGCCCCTGGCTGGGATAATATCCCAACAAAGCTTCTTAAAACATGTCTTCCCATTCTTGCCCCTGTCATAAGTCACTTGGCTAATCTGTGTTTTGGGACTGGCATCTTCCCAGCTACATTTAAAAAATCACTTGTTACTCCCGTGTATAAGAGTGGGAGGAGAGACGACGTTAGCAATTATAGACCGATATCAGTGCTACCTGCTATTTCCAAAGTGCTAGAAAAACTGATAAATATACGGCTTATGAACTATTTGAATAATAATAACATACTCTCCAATTCTCAGTATGGGTTTAGACAAAAAGTCTCAACAGAGGATGCAATAATATCGCTAACCTCATCAATTACGAATCAGTTGGATCAAGGCAGTAAGTGTCTCACTGTATTTATCGATCTAAAAAAAGCATTTGACACCGTTTCTCTTCCTCTCCTACAACACAAGCTTGAAGATATTGGCGTTAGAGGCACACAGTTAGACCTGATGACAAATTATCTGCAGGGGCGCACACAGAGGGTAAGAATGGGTGACATAAGTAGCGAGGACACTACTGTAACTTTTGGTGTCCCTCAAGGTAGCGTGCTAGGGCCAACACTATTCCTGATATATATTAATGCATTGACGAACCTCAACATAGACGGTGGTAAAGTTTTTTCCTTCGCAGACGACACGGCCATAGTATTCACTGGAAAAACCTGGAGCTCGGTGTTCGAAAAGGCGGAGTCAGGACTTGATATAGTTTCCAAATGGTTAAAACGTAATCTACTTACCTTGAATACTAGTAAAACTAACTATATATGTTTTACCATCAACAAAAGAACTCAGCCTGATAACAATCTCTCATTAAAAATACATGAATGTGACTACATGAACACCAAATCCTGCCGTTGCAATCCCCTAAAACGAATGGCCTCCATAAAATATCTGGGGGTAGTTTTGGATCAGCACCTTTCCTGGCACCCACACATAGATTATGTCACCGATAGGACAAGGAAACTAATATGGGTCTTTAAAACTCTACGACATATCACCTCCACTAGGCTATTAAAAAAGATCTATATTTCACTGGCCCAGTCGATATTAGGATACTGCATCTCAATCTGGGGGGGCTCAACTAAAACTAAATTCTTAACTGTAGAAAGAGGGCAACGAAGTCTCCTAAAAGTAATGCACTTTAAGTCCTTTTTATTTCCCAGCGTCGAACTATATCAAACGGCTGATGTACTAACAGTGCGCCAATTATATATTCTGGCAGCAACTTTAAAAGTTCATAAACATTTGAATTTTAATTCGGCACTAACACTGAGAAGGAGAAATGATAATGTCATTGTACCTCCCGTAAGTAAAACTACATTCGCAAAACGCCAATTCCCTTCTCAATCCAGTAATATCTACAACAAATTAAATAAAATCCTCAGCATTTATTCATTGTTACTACATGAGGCAAAAAGAAAACTCACTGCATGGTTAAAATCGAGCACTTACACGGACATAGAAACCTTTTTAAAAATATAACCCTGACTTGCAACATTCATGACCCCATAATACAATATTAAACCATAATACTTATTCAACATCACAATACAATAGGCATCCACACCTCACAACAGACCTACATAAACACACACACACACCCACACACACACACCCACACACACACACCCACACACACACACCCACACACACACACCCACACGCACACACGCACACACACGTACATTTAGAATGACTTGTACACGACACAGTCTTTTAAAAACACGTTAAACTTTTTGTAAATTAAGCAAGTATAATGTATCATTAATTGATTAATCAATTAATTTGACTTGATTGTAACTTTAAATTCATATTTTTATTTGTATACATTCTGAATCACGTAAAAGAAATGTAAGACAGCGTTAAGGAGGAGCGAACTATCCCAACACAGACAAATAATACTTGTCTACTGGGAGTGTTCAACCTGATGTACCCACTACAAATGTTGATTTAAGAAATAAAAATTATTATTATTATTATTATTATACAAATTGCTGGTTTTCCGGCTCCACACTGTTGAACCTTAATACCAGGTATTAAGGTTCACCCACACATAGGGCCGCGCGCACAACTGAGTTGAAATATCTATACACTAAGTAACTCCGGAGTACCTTATAGTAATACCGGAGATATGAACTTAAAATGCGAGAGATGGCGAGAACCTGCGTGGGTCAATGCACGAACCCCCATTACCACTCTGATAATGACACACGACAAAGGCAGAAGACGCCACCACCATTTCTTAATGTTTCAGACCAAGACGACAATTGAGGACCGCAATGACTACAAGGACGCGTGTCTGGACTTGGCCGATCAGCTGAAAGAACGCGGCGACGCGGCCGAGGTTGATCGGGCGAAGCTGGCGGCAATCGAGAAGCAAGTCTGCGCCAAGGCCTGCGAGAAGGCCAACCTCCAGAAGCTGTCCGCGCAGCAGGATGGAAAAGTCGCCGACCAGATGTGCAAGAGCGCGCAGCTCGATAGGGATTACCAAGTATAGTGATATTAGCGAGACGAGTTCGCGTATGTATTGGTAGGTACAGAGTACAGATTTTACGTTGGTCAAGTGTTCTGCGAAATTGAAAAGTGCACTGGTGTAAAAAGATCGGACAGTAGTGAGTCCGTACAGCGTGCTGCACTTGTAAACGCAACTCGCCACTGTCCTTGATAAATGTAAATCTTACTATTATATACACGAATGACTTGTCACGCTAATATCATAAGGTATCTTTTGATATTCGATATGTATAGATATTCTGTGGCCGAACTCCTATTTATTTCGATTTGATAATCCCATTCTGTTACCACATTTACGGACCTCGATACTTATCCAAACGTTATCCTTACGCCTACAGCGTAGCAAGTCTTTAAAATTGCTTCTGAAGGTTTGTACGTAAATATTAATTCATTTAAATTAATAATTTCTTTAAAAAAATGTTTAGGTTTACGATGGATATTTAGTAGCCGAGGCTTTCCATTCTCAGTTACAGGAAACACAAACAAGAGATAGAGCTTTCTTTAGTTAATTGGTCACTTGACTTCTTTCGTTTCAAATAGTTCAAGGAGGAGCAAGCCCGTCGCAAGTTGCAGGCGCTCGAAAGCGAGGTGGAATCGATGCGTGCGCTCACGCACGAGACCGAGCGGGCTCTGCGCAACGAGCTGTCCGCCCTTCGCGACCAGATCGATACCGTGTCGAGGGATCTCCTCACTCAGGAGGAGGAGAACAGCACTCTGAAGACCCAGGTATGGATACCATCTACGTGTCTATATAGTTAGCAGCCTCCAAGGAATTTCATATTCTAATTCCTTCTACTCCATTCCATTTCTTTTCTATTTGTTGCGGTTTGAAGTATCGCGGGTCCTTGTCTTCGGTTAATATTGGCGATGTACGGCTATTATTTTAATCTTATAGTCTGTATCAGCTAGTATATTTTATTTTGAAGCCATGAGCAAGTCACCTACCGGGAGTATGGAGCTCAAGTCCAGCCAGGAAATGGAAACCAACGCTCCATTTGGGTAGCCCCATTTTCCAATACTGGTAGATAAAAAAATACCGTCACGGCCCCTACCTGTTCAACCAGTGTCCAGGTCTTTAGCAGAAGACATTGTTCATCCTCGCTTCGCCAATGGAATTAGGAGGCACACCTTACGAGTGACGATCTCGTTGCGGTGCTGAAATTCGACTAGCCTCAAAGTACGAATACGGTCACCCATCCAGTTCCTGGACATTGCGAGCATTGCTTAACCTTGGTTATCGGTCCCGCAAGCACGTTGCCAATAGACCAGTGCCACTTCTTTTTAAATTAGTCGTATTAAAATTTCATAGCAATAATAACAATTCTCAGTTTTTGTAAGCGACGTTACTTAATCATCAGGCGTTCTCAATATAATTTTATGGAATTTATATTATTTTGTTTAAATCCAGTTAATTGGGGTTTGTATGTAATGCCTATGTGTTTATTACTTGGTTTTTAAAGAAATCCTTACACATGTTTAGCTAACTTACTGTACTTTTACGTATTGATAAGCAGTATTGGCACATATTGACTTCGCTTTGATTTGTAGTTCAATGTGTTTCTCGTATATTATACTTTTGCCATACGAATAAATAAATAAATTGTCACAGATTAGAAAAAAGTTACAAGTGTGTTTGCAGATTGACGAATTTGCCAAAGAGAAGGCAGAAATAGTTGAAGACCTGGATGGATGGATGCAAGGAAATATGCGATAAGCGCATGCAAGCCATGGCTGATGACCTCAAGAACAAATAGGAGCGGCTAAACCAGCTTAAAGCTAAGGTACCTAAATAGGCGCCAAAAAGGAGACTTTGTAAAATTTTATAAACACCTTTGCCTATGCGATTAGTAGTCGATGGAAAATTTATCTGAGACAGTATACTAACTTCCGTGAGAAAAATTATAAAATCCGTTCCGTAGTTTTGGCCTTAAGGAGTTACGTTATCAGTTATTTATGTATATCCAAATACGTTTACAAAATTTATCATTTCTGAACGCACAACGCAATGAAATTTATTTACCTACGTTAGGCAGGCAAAAAATGTTACATTTTGTTTTTTTTGAATTGATAACAAGATTATTTATACTGACCCAGTTTAATACTTCCTGGAGAGTATTATTTCATTCATCTAGTGTATGTGTTTTCCTGTCAACTTTAAATACTAGAGAAGTGTCGTCAGCAAAAAGTACACTAAAGTGACATTTGCCAATTTCTCTTTCTTTTTTATTTATAACTCAAGTTCGTCCTCTGTTCGGGGACCGCTCCGAGGAAATATTTAGTTTGGTGCCACCGTCACTTTTAAGCTATAACACCCTCCGATATTGGAATAGATTTCATCCAAATCATCTGGGTGCCAGGGTTCTAACTAACATACTAAATATGTGCATCGCGAGGCTATTTATCACGCATTTGCAAGATTTGGAATGAGCTCCTCTTCTTTCTACTACTCTACAAGTAGTTTTTCTAAAGACATGTCTACAGGTACCTCAAAGGCCGAAATCGCATCAGCTTTCCTTAAATATCCTGCACTAGACGATGGTAGCCACTTTGCAGCAGGTGAACCATTTGTCCGTGTACCTCCTGAGAAAAAAAGTATAGATCAATACAAACCATGACCACTGCTCCACAAAAATGTAATTAAAGAGAACACTGTGTTCATGGTTCGCCCGCCATAGTACATTCAATCGTCTATTTATTTTATATTAAATGACAGTTCGATAAATAAGGTTAACTTTTTTATCAGGTGCTAGACTGCCGCTGCAAGGTTCCAACGGACGCCACGGTGCAGGTGCAGCGGACGATCTCCCTCGCAGCACTCTGCAAATGCGCGTGTCAGCTTTAATATAAGTCCTACTTATAACTACAGTGTCTTTCATTAGTAAAACCTTTATTTTAGTCATTAGGCTACAGGATAATTACAGAATGTGAGTATGTATCCAAAATCCCAGTGAAATATATGGACAACGATGATGATAAAGTATCCAAGGCTGATATTTGTGTAGGAGTTTACTAGAAAATATATTATCTAGGATAACGTATGATTCTAGTGGATATCATTTAATCAAACAAATGTTTTAAAGATATTAGGTATATTGTAATCACTACATAGTATAAAACAAAGTCGCTTTCTCTGTCCCTATGTCCCTTTGTATGCTTAAATCTTTGAAACTACGCAACGGATTTTGATGCGGTTTTCAACAATACATAGAGTGATTCACGAGGAAGGTTTATAAGCAAGAAAAAAGGGTAAGTAGGGGTAAAGCAATTGTCCGCGAACGAAGTCGCGCCGGGTCCACTAGTAAGCAATATAATCCATTATAAAATGAGGTATTTATTTAAACAGCATTAGCTGAATTAAACAAGATTTTATAATACAAACAAAGTACCATAGGCAAACCACATTTATACAAAATTCTCACCAAATGTTAAGACACAATTATCGATCACATAATTCAATATTTATCCTTTAAAATGGGACAGTAGTATTACGTATGATTCAATAAATAAACAATGATATAAATAAATTAATCAATACAAAATATAAAGCAACAATAATACAATGCAAGTTTGTACTTAACTCTGTGCCGGCTCTGGAGCAAAAGTACCACCCAGTCTTTTGACTGGACCTTTTTACTATGTACCTTCTAGCCGGAAATGTCATTTTCTATTCTCATTTCCGGTCTCCTAAATTTACTGATAGATTGATTAGATGTTAATTTAATGTATTACAATACTTTGAACATTATTATAAATTTATTACATAATTAATTAAGGAAGTTTCTCATAAACAGTACTTAACTGAACAAAGACAAACAATCGTTCAGAAACACCACACTTCGTTCTGAAGTTGGTGAAATGTTTACGAAAGTATTTTGAAATATTAATTATTATTAATCACGATATTTAATACCAATTAAAACATACTAAAATACCTTATATCTAACACGGCCATACTGACAAGTACTTCGTCCCTGAAGTACCTATTTATATCAAACTTAGGACAAATTTCCATTTGTGAATCAAATAATAATGTAACATTTTGTGTCATTTACATTTACATTTATTTAAAACGACTTAAATTATTATACCACAAATAGGTAAGTTGACTACCAAATTCATTCAGAATTTCAGAATATAATAACTTCTTGCAATGCCACAAATAATTCAATCACAAACCAGCAAAGTATAAAAATCATATCAGTAATCAGCTTTTATAACCATTAAAATGTATTGCAGTTATTTTTATTGTGCACATTTGTAAATAACCAAATACTGGTCTGTACTTTCAAAGTCATTTGTCCCGTCATGCCAATTTCCTCACCAGTGCACCGGCACCACCGGTCTCACCGGAGAACCAGATTAGCATCGTCTATGGGACTAGCAAAACTTTTTTTATCAATGTAACCTTCAATGCTGAATTATTAAATATTATTCTCGAGATTTCAGAATTATAGCCAAGTTCAAATATAGTCATGAAGAATCGCATTACAATATTATTATTTGGTTTGAGTAGTGACCTGTAATGATGGCCCCATCACCGCCGCCCGTGATACAATGGCCAAACATCAGGATTACTACCTAGCACAGCTAAGTTTCGGTAGACGCATAGAGATGTTGGCAGCGTCACTGCTGCCCGGTGAAGGTCGTCTTGCCAACATCAAGCTAACTACCTAGACAGCAAAGTTCAGTATAAGCCTCCAGGTGTTGGCTGCAATCACCGCTGCCCGTGAAGCCAAAGCCACACCAAGCTAAATACCTAGCAGCAATATTCAGTAGTAGCCTTCCAGGTATGGTCCCATCACTGCTGCCCGAGAAATGGACTTAACCAAGCTCACTACCTAGCAGCAACGTTCAGTATAAGCATCCAGGTGCTGGCTGCAATCACCGCTGCCCGTGAAGCCAAAGCCACACCAAGCTTACTACCTAGCAGCCATATTGTAACACGGTTTCCCACAGCTGGATTCAAACAATCTATATAATCATGTCATAATTGGCATTTTTCAATTATAGAAAGTTCAAGTTATCATTTCACTTTTGCTTCTATTTATCGATTATTTACTTAATACATGTGACTGAATAACTGGTTGCATTTCAAAACTTGTACATAATTAGCATGATTTTCTATAAAATATTATACACAAAATTTCTTCAAATAATTACGAATGATGAAATAATTCAAACTAGCATAGCATCTTCAATAGCGTTGTTCTTATAGACCCACATCGCAATTTATACCTATAATATTTATCTATCACCAAAATATCAATTCAAATAATATTGGTTAATGAAATGGAATACATCACAGGTACAGAGACGATTTTTATAGTACCTTATTAGTAATTACTTCAATTTCTACTTGGACGGTAATCGAATCCACTGTGCTACTGAAATAGCATATTATTAACGATACGGTCAGCAGACAAGAAAATAGAAAATGTGAATCATGTTATTGTAGGTACATACGTTTTCAATTTGCTCGGCCAATTCTGACGTTTTATTTCGAGACTACTAGCGGTAGATAATCCGAATATAGTATATGGAAACAAAGGTAGGCAAACATTATTTTTAAATAAGGATTATTTATGATTTTTCTCAATTTCCTATCATGAACATTATGATTTAAGTAGCTAGTTGATTTAGGACCAAAAATTGTTAAACGTAATAAAGTATTATAACGGTACAACCTTGGATTATATCTACTGTGCCGACCCTATGTCATATAGAAATGATTTTAACCTCCTACAATTTTTTTTTTTTAAATCTTCCCGCGACTACTTTCACATGTCAAAACTACTTGATTAGTCTACATTGCCTATGATATCAATGCCGCCAACCAAAAAAAGCTGCGACGAACGAGGAAACATGCCGCCGGGGCATCGTGCTAGAAGTAAGTTTAATCTGAAATTACTAATCAAATCGCTACTTTCCCCACGTTATTGTTGATGTTATTATAGACTTAAATATATAAATAGAACACAATTAATAATTTTCATGAAAGTAATACATTAGCTGATTAACAAAGTCATTAATTATTTTGTGCAATTTTTTGTACATTGGTTTACCGTATCAAACGTTCGGTCGTTGATTATAATTGAATTTTTCTGTTGTTACTTTTAAAGCTTACTGAAAATGACATTCTTCAGAGTCTCAATGACTCAGAATATGATGCCGATGCCAGATGCCGTTTGCCTGGATGCAAGAAAAGAACTACCGCCAAATGCAGTACCTGCCTGTTAGCTCTTTGCCTAATTTAGACTCGTAATTGTTACAAAGCATTTATTTATTTATTTATACTTCATGCACAAACAGTACATTGGCGGACTTAAAGCTAAAATAGCATTATCTACCAGCCTACCAGGAGAGATAACAGTTGACAAAAGGTATGCGGTGCAGGAAGATTACTTACATGTAACATTTCATGAGTAGTATAACTTATTTCTGTTAAGTATAATTAAAGTTTCTAAAAGGTCTCACTAATGATAAGATCATATTTTTTAGTTATTATAAGTAAATTAGTTAGAATTTCGTCCAATTTTTGATATTTTTTTTTAATTATTTCTATTATTAATCTTTAAATGTTTAATTATGTTTTTTTTATTATTTTCTTTGCAACGTTAAGACCTAATGTTCAATATTTTGTACAAAAGATAGAACGATGTAAGTTAACCAAAATGGCCCTTAGACACCTAGTATTACGGTAAATATACTCCCAAAATCCTAATAGGCATAGCTTGAATTTTATGAAGTTTTAGGTCTCTGGGTCTGACAGCAATAATTCAATTTGTGCCCAATTCTGTACAGCGGGTTTTTACTACTACCTTGTTAAATTTTTCGGCTGGGTGACTCACCTTGTAAAATAGCTACCAAGCTACTCGTGAGTTATGGGTAAATTCGGGAATTTTAAACGAAAATTTAAGTATTTACGGGATATAACGTAAAAAGAAAATTTACAATGAATTGTGTCTAAATAAGAAGGTTCGTAATATTCAACTGATGTATCCTTTGTGGGGCCAAAGGTACCTACTGAAATAAGATTTTGACCAATAAGCATTTAGGTAATCGATAATCCAATATTAATAATAATTTAAACCTATATTAAATTTTAGTGATTTCTAAAGATATGCAACATGTTGCAACATGTTAAGGACAATTGTTAAAACAACTTTCATTGGAAACTGTGGAGCAGAACCTTCGAAAAATTGTCTCATAAACATCAACTTAAACATAGTTCAATGTTGGAAGGTGGTATCTACAACATTTCCATCCAGTCAATGATTTTAATATTTTCCAATGTGGGTAACCGGTATGTTACGTTTACATAACATAACATAAAGCTGCCTATCATATAAATATACCCATCAAAATTTACGGGAATATAAAGTTTCCGATGTTCTTTAACTAAATATTTTTAAAACTTAGCAAGTTTTTATCGGTCAACCGCACAAAATTTAATTTTTTTTTTCGTCTAACTACCAATAAGAAAAATTGTTTGAAACATTTTACTTTCGTTAACGTAGTTTTTGGCATGGAAAAGAAGGTTAAACAATTATGATGTGGTCTTTCTTTGCTAATTGAGGATGCTATTCTCACATAAATGTTTTGCATTTCTAAAAATATTATAATAAAAGCGGCGTTATATATCTCGATGTAGTGACGCTCGACGTGCAAGAAACAATTCGTGATTCCAAATGTCCAGGATTTGTGCCATAGTAGATGCAGAAGTCACCGACATAGTTTCCACGAGTTTCAAAACTAAAGTGGCAGTGGGCAGGCCACAAAATTTCATAGGACCGATGGCCGATGAGGCACAAAGGTCTTCGAATGGGGATCACGTACCGGAAATTATAGTGCAAAACAGCCCCAGGAGGTAGACTGAGCTGGTGGACCAAGCCGATCGTTGCGGAAGGCCCCCTGGCGGAGTATGTCCAGCAGTAGATGTCCTGGCGTCCGAGATGTTCAGATACAGAACCGGTCGGGGTGTTGCCTGTCATGGCAGCTTTGGTGATGCTGTTCCGGTGACGATTTCAACCAGGATCTGCGAAGCTCTTGACAGCGATGGGCCGCGAAGACGGCACAGCACATTTCCTTTGGTTTTTCGGTCTCTCGATCCCTCCGACGTCGATTGGTCGTTCCAAACACCGTCGTCGTGGATTTGCAAGATGCCTCGTGGAATGGTCTCGTCCATTACGCAGAATCTGAAAAATAGTGATTTTAATATCGATATCAAGAGTTAACGAATCCCACTTCTGATGTCAGCTTTAATATAAGTCCTACTTATAACTACAGTGTCTTTCATTAGTAAAACCTTTATTTTAGTCATTAGGCTACAGGATAATTACAGAATGTGAGTATGTATCCAAAATCCCAGTGAAATATATGGACAACGATGATGATAAAGTATCCAAGGCTGATATTTGTGTAGGAGTTTACTAGAAAATATATTATCTAGGATAACGTATGATTCTAGTGGATATCATTTAATCAAACAAATGTTTTAAAGATATTAGGTATATTGTAATAAGCAATATAATCCATTATAAAATGAGGTATTTATTTAAACAGCATTAGCTGAATTAAACAAGATTTTATAATACAAACAAAGTACCATAGGCAAACCACATTTATACAAAATTCTCACCAAATGTTAAGACACAATTATCGATCACATAATTCAATATTTATCCTTTAAAATGGGACAGTAGTATTACGTATGATTCAATAAATAAACAATGATATAAATAAATTAATCAATACAAAATATAAAGCAACAATAATACAATGCAAGTTTGTACTTAACTCTGTGCCGGCTCTGGAGCAAAAGTACCACCCAGTCTTTTGACTGGACCTTTATACTACCTTCTAGCCGGAAATGTCATTTTCTATTCTCATTTCCGGTCTCCTAAATTTACTGATAGATTGATTAGATGTTAATTTAATGTATTACAATACTTTGAACATTATTATAAATTTATTACATAATTAATTAAGGAAGTTTCTCATAAACAGTACTTAACTGAACAAAGACAAACAATCGTTCAGAAACACCACACTTCGTTCTGAAGTTGGTGAAATGTTTACGAAAGTATTTTGAAATATTAATTATTATTAATCACGATATTTAATACCAATTAAAACATACTAAAATACCTTATATCTAACACGCGCCTGAGGACAAACTTGTTGTGAATATAAATATTTTTGTATTAACTAGATATATTCTAAGATGACCGGCTCTGTTTGGTATTGTCTGTCACGGTCTGGCCGTTGTCGGCGTGGGGTGGATGTGCTCCGGTCCTGGGGTGGCCAACATGTCATTGTGTGTTTCCGTCCTACTTTCCTACCCTCTCCACTTTGAAGATTGAAAGAGATATAAATGTAATGTCCTGCTCAATAAAAAATTTAGAATTTTGATAGTTATACATTCCACTTAAAATATGTCTACCAGTGGCCTGCCGTGAAGTAATTTATTTCTTTGTTTAGCTGCATGCTACATAATAATACAATGATAGTCAAATTAAAGACGAACAACCAATTAAATGGATACCAGATCCTAAATCCAGATTAGAGAGATAGAATTTAACCAGTTAATAGTTAGCGAATCAGCACGTTTCTGTTGTAAACACTTTTGACGAGCTTTGCCCCACTTATTCCCACCGCTGCAACTCCTGTGTAGCCAGAATCTACAGCGGCGACCACACACAGGTCCTGAGTTTTGACACTCAGGCGCGCTCGAGGACAAGCTAATACTGTCATGGAACCATATGTTGCCCTATGTAGCCCTATGTTGTGCTATGCTTTAAAGTCTAAACTTACACAAAATTACACAGCATTTCGCATCTCCAGAAAACTGTCTCCAAGCCAATATAGATTTACAAAATTCATGTTGTCGATATTTCCATGGCAGTGGGTATTGCCGACGTGTGCGGACCTCGCTGTGATGAGACCTGTGCCAGGCGAGTCTGACCCTTACGGCTGGGAGGAACGTGCGATCCAGCGCAAAGCTGAGGAGATGGCGATTAAAATTGCGGAGAAGATGTTCGAGACCAAGGCCCAGGAGCTGGCGCAGAAGGCCCTCGCCATCGCCAGCACCAAGCCAGTACCCTGCAAGTGCGGAGAGACTCCTTCGGACGGTACTCCTTCGCAGGATAGGAAAGGTAAACAAGGCATCTAATATCCTTAGTTGAGCAAAATAAAAGGCCGGCAATTCGGCACCACCCACAGGCTCTATTATAGATATATCCCTATTATAAAACAATGCTTCACTAATTTAATTAACCATTTTAGTTCGAAGTCTATCGTAATAATGTTAATCAATACCTAGAGTTTTTAGCAACATTGGGCACGCGGCAGATAAATTACGTTAAGGACAATTTTAGTCCGATCCAGAGTCTTTCCGATTGGGACGATGCCAAATTGGTGTCGTTTTAGGTTAACAAAACACTGATCCGTTTGTTATCCGCCAAAGAAAGGCCATTTCCACTAGCTCCGACAATCCGGTATTGACCAACAACCTACAGCTTCTATGCGTTAACCTATCGTCGAATTTGAACTTCGAGGCGAGAACAAAAGATTTGTATTGAAATTGTTTAGTGACGTACCTACTACGAATTACGTAGCCTTTTGACGTATGTATATAACCTTTGTCCTTATTAAAGTGACAATGCAATTACGGAGCAGCCTTTTCGTTACATGAAACCTTAGTGGTTGAATCGTTGTTGTAATGTGCGACAGTTACCGCTTTCCATTAGGTGGCCTGTCTGCTTGTTTATCATAGTTACAAACGATCAGAACGGTTATTTCACCTATCGTCCGCTCATGTTATGCTCCAAGGCGCAAACTGAATCCTTACTCAATATTTATTTTTCACTCAGACAAGGGTGCAGCCACGTATATGTGCGCGGTGGAGCCGCGCTGGGGCAACCAGCCACAGAGCAAAGAAGCACAGAGCCCTCAAAGCCCCCAGACCAGCTCCGGGAGCGGGACCCAATGGCGACGCACCTCGCGCGATATCATGCTCCTGCGCGCCGAGCTAAGGAACCTAAAGAGGGTCGGTCGATTCATACTGTTTTATTTGATTGTGGCGCCTGCGAATGCGATTTTACCATTAAACTTTCTTTTGAAGCAAGATAGCAATAGGATAGTCAGTGTTAAAATAAATTGCCAAGCACTTCAGCGGGTTTAATTCATAGATTTCAAGTTGAAGTCAGTAGCGTTTGCAATCCTATTCCTATCTTATGTTGATGTAATACGTCACTATACCCCTACTCGTACCGCTCCGTAAGAACCTGGGGCCCTACATCCTAACTTTGCGATAGCGTAAAGAGTTAGGCGATAGGACCTACATTTGAGGCTAGATCTGTAATTTCATGAAACTAACATGACATGGAGCAGTTTTACCATTGGAGCGAACCAGCACGTTTTTTGTTTAAACACTTGTCACCGATTTGCGGCGGGGGGGGAAGGTAAGCGTCACTGAATAGGCGACCCCCGGCGTGGTTGAATGCCATTGGCTGACGCACGGTTGACGCAGTCTAAGCTGTTCTCAATGGCCAAACCATTGTTGACTTGCCTAGTTAAGTGACAGCAGTAGCAGAAGCTTGATGTAAATGTAGCGCCATGCGCCTCAACCACCTCAACCACTTTGTACACTTTCGTATACATATAAATATATCGTTTTGCTAATAATTGCTACTGATTATGTTGAATGATAGGTTTACATAAATTAATAAACGTTTGAAATTGGAAATTTCGGTAACTTCAAAAAGGAGTCCTCAAGTCTACCTGTGTGTGACTAATAGGGAGGTGTGTGTATATTTCATTAAATATAATTGGTATCCAATTTGCATTGAAATCAAAGAATTTTAAGTAATATTTTTCGTGTACAAGCACGTCTTGATAGATTGATATCTATAAATATAAAAATCAATAGTGTGCGTTAGTCTCGCTAAAAAACAGATCAGCTGGACCGATTTGAAAAAATATTTTTTGTTTTGTTCACTATAATAATACAGGGGTGGTTTAAACGCAAAGAAAAAGAGTATATGTGTAGGGTTGTTGTAGGGTGGATGTAGGGTAAGTGTAGGGTAGCTGTAGAGTTGGGATAGGCTAGGTGTAAAGTACTTTTAGGGTAGGAGTAGGATATAGTAGGGGTAGGATAGAACTAGGGTAGTGGTAGGGTAGGGTAGAGTAGGGGTAGGACAACACGCGAACTAAATCGCGCCTGTCTAACATTAATAAAAGTTATACGGAATCTTACTTCAATCTATTTTTTTCTTTTTGTTCTTTTATGTAGAAAAATGCAGGAAAATGTTCGGTCCCTATTTTTTGCCCAATCCAAGCAATACCTTTTGGAATTTCACGTCTTTCGTTACACTGATTTTTGATGTTCGTAGTATAAGCTGTCAAAGTCAAACGGTATTTCTTAGTTTGGACGAAAACACACAAACCACGATTTGACACAACTATCAATAATATATTTTCTCTATTATTAGGAAATGCAAAATAACCAAAATTTCAAAGAGGTCTCGGATCCTGGAATTTTTTAAATGGCAAATCGTGCTACGGTTAGTATGATAAGATTTTCTATAATTAATATTCTACCTACCTACTTGCTGAGTGGATGAACCAATTTCGGCAAGGTAATTTTTTTTTCTGTCACTGGATACCTAAAACACAATAAAAAAAACTAATTGCGGATAGTGTTAGCTTCAGTGCTTTGTTTAATTAAAAAGCAAGAAATGAGCAGATTGTTGTACTTACATCTGCTAAGGTCTTCCATACAGTCAATCTTGGTCGTTGTCCGGTCCACTCATCCCTCTTTATTTAACCGATTTTGAATATTTTCGCGTCCTAGCCCGTTTCCTGCAGGTGTTATCACCCCCTTTCCTACAAATCCCTGGGGCCTGAAACCCGACCGAACCAGTGCAGAAGAGTATTCGAAAGTGACTGATATTTTTAAAGTAAGTCTGCCGCGGGTATGCTCGTTACTCATCGTCATCATCATCATCATCTCGGCGTTAAATCCCGGTTGCGCCCCCGCGCTAAACGCGGGTGCCCGGGGTCCGCCTTCCTGCTATTTCTAGTCCACTTTGGTCTTCGGCATCCTTCATAGTGAGTCCGTTGGCACTCATGTCCATTTATTCTGGCGAAATTTGGAAATATATGTAATTTTTATATTGTTTTATATACAATCAAAAATTTAGGAATTCTCCAAATTGGAGATTCTTTTCATAGAATTATATTATTTAGGCGTAAAAGGCCAGACATCTGTTCCCCACATAATTTGCCGCTCTGCGCAAGACGTGGCCATACCATCGAAGGCGACACTCTTGTATCTTATCTGCGATGTCACGGACACGAAGGCTACCGCGGATGTGGGCGCTCCGCACGCGGTCTTTGCGGGAAACCCTACACATCCACCGCAGCATCTTCATTTCCGTGACTCGCAACTCCTGCTTGTGTCGGTCTAGTAGAGGCCAAGTCTCGCTGCCGCATAAGTGAACAGGTCTAATAATGCTCTTGTAGACCTGTCCCTTCAGTTTAATCGGCATCTTGGGGTCACAAATGACAGCCGTCACCTCCCGCCATTTGGCCCAAGCCGCAGATATTCGGGCTTTGTGTTAGACTAAATGAGAACGCAACCATTACATAGATACTAATGTTGGCAACGCTCGCTGTCATGTTGGCAGCACGTTATTATGTTCTTTTTTCGTATTACTGTGTATCCTTCATTTTGTTCGTTCTGTTGTTCGAGTTTACAATATACGTTTGGTATTTATTACAATCCGATATTTCATTGATTATAACCACGTTAAATCCTTCATGGTAGCAGAGCGTGGTTACCGAAAGTCAATAACAGTATTATCGCAGTTAAAAGTAATAAGAAGAAAACCGGCCGGCGTATTTGTACCGGGATAAAAATAAAATTTTTGAGGTTACCGTTGCGGTGTGCTCAGATGAAGAGGATGTCCAATCAAGGCAATTCAATGGGCAATTTTCATATAGAAAGACTTATTGGTCGCGATAATTATGCGAGCTGGAAATTCGCAGTTGAAGCATATCTTCATTTAGACGATTTATGGAGCTGTGTCCAAGGTACCAACATCGATGAAAGAAAAGAAACGAAGGCAAGATCCAAATTAATATTATTGCTAGATCCGATTAACTACGTGCATGTTCAAAGTGCGACTACATGCAAAGAAGTCTGGGACAATTTACAACAGGCATTTGATGACAGCGGATTATATAGAAAAGTGGCCTTGTTGAAGGACCTTATCACAACAACGTTGGAAGGTTCTCGAAGCGTCGATGATTATGTAAACAAAATTATGTCTACCGCCCATAAGCTCAGGAATATAAAGTTCAACATTGATGACGAATGGCTGGGTACGCTAATGTTGGCTGGCCTGCCTGAAAATTATAAGCCGATGATAATGGGTCTGGAAAGCTCGGGAATAAAAATAAGCGCAGATGCTATAAAAACAAAACTCCTGCAGGAAGTTCAATGCTCAGATAGTACAGCATTCTACACTAGGAAGACGGCCAATGGGCATCACAATGGAACTAAAGCTCAGACTAAAGGGCCCCGTTGTTTTAATTGCAATAAGCATGGACACTTTGCCAAGAATTGTCGTGCTCCGAAAAAGAAGAATAATACAGTAAAACAAGAAGAAAATAAAAGCTATGTTGCAGCTTTTTCCGCATCTTCTCAGACCATGGATCGGGATCTTTGGTATGTGGACTCAGGTGCCTCCATGCACATGACCAATCGACGCGACTGGATGTATGATGAGACTAGTCCACCGATACCCTCCATAACTGTTGCCAGCAAATCATCACTCGCTGTGGAAAGTATGGGAAATATCAATTTGTTGTTAGGTAATGAACAATCAAAAATACAGGTGAGAGAAGTTCTTTACATACCTAAACTTGCTGCTAATCTCTTATCAGTCAGTGCAATTGTTAAAAATGGCTGTAAAGTGAATTTCAAAGACAAATTTTGTGAAATTTATGATCAGAGAGATAATTTTTTGTGTTCAGCTCCGTTGGTAAACAACCTGTACCAGTTAAACACACATAGAGAAATCTTTTCTAACCTGTCATGCACTAATAATTTAAATGATGTTGTTCTGTGGCATAGACGCATGGGACACCTGAATTTTTCAGATGTTAGCAAGTTACCAGAGTATGTGGAAGGAGTTAATCCGTTCCCTGATAAATATAAAGGAGATATTACATGTACCACTTGCCTCGAAGGTAAACAGAGCAGACTGCCTTTCAATAATATTGGTTCAAGAGCTTCTCATCCACTGCAGCTTATCCACACAGATTTATGTGGACCGATGGAACAAGTTTCACTGGGAGGTATGAAATATTTTGTTACCTTTATATATGACTTTACTAGAAAAGTACATGTTTATCTTTTGAAAGATAAATTAAGTGTGCTGGCAGTATTCAAAGATTACAAAAGTAAAGTAGAAAATGAACTTCAGAGAAAAATAATAATTCTGCGGTCCGACAATGGAACAGAATACTGTAACAAAGACTTTGATGGTTATTTAAGTATGCATGGCATTGAACATCAGACAAGTACCCCGTATTCGCCTCAGCAGAATGGCCTTGCCGAAAGGATGAATAGGACACTTGTAGAAAGGGCCAAATGTATGTTGTTTGATGCTCGTTTATCAAAACAATTTTGGGGTGAGGCGCTAGCTACAGCAGCTTATATTATTAATAGATCACCCACGAGATGTATAAGTGGCAAAACTCCAATGGAGATGTGGTCAGGTAAGAAACCTAATTTATCAAACATAAAGATTTTTGGTTCTGAGGTTATGGCTCAAGTACCTAAAGAAAGACGCCAAAAATGGGACTCTAAATCTAGAAAACTTATATTTGTAGGCTACTGTGAATCTAGCAAGGGGTATCGGCTACTTGACCCAAACAATAATAAGATTGTAAAAAGCAGAGATGTGATATTTTTGGAAAATGTTCAAAAATATGATAATAATGTATACTTACCTTGTTCGTCGGACAGTACTCCTCAAATGCAGCCCTTCGAACAACCCTGCAAAGTAGTTCCAGGAAAAGATAAGGACAGTGATGACTACCTGTCTGGAGACAATGGTGATACAACCTACATACCTGAGGAACCTGTAGATCTGCCGACATCTTCATATAATTTACGTTCACGCAGACCAGTCCAGTATGTAAAGAGGGATGATCATGATGTGAGTTACTTTTGTCCTGTATTAGATTTAAATGACCCTCAGACGCTTGACGAAGCTCTATCATCTCCACATGCTGATCAGTGGAAGAAAGCCATGCAGGAGGAATATGATTCCTTATTAAAGAATAATACTTGGTCACTGGTGGATCTGCCGTCAGATAAAATAACCTTGCCATGTAAATGGGTATTTAAGGCTAAAACCAATGAGAAAGGAAACATCACTCGTTTTAAAGCAAGGTTGGTTGTAAAGGGATGTGCGCAGAGAAAAGGAAATGATTATGATGAGGTTTATGCTCCTGTAGTTAGATATACTTCAGTTCGCTTCTTGCTCGCTCTGGCTGCTAAGTATAACCTAGAAATGACTCAGATGGATGCCATAAGTGCATTTTTGCAGGGTGACATTGATGCTGAAATTTACATGTCACAACCTGAAAGCTTTGAATTAAATGCTCAGGTTTGTCGTCTACATAAGTCTATCTATGGGCTCAAGCAAGCAAGCCGTCAATGGAACTTAAAACTGAACAAAGTTATACTTAAAATTGGTTTGGAAAGATCAAGGGTTGATCCATGCATATATTACATAGTAAATGAATCTAAAATGATATTAATAGCAATATGGGTGGATGATTTCATGATTTTTACAAATGATAAGAAAAATGCTACAGATATCAAAGAGAAACTGAAAATGGAGTTCTGTATGACAGATCTGGGTGAGATAAAGCAGTGTATTGGCATGAATATAAATAGGAATCGTGAGGCAGGTATGGTCATGATAAACCAAGAAAAGTATATTAACCTAGTGCTGGAAAGGTTTGGCATGTCCGAGTGCAAACCAGTGCGCACTCCGATAGAGGTTAATATAAAATTTACTAAGAAATCTGAGAATGAAGATAGCAATTTCCCATACAGGGCAGCGGTGGGATGTCTTTTATATCTGGCACAGGTCACACAACCTGATATCATGTATGCGGTGAATAAACTGAGTCAGTACTGTAATGATCCGGGCATTCAACATTGGCTTGGAGTAAAAAGGGTCATGAGATATCTTCAAGGAACCAAGGATCTAAACTTATGCTATGTCAAAGATAACTCCAGCGAAATAACTGGGTATTGCGATGCCGACTGGGCTGGTGACCCACTAGATAGAAGATCGTGTACTGGTTACACATTTATTTTTCAGAACGCTAGTATTTGTTGGAACTCGTGCAAACAGCAGACTGTAGCCCTCTCTACAGCCGAGGCTGAATATATGGCAATGGCATCGGCCACCCAGGAGGCCTTGTGGCTTCGGCAACTGCAAGATGAACTCGGCCAAGGTTCGGAAAGTGCATTAGTTATATACAGTGATAATCAAAGTGCAATCAAACTGGCTTCGACAGACTGTTATAAGCCTAAGACTAAACACATTAATATTAAGTTACATTTTCTCAGAGAAAATATCATTAATTCTAAAATTAAATTCATATTTGTGAATGGTTGTAATATGGTGGCAGATAATTTAACTAAAGGTGTTACACTTGAAAAACATTTGTTTTGTATAAGTAAAATGGGTTTGCGTTCTGGAGGGAGTGTTAGACTAAATGAGAACGCAACCATTACATAGATACTAATGTTGGCAACGCTCGCTGTCATGTTGGCAGCACGTTATTATGTTCTTTTTTCGTATTACTGTGTATCCTTCATTTTGTTCGTTCTGTTGTTCGAGTTTACAATATACGTTTGGTATTTATTACAATCCGATATTTCATTGATTATAACCACGTTAAATCCTTCACTTTGACATCGCTGTCGATGTCACCAGTTGCGCTTAGTACCCCGACCCCAGGTATCTGGCCTGATCCGTTCGTTTGACCTCCTCTCACCTATGCGGATGGGTAGGGGGTGGGGGGGGGGGGTTACTATCTCCATCAATTCTTTTAACAAGTCATCGTAGCACTTCTTTTACGGAGGCGTGGCCAGAATTGCAGCTTAGAGCACATCAAGCATAACTTGGTCTAGATACACCTATGTTGATCGGGGAGGGATTCTTCATCAACATATCATCTTAGCATCTATTCTGGCTTGTGTCAGGGTCTGCTCTCCTACTTTTCCTGCTTATGCCTGCTAACCAGTGCGATATCATCAGCATATTCCATGAACTATAGTGGCGTTTTCGAAATTTCGGCTGATAAAGCATCCAGCACAATGCAGAACAGTAAAGGGCTAAGGACAGAACCCCGCCGATCACTGCTCCAATAGGGAAGACTCAACGATACTCACATTACGAGTACACGAACACAAGGTTGGCAAGCATCCACACATAGATGGCGCTAACAATCCTACATCGCGCTAGAGAAATGTGCCAACTTCCACGGCATAAATACAACTTCCGATGATCAACTGTCGGACCCTTGGTCCCCTGGTCACAACACCCGGCCAGGTGGGTAATTACCCTTTTCTCCCTTCTCACCATCTTCGCTTGCCAACATTGGCGGCTACCATTATCCCTGCACCGCCAAAATAGTAATCGGGATTCAGTATGGACTATGATGGTTTTAACAACGGACCCAGCCGGTCCTGGTACTGGATAATTCTAGTGTACGCCTCGGATACAGATTGTTACCTTAGATTGAGCCGGCTCATAAGTTTGATACCTCTATAAATACTACATGACTGTACACTGCTCCTTTCTTTATAAATAGGCGTAATAATGTTAATGCGCTACACGTCAGGTATAAACCCCATGGCTGTGATTACGTTCAATAGCTAATAAGCAGAAGTATGCCCCAGGTCTCCAGTGTTATCCAGGTTTCTTTCACTATAATTTCCTATTTTTAGATTTTCCGTTTTTCTTGCTGGGCTTTCAAACCAAGGTTTGCAGGATGCTATGGTAGTGGCTCATACTTATTACCCTTGATGGATTCTTGTCTGAAATAGCAGCACCAACGGCCTTTAATCGAGAATGCATTTGTAAGCAAAACGCCGTCTTTGTCTATTATGGAAACACACTTCGATACATCTAAACCGGTTCGACTTTTCGACTTTTCCAGCTCATTTTCTACCTACGGTAGAATACACGTGTCTTCTTGTTGTAAGCTGTGGGACATCCGAATAAAAATAAAATAATTTTCCATTGTTTTCAGGAGTTCAGTGAAGACAGGGTTACTAAAGATACTGACCGATCATTACATATCAAAGACTCAAGAACAAAGAGGTCCAAAGCAAATGAAAAGAGTCAAGAAAAATTATTTCGATGCTATTAAAAACTTCTCCAAAAACGTGAATAAGATACCTGTCATTCATTGTGGTAAAAATTATAAAAAACAATCCTTTGCTGTTAACATGTGTCTATGCAGCATCGGAGATCAAAGCACTGTAAAATTACAGGAAAGCGAAACTGAAAAAGCAGCGTTGAATGCAGTAGAAGGAAGCCTTGGCTTAATGATAAGAGGATCAAATGATAATACACCGCAATTATCCAGCACTGAACAAACCAAAATAACCCTTATTTCACCAAACACAAACAATGACACCTCAACCAGTTGTAACATTACAGTGTCTTGTCACAAGGATGGAGCGTGTTTTCACAAGGAACCCTCAAATAAATCAATAGATGAACTTCTGAAAACTTTAGTTAAGCGGAACACTGATCTAGAGTCTCCGTCTGTTGTTATACCTCTAAAAAGTGATATCCCAAAATTAACTTGTCAAATATCTACTATAACACATGCGAACATAGATACAACTAGTTGCTATTTGCCTGCTCCATCACTCTCTTTAAATACAAACGCAAGTTCTAATAACCATTACTCTCCTTATAACTCAATTAAATATGTTGATGATTCTCAGCGTGAGCAAGCTTCCAACAAATCAACAATTTATAAAAATATATCCAGTCAACCAGTCGATGACCGCATGTTACCAATATCTACACCTTCCGAATATATGGGAGCAATTAATCTGGATAAAAGTAACGAAAATTTTTGTAAATGTGTAATCGGTAAAGTTACAGAAGTTAGTCCTGGGTTTCAACATTTATGTAAATGTCCTCTGCAGACTATTGGTGTTTTTAATATGAATAGTGAGAATCCTCGCAATCCTAAGAATGCTTTTCAAACAGAAATTGGAAAAATGAACAGAGTCAGCAAATCGCCAATATCAATTAATGGTAGCCCGATTTCGCAATCGCCAATTATTAGCCCAGTCATTCGCAATTGCACTCCTGAAATCGGAAGAATCCATAAAAGTAGTAAATCTCCAAATTCTACAAAAGGTAGACCGAATATAAGTAGCGAAAGGAAATCATTGAGTAGTACGAGCCCTGGTCGTAGTAATGAGGTAGATACTGTAAAAATGGGAACTAGCGTTATGAAACATACCAAAGGACAGAATACGGATCCTATTCCGGGTTTAAATCAAATAGAGAACTAGTCTCATGATTGTGATTACCGAATTGAATTTTTAGGTGTTACATTGACAAACACAGACGTGCAAGATAAAATTGGCAATGCAACTAAAGGCAAAACAATAACTAAAGGATACACGAAAGTAGAAAAACCTGTTCCCGATATAAGAGTTACTGGAACAAATTTTACAGACATAAATGATACAAGAAATAATAATGTGGATTTAGGCAATAAAAAGCCAGAGAAGCTTCATACATTTATGAATGATGTAGTTATCGATAAAGCTATATCTGCGAGCTCTGGAGTCGGAAAGGATACTTGTGTTTGATGTATTTCTCAAGAAGATACAGAAGAGTTAGAACGAAATGCATTTTATTTATTAGAAACACATTTAAGGGAAACTCTAGGTGATTTAAAAACTGATTGCCGGTCATCATGTTTAGATGAGGCAGATAAAAACAAATTGTTTGCAAGTCTAACTGAAAAAATAAAGCATGTTATATCTGAAGGTACTATGAAAGTTAAATGTAAATGTTCTGAAGAATTACATTTGGAGGGAAGCTGGAATAGAGCAGTGACTTTATTACAAGAATATTTGAAAATAAAAATTAACCGCGTCAAATGTTCGTGTGATTCCCCAACCGAACATGAAACTATTTTATCTGAACTGACTACAAAAGTGTATGATTTAATACAAAGTGACATCCTACGATTAAAAGAAATTTGCAAATGTAAAAATCTAGGGCAGCCCCCACAATTAAATTTCCTTCCAGATATTTCAAAAACAAATTATACAGATAGCAAACTTGATAGAAATGTAGAGACATCAAACGACAAATGTGGAGTAATCTCAATAGACAAAAGTGGACAAATTACAAACGCAACCGTAAATTTTGTGCAAACTTCGTTTCATACAAAAGCTTATGATAATGTACAAAGTAAATCTTGTGCTGTCATTGATAAAGATAATAAAGCCGTAGAAACAGGGACACCGAATGATCTTGTGTGTTACGATCAGATTGTAAGTCTGTACAAAACAATGTTGGATAATACCGAAATAGTAAATAAGAGTGATGACTTTATAAATTCTAACAGACCGGAAGAACAGTCTAAAGAAAAGAGTGTACTCTGTGAACTTTCAAAACTAGAAAATAAATTGCCTAACAAAGAAGTGCTTTATCCATATATAGGATACACTATAAATTGTTCTTGCGATCACAAACTTCCAGCGTGTATATGTTCTAAATCAAACGTAATTGAAAATAATTTAAAAATAAGTAGTCTCTGGGATACTTTGACTACACCTAACATGAAAAACAAACTGACTTACATCATGGATAAAGTAAATAAAAATGAGGTCGAACAACAAACAATAAACTCTGCTTTAGATCTCAAACAAGATACAGATACTAGCGAACAGACATTATGTGATGAAACCGATATTGAAGATACTAAAAGTTCCTCAACGAAAAATTGTAATAGTTCAAAAAATATTATAATTCTAAATAAGGACATAAGTTGTGAGACTCAGTTAAATAATACCGGATCACAGCTTAATGAAAGCACATCGCTTGTTGCTCAAAAACATGTACATTTTCCTAAAGCTACTCACATGAAGCAAGTGAAAAGCGAAAGTTTTGCCACGACTAAAGATGTGCTGATCGCATCAGATCAAGAATGTGTCTGCGAAACTGTACCTATGTGTCATGTAAAATTGTTAATGGAAAATATTGAATCTAAACTTGCTAATTCAGAATGCATTTGTGATTCAATGAGTAGTAAAGTATGTCCAATTCATTCACATTGAATATATGGTTTATTTTATTATATGATAAAATAATTTACATTTATAATAACAATATACACTAATACCTACATCTAAAATACCAAAAATATATACAGTAAAACATATAAAATATACTAAACTAAACCCTTATAAGATATAAATATTTTATTAACTAACTAAACTAAATTAAAAAAGATGTAAAAAACCAGGGCCACGCGGTAAGGTGCCCATCATGGCGGCGGCATTCCCGCGCTGGATGGCGATACTTAACCGCTGCGCGAGAAAGCTGCCGGCACGTGGGTCACCCGTCGCCTCCCTGAGCCGCTTACCAAGGTCCATGAAGAGCGAGTGTGCGCCCGGGCCCCACGGACCCAGTGTCTCGACACCAAATGCGACAAACTCGTATTGGGCGCCGAGACAACTGTACTTGCCCACCTTCGAGCGCTCTCGTATCTCAGCCGCCGCGCCGGCCCGTTTAGCGGTTGCCGGAAGATAGGTCGCAGCTAGTGTGTCGGCGCACGTGGCGTCCCACACCAGCGGGCGACCCATCCTCCATGGTATCATAGACATCCCGTCAGGTCTCTTGCCATCGTCCCGTGCAATGTGTTGAGGTTCCAGGATTGCGGGGACGTTGGCGCTGACGAGAGACCGTCGCAGGATGTCATTGATCGCGGCGTGACGGGAGAGGCGGCCAGCGCTCGAAGAACAGGCAAGCCCATGGTGACCGAGGCGGTCAACACTCGCTCCACAAGAAGCACAACTATGCTCGATACAAACCTCGGCTCCCAGCCGGAGACCGATGGCGAGACGGAGAGTGGTCGGGTCGATGAAAGTGCCGGTGTTGGGGGATGGGTAAGCGTGGAGCCAGTGCCCGGATTCTGGTCTGGCAACTGCTTCCAGCCTGGCGCGGTCTTTTAAAGATGGTGAGATATTAAGAAGGGTGTCTAATATGACTTGAGAAGAAATGTTGTCCCAGGCCTTTTGAATTTTGGGCGTGGGAGGAAAATTTGGGCTCGGTCCAGCTAGCCAGGCAGTTTCAGCCTCCGCCAAGCACGCGACCTCACAGTTTGTAGCCGCGGGGGCTTTAAGAATATTACCTGTGAGGTCGGACGAGCTATAGATAGAGGACAGAAATGCTGGCAGTGCTACACTAGAGATTTTGCGGGTTCCCAGGCCACCATACCTAATTGGCAGGGAGGCCTGGGTCCATGCCTGCTCGCTGAGTCTGATATTTGTGATGGATTCAATTTGGAATTTTATCACATTATCTAAGTGTTGGATTAGTACAGGGAATTTCCACACTGGGCAGTAGCGGAGCAGGTAAGTAAATTTAGGAACGAAAAGACAAAACTTCAGTATGAAGAGGGCAGAATGGCTGCTAATTTTAAGGAGGCGGTCCGAAAATTCATTAAATTTAGAAATCGAACTTGTTAGTAGCGGTGGAATGGCCTCGTCGAAAATAGGGGAGCCAAGAAGGCTCAGACTGTCTTTTGTGAGTATTTTTATGTTTGGGGCTACGCTATTAAAATTTTGGATTATGGATTGTGCCAAGGTTGTGTCTATTTTTTCAGAAATGAAGAGTTCACATTTATTAAAATTTAGTTCCAAACCAATGAGGTCAAAATTGTGTTTTACCATTTCTAAATCAGTTAGGACAGTCTGAGCATCCCCAGCTATGGTACCGTCGTCCAGGTACCATACATTTAATTTTGATTTGACACTGTGGATTATCGAATTTATGGCTAAACTGAAGATCGCTGGACCGAGTGGATCACCGGTTGCTGACACCCCACGGCCGAAAGAATTTCATTATTTTTGTGCAATAATTTTGAAGGACAGTGATAACACTGTAGCATAAAATTATAAATCTCCGGAACATGCAGTTTAATTTTATTCAGGAGGGTGTCCCTGTTTACCGAATTAAAAGCATTTTTTACATCTAATTTAAGTATCACCTCGCACAGATCGTCTTGCGTGAAGGTGCGTACGGCATGGACCGTTGCCTCGCAGCCTCCGCGGGTTCCGAAGCCAACCTGTACGGGTTCGAAAAGAGACTGGAATTTAGAACGAGTTAGCCGAACACAAATTTTGGCAGCCAATCGCCGCAGGGTGAAACCTACAGCGATCGGACGTACGCCTCCGTCTTTCTTAGTCAGGGCTATTAAATTAGCCCCGTATAGGATCGGTGTCACTTCCTGGCACACATTCCCCTCTAGCATGACATTCACCAGCCCGGTTAGGGCTGAGATGACGTGGTCGCCGGCCATGCCCACACAGTGGCTGGTGAGGTCCTTGAGGTGTTGAGGGGAGATGCCATCAAGACCGGACGCCGAACCTGTCGGGAAGGTGGCGATGGCGGCAACAACATCTTCCTCTTTGGCGCGGAGACATGTTGCGATGTCAGATGGGGGGTCTACAAAAGGGGGGCAGGAAGGGCCTGGGGGGTGTTTGGATTGTAGTGCGGTGGCGGTCTCCGGTGAGTCGGGTGCAATGGTATCATTTGAAAAAAGTAGCCGAGCGGCGCCTTTTAAATCTCCGTCTTGCACTTTCTCTTCTACTTTAGAAAATATGTCATTATGACGTCTGCTATGCTGAGGCCTTCGAGGCGCCGCTTGGGGTAATTGTGTGTTTGGAGAAGTGTTGTTTTTTATTTGCTGTGTGAGGGAGGTCTTATTCTCAAGTGAGGTGTGTAGAGTTTTGTATGAAAAGGTGAGGAGGTCATGCCAGGACACGAGATTGTTGTCGCGTGTGCATCTTTTGATGCACTCGGCTAGAGCGGAAGCTACACAGGATCGGGCACCACGAGGTATGCGTTTCACTATGGCTGTAGAACTTTTTAACTGGCTAAGGAGTAAATGTAAGGGGGTAGATGTGTTTGTGAGTGGTGTGTTGTTGTTCTGGGAGTCGTGGCTTTGGCTACAAGGTGAGCATAGAAGGATGCGCGCGTGATGAACTCGCGATTGATGTATATGGAGTCCTTTGATGCTATTAAATGACCGTAAACATACTACGCAATGTTGCATGGGAATGGGCTCAGGGAAAAGGGGCACTTATTGATTCTGTACGTAGAAGAGAATAAAAAGCCTAAAAAAATATACTTATAACTATAGAAATAGTTTTTTCACACCCGTTTGCAGTTCACATAATTGTTTATAAACATAGAAATAAATACCCTGGAACCGGTTGAGCGAACAAATAACTCTGACGGTTACCATAGTAAATAAAACTGCGCTGTCTACAGTGCCACAAACATGTCTGACCGGGTGACAGCGTCGCTGTTGTTGGCATTGACATTACATTTCAAAACGGCAACACTTAGTTCCGGTTTTGTCCACCGGGTCGAATAGGTTTGTCAACAATCTTGTCAAGCCGCCAGATATAACATTGTTAACGCGTACAAGAATATGTATGGACAGTGGTAACCATTCCAATAGCTATGTGTAATACGTCGTTGGATAGCTATTTTCGAGCTGAACAAAAGTAAGTAAGGCGCTAACTGCCAAATTTTAGTTCGTTCAGAGTTATGCTGTACTAAACATATCACAGTATTAAGTAATTTTTTCTGTTCTACCCGCATTTAATGACCATGTGTAATGCATCGATGGATTCATGGATATACAGGGTGCAAAAAGACCGCTAGCATTAATTGAAACCCCATATTCTACCCATGAAACTGCCCACATTGCGCGTCGCAATTAATTATTTATTTTAGGTAGCGAAATTATGAAGTCATTTCCGCGGGTATGTTTTTTGGGGAAAGTTGTTCAGTTTCGTGGCTAGAATATGAGGTTTCAATTAATGCTAGCGGTCTTTTGACAACCTGTATAAGTATAAATAAACCATACCATATTAAATATAATGGCGCAGTCTCTTGTGCCACAAACTTATTTGACCCGGTGACAGCGTCGCTGTTGTTGGCAATGACATATTATTTCAATATGGCAACACTTAGTTCCAGTTTTGGCCACCGGTTTTTAGCACTGAAATAGACGTCAGTCATCAATCTCGCCAAGGCGCCAGATATAACATTGTAAAAGCTTACAAAATTGTTGTAACGTAATGCCTTAAATATAAATTTCTAAACAGTAATAATTGGGATTCGTCAATTACAAATCCAACCTTCAATTCCAACCTTCAAATTTATCATTTTATCTCCTTTAAAATTATACCACTTTTGTCATTGTAGAATTCTTCAACGAAGCTACATTATATAACAATATTATTGTTATTGATTAATTTGTATACTCATCTGTTATCTATTTTTATCTATAATAATATTACTTCCGCGAAAACAAAATCAACGGCATTATGCCGCTGGTGCAAAGTCACATCGTGCGCATATATGTAAGACTGCCAAATAAAAAATAAGCAGATGGCGTGCATTGAATTTGAATGAACATACCAACTAATCATGGCCGGTTAATGATGTAGCAATAAACACTTAAATATTTATTGGAAATGCTAAAAATATAAGTTTTACAAGTAATACATGATATTTCTTATACTTTACGGAAAAAAGATACTCCATTCTTGGTTTTGGTTACTGTTTATTGGAATTAGTGCATGTGTTTCCTACGCAACTCGGCATTCTTAGATTGTAAAGTAACGACCATTCGTATACAAGGCCAAAACGTCACTGAGACAAAGTTGGAGCGCAATTGCAGTTTACGCTCCAATGACATGGAGCTATTCCCTTTGGTCCATGAACGGGTCCATTATGTAGAAGTCATTGTTTATAAATAATATAATTTTCATCATTTTGACCTTCACTTGACAGTGACATCTAGTTTCTGTATCCTCTCTGGTGACATAATCAGGCCAGGAAATTCTTCAGCGCGCGCAGACGTCTAGGCGTAGCTAAGCAACGTATAGCGTGGCGTCATGTCAAAAATAATTGTAAATAATAGCACTGCGCCTTGTATATGGCGCCCCCGCAGCCACCCACAACTCTGCGTACGCACTGCCACGGGTTCTACCAGGTAACAACACATAAAACTGCGTAGGAAGCCACGAAATTTTATAATAATTTATAATAATAATTTTGGCTTGTCAATATGTTGGCATGACAGGTTTATTTTATATATATCGGCGCCCTGGAGTCTAGATAGCCGACATCATTATAACTGGATCTATCATCATCATTTTAACATCAAGCCCGACTTTTCCAGCGCGGCGCATGAGGGCCCGCGTTCCACCACGACACAAACTCACAACGACGTTAGTTTAAAGGCTAAGGTATTGGTATTCGTGACTTATATAGCAATTCCTCATGGGTGCTTGGTTTCTGGTGTTAATCAAAACAAGAACATCACAGCGCACATTAATGCGTGCGAGCGCTGCCATTGTTAACTAACCAAATAATTGAATATATTGTATTTGGTAATAATAGTAAAAAAAATATTGTTAATGTTATTTCACCAACTTTTGACTGTTTTTGGAGTTTTTTGGTTTACAGTTTTATAATAAACTTTACGACTATATCAGTATTTTTGCGTTTTATTTCACATAAAATTGGCACATATAATATTTGTAGAATATGTAGGGTACAGGGTACTGAATACGGATGGGTGATATGGGGCTCAGAAAAAAAAGTAAACAATTTATTTATATGTCTAGCCTCAATAATAACTTTAGCAACTCATTACTGTGTAAACTATATGGCTACTAGATTAATTTGTCCAGAAACAGTTACTCTAAAACCATTCACAAGTGTGAAGACTCTGTCAAGCCTGAGGAGTCTGCCTGGGTGAGTACCACCACCTTATCTATTTCTGTCGCCAAGTAACCATGATTGCATTGTTGAGTTCCGGTTTGAAAGATAAGCAATTACAGACATGAGGCATTTCATCTAAATTCTCACAAGAGACCACACCTGCGGTTGTGCATTTTTGTTGCCTGCAACTTAAATGAATTAATCTTAGCTGTTATAGGCGACAGTTACCGTTTATCGCTGCGTAGAATAAAACAAATATCCTCTAAAGGGATTTAAGGGTCTCCCAGACAAGTGCGAAATAACGCACGTAATTATCTCACAGGTTTTAGCGAGAATGCTTTTCGCGTTTTTTACATGCATGCATGCATTTTAGCTGCGGTTTTATCGTAAATAATTTTTGGTACATAATTAACAACACTACTGGAATTTGTGATTTATTTCTGGGATTTATGTTGTGACTATGAAGTGAATGAGTTTCGTTGTATTTTACTACAGTTCACTTCGTTATACTTTTCTTCAATAATTTTAGATTGTGTACCTAAACTAGGTATTATGGCATCTTAAGTCTCTGTCTGCTGCCGGCACAGTATATGTGCCATATCACATGTTTTAATACTTTTACAATAAATGTTATACTTCTGTGATTGTGACAGCAGCAGATCGCAGGTGTGTGTAAGATCGTCTATGTCCTGGGGCCCTATTTTTGAAACCACTCGCATTCACGGAAGTGCTCGAGTGCGCTACCTACCTCTTTCACACTCGAAAAGACAAGCATTAGAGGGCGGGCGGGCGTTTGCGTGGATGTAAACGGTTTCAAAAATAGGGCCCAAATATAGCAAGAACGCATGACGCAGGAACACGTGCGTTCTCTTTCTATTTCTACGTTATTATTGCAGCGGTGTGTAAAATCGCGTGCGTCCTAACACAAAATGTTCTCTGAATAGATAACACAATTAAGTTAAAAAATTAAGTTTATAATTTTGTACGTTGTGTACAGGAATCATTCCCAGTATTGTTGCACTACATAGATAGAATCAGGTTGTGCTTTATAAATCTAAAATATAAATGTTCTGGTCATTGGGTTGAGGTTGTTACAATAAAAAATGAAATTGAGAAATTGTTGATTAGAAACACTTACCAGAAAGTACCTACGTCATAATTATAAGCAGGGCAACATGAATATCGCTATAACTGTGTCATTGATTTACACTGAGAATGTTTTGTTTCGTATATTTGTTATATTACTCTAGTTTTGTTTATACGTGCAGCGCGCGGCACGGCAACGTGTATCCGGGCGGTAAAGTCAATTGTCTTAGTGACAGTGACGGACGGTCAGCTCTCTTCTTTTTTTAAAGCTTTGGCAACTAGGCCATTAGGAATACGCGCCATTTACTTCCGAACCATACTGACTGACCGAAACAGTAATGAGTCAAACAAACCGTTGCCGGATCGACGATGCCGGCACATTTTTTTGGAATTGACATTCTTAAGTGTTTGTGAAAACCTAACTTGAATAAAAATATTTTGACTTTGACTTTGACAATAATGAGTTATTTATCATATCACGTGTCTGGAAGAATCTACAGTGTAAAAAAAATAATGATTAACATCTGAGAACGCCAAAGGTATCAATTAGGAAAAGCATGACCCAGCCTTGACCTTATGGGGCCGGACAGTCCCTTTTCGGCACCCACGTCAGGTGCCCATCCGCAGTGCCTTTCAGCAGCTCCGCCAAACTCTGCGCATTAGAGGCACGCAATTTGTGATCGTCCATGTAGAACTGATGAGAGAGTTAAGGTTCTCCTTTCTGAACGATCCCTGCCTTATTCAGCAAAGTACTCACCGAATTCCAGAATGAAAGAATTAAAGTGGACTCCAGCAATCGCCCTGAAATATGAGCCCCTCTCAATCTTTATTCGGTCTTCGAGACGACAGACGCACCCCAGACAGACTGACTGAGCTGTGAAGGTATCTCCTGCCCTATACAGATATCAAGATAGTATCCAACTGTATCGTGTGTGATTGAAGGATATCGGGAATCAAGCGGATAAGAATTCTCACTAGTCACGCCGATACCTTGACACGCTATAAAAATGACATCTCATCATTATTATTCTTTCACACTCATTTAGATAAGATAAAAAGATTACGAGTATATGAGGAAGGAGATATAAAACCTCGGCTCTGAATTTACTTCAAATAAAAAACTAGATTGTTTGCAATTGGTACACATTGCGTGGCAGGAGCTTTAGCAAGTTAGTCAATTAAATTGCGTAGATTTAAACAAAATATAGATAAAAATATTGATGAGGAAGAAATCATGGAAAGTGTTGATAAAACAATGTCAAATGCTAATGAAGTTAAAGTTAAGAAAAGGAACAAACCTAACATATTTTCAACTATATTTATGTGCTGGATCTGTCCCGTACTGTTCAACGGGAACCGAAGAGAAGTCGCAGAAGACGACCTGATCGCGCCAACTAAGCCGTATGACTCGGATGGCCTTGGAGACACCTTGGAAAGGTAGGGCTTAATGCGCGCACGTACTTTGTCGGGCTACTATGCTGTAGTGTCAAAGTATTAATGTAAAGTGTACACTAGATATCACAAGAATTTAATAAACGAGTCGCAACTTGACTGTGTAAACTCAACAGCCCGTAATAGACTACTGTCAGACTAGAGTCACATCCACGTTTGTGGAGGGTTTACCATAATCTCCACGCTTGGAGATAGCAGTGTTGAAAACATAAAAAGAAAACACTGCGACATATCTATACATAGTAAAAAACAAAGTCCCTTAACACCGCCAGCCATGTATCAATGTAAACTGTTAAACTAGGCCACGGATTTTAACTTACTTTTCTGTATGTATATGTTAAATGGTTAAATTAGCCGTTTAATTAAGCGGCTAGCTTTTTAAGCAATTATTTAATTGAAAATTGGCCAAATTCATGAACTTTGAAAGTAAAATCTAATGAACGATATTGCCTCGAGTTTACGGAGCTCTTCCAATCATTGTCATAATGCTAACCTAAACTAACCGAATAGAAACCTAATGCAAACTATTATTATACTTTGAAGTTATTGTGGGTAGGTTAGCATTGGAACAATGTGTGGAAGAGCTGCGCAAACTCGAGGCAATATCGTTCTTTTAACATCACTTTAAAATCTTATGAAACTGGCAAATTTTCAACTAAATAATTGCTCAAAAAGGTAGCCTTTTAGTTAAATGGCTAATTTAACCATCCGGCTGCGACATATACATTACTCGCCTTGTGCTTCTTTCATGAATCATTAGAAGGGTTTGGTGCTATATTCTATTCTGCTGCCGGACACAACACGGCTTGCGAACTCACACTAATCGAAATCCGCTGTGACATAAGTTTCGCTTCGCCAAAGTGTGCTGAAGGGTTTTCCGACTTAAAAATCTACCAAAGGCGAACTGAGGCGGAGAACTAAACTGAGAACTTTTATAGGAAAAGCAAAACAGTTGCAAGTTGACAGATATATTCTAGTATCTCAATTTCTTTGATTCTAGCTACTGATACCACTTTATTATAAGAGCTTACCATCGAAATAATAATTACGCAAGTACTAAATATACTGAGTGCTATAAAATCGGCATTTAACACAGAGGTTTTGAAGTTATTCCGGTTGAATTACCAAATACGTGGGCTTACGTTAAGAAAAAATAATACACTCTACTATTTTACAATGGCCAACGGACGTCAGTAGGAGTACCATAGCAAACCGTTTGTGAGACCCCAGCGCGAGAAAAGGTTGTGGGTGCCATACAAACGCGGACGCACATAAGAACATTCGTATTTTCTTGATGTGTGATGTGTGATTTATTTAAAAATGGACTGTTTTATGACCAAATACCTAATGATGTCTTAATAAGGTCCCGCTCGCCATCGACAGGGAGTTCAACAATTGTGCGGTTCCAAAAGAACTTTCTCCCACGCACACTAAGGTTGTGGAATGAACTACCTGGAGAGGTTTTCTCTGGATCTTTATTTTTGTATACCACGTTAGTGGTTAAAATATAAAATAAAGCATTCATTTCCATTCCCTTCATTTTGGCAGAATTCGTTTTTAGTATGAAACAGTTAATTTATTTTCATTTTTTAAATTGGTGCCGTAGTAAAAGTTGTTGCAAGCTCATGCATACGGTATAGTTTCCTTCCCTTCCTTAGTATAATGAATTTGAAGTCACCCTGTACTTCTTAAAATCAAAACATTTAGTCAGTTGGAACCGCCTGATTTTTAGTCCGTTTGAACCGGTTTCAACCTCATCTTCAGGTCGAAGAAAAAATGGAACCCATTTTAAATTTAAGTTTTTTACCATTCCAGCACGAAAAGGACGCTTTTGGTGCGTAAAAACTTGTAGCAAAATCGCTTTTCGCAGATTTTACTTAAGCTCGCATTTAAAATAAGGTTGATTTCTGTTTATAAAAAAATATTTTGTACGGAACCCTGTCAAGAAACATAGAAATAAGTCGGAAATCGTATAATCTTCCTTAATGCGCGGGGCATGTAGCGCGATAACGATAATAGATAAAAACTTATCTACTTACTATACGTATTGATATTGTATAGTCAGCATGACCCTGACGTCATACAGATAGCATAGCGTTATACAGATTGCCGCGGTCTGCGGTCATAGGCAACTCGCGGGCACGTTCTGTTCACACTGGTGCGGTCGCGGTCACATATTTTCGTCCTCTTTTTTGGTGTATAGGTTATCTATGAAACGTTTTACCAAAATCTGGGGCACTCAAAGAAATTAGACTAAAATCATATAATATTTCAACATTTAGTATCTGTGAAGAGGGTGCCATTGTCTATAGCTCAGCTATATTCTTATAATAGGTAATGTAGTTTCGCTGATAACCACGGGGCTTTAACCTTGTAACTTTTATCGTTTCTGCTCCTTGTGGAAGAGGTGTAGTAAAGTGGAGAGACAATATATAAATTCATGACGTTCTTCCCCGCTTAAAGAAACCCATCACGAAATTCCGAAGGCGAGTGGAGATCTACGCTCTAGCAGTTTCGTGATTTCAGTCATAATAAATTTGAACTCCTCTTCGGAAAATGTCCTAGACTTGGTGGGCTTGTGTCCCAAATTGATTAAATTTTGGACCATTTTAACGTTTATCATGACGCTCATCATCATCGTCAAACGCGTCGTCGTTCGTGTTTGTTATCATCTGAATCAGCACCAAATCCATTTCTGTATTTCATTTTTAAACCCCGACGAAGAAAGAGAGGTTTTATAAGTTTGACGTGTGTATATTTTACCTGTCAATCTGTGTGTCTGTCTGTGGCGTCGTAGCTCCTGAACGGATATGCCGATTTGGATGCGGTTTTCTTTATGTGAAAGCTAATTTAATCGAGATGGTTCGTTTAGTTTTATTAAAATCGGTTTCGTAGTTTAGATAATTCTTTTCTTTTAAGTCGCTATACTCTTGACAGAGTGGTCGTGGTCGTCGGTTGAGGATTGGCAGCACGTTTCACTATCCGGCGCCACTCCTCTCGCACTGCTGCTTTCCTAATCCACTCATAGAGAGTACCATTAACTGCTGATTTTTCTTTGGTCGGTCCAGCGCATCGGTGATCTTCCGCGTGGTCTTGTGCCTGCCACCTATTCCTGTACCACAAGGCTCCACAGAGACATCTCCTCGTCGCGAGACATGGCCAAAAAAGGTAAGGATTCGAGTCTGTACTGTGGAGAACAGACGCTGCTTGATGCCGAATTCTTGGAGGATGGACTCATTTTTTCTAAACTCCCTCCACGACACCTCAAGCATTCTTCTCCAGCACCACATCTCCGAGGCGTCTATCCTCTTCTTCTCGCTCTCTCTCAATGTCTACGTCTCAGTGGCATAGAGAAATATGGGAAAGACTAGCGCCCTCACACGTCGGATCTTTATGGCCTTTGTGACGTTCCGGCTTCTCCATATTTTCTAGAGGTTTTCCATGGCCGTCCTCGCAATAGCCATGCGTCGTTTGATCTCATCGACACATCCACCATTGTTGGATATCAGTGCTCCCAGATAGACATACGACTGTACGACATCGCAGTTCGCAATCTTCTTGTCATCAGGTAGGTTATTATTGCATAATTAAAGCGAAACTGAAAAAGCAGCGTTGAATGCAGTAGTAGGAAGCCTTGGCTCAATAATTAGAGGATCAAATGAGCATACATCACAATTATCCAGCACTGAACAAACCAAAATAACCCTTATTTCACCAAACACAAACAATGACACCTCAACCAGTTGTAACATTACTCATTAGTCATAAGGATGGAGCGTGTTTTCACAAGGAAATCAAATAAATCAATAGATGAACTTTTGAAAACTTTAGTAAAGTGGAACACTGATCTAGAGTCTCCGTCTGTTGTTATACCTCTAAAGAGTGATGTCCAAAATTAACTTGTCAAATATCTACTATAACACATGCGAACATAGATACAACCAGTTGCTACTTGCCTTTTTTTTATGTCATATGATGGCAAACAGGCAAGCGGGCCACCTAATAGAAAGTGGTCACCACTGCCTATAGACATTAGCAACACCAAGAGTATCGCTAATGCGTTGCCTACCTCTATAACACGTTGCTCTGGCAGCAAAAGGCAAATGCCACTCCACTGCCAAAGCCACGGTTCCCCAAATCCCCACCCCATGGAATACTGGAAACCTTACTCACCGGCAGAAACACAATACTATTTAAAAGAGTATTATTTAGTATTATTTAGCTAGGTGGAGGTACTTTCCCAGTCGGGCGGCTCCAATTCGAACGAGATACCCCGCTATGCCCTACCTCTCTTGCCTGCTCCATCACTCTCTTCAAATACAAACGTAAGTCCTAATAACCATATCTCTCCTAATAACTCAAATAAATATGTTGATGATTCTCAGCGTGAGCAAGCTTCCAACAAATCAACAATTTATAAAAATATATCCAGTCAACCAGTCTATGACCGCATGTTACCAATATCTACACCTTCCGAATATATGGGAGCAATTAATCTGGATAAAAGTAACGAATTTTTTTGTAAATGTGTAATCGGTAAAGTTACAGAAGTTAGTCCTGGGTATCAACATTTATGTAAATGTCCTCTGCAGACTATTGGTGTTTTTAATATGAATAGTGAGAATCCTCGCAATCCTAAGAATGCTTTTCAAACAGAAATTGGAAAAATGAACAGAGTCAGCAAATCGCCAATATCAATTAATGGTAGCCCGATTTCGCAATCGTCAATTATTAGCCCAGTCATTCGCAATTGCACTCCTGAAATCGGAAGAATCCATAAAAGCAGTGAATCTCCATATTCTACAAAAGGTAGACCGAATATAAGTAGCGAAAGGAAATAATTGAGTAGTACGAGCCCTGCGGGGCTATTGGTTAACTCAGTTGACAACTGTATTTGACACTAGATAATTCTACACCACGTCATCTACGTTGAAAACTGGCAATAGCGTCTACCAAATAAGAGTAGTGTCAGATTTTTTTATGTCAATATCAGTTGTCCACTGAGATAGCCGATAGGCCCTCTGGTCGTAGTAATGAGGTAGATACTGTAAAAATGGGAACTAGCGTTATGAAACATACCAAAGGACAGAATACGGATCCTATTCAGGGTTTAAATCAGATAGAGAACGAGTCTCATGATTGTGATTACCGAATTGAATTTTTAGGTGTTACATTGACAAACACAGACGTGCAAGAAAAAATTGGCAATGCAACTAAAGGCAAAACAATCACTAAAGGATACACGAAAGTAGTAAAACCTGTTCCGGATATAAGAGTTACTGGAACAAATTTTACAGACATAAATGATACAAGAAATAATAATGTGGATTTAGGCAATAAAAAGCCAGAGAAGCTTCATACATTTATGAATGATGTAGTTATCGATAAAGCTCTATCTGCGAGCTCTGGAGTCGGAAAGGATACTTGTGTTTGTTGTATTTCTCAAGAAGATACAGAAGAGTTAGAACGAAATGCATTATATTGATTAGAAACACATTTAAGGGAAACTCTAGGTGATTTAAAAACTGATTGCCGGTCATCATGTTTAGATGAGGCAGATGAAAACAAATTGTTTGCAAGTCTAACTGAAAAAATAAAGCATGTTATATCTGAAGGTACTATGAAAGTTAAATGTAAATGTTCTGAAGAATTACATTTGGAGGGAAGCTGGAATAGAGCAGTGACTTTATTACTACTGCTGACGGCGTCGATAAGTGCGATAAGAAAGCTACTCTCTATGTGCGAGTTGTACGCGGAGGTAAATGGTTTGAAATATAACTCCAATAAGAGTGAGCTACTGGTTTTTCAGGCGGGTACTTATCGCCGGAACCATGTGCCTCCCGTGTCTCTGTGTGGGGTGCCTTTGAGGAGGGTTGACAGGTTTAAATACTTGGGCCACATTGTCACCTCAAATCTAAATGCTGATGAGGATATAGAGAGGCAGAGTGTTGTCGGTGAAGAGCAATATGATAGCCCGCAGGTTCGCACGGTGTACTGACGAAGTAAAGATAACACTGTTCAAGTCATACTGTCAGTCGTTCTACTCCAGTCCCTGGGTGTCATATACGCGACGTGCCTACAACACTCTGCGAGTTCAGTACAACAACGCCTTCAGGATGTTGTTGCGGCTGCCCAGGTTCTGCAGCGCCTCAAGAATGTTCGCGGAAGCGCGCACGGACGGCTTCCATGCAATCATGCGCAAGAAAACCGTGTCGTTGCTGCAGTGCCTCAGGAGTAGTCGCAACAGCATCCTGAAGACTATTGCGGAGAGATTGGACTGTCCGATCCAAAACAATTTAATAAAAATAGCCATTGGCGTTAAAAAATAAGCTTAATTAAATTTGACTAACAATACTAACATAAAATTTAGGTTAAACTGTCAACTAACACACCTTTACTAAAACTCTATGGATTTTTAAGTCTGAAATAAAGATATTATTATTATATTATTATTATTATTATTACAAGAATATTTGAAAATAAAAATTAACCGCGTCAAATGTTCGTGTGATTCCCCAACCGAACATGAAACTATTTTATCTGAACTGACTACAAAAGTGTATGATTTAATGCAAAGTGACATCCTACGATTAAAAGAAATTTGCAAATGTAAAAATCTAGGGCAGCCCCCACAATTAAATTTCCTTCCAGATATTTCAAAAACAAATTATACAGAAAGCAAACTTGATACAAATGTAGAGACATCAAACGACAAATGTGGAGTGATCTCAATAGACAAAAGTGGACAAATTACAAACGCAACCGTAAATTTTGTGCAAACTTCGTTTCATACAAAAGCTTATGATAATGTACAAAGTAAATCTTGTGCTGTCATTGATAAAGATATATAAAGCCGTAGAAACAGGGACACCGAATAATCTTGTGTGTTGCGATCAGATTGTAAGTCTGTACAAAACATTGTTGGATAATACCGAAATAGTAAATAAGAGTGATGACTTTATAAATTCTAACTGACCGGAAGAACAGCTTAAAGAAAAGAGTGAACTCTGTGAACTTTCAAAACTAGAAAATAAATTGCCTAACAAAGAAGTGCTTTATCCATTTTTAGGATACACTATAAATTGTTCTTGCGATCACAAACTTCCAACGTGTATATGTTCTAAATCAAACGTCATTGAAAATAATTTAAAAATAAGTAGTCTCTGGGATACTTTGACTACACCTAACATGAAAAACAAACTGACATACATCATGGATAAAGTAAATAAAAATGAGGTCGAACAACAAACAATAAACTCTGCTTTAGATCTCAAAAAAGATACAGATACTAGTGAACAGACATTATGTGATGAAACCGATATTGAAGATACTAAAAGTTCCTCAACGAAAAATTGTTATAGTTCAAAAAATATTATAATTCTAAATAAGGACATAAGTTGTGAGACTCAGTTAAATAATACCGGATCACAGATTAATGAAAGCACATCGCTTGTTGCTCAAAAACATGTACATTTTCCTAAAGCTACTCACATGAAGCAAGTGAAAAGCGAAAGTTTTGCCACGACTAAAGATGTGCCGATCGCATCAGATCAAGAATGTGTCTGCGAAACTGTACCTACATATGTGTCATGTAAAATTGTTAATGGAAAATATTGAATCTAAACTTGCTAATTCAGAATGTATTTGCGATTCAATGAGTAGTAAAGTATGTCCAATTCATTCCCATTGAATATATTGTATTTGGTAATAATAGTAAAAAAAATATTGTTCATGTTATTTCACCAATTTTTGACTGTTTTTGGAGTTTTTTGGTTTACAGTTTTATAATAAACTTTACGACTTTATCAGTATATATGCGTTCTATTTCACCACGATCAAAGTTTAGAAATAAAATTGGCACATATAATATTTGTAGAATATGTAGGGTACAGGGTACTGAATACGGATGGGTGATATGGGGCACAGAAAAAAAGTAAACAATTTATTTATATGTCTAGCCTCAATAATAACTTTAGCAACTCATGACTGTGTAAACTATATGGCTACTTGATTAATTTGTCCAGAAACAGTTACTCTAAAACCATTCACAAGTGTCAAGACGCTGTCAAGCCTGAGGAGTCTGCCTGGGTGAGTTGGTACTCACCCAGGCAGACTCCTCAGGTTACTTGGCGACAAAAATAGATAAGGTGGTGGTCCACCTTATCTATTTTTGTCGCCAAGTAACCATGATTGCATTGTTGTGTGGTTTGAAAAATAAGGTAGCCAGAGCAATTACTGACATGAGGCATTTCATCTAAATTCTCACAAGAGACAACACACCTGCGGTTGTGCATTTTTGTTGCCTGCAACTTAAATAAATTAATCTTAGCTGTTATAGGCAACAGTTACCGTTTATCGCTGCGTAGAATAAAACAAATATCCTCGAAAGGGATTTAAGGGTCTCCCAGACAGGTGCGAAAAAACGCACTTAATTATCTCACAGGTTTTAGCGAGAATGCTTTTCGCGTTTTTTACATGGACAGCTGCGGTTTTATCGCAAATAATTTTTAGTACATAATTAACAACACTACTGGAATTTGTGATTTATTTCTGGGATTTATGTTGTGACTATGAAGTGAATAAGTTTCGTTGTATTTTACTACAGTTCACTTCGTTATACTTCAATAATTTTAGATTGTGTACCTAAACTAGGTATTATCGCATCTTAACTCTCTGTCTGCTGCTGGCACAGTTTATGTGCCATATCATATGTTTTAATACTTTTACAATATATTTTATACTTCTGTGATTGTGACAGCAGCAGATCGCAGGTGTGTGTAAGATCGTCTATGTCCTGGGGGCCCTATTTTTGAAACCACTCGCATTCACGGAAGCGCTCGAGTGCGCTACCTACCTCTTTCACACTCGTAAGTTGCTAGAGATAGAAAAGACAAGCATTAGAGGGCGAGCGTTTGCGTGGATGCGACGGTTTCAAAAATAGGGCCCAAATATTGCAAGAACGCATGACGCAGGAACACGTGCATTCTCTTTCTATTTCTACGTTATTATTGCAGCGGTGTGTAAAATCGCGTGCGTCCTAACACAAAATGTTCCCTGAATAGATAACACAATTAAGTTTATAAGTTAACAGAATTAAATCATAAATCATAAATAAATAAATCATAAATCATAATCATTTATTCAGTCATCACAGGTACATAAAGGTGGTAAATAATAATAGTAGCGGCTCCATGATGCGCCTTAAAGCATTCTAAATATTACAAGTTTCACATGAACTTGATTGTTTATAATACAATTAAAAAGTAAATTAAATAAATGTCAAATCACTAAAATTCATTATGTCAAATAATTAAAAATGAATGTCTTAAGTTAAAATAATTAAATTATAATGACAAATAATAATAATTCAATTGTACTAATTATTCCATAAAATGTTAATAAAATATAAAATGTCAAGTAATAATAATTAAAATTTAATAGTTATTCCATAAAGTGTCACTAAAAAAATGTCAATCTGAATTATTAAAATAATTAAAATAATGTCATCGCCCTTAAAAAAATAAAAATAAAATGTATTCCTACCAAATAGAATGCTAAAATAAAAATACTTGGAAATTTTTAATATCCAGAGATTTTGCAAATTCTGGTAGTTTGTTATTTAGTTTGGGACCCATTTCAGTAATATTTTTACTCATCATTGCTGTTTTGCAGCAATGTGTCTCTATTATAATGTTTCTGGGTCTAAGCTTAATGGAGTCAACTACAGGCTTCTTTTTAAATATGTTTGGGTTGCAATGCACGAATACGCAACACTCCAAAATGTACAGGCACGGAAATGTTAATAGTTTCATTGATTTAAAATAGGGCTGGCAGGAGTCCACAGGTTTGATGCCACACATTGCCCTAATACACCTTTTTTGAGCCCTAAACACAGTTTCCCTCTCTGAAGAGTTGCCCCAAAAAATTATGCCATATCGCAAAGTTGCAATCACAAATCCATGATATGACGTTAGGACTGTTTGCCGGTCTGCTACTTTGGATAACTTATATAAGGCAAATGAGAACTTAGATAATTTTTTACAAACTTCCTGTGAATGTGTTACCCATGTCATATTGTTGTCCACATAGAGCCCTACAAATTTAACTGTTTGTGTTTCGGCTATTGTTTGATTTTTATGTATAATTTTTAGCGTGTCGGTCTTTTTTCTTTGTGTAAATTGCATTATATTAGTTATTTCAATATTAATTTTTAGATCGTTCATGTCAAGCTAGTTTATTACATTATTTAAAGTATTATTTATTTCTAATCAATGTCATTATTGTGGTAAAAAAATATTGTATTGTCATCGGCAAAAAGTGTCATTTTATATTTACTTGATTTTACAATGTCATTAATAAATATTAAAAATAATAAAGGTCCAAGAACACTACCTTGAGGAACTCCATATTTAATGGTCTGGCTGTCAGAAAAATAAGTTTCTTCCTCTTTGGAATCTATTGATATTTGTGTCAGTTTAGTATACTGTTTTCGACCTTCTAGATAGGATGATATTAAATTTAAAGAGTTGCCACGGAATCCATAACGCTCCAATTTCCATAACAGCAGCTTGTGATCAACGCGATCAAATGCCTTTGACATGTCCATGAATATGGCACATGATGGAGACCTCTTATCCATGTGTGTAACAGCATGTTTCACTAAATCATAAATTGCCATACTTGTCGTTTTATCTTTCCTAAAGCCGTTTTGCTCCGTAATTAATAAATTGTGTTTCTCTAAGAAATTATAAAAAATTTCGTGAATAATCTTTTCAAAATTTTTTGATATAACTGGTAAAAGAGCTACTGGACGATAATTTGACATGTCACTTTCGTCACCTTTTTTGAAAAGCGGCACAACAATAGCCGTTTTCAGTTTATTCGGAAAGGTACCTGTAGATAAACATAGGTTTACTAAGTGACTTAAGGGATTGGCAATTAGATCTGCAACATATTTAACTGCCCTTGTGCTAATATCATCACAACCTACACTTATAAGTTTAAGTTATTAAGTTTATAAGTTTGTACGTTGTGTACAGGAATCATTCCCAGTATTGTTGCACTACATAGATAGAATCAGGTTGTGCTTTATAAATCTAAAATATAAATGTTCTGGTAATTGAGGATTGAGGTTGTTACAATACAAAATGAAATCGAGAAATTATTACAACTAAATTGTTGATTAGAGACACTTACCAGAAAGTACCTACTTCATAATTATAAGCAGGGCAACATGAAATGGATCCGGGCGGTAAAGTCAATTGTCTTAGTGACAGTGACGGACGGTCAGCTCTTTTTTTTTTTAAGACAACTTGGCCATTAGGAATACGCGCCATTTACTTCCGTACCATACTGACTGAACGAAACAGTAATGAGTCAAACAAACCGTTGCCGGATCGACGATGACGTGGCGCAAAGAATTTTTTTGGAATGAGGAGTTTTCCAGTAGGTATTGATAGTTGGTTTCAAAAAGTATCAATAGATGGCGCTCCTAGAATTTTGGTAATCTTTTTATAATATGTATGATGGTGGCAGTGTTTTCATGCAGCCAACTAATACTAAACTTAAAAATAAAATGTTTATTAATATAAACATAACTGTTAAAGGTTGAACGAAGTGTAAAAAGAAATATTTATAGAAGTTGGCACTATGTACCATTATTATTACAACCTCTAAAATGGTTGAAAACTATTGACAAATACAATATTATCCAACACAACGTACCCAGTGTTTATATCCTGTTTGCTGAGAACCTATTACAAGCGATTGTCAATTACCAAAATTGTCGAGGCGCCATCTAGTGAGTGGTTAGGAATGCTTTAGATACCTATTGAAAAACTGCTCATTACCAAAAGTGTCGAGGCGCCATCTAGTGAGTGGTTAGGAATGCTTTAGATACCTATTGGAAAACTGCTCATTGACGTTCATAAGTGTTTGTGAAAACCTAATTTAAATAAAAATATTTTGACTTTGACTTTGACAATAATGGGTTTTTTATCATAGCACGTGTCTGGGAGAATCTCCAGTGTAAAAAAAAGGACGATTAACATCTGAGAACGCTAAAGGTATCAATAAGGAAAAGCATGACCCAGCCTTGACCTTCCGGGGCCGGACAGTCCCTTTTCGGCACCCTCGCCCATCCGCAGGGCCTTTCAGCAGTTCCGCCAAACTCTGGGCATTAGAGGCACGCAATTTGAGATCGTCCATGTAGAACTGATGAGGGATTGATTTTGTATAGTCAGCATGATCCTTACGTCATACATCTGTATGACGTCGGTATGATGTCATCTAGCATAGCGTTATACAGATAGCCGCGGTCTGCGATCGTGGGCAACTCGCGGGCACGTTCTGTTCACACTAGTGCGATCGCGGTCACATATTTTTCGTCCTCGTTTTTGGTGTATTGCCAAAATCTGGGGCACTCAAACTAGACTAAAATCATATAATATTTCAACATTTAGTATCTGTGAAGGGGGAAATTAGAGGAAATTAGACTAAAATCATATAATGTTTCAACATTTAGTATCTGTGAAGAGGCTGCTATTGTCTCTAGCTTAGCTATATTCTATCTATAACCACGGGGCTTTAACCTTGTAACCTTTTAACATTTCTACTCCTTGTGGAAGAGGTGTAGTCTTCCCCGCTTAAAGAAACCCCCCTTAACCCATAACGAAATTCCTAAGGCGAGTGGAGATCTATGCTCTAGCAGTTTCGTGATTTCAGTCATAATTTTGCCCTCCTCTTCGGAAAATGTCCTAGACTTGGTGGGCTTGTGTCCCAAATTGATTAAATTTTGGTAAATTTTAACGTTAATCAACGCTCATCATCATCGTCAAACGCGGCGTCGTTCGTGTTCGTTATCATCTGAATCAGCATCAAATCCATTTCTGTATTTCATTTTTAAACCCCGACGAAGAAAGAGGGGTATTATAAGATTGACGTGTGCATATTTTATCTGTCAATCTGTGTGTCTGTCTGTGGCGTCGTAGCTCCCGAACGGATATACCGAAATGGATGCGGTTTTCTTTATGTGAAAGCCAATTAATCGAGATAGTTCTTAGCTTAGTTTTATTAAAATCGGTTTCGTAGTTAAGATAATCCTCGGCGCCACTCCTCTCGCACTGCTGCTTTCCTAGTACACTCATAGAGAGTACCATTAACTGCAGCTTTTTCTTTGGTCGGTCCAGCGCATCGGTGGTCTTCCGCGTGGTCTTGTGCCTTCCACCTATCCCTGCACCACAAGGCGCTCCACAGAGACATCTCCTCGTCGCGAGACATGGCCAAAAATATAAGGATTCGAGTCTGTACTGTGGAGAACAGACGCTGCTTGATGCCAAATTCTTGGAGGATGGACTCATTTTTTCTAAACTCCTTCTACGACACCCCAAGCATTCTTCTCCAGCACCACATCTCCAAGGCGTCTATCCTCTTCTTCTCGCTCTCTCTCAATGTCCACGTTTCAGCGGCATATAGAAATATGGGAAAGACTACGCCCTCACAAGTCGGATCTTTATGGCCTTTGTGACGTTCCGGCTTCTCCATATTTTCTTGAGCTTGTCCATGGCCGTCCTCGCAATAGCCATGCGTCGTTTGATCTCATCGACACATCCACCATTGTTGCATATCAGTGCGGGAGCCCAGATAGACATACGACTGTACGACATCGCAGTTCGCAATCTTCTTGACATCAGGTAAAGCCGCAGAAGAGGAACCAGATGTTTAGGCGTTCCCATTGCTAGAAGATTTTCCCAAAACTTCGGCCATTTTACAGAATCAAACGCCTTTGAAAAATCAACAAAACAAGTGAATGTCGGTTTGTCATATTCGCGAGCCTTTTCTATAATTTAGCGTACTGTTAGAATTTGCTCACGGGTACCCTTACCTTTTGTTCCAGCTTGTTCAGGAGCGATTTCTTTGGAGAGGTAATATTTAAGTTATTCGTTAAAAATATGCAGTAAAATTTTACTTGCATGGGATATTAGAGCGATCAAGCAGTAGTTACTGCATAATTTTGTGGAGCCTTTTTTATGAAGAGGAACAAAGACATAATATTTGAGTATATATAAACTTGGTCGGTGGTTATCCGACTTTTTCTGTCGTTTAAGATATTATAATGCATATGTTGTAGCGAAGGGTAAAACGAAATTCACCGTTTTGCCCCAATATGTATGGCGCAAGCGCCTGCCAGTCATCCATCCAACATTACGTAAACTTTATCGCATGCGCTACTGTCGAATGGCGAACCCCTGGGAATTCGCGTACCACACTTTGAGAAAGCCTGTTGTAGGATCCTCCTTATCGCCTCTAAATTTAAAATTTAAGAATTTATGTTTCTTAAAAGGTTTTGGACGACGAGTAAAGGTTGATACTTGTATACATGCATGTTTTTTAATTTTTATAGTTACATGACATAAGCCAATCGCAAAATAATGTTATTTATTGAGGTCTGTGTAATCGGTAGGTAGGCTCCTTTCCTTTTTGGTTCTTCGTCTTTACTAAGCGTTCGGCAATGAAACTTACTGAGCTCCCCTGCGAAACGCAGCCGAGATGAAAGCGGTAAAGCCTTCTTCAATGTTCACGTCAGTGTCTTGTTCTACAGTCACAGCATTAACAGTGCTTCCAGACTGAGACGATTGGCAAATATTAGCGTAATGCCCCTTTCTAGAACAAAGGTAACCTCCTTCTTCTTGGCGTGTCGACTCGTGGTGGGTTGAATTTGCGAGGATTAGTACTCCCATATCACTGTGCAAAGCGGCTTTTCTCTACCAAAACCTGCACCTTTTTTTTTTATACCACTAAGGCGGCAAACAAGCTTACGGTATGCCTGATGGTTAGCAGTCACCGCAGCCTATGGACGTTTGCAACAGCAGGGGCATCACCCACGCGTTGCCGACCACGTAAAAACCTTTTACCCGTTTCTTTAAGAACTCCATGTTGTACTCTCCAGGGCAAACCTCTTCAGGTAGTTCATTCCTCTTTTTGATGAAATATCTCCATAACACCTATACTATATTTTTTTTAACTATAAACTACTAAGGCTGCATACGACATGCTCATTGGTTCATTCAAATTATGTACGCTAAGGCGGCTTTCACGGCGTGGATTGATTGGTGATTGATGTGAACGCCGGCTTGTAACCAATAAGAAAGGCGAACGTTATCCCTGTACTTTATAGTTAAAAAAATAGAGTATAGTACTATAAGGGAATGAACCAAATAAAAGTATCTTATTCAATAACGCAGGTACTGGCTCGCGGAGTACGAGCAGGCCCTGCAGCAGGGTCGGCCGCCATCGCTGTGGAAGGCCATGCGACAAGCGTACTGGCTGGCTTATATGCCTAGTAGTATCTACGTGGTCACCATTGCTGTTTTGAGGTTAGTTCCTTTTTTAGAAATGAAATGAAATAATACTTATTTTTTTATTATAATCCTGATCCTTCCAATATACTACTAGCCCTGTAATTTTTATTTAAAAAATGTCAGTGCTTGGTAGTTACGATACCCTTTCAATCACTTTGCATCACGTACTGAGTAGTTCCTGTCTACAAATTGCAGTACTATCATTTTACTTTTAATCGTTAAAGAGTTCTGTGGCTTCATCATAAGTAAAGCATCATCAGATGATGACACCCTGAAGCAAACACGTGAGTAAGATACGATAACGTAAAACACCCCATACGTGCCTACAATTTTTCTAAATTTTTTGTTGTCCTCAATTTCCCCAGAATCCCACCATTAGGTTTCAGAACCTAACTGATGACCATGGGACCTGGGAAGTACCCTTTCAAACAAAAAAATAATTTCGAAATTAGTCCAGGCGTCTTCGAGTAATCGGGGAACATACATAAAAATTAAAAGATTCCGACGACGACTCCTACTTTTTGAAGTCTGTTAAAACCTGGTCAATCTGTGTGAGTGTGTACTTCATGTACTTAAAACAAAATAAATCGTCAAGAACCTCAGTGCCGTCATGTACCAATGACTCTTTTCTGAGTTATGTACATTAGTTGAACACTAATGGATGCTCTTACGGTGAGAGAAAACGTCGAGATTTTTATTTATTTATTCGTACGGCATTAATAGCCAAGTCGCTAACTATAACCTAGGTAATACAAAATAAAATCATCTTGGTGTTAATGCCCCGGTTGTGCTCTCGCGCACGAGGACCCGGGGTCCGCCTTGACCATGATCCAGTATTTGGCATGTTAGGTAATTACAGTGGAGCGACTGCCATCTGACCTCCATGACCCTGCTACCAGGGGAACCTGACCAGATTGGATTATGGTTACACATCCAGTCGCCTGTTTCTTTCTTCACCCATTGGGCTGCGTTTTCATCAGGAGAGAACAAATCCAAAGAGTCTCCAGTGTATTTCCGCGTCGTGATGAAACTTGCACATTCAAGCGACAGAATTTGTAACCGTGATCCACTCTGGTCAGGTTCACCTTAACAGGGTCACGGAGGTCAGATAGCAGACGCATGATCAAGGTGCACTCCGGGCCCTCGCACGTGAGAGCCCATCCGGAACGTGAACTAACGCCAAGTTGTTGATGATTATTTGCGTAGGTATTCATTTATACAAATATTATAAAGAGAAAAGATTTACTGGGCAGATTTTCAAAATTCACTACGTTATTCCCGAGTGTTGGTTACTTTTTATCCCGGGCAAATAATAGGATCTCGCGGGAAAGTTGAATGTTGACAGTAATCCGAAATGCGCGCTGAAAGCTGCTGGGAACGGCTAGTTCCGAATAAAAAACAAACAACATTTGGTTTAACGTACACCAAGCACATGCTCACATTTTATTGTACATTTCAAGTCATGTTGGATTCAGGACATGTTAATTTTAAAAGTTGTCACAGACCGCATTGTGGTATTCGTAAACTTTTACGACTTCCTTTACAAAACGACGCCTCGTATGACACATTCACAAACAGAAATTAAAAATAATGCTCTAACTTTTTTTTCGCCTGGTTTTATGGGTTCCAACGTGCGTTGGAATCAATGTGTTGAAACCAGAGCAACACACATGGCTACTCCACTTTGAGCAAATGTGTTGCTCAAAGACTGATAAGGCAATAAAAAAATCTTATCGATTAGCCTAAAAATGTCTACTCAGATTAGATTAATCTTCATTCTTGTCATTATATTTTTAATAGAAAATGCGGAATTAGATTAGATAAGTAGTTTTTATTATTATTTTTCATTAAAGGTAGTTTTATCAAGTTATGAAAATATTTGTCAGATTTGGTATGTATGTATGTAAACTCTTTATTGCGTATAACTTCAAAAGGAACATTACAAAAGATAATAAATATACGTTGTAAAGCGGCGGTACCGCGAAAAAATACGTTTGAAGTACTTATATTTGTTTTATAGTTCTACAAATATGTAAGGCCAAAATCTGGAACCAAATCGCCATTTTCAAATGTTATTACCGGTTATTACCGCTATTACCGGGTCAGATAAGTATTCATAAAATTCCAGATAGACCCGCTAGTCTATTGGCAACGTGTTGGCGTGATCGATAACAAAAGTTAAGCAACGAACGCCGACGCTGGTAACTGGGACTAATCAAACTTCACCGCAATGGTGTGTCTTCTAATCGCTCCGTGCGGTTACGCTGCGTGGCTTTTTTCTAGAAAGGGCTAAATCCCCTTTGATCCTGAGCCCACCTCTACTAACCATAAAATAGGCAATGTTGAATGCCTATGTACATATTGCAATGCAATTAGTGGCTAGACGTTGAAGCTCCACCCCCACCCCTTTTTTATAAGAGAGGGAGGCAAATGACTATGTAGGTACTAATTTAGACATTACCATCAGCCGAGCTGTCAATTCAGCTATACTACCGGGGTGCGTTTTCCTCTCTTTTTTCACCACTTCGCCTGGTATTTGGCTTCCTCAGATCGTAAGCCGTTAGCTCTCGCATGCAATTTTTTTTCTGTATGCCACTGAGGTGGCAAACAAGCTTACGTCCCGCCTGATGGTAAGCAGTCACCGCAGCCTATGGACGTTTGCAATACCAGGGCATCACCCATCGAAAATAGCATTACAGCCGCCTGTTATTATACAAAGAGTTTATTGTGACTGGGCCCCTTTAGCATTACTGGGATTTTTAGGGTCACATATCCCTTCTTACTATATAAGTATTGATAACTTCGATAGTAGTTCATTGAATGACAAATGCGCTAATTATATATTGTGGCTCTCCAACTTTCTTTAGACGTTTAATACCTAACTATGGCTATTATATATAAGCTTGTTATGATACCACACAGGGTAATACAGCCGATGCTCTTCGCGAGACTACTGACTTACTGGTCCAGTGAACAAACCATCACTCAGCTGGAGGCCACATACTACGCGCTGGGCATGGTGGGGCTCAACTTGCTCGCCATGATGTGCCAGCACCACAACACTTTATTTTGTGCGGCCTTCAGCTTAAGGATGAAAGTGGCCTGCTCCGCTATCCTGTACAGGAAGGTTGGTGTTACTTAAAAAAAGACGGGGTCCGTAACTGTTCAACCAGTCTCAGTTCAGTTCAAAAATAGGTACGTTTTTTTTCTATATCCGACCGATTTTATTTTTGATATTACTTCCAAACAAGAAATGTCTTCTTCTCCTGAGTTAATAGTTGAATCGTTGAGTCTGGACTGGATTGGACTAAAGTTATGGACTGGCCGGGCTGAATAGGCCGGAGATAGGTCATTTGAAGATCGATATACCTACAGCATTTACTTGTAAACATGTTACATAGTCGTTTAAGTATTACAAACACTTCCATTTGTATTAGGGCGTAAAGGTTATCCATTGGAAATTTACATTATCACATCAGGCTAGAATTTCTTATAACAACGGCGTTTTCCCGCAGCTGTTGCGCATGAGCCAGGTGTCGGTGGGCAACGTGGCGGCGGGCAAGCTGGTGAACTTGCTGGCCAACGACGTGATGCGGTTCGACTACGCGTTCATGTTTCTGCACTACCTGTGGGTGGTGCCGCTGCAGGTCGCCGTCGTCATGTACTTCCTCTGGGACTCCGCGGGCTACGCGCCCATTGTTGGCCTCATTGGAGTTGCGCTCCTCGTTATGCCGATGCAAGGTGATTGTGATTTTGAGCATTAAAATTTGATTTTTATTTGTGTTAACGGGGACAGAAAAGAACTATGCCGTTTTATAATGAGCTTCACTTCTACTGCTGCACTTCAAGTCGTACTGCATACCTAACCTGATTTGTAATACTTTTACAAATCAGGTTAGGTATGCAGTTTACCGGAGGGGAACGCGAGGAGGGCGACATTATTTTTACATATAGTTCTTGTCATCACAGCTAATTGATATACATATACAGTATTTGCTTATTCTATTCTATGTCCCAGCGTCACCGTGCTTCGTAATAGGCCCAGAGAATACCAGCACTGTAAGACGCTTCTTGCGCCTCACAGCATATGCTGAGTGGGTACCATTTACGCTGGCCACCGCGGCACCGACAGTGACATGGAAGGCTACGCATTGTTTTAGATGTTTTATTATTAATGTTTCCTTTGCCTGTATCTAAAACTTTTATTGTGTCGTGGTGTGCTATGTGTAACAACTGGCTTTTCTTTCAAATGAAAAAAGTTCTAGATATTGTAAAGAGTAATTTTTTTTTGTAGCTGTTCTCACCAATTATACTGCCCACGTAAGAAGACAAGTAGCTCAAAGAACAGATACCAGAATCAAGTTAATGGGAGAGATTATTAATGGAATTCAGGTAAAGTAGTGTTCGAAAATAGAAATATTAAAATTTAGAAACATGCTTTATAAACATAATTTATTATGATTTGTCTTTTATTCTGTCACAGGTGATTAAAATGTATGCCTGGGAGATGCCATTCCAAGCTGTGGTGAAAGCTGTCCGCGCGTTTGAAATCAAATCTTTACGGAAAGCACTGATAGTTAGGAGTCAGTTCATCGGATTCATGGTGTTCACTGAGAGACTGACTTTATTCTTAACCAGCCTGATTCTTGTTCTCTCTGGAACCATGGTGACCGCCAATTTGGTACGTAGATGCACCACAAAATAACTCTAGAAAAATGATCATCAATTACTAAGATACCTATTTGACGATAGACGGGAAATTATTCAAACAGAGGATTAATACAATATTGATTTCTATTCTTTTTAGATTTATCCTGTGCAACAATACATGAATGTTATTCAAATGAATTTATCAATGATCATCCCCACAGCCATTGCAAGCTTATTTGAAATGTTTGTGGCATTGGAACGTATGGAGAGTTTTCTCGTGTTGGGTAATGTTTTTCAGCATATAAACTCATAATAACTCGTATATTACCGGTCGTGTGGTATCTGGCATAGTAGAATAGCACCAAAGCTTCGGGGTATCGCAATCTATTAGAACTTCTAAATAGTCTGCGTTCACGATAGGACAATAAAAGGTTGTAGCCTATGCCATAGAGCTAGATAGGCATCCTTTCGAGCTTGTTCTTCGCTTAGTTTGGGGCTAGACTGTATCCACGATTATTTTTTATTTAAACTTGGTTTGACGAAAATACGCCTATCTAGCTTTATGGCTTCAGCTCCAACCTTTAATAAAATAACAATGTTTTATAACATAGATTTTTAATGACTGTATTATCTATTCATAGTATAATACAAAGTCGCTTCCTGCCGTCTGTCCCTATGTATGTTTCTATGTACGCTTAGATCTTTTAAACTACGCAACGGATTTAAGTGCAGGTTTCAGCAATAGATGGGGTTATTCAAGAGGAAGGTTTATAAGCAAGAAAAAAGGGTAGGAAGGGGTAAACTAGGTGTACGCAAACGAAGTCGCACCGGATCTGCAGCCATATATATTAGTAGTAGTAGTACTAATATAAGTATATATGGATGAAGAATCTGAATTTTTTAATTTTTTTGTCATGGGTGTGGGTATGGGTATTTTATATTAAAATTAAAATATTTTTACAGATGAACGTGGGGATCTTACGGTAGGCAAATCTCATGGCAACAATTCATTACTTAATTCGGAGCAAAAAGCCAAAGAACCATTAGTCGCCATGGAGATCGGTAAGTACTGAAATCAGTTTCAGCCATGTGGTGACCGGCAGAACAGCTAACTCACAGAAATGTAAATAGAAGTCTTAGATTTCTATGATTTAGATAGAAATAGAAGCAGAATATTCACAATATTAACCCTATTCATTTAAGGGTGTCGCGACTAATGTCATAGAGGCAGATCATCTATTAATTACTATTACCGCAGTAAACCTATTTACTATATGTACTATAATAAGACCACGCTAAGTCCGAATCGCTTTAAAAAAAAATCTCTGTATGGCAACTTATGCCATGTCTTTTATCCGTCATAGAACGTCATTCATAAAAGTCATAACAAAGAATTTGACTTGATAAATATTATTAAAGCGATTGGCACATTGGACGACCACGCTTAGTCCGAATCAACTGACAGTGGTAGAAAATATAAAATGTGGATATGGCAAAATCTATTGGATAATCTGTTCTTGTCAGTCATTGTCCATTATTATTTAGGCGATCCGCACACTGGAACGCAGCACCGTACAGTTGTGCGTGACGTGTGTTAGTGCGTGACATAAAGTTATTTGAGCGGTCATCGGTTTCTATGGAAATTACTCATAGTCGAACACACTGAAAACGCATCGACGCGTGTTCGTGCGGATCCGTCGTTTTTTTTCTTTGACACATTTGACACGGGCTGCGGGTCAGATAAGTTTTTGGCGCTGTACTTTCCACATAAAAAGGCGTCAAATAGGCCGCTGCTGTGAAGCGAGGTCTCCAGGATTGTCAAATAGGAATTCCGTTACTCAGTTCTCTAATTATTTTTCGCTTAAATAATATAATTTTATGATAAGATTATAACAATTTGGATAATTCCTAAATTTTTTATTGTATATAAAAAAATATAAAATTTACACATATTTCCAGATTTCGCCAGAATGTATGCTACGCTCCAATGTGCCAATCGCCTCAACAATATTTTTCAAAGCAGTCAAATTCTGTGTTATTACCTTTATGAATGACGTTCTATGACGGATAAAAGACATGGCATTAGTTGCCATACAGAGACTTTTATTTTTATTTTTTTAAAAAGCGATTCGGACTTTTCGTGGTCCTACTATAACACTGCGATCTCTAATTCGCCCGCAAAGCAAATGATGGCAATGTCCGCCACTAATGTGGAGGAATCTCAAGTCTAGCAGTGTACTATTATGTGATGTAATGTGACTGTAGCTACTGATTGCTCAAATTGCGTATTACAAACGTAATGACGATCTTAGTGGTGCCGGGTTCGATTTCCGGCCGGGCAGAAATTGAAATGGTGGGTTATTTTAGTTCCTGTTACAGGTCTAGGTGTTGTGTGTATTATGAATATGTACTTAAAAATATATAAGTGGTTTATCAGTTTTCTGGCACCCATAACTCAAGCTTTACTTATTTTGAAGCACATATTTTCATCTTTCTATAATTTAAAACAGCAAAGGAGCCTCGTCAATCATTGGGCAATGACTATTCGGTGGTGCTGTCTGAGGTCAGTGCGTCGTGGTCAGGATTCCCCGAAATGACGCTAAATAACATTTCATTGAGCATACGCAAGGGAGAGCTGTGCGCTATTATTGGACCTGTTGGTTGTGGAAAGGTATCAAGTACTGTCTTTTACTACAATATATTTTTTTATGTCAGCATGATCTAATTTATTCTTTAACGAAATATTATTGCAGTCATCCCTACTTCAAGTACTGCTGAAAGAGTTGGCCGTGACTCAAGGTACCCTGAACGTTCACGGACGGATGTCGTATGCATGCCAAGAGTCCTGGCTCTTTTCCGCCACAGTTCGAGAAAACATTCTTTTTGGCGCTTCTTATGATCCCCTTAAATATAAAGAGGTAGGTATATCATAGTTTTAAAATATGCAAATAATCTCCACGCTTCCAAAACACGGCTTATAATTCCAGTAAGACATCATCATTTCTGACTGACATCATCATGTCACGAAGATGATGATGAGGGCATCTTTTCTACTTTGTTTAAAAATACTTGATTTTCAGTAGTTGACTAAAAAGTTTCTGATCTCTATCCCTAAACACTTTTGATGTGTGTATTATGTATGAAGCCAATCTATCTAACGTGCCACAAACCTATCTGACCCAGTGGACAACGCTGGAACTAAGTGTCGCTATTTTGAATTGTTAATAATGCGAAGCCGTCACCGGGTCAGCTCATTTCATGGACTTACTACCCAAAGGGACTGCGCACTGCTTTGACTAAAACCGGGCAGAGCGAGAGTCACCATCGATAGTCCTGTGTCCGTCCGAAATCATGGCCTCATAGCCTCCTGAAGGAGGCTATGATGTCATACGTTTAAAGTTGCGACATGAAAAACGACACCTTATTTTCAGCTAAGTAAATATTGCATATACCTACTTTCAGGTGTGCCGTGCGTGCTGCCTGGCGCCGGACTTCAAGCAGTTCCCGTACGGCGACCTGTCGCTGGTGGGCGAGCGCGGCGTGTCGCTTTCGGGCGGGCAGCGCGCGCGCATCAACCTCGCGCGCGCCATCTACCGCGAGGTAAGTACGGAACGCCTTTTTTACAGTGGCGAATACGACATCCTGGTCGGGGGGGGCATACTACTGTACCAAAAGCTTAACATAGTCTACCCCCGTATAGTCATAGGCACACGAATTGGGGGGTGGGGGGAGAAGTGGAGTCTTAGTGAAAATAATCCAAGTTTATTCGATAACATTGAATGAAATGTTGAGGTAAACTTGTAAAACTTCACATGAGAATTTTCTGTGAGTGAGTGTAGAGACTTCACGACTATTATCTCCGCTTCCTTTACCATTTTGAGGACATTAGACGTGGTTTAGTAGATCATTGTATTTTGTAACCTTGTCTTATGCTCTAGGTGGACATCTACCTGCTGGACGACCCGCTGTCTGCCGTGGACGCCAACGTGGGCCGGCAGCTGTTCGAGGGCTGCATCAACGGATACCTGCGTGGACGCACTCGAGTGCTGGTCACTCATCAGATACACTTCCTCAAAGCGGCTGATAAGATCGTTATTTTAAGAGAGGTTTTTATCAGATCTGTATTAATAATTTATTTTTCGAACAAGGGCCAATTATATGAAATCAGTCATATTAAATACGACTGATTGCTTATTCATTGTATGGAGTAAGTGTAATTAATAAATGTGTTTTTTAGGGTTCTATCGAAAATGTAGGATCCTATGAGGAGCTATCGAAGTCAGGAAAAGAGTTTTCTCAGTTGCTGGCAAGTCTACATGAGAGTTTTGATGATGAAGAATCCATTAAGGTATGTATAATATTATCTAAAGATCAAAATGACATGCTTTGTAAAGTAGATAAGTTTCAATTGAAAAAGGCATTTTGATTAAGCGTTGCAACGATTAATGACCGTAACGTTTTATTGTCATTTCTTCAATGTTCCGTTTTACGCCAATTTTACGCCACATTCTGTAACTACCATGCTAAACTAAACTATTGTCACTGCGACGCTTAATCGCTTTATTTTTTCCAATGAAACGTACTTTAGTCATATTCTATTTTGATTTGATTTTTGTGTACAAACAGTCATTAAATGGCATTTTAATGCATTTTTCAGTTAAAAAATAGGCCCTCACTACGCCGTGACGTATCCGTGAAGGATACAGTGGACCCCGAAATCCAGAAGGAGCAGATGCTCCAAGCGGAAGACAGAGCCAAAGGCAGCATAAAGTGGGAAATTATCTGGATTTATCTGAGATCTATTAACTCCTGGTGTTTAGTGCTGGCTGTGTTATTCTGGTTGATCGTTAACCAGGCTGCGGCGGCAGCTGCTGATTATTGGTTAAGCTACTGGTTAGATACACTTTACAATTCCGTATAATATAATTTGCTTAACAATAAAATAATTATTCTCATTTTAATGAAAATGCTGCATGTAAAATTTTGAGATTATTAAGTAATTATCTAGATTAATAATAAATGTGTGAATATAACATTCTCTTTAATAGGACAAATGCAGTCAGCCAATTTGAAATGGACACAGGAGAGATACCTGGTGAGTGGTCTAGTTTAGATACATATTATAAACAAGGCATTGCTTAATACGAGCTACCTTGCGTTGAAGAAACGTCTTTAGGTTAGAATGTATTTTTGATAGGTATTCAGAAAACTAGAAAAAAGTGGAATAAGCATTCAGAATAGTGGAATAGCTCGTTCTAGAAAATTAAAGCATTTGGACGAAACAACGCGAACTACTTGTGTCTAAAATCGAAAATACTCTGTCTAGAATTCTAGTCTCCCGTTTAAAAAGTTCTTTCACTAGATTATCAGCGAGTGACATAGGCTATGTTTTCCCGAAATTTGATGTGGTTTCCACGGGAACGTAGTAACCGATTTTTAGGCGGACAAAGTCTCGGACAAAAAGCTAGTACATATTATAGTAAAAAAATCCTAGAAAACCCGTGCGAAGGTAGGTAGTGCTAGTGCTAGTGGGTAGGGCTAGTAGAGGTATAGAAAAAACTATTTCGGTATCTTAATATTTTTTATACTTAATGTGTTGATTTTGTCGTGTTTCAGATACCGACTGGGACACCGTAGTCGGTGCATTGACGACTGCTATGTACGTCGGCATTTACGGTGGAATTATTATAGCAGTTATAGCTACCTTGCAAGTCAGGATAATTATCTATGTCTCGGCAGCCGTGAAAGCTTCGCAAAACATCCACAATAAAGTGTTCAAAAACTTGATCGCTGCTTTCATGAGATTTTTCGACACTAATCCTTCAGGTATGACTGCTTTAACTAAAAAAATGGTCTATTAATTTTATTTTAGTAATGTATCAACGCAGCATTCTTTAAAAGGCACTGTTTGGCAAAATGCTAGCTCAATAAAGATTTATTAATGTTTTGAAAAAAAAAAGCGAGAACTAGCGAAGACTTGTCAAGTTACGCACAGTGTAGGGATCCGTAGTTACCTGCTATTATGATATGCGTACTCAGAAGAACAATCTTGATACTAAAATAATATTACAAAGCTATAAATAACTAAATGACTATATTAATAGCTGTATTAATTACCACATTATAAATTGCTGTTTTGTAATTGGTATTACAACTTCATGATGTGACTCTCTAAACATAATTTATTTGCTCTAGAACTGTGAAATAAATATATACAATTTGCATGAAACAGGTAGAGTCCTAAACAGATTTTCCAAGGACATGGGTGCCATGGATGAGTTGCTTCCACGCAGCATGTTGGAGACGATTCAGATGTACTTCTCCATGCTCAGCGTTCTCGTGCTGAACGCACTGGCGCTGCCCTGGACGCTGATCCCCACGGCGGTGCTAGTGGTGGTCTTCGTGTTCCTGCTGAGATGGTACCTCAAAGCGGCACAATCGGTGAAGAGGTTGGAAGGCACAAGTATGACTACTTTTCATATATGTCACGGGAAAATCAACCTTATTGTTTGTTATAGTGAACTTCGAACTTGGGATTGTAGACTAATTATTTGGCCCACTGTACGTACTGTAAGATCCAAGGCTGTTGCTATGCTTTGTTTAACTTAAACATATTATCCGCAGCTAAAAGTCCAGTATTTGGAATGATCAACTCGACTATATCGGGGCTATCAACTATTAGGAGTTCCAATTCGGAGCAGAGACTGCTGAAAACGTTCGATAGAGCGCAGGTTTGTTCGGTCGTTTCATAATGTTACACTATAACATAAGTATAATATATATACCTGGTTTTTTTAAATGTATTTGTAATGAACAGCTTTTCAACCTTTAACATGAGATATTCGTTAATAATAGAAAGCCAATTCTCAAGATTCAGTAAGAATCTATAGAAGTAAATTAAACATAATAAATTACCATTACCATAAAACGGTTATAACAATTTTAACCTTCTGTATGTGTGTGCTATACTACATATTTATGTTTTGTACTTACTATGTTTTAAGATTTAGTAACTATTATAGATTGATGAGGCTCCAGTCAGAGATGAAATTAACTATCACAATTATGCATATTCCAGGATCTTCATACCAGCGCGTTCTTTACTTTTATCGGCGGGACATCTGCATTTTCACTTTACCTGGATGCTCTGTGTCTAGTCTACTTGGCGGGTGTAATGGCTACTTTCCTTTTAGTCGACTTAGGTAAGATATCAATACGTGTAGTTTTTTTGAGTAGCTACTTATGAATTGACAGTGTTTGCTTACGTTCCACATACAATAAAATATCTAGTCTACACAATGCACTTTGCATTTAAGTTCTGTTACTCAAATGTCTTACGCAGTGAGGGTGACGTAAGTGATCCTACATCACCGAGTAAAAGAAAAATTCCACGGTGTAGCCATAGTAGACATTTAGGAGACCCACAAAACGTTGGTCTGTCCGTGCACAAACTGGACAAAAAAATTGGGCTTTTAGTGCCTCCAAACTTTGATTTTCCGTAGCGATAGTGCTTACATATCCTCTTGTGTGGGTTATATAAGTAAAAATACCGCTTAGTCTCACATCCTCTTAGCAGTTTCACATTTCAGCCACATAAGATTCACCAAAAAGAAATGTGACTTCAATGTGGCTGAAAACAAACAAACAAAACGCTACAAAGTGTAATTTCCATGTACTCAATGACGTAGGATAACCTACGGCGCCCGATCTGTAGGAAACGCGAAGGTTTGAAAGAAAGTTTCTCGCTCGTACGATTCGGATGTGGAATGAGCTCCCAGCCACAGTGTTTCCTTTGGACTATGACATGGGTTCGTTCAAGAGGTATATAAGAGGTCTGTTCAGAGGCGGGCAACGCATTTGCGACTCCCCTGGTGTTGCTGGTGTCCATAGGCGGCAGTGACCACTTTCCATCAGGTGGCCCGCATGCCTTTTTGTCTGCCGGACAACGTAAAAAAAAACGCGAATTCACGAGAATTCTCCTTATGATTTTTGTAGACGGCATCATCGCCGTGGGGAGTGTGGGGCTGGCAGTCACCCAGACGATGATGTTGACGCTACTCCTGCAGATGGCCGCTCGGTACACCGGAGATTTCCTAGCCCATACGACTTCGGTGGAAAGGGTCCTCGACTACACCAAATTACCAACCGAAAGAAACATTGAACACGGACGTACGTATATGTATTCGTAAATTATAAAAAAAAAGGAATTCCTTGCTACTGACGGCACACGAGCGTAATTTTGCAAGTTGTGTCTATTCAATATTCGGGACTCTTATTCTGTCATTGTGTGATCCAAACCGTCATTTCATATGAAAGCGTTGCACTCGCTTTGTTCACGGTGTCCGTCTCTCCGGATCCGTCATCCGAGAAAAAACCAGGCCGAAGAAGCGGCCTATATATTTATATGATCGTTTGTTAACACAACGGATGACGGATCTCGCACGCCTGACGTCGCGACAAACGGCCTAAATTGTGCGCGAAATCACGCCCGCCGCTTGCAACGCAGCTTTCTAAATCACTTGTGTGTCGAAGCCTTCTAACCAAACCTTTTGTTTTACAGCGACCCAGCCCCCGATGGACTGGCCGTCAAAGGGACAAGTAATATTCGAAGACGTTGCCATGAAGTATGGACCACAAGACCCATATGTGCTTAAAAATTTGAGCTTCACAATCAACAGTGGCTGGAAGGTAGGTGTCAATTTTCCTGTGCAACATGCCATATTTAACATGAAAGTAATCCATAATAAAGTTAAAACTTATACGTTGCTTATTGAACTAAAACAAAATTACAAGTTCAGTATTTTGATACCATCTTTTTCATGTAATGTTTAGAAAAAGGTTTATTAGGTAAAATTATAGGCCTCAAATCTATAGAGTACCTACCTATTACTGCGGCCCGCTGAATTGTGGCTTGTAGAAATTTCACTAACTGAAAAAAAATTCGGTTATCTTATCTAAATAAAATAGGTAATCTATAAAGTGCTATAAAGCTGTACCTAAGTAAGTAATTTACTTTCAGGTGGGTGTAGTTGGTAGAACGGGTGCAGGGAAATCGTCTATAATATCCGCCCTCTTTTGTTTGACGGACATTCAAGGCACTATTAAAATCGACGGCGTCGACACCAGTGGCATCGCTAAACTGGTATGTATTACATGTTGACAAGTGGGTACTGTTGAGGTTTCCGTATTTACCATATTTAAAGTAATAATTAATTGATATGTAATTACGATTTTTCCAATTATCCAACGATACGTGCATACAAGGGCATATATGATCCAATCTGGTCAGGTCCCGTGGTAGCAGGGTCACGGAGGTCAGATGGCAGTCGCTCCACTGTAATTATCTGATTTGCCTGGATCATGGTCAAGGCGGACCCCGGGCCCTCTTGTGCGAGAGCACAACCGGGACAGTAACTAAAACAAAACAACATTACAACACTAACAAAATTTATTTGCATACAAGGGCAGTTATTTAATTGTTTTAATTTTTCTATTTCAGTTGTTGAGGTCAAAAATATCAATAATACCACAAGAACCGGTCCTATTCTCAGCCACGGTGCGCTACAACCTGGATCCGTTCGACGTGTACAGCGACGATGACATTTGGAGGGCTTTGGAACAGGTACTGGAAGCTAAATAGCTCATAATATATGGATTTTTAAAGCTCAAAATAGAATGACTATATAAATGTATCGAGTCGCTTAGTATGCGTCTGATAAGACTTATGGGAATTAACCGTAGCACGTGCGCCACTTGCGTGCAACTCCTGCGCAGCGTGGTGACAGCAGGAGTATACGGAATGCCCGAATCAAATGTGGAACCGAATACCGTTTTCAGGTGGAGCTGAAAGAAGCGGTGCCCGCGCTAGACTACAAGGTGACGGAGGGCGGCAGCAACTTCTCGGTGGGGCAGCGGCAGCTGATGTGCCTGGCGCGCGCCATCCTGCGCTCCAACAAGATCCTGATCATGGACGAGGCCACGGCCAACGTGGACCCGCAGACCGACGGGCTGATCCAGAAGACGATCCGGCGCGTGTTCGTGGGCTGCACGGTGATCACCATCGCGCACCGGCTGAACACCATCATGGACTCGGACCGCGTGCTGGTGATGGACAAGGGCGAGGCCGTGGAGTTCGACTACCCGCACCGGCTGCTGGCCTCGCCCGACAGCCGCTTCGCGTTCATGGTGCGCGAGACCGGCGAGAACATGAGCCGGACGCTGCACCAAGTCGCCAAAGACAAATACGACAGTGATAGACACATCAGTTAAATTTATTAATTATGTTTGCATTTTGTATTCGTAAAAAAAATTGCGAAAGAAAAGCAATAACACGGCAAAGACAATCATTTCTCAATTTGCTGCTTTAAATGTCCAAAAATCCTCTAGACGAGCCCTAAAAAACTTATTAAAGTTTTAAAAATTAAGTACCTAGAGAATACAATATTTATATTAAATAATGTATTTAAAATAAAAATATAAGTACAGAATTATAATGTAAAATGATGGTAGTTATTTTCATTTTCTTTTTCCTTAGTATCATCTGTGGTATCACAAAATCTCTTTGGGTAGGTATTATACTATATATTACCTACATACCTACAATTATTATGATTGGTCGAGCGAGAACGGTGGCACCGGGTTTTTCTTTTTCCATTCCATGTGGCACAGTTGGCCTATAGGCTAAACGGTATGAATGGCGTGCGCGCTGCGATTGCGAGTATGAATATGATAGACTGGTTCTCACCTCACTACTGTACTACTATGAATAAAAAAGAAAATCAAACAAAATTAACTTTGCAAATGCAAGTAAATGATTTAGCCTTGACCTAGCCCCTCGACAAACCGTCACACATAATCATTAGTGGTTCTACAAATGGACAAGGCGATCCTTACATTGAAACGCACAACGCAGCGTTGTGCGAGTGTGAGTGACGTGCCTGCAGTTGAACACACTGAAAACGCATCCAGCATGCGCGTGCAGCGCCGTCAAGGTGGAACACGTCCTTGACGCCAGTTAGGTCGATTATCTCGGCATAGAGCGCCTCCAGGATCTCGTACACGTGCGAGTTAATCGAGTTGAGCTGTCCGCATGGGGGCTGGCCGCACATGCCCAGGCAGGGGTCATGGTCGATGCAGTAGGCCAACTCACCCTTGCCCATGGCCGGGCCCCAAGAGAAGGCGGAGCCAGCGCGGGTGCGTCGACCTCGATGACGACGCGCACGCCCCGCAGCCGCGCGCGCCGCACCACCGCCGCGATGTCGTGCCGCGTGTATACCGCGCCCGGCCCGTACGCGCCGCAGGCTTTCGCGTCGTTCGTTACATTGTTAAACGTTTAAAATTGGTTTAGGAATATGACAAGGGCAGTTTTTTTTTTATGTTACTCGGCAGACAAACAGGCAAGCGGGCCACCTGATGGAAAGTGGTCACCGCCGCCTATGGACATCAGCAACACCAGGGGAGTCACCATGGCGTTGCCCGCCTCTAAAGAGACCTCTAATATACCTCTTGAACGATCCCATGTCATAGTCCAAAGGAAACACTGTGGCTGGGAGCTCATTCCACATCCGAATCGTACGAGCGAGAAACGTTCTTTCGAACCTTCGCGTGGTGACCAACAGAGGGTCTACGTAGTGGGGATGAGTACCCAGCCCACGGCGGGTGGTGCGATGGCGGAATTGTGCTGGGGGCACCAGATCGAAAAGTTTCTCGGAACACTCCCCATTATACAGCCGATAGAACACTGTAACGTAACGAACTGCCTAGCAGTGGGTCAGGTTCAGTTGTAAAATAAGGAATGCTCTGTTAGAGGTCAGTAGCAAGCTATTTTATGAGAGATTAATTGGAGGTCGGTAGCCGACCCCTTGAGCAAAGAAAACAAAAGAATCAGGGTAGTGGGTATGTATTCAGTCCATCTGTAATCTATTTAAAACAAGGAATTTATCAAAAATAATCTACAAAAGCACAAACGTTCTAAAAAAGAGTTTGTCCACATAACCTTCTGTCCGGGCTGGCGCACTTATTTCACTTTTCAACGCAGACCGAAAGTACCGGTTTGTGAACTGGTTGAGCGACTACGTCAGCTTGGGATTCTTATAGGAGTTGGTGGTTCATGCGACTAGGTGCATATCCTTAGAACTGGGTCTTCGGAGATAGAATTTGATGCTTCATAGCATATACTTTTTAGATTTATACTGCACACATAATAACTTTTGGCGATTTATTATCTCAAGGTAACGTCACGTTATAAACTATTCACCTCCAAGGCCGAAGGCTGGGAAAAACAAAACCAAACTGAATCCCTCTCTGCTTCCTCTACTGAAGGCTCGGGTCCTCGTTTAAAAACCTTCTGGAACCATTTGGCACAAAGGAAGATAAGATCTTGTTGGCCAGTAGTCATAGTCAACCAGCCAGTTCCCGAAATGGTCCATATTAATTTTCGGACGGTCTGGTGTTCGACAGCCAAGAATATAATTCATGCCGACCTGATGAGGAATTGGATCCAGCAGTTATCTAGAATAAGAGAGGCACAAAAAAGATTAAAATCTCCTTTGACTATTAAAAATTTCCACTTGTCATCAAATGACATGACAAGAGTAAAATAACAGAAAGAACCCGCTCTCAATAAAAATGCGGATTTATGTGTATAATTCGTATTGGAAACTGTATATAAATCAAACCCTATCGAATGCAACTTCCGAAGCATTGGGGCCCGTCCGGATCCATAATATTTAAAAAACAAGAAGTTACGAAGGTAAGAATCCAGACACACGCCATTGCCCCCTGCTTTTCATTCGGAAACCATCATTACTTTTATCATTTGGGTGTCTATATATCAAAAGAACATTCCCCAAAATCTATTATAATCAAAACATTAATAGAACGTAGTAATCAACATAGTCTGATATACAGAATAAACTTAATTTTCCAGGGAGGAATTATGGACAATCAGAGCCTGAAGGGCCAAATCCAAAGATACCCATAAAAAGTGACAAATTGAAAATAAAAAGCATCAACATGCTACACAAAAATGTGTCTAGAAGTCCTAATAACCGTAAGTACTAACAAGTTAAAGCAAAACCCTATATTCTAGTATATTCAATTTAAATTAAACACATTAGTAAAAACGTAGTTACATCAAATACAGAATTAACATATTTTCCAGGAAATAATGATTGACAATCAGAGCCTGAAGGGCCAGATCCAAAGATGCCCATAATAAACTAATAAAGGTGGAAAAATTAAGAATAAAAGTGTAAACGTGTTGAAAACAACGTTTAAACAGGAGTCCTCATAACCGTAAGTATTACATAAGGCAAAGTAAGATCCTACAACACACACAGGGAGCCAAAGTCCCTTCGGTTAGCCAGTGGTTGTAACTTGCTTGTTTGTATGGGATCGTCCACAATCCGTACGGCGCGTCTCTGTACGGAGTCCAAAGGATTAAGCAGGTCGGCAGTTTCGCCGGCCCAAAGATGAGAACAATACTCCATATGAGGCCGCACCTGTGCCTTGTACAGCAGCAGGCGCTGCCCTGGGGTGAAGTATCGCCTGGACCGGTTAAGCACGCCAAGCTTTTTCGAAGCTAGTTTGGCCTTACCTTCTAGGTGACTCCGGAATCGCACGTTATCCGATATGTCAACACCAAGGATCCCGATACTATTTGAGATGGAAAGGGGTGTCCCTTGGAACTGCGGCACTATGACAAAGGGATCCTTTTTGGCGGAAAATGCGCAGACCTGTGTCTTTGAGGGGTTGAATTCCACTAGGTTTAGTCTGCCCCAGTGAGCAACTTGCTCCAAGGAGTGTTCAATCTCTGACACAAGTCTTATTTGGCTTTCCGACACCACGGAACGAGGGATATTCGCACGGCCAGTATAACAAGCATCTCCAGTGCTGTCATCTGCATAGCAATGAATACTGGGAATATTCAGCATATCATTGATATGCATACGAAACAGCGTGGGAGATAGCACTGAACCTTGCGGTACTCCAGAATTAATGGTCTTGGTATCGGAGCAGCATCCGTCGACAACGACTTGGATGCTCCGTCCAGACAGAAAGCTGAATACCCAATTGCAGAGCCCCTCGGGTATACCGTACTTCGGGAGTTTTGTTAGCAGTGCCCTGTGCCAGACCCGATCAAATGCGTTGGCTATATCAAGACTGACAGCCAGAGGTTGTTAGGTACACAAGAAGGTCACCAGCTGAGCGACCATGACGGAAGCCATATTGACGGTCACTGATCAGCTGGTGATCCTCGAGGTATCCAAGGAGCTGGATATTGATGACCCGCTCCATCACCTTAGAGAGCAAAGAGGTTACCGCTAAAGGCCTGTAATTTGATGGGTCTGAATTGTCACCCTTCTTGGGTATCGGATGCACATGGGCTAGCTTCCATGAAGACGGCACCGTTCCAGAGGCGTAGGAAAGCTTGAATAGGCGCATTAACACGGGAGACAACTCGGGAGCACATTTTTTGAGAACGATAGCCGGAATGCCATCAGGTCCACTGGACTTCCGGATGTCTAGGGAGAGAAGCACACGTTTTATGATTTTTTGGGTGAAACGAACCTCGGGCATGATGCTCTCACATCGTAAGATGGTAGGCGGTGCAGCTCCCCCATAATCCAGAGTTGAGTTATGAGCAAAGAGATTACCCAAGAGATCGGCTTTCTCTTTTGCTGTGTGAGCCAATTGGTCATCCGGCTTGCGCAAAGGTGGAAAGGTGGTCCGACAAAAGTTCCCCTCGACAGCTTTGGAGAGAGACCAAAAAGCACGGCTCCCAGAGGGGTAGCTGATTAGTTGCTCTCCAATTCCGCCGATGAAATTAAATTTTGCTCTGGCCATTACCCTCTTTGTAGACCTCGATACAGCATTGTACTTTTTCCTCAAAATGTGGGTGTTAGGGTCCTTTTGGGCCCGAGCCACTGTCCAGGCACAAAAAGCATCCTGCTTGAGGCGAGTTGCCTCAGCACTAGGCCTGTCTTACCAGGGCTGACTTTTGCCGCCGAGACGGACTACAGAAGATGGGATAAAACATTCCATTCCCTGCAGTATGACATCAGCTACAGCGGCAGCACAGGTGTTGGTGTCATTTGAGGAAAAGCAAAGCTGCATCCACGGGTACGATGCGAAGAATTCTCGCAATGCATCCCAGTCTGCTGAACCATAGTTCCATACCTTTCGTTACCCACTGGGGCGAGCCCGTTCGGGTGTAGCAAGAGGCACCTCAGAACGGACCAGGCAGTGGTCAGATGTCCCAAGAGGAGCATCGACGGACACCCGATAACCGTCTGGGTGGGAGGTCAACAGAAGGTCTAACAAAGAAGGATTACGGCCCACAACATCTGGTAAGTAGGTGGGTTCTAATACCAGCTGCGTGAGACCATTGGCCAAAGCAAATTCGTGGGCGGATCTCCCGGCGGGGTTGGCAGGGCGGCTTGACCCTAGCCACTCAGTGTGATGACCATTAAAGTCTCCTAAAACTACCAACTCAGCCGAAGGACACCGCTCAAGAACCTTGTCGGTAGCGCATTGAATGTGCTCGAAAAACTTATTTGTCTTACCTACCTACCGCTGAAGATACCTGTCGGGTCCACTCCGGTCTCCTACCCCGGCACGACAGGCATCCCTAGGATTTTTCGCGCAGTTGGCGGGACAGCCTCCCGGGCCGGAGATTGAAAGTGATACCCAGGTTCGGGTCCCCTACTAACTGGCGGGCGGCCAGCGACGAGCCGTTTCATCGGGTCTCCCTGGCCCCCGCGCAACCTGTCACGCCCACCCCCCTATCATGTCCGACACAAAACTGGGACCTTCAGAGTACCAACATTAAAGCACTCGGACGAGGGGAAATGGCTCACGGAGTACTCTGGCGGAACACAGCCCATGGGCTGCTTAGCGCCATGCAGACTCATCTCCGTGGGTGGTCGCTAGCCATGCGGGCCGAGGCCCTACCACCAAGCAATTTCGGCTGCACTCTTCGCACCACCCGGGGGTCACGTGTAGGGTCTCTAGGGTATAGCCTACGGACGTGGTGCAGCAAGACCCCCGAAAAAATTTGTCTATCTTGTAATTTAGGTAGAATAAAGTTGTGGCCAAAGCATGATCTAATTTTATATCTAAGTAGAGATAGAGATTTTTGAGCAGGAACCTTAGCCTTATTGGGATCTAATATCTTTTTCTGAGTTTATCATCATCATCACCCGAGTGGTTAATCCCGGCTTCTGCCAGGGTCTGCTTACCTGTTTGTTTTCCGCTTCGCCCGGTCTTGGGCATCCTCGCGTCATAAGTAATTGGCTAATAAAATAAATAATAAATAATTTAATATCACCTGGACGCCACAACACAACATTTAAACACAAAAATTACATACATATCAACACACACAATTATACAAAATCAAATCATTAAAACAAAAAGAAACAGAAAATAAAAATACGTAACATTATGTATTTACCTAACTGATATGGATACTTTCCGAAATAAATGTTTATTTAATTTAATTAACATTGCGGTGACGTAGCATTAGCGTGGCTGTAGCATTTCGTCATAAATAATCGGATTTCATCCACAGACCTTTTTACTGATACCGGCAGGCACTGTTCTAATTGGCCTTGTGACCATGGTCGTGCGGTTTTGAAGTATAATTTTGATCGGGCGACGTCCGCCGTAGGATCATAGTCGCACGACCGTTTCAATTAGGACAGTGCCACAGGTTTAAGCATCTAATTGACCACGTATTCGTGGCTCCTACGCAACTCGTCACCAAACCAGCACAGGCGAGCTTTTATCAGCGATATCCCTTACGCCAAGGCTGCCACGAATGTACTCGTTACATTCTCGGTCAAGTCGCGTAATTCGCACATCCACCGCAGCATTTTCATTTCGTTAGCGTACAGTTCACTGCCGTGTTTCGTTAGTGCCGGTGTTATCGGCTAATATTTTTTTTATATTGTGTAAAATAGTGCGATGTTAATTAACAATTTTCATTACAGTTAGCTATTTAACGTAAGGATGTTACACCCGTATTCATAAACAATACTTGAGTAAAGTAGCATTACTATGCGATCTCACAGTGCTCGTACGCTAAGTGAACGCATTGCGTGGAATTTGTATGATTGTTCAGTTTCGTTCATTTTGACAGAAGTATTTTGATAGTGCCAGTTGGAACCCTGTGCGTTCCGAGCGACGCGGATGGCACTGATACTTGGATTACATATCTGAAGTTTTTGGCAAGGGGCCTCTAATATTGAACGGTTTTAATAAAAATCATGTCCAAATCTCCCAACTACAGGTAAACAAGAATGGACCAAACAAGTGAGCCAGTACTGGGACCAGAAGCAGCAACGAGCTTGAACGTCAGACTTTTCCGTGAAAATCGCACGAACTACTTCAGGCAAGGTCTGCTGATGCTGATCTTCAGTACTGCATGCTATCAACTCATGTTAATCTTCTGGATGCAACCTGAAACGTCTACTCACAGCATAACAAAATTCAAAACGGTAGAACGCGGTGTTCGAATAGTTCATAGTACTGCCGCTCCGAACGTGTTTTCTAAGTAGGTATTGGTATTATGTAATAAAATGTAGTAATCGTTTATTTTGTGAAAGCGGTTTAATTGTTTTCAAATTAAAACGAATTATCAATATCAACGATAAATCCGACCATAAAGTGGTAGCACAGTAGTCATACTCGTATGTATAATATAGTGATCTGCCTTTACTATGCGTCTATAGGGACAGTTTTGAATTTTTGATCCTCAAATAACAAAAAAAAAAATTTTTATTCTTGTTTTTAAGCGTTATCTGCATAAGTTAATCTAATAGTTATCAAATACTACTATGCTAAGTTTGAAGCTAGTAGACGTCGAAGGCTTCTTTGGCGGCTCGAAACTCGGACGCCAGTCTCATTTGCAGCTGCATCGAGTTATTTACCTCCGTCGTATTATTGTTGTTGTATAACAGTAACTTTTCTAATTACAGTAACTTCAAACCACAATGGACATGGATTTGCAGAAACAATACTTGTCAGCGGATACAAGCGACAGATACTAACATTCTATCCCTTGCCACCTGCAGCGTGTTTTGTGGGCCCCCGCAACTGTGGCCCCTACCCACTAAGCAACTAACTTTGTCTAAAGACATTGTACCAGTAAACACTGAATCCATCAAACTCAAAGTAAAAAAATCGCCGTCTGAAGAGGTGACCGAATATTTATCAAACGCCTTTGATCTGTTCATGGACGATCTCCGGAGAGTCGCAGTTAAAGTGACCAATGATGATCTGTCTGGAAACAGTAACATGGTTACTCCAGTACATAAAGTAGTGGTCCACATATCAGTAAAGAAAGACCGAGACCCACTTCTGCGTCTCGATACAGACGAGAGCTACGAACTGTCATTGAAACCGGTCAACGACAGGTACGAGTTGGCCGTGGAAATAAGAGCGGCATCATTCTGCGGCGCGCGTCACGGCCTCGAGACGCTGTCGCAGCTGATTTGGCCGGATCCCTACTTAAAGTCGCTACTAGCTTACCGCGAGGCGAGTGTAAAAGACGCACCAAAGTTTAAATACCGAGGTTTGCTGCTCGACACTGCACGGCACTACTTCCCTGTGAAGGATCTCATGCGGACTATCGACGCGATGGGTGCCAACAAGCTTAACACTTTTCACTGGCACGCGACTGATTCTCAGTCCTTTCCTTTAGTGTTTAGGAGTGCGCCGCAGCTGACTCGCTACGGCGCGTACGGGCCGGGCGCGGTGTACACGCGGCACGACATCGCGGCGGTGGTGAGGCGCGCGCGGCTGCGGGGCGTGCGCGTCGTCATCGAGATCGACGCGCCCGCGCACGTCGGCTCCGCCTTCTCTTGGGGCTCGGCCATGGGCAAGGGTGAGCTGGCGTACTGCATCGACCATGACCCCTGGCTGGGCATGTGCGGCCAGCCACCATGCGGCCAGCTCAACCCGATTAACTCGCATGTGTACGAGCTCCTGGAGGCGCTCTATGCCGAGATAATCGAGCTAACGGGCGTCAAGGACGTGTTTCACCTCGGTGGCGACGAAGTTAACTCCTTTTGTTGGAGTCAGCACTTGCGAATAGATGACCCGGGGGGCCCAGAGGTGATGTGGCTCGACTTCATGGAGAAAGCGTACGCAGCACTGGAGAGGGCGAACGGGGGAGAGGCGCCCGAGCTGGTCGCGGTGTGGTCGTCCAAGGTAACGCAGGTGCCGTACCTGCACCGGCTGGACAGCAGCAAGTACGCAATCCAGGCTTGGGGCGAGTCGTACTATCCCGACCAGATGGCGGTCCTGGACCGGGGCTACCGGACGATAGTGTCGCACGTGAACGCGTGGTACCTGGACTGCGGGGTGGGGTCGTACAGGGACAGCTCGTTCGGGCACTGCAAGCCGTACCGAAAGGTTTCCGAGGTGTATAACCACCGTCCTTGGAGTAACGGGAAGAACCGATGGCGGGTCGTCGGCGGAGTGGCGTGCCAGTGGACTGAATTACTGAGTCCCGAGGGCCTAGACGGGCGGTTGTGGCCCCGCGGCGCGGCACTGGCGGAGAGGCTGTGGTCGGACCCGGAGCACGGTGTGAGCGCCGGCGCGCTGGTGCGGCTGGACGTGCAGCGCTCGCGGCTGGTGGCGCGCGGCGTGGCGGCCGAGCCGCTGTGGCCCCGTTGGTGCACGCAAAATCCAACGCAGTGTTCGTTCGATGATGACGCTCGGTTGATCTAGATCGGACGATGATGGTTGTTCATCGAGAATTGATGGAATTGTGTGAATGGTTAGGTATATGTCAAACTCTAAAGATTTAACGAGTAAAATTACAGTACTGTTTCCTACGTTTTCTTCTCAACTTCACTCGCTTTTCAGAGTTCTTGCGTCGTAAATCGTTAGTATCGTATCCAACTACGCGATATTATCATTGCTTATTGTGTTTCTCTCAGGATCAGAAGCTTGGAAACTACAATGGCTGAATCTAAAACAAAATGACCTACTGACTGACAGACAGTACGCGTATCGAAAACGCAAATCAACAATAACAGCAGCACAACAGGTCGTTGATTGCATAATCACTGGACTTGACGATAAATATAAAACAGCTGGTATTTTCTGTGATCTCTCAAGGGCCTTTGACGTCATCCCACACGATTTGTTACTTAAAAAGCTAAAAGTGTATGGGATAACAGGCGTTTCACACGACCTGATACAATCATTTCTTTTGGATAGGAAACAAACCGTCGAGGTATCATCCAATGGCCGTAAGTACAGATCCACCACTGATGACATTACTATCGGTATCCCTCAAGGGTCAGCTCTCGGGAATACATTATTCTTGGCCTTCATGAACGATCTTCCATCCGCTATCACAGAAGGTCTATTGACCCTCTTTGCTGATGATACGACAGCAGTGGTGTGCGCCCGTTCGTGCGACGAGCTCAATTCTAAGATTATTGTCCTTTGCGATCAATTAAAGCAGTGGTTTGCATGCAACGGACTTGTACTGAATGAGTCGAAATCCAACGTAATTTTATTCACAGGGAGAGCAGTCTCCCGGTATAAACTAACCGCACCCATCCCCAGCTGTGATGAATGTAAGTTTCTTGGTCTGACGTTAGACACTAAACTAAATTGGAAGACTCACGTTGAGGGACTGTGTGACCGACTCAGTAGTGCTGCTTACGCGCTACGCAAGCTCCGTCCTACTGTGTCGACAAATGTGCTGCGACAGGCCTACTTCGCGTATTTCCACTCTCTCCTGTCCTACGGCACGATTCTGTGGGGTGATTCCACAGACTCCGGTCGTGTACTCATCCTACAGAAGAGAGCTGTTAGGACAATAGAACACGCGAAGCCAAGAGACTCATGCAGACCACTCTTTAAAAAGCACCGTATTATGACGGTCTATTCTATATATTTATATAACGTATTAATGTACGTACGGTCCAATCTTGGGAGTTTTGAACGTCGCACGGACGGAGGGCACGGTCTGCGAGGCGCAGGACGACTGGCGGGCGTTCGACATCGAACCGCACTCGCAGAGAAAAATCCGCGCATAATTGGCCCTACGTTGTATGACCACTTACCAGATTCAATTAAAACCGCACAGACTGACGAAACGTTTGCGAGCCGGCTGAGAAGCTTTTTGTTGGATAATGCATTTTATTCCGTAAATGAATTTAAGAACTATGACATTGAAAATTAATTGTAACTACCTTTTGACATTACTATTTAAATTATTTTCATTGTTTGACATTAATCTGCTATTATTCATTGACATGTTCTTCTAATTCATATACATATTTTCAATTAATTTACATTACACATTATATTTGACATTTCATATACATATTGATAAATTACCTATGGTAATATTTGTTTATTGACATTTTTATTTTAAATTATTATAATTGACATTGTTCTAATTATCTACCACTGTGTAATTTTGTATTGTATTGTATTTTATTATAATCTCATGACATTAGGATTATTGTTTCCTAATATTATTATTTATTTAGTTAACTTTCCACGATGTAAGTAAATGTACGCCTGTTCCGATTGTATACATAACTTAAATGTTTTTATAACCAAAATTGACGATCTCTTTTATAGATTTATATAAATTACTAAAATATTGATAATGAAATATAGGCTGTAAAATGAGATAATAAATAAATATAAAAAAAATAAAATATAAATATAATGAAATTTTAATTGTAATATAGCTACTGCTTTGTGAAGAAAGCCAAAGGCAAGAGATCGAAATACCAAGGCAATGTTTGTTGCGACCCTTTGGTATCTACGTACAAAACGAGATTTTTAACATCTGCACAGCTGGCATAAGTGTGTGCGCAGCGAGAAAGAATTTGTTTCCTCTTCTCAATACTAAGAGCAATGAGATAGCAGTATCTATGTTGCGCCTTTTCTCGCTTGTCGCTCTCGCGCGCACACTTGTTCTAGCCGTGCGGGGCGTCACCAAGGTCCGCCTTGGGTAAAGGTCAAAATAGACCTTGTCGAGTCTCGTCATGTCGAGTCTCGTCATGTTGAGTCTCTCTACGTCGAGGAACGTAGTCTCTACGGTGAGTCTTTACGTCGAGTCTCTACTGTGCGTACGGTTTGCAAAACAACGCGTTACAAATTAATATATAAGTTTAGATATCATACCAACACCGATTATGTACCCTAGATTGAGGAAAAGAAAATACAAATGTATTTATTTAGATTTTAAGTTTGATCGAATAAAATACTTGTGTGAATTCTTGTTTTATTTTTTTCAATAAATCTATTCATTAGATTCCGGTCGACCTTTACGTAAAAGGTGTGTGAAGAGGAGAAAGAAAGGAACGACGAACACCAGTTCAAGAGTAATGACACTGCTCGTCAAGATCCACAATTTCTCTCCTTTCGTGTTTTAAGACCAATTGATATATTCCAAATTTCTCCTTATCATAGCGCTAAATTTTCCCTGTTTATTGGGAAGAGTTAGCTGGAAGAAATATTACAGAAATAATCCCACCTTTTTTTTTTATTTTTTTTTTAAATCTTTATTTTTAAGAGCTTGGTCACAATTTGCGACTATGCCGCTCTGTACAGCTTCCAATATTATTAAATTAAACAAAAATTAGCCAGGTTTCAAACCGAGACTCCTTATAGGAATTATCTCCGTTCCAAACCCAACCTAACTAATTTATAAAGTGCTTTAGCAGCCCTTGATAAAGGGGATGCTAGAACACAGTTACATATACCAACTTCTTTAAATTTATCACAATAGTTATGTATATTAATTCTAAACGATTCATTGCGTACACATTCCATTAATATGTGATAGACGTCTTCGGTCACATTACATTCAGCGCAGTTAGGTGTTTCCGATTTTCCCATCAAAAATGAAAATTTATTAAGTGGAATGTGCCCAGCACGACATCTTAAAGCTATTACTAAATCCTTTCTAGTCAAGCAGTTGTCAATCCAAGGGGAATTTAATGGTTCAGGTTGAATAGTCTTATACCAGATTCCTATATCAGTAGACCTTTTATCAAAATGTGTTTTCCACAATTCATAACAGTGCTTTTTTGGGAGGTGTAAACACTCTGTATAAAATGGTAGACAGGATATAGGAATGCCATCCGTAACAGCTTCCTTAGCAAAGTTGTCAACTCTCTCATTACCTAGTATTCCACAATGAGCAGCGATCCACTGCAAGTAAATAGTTTTTGATTGTTTGTGTAACTCTAATATAAGATTAAGAATAAGATAGGCTATCGGGACACATCGAACATTCGAGGTAGACCGAGCCAAATGTTGCAAAGCACTCTTAGAATCCGTAAGTATTACAAACTTATTACCATATACTGAAACAGACAGAATGTATGATAAAGCTTCAGCTATGGCTATCAGTTCAATGTGCATTATAGACAAAATAGAGGTAATTTGGAATTTTACATGAATATTAAATTGTGGATCATATATCGCTGCTCCAGACCCCTTGGAATCCTTAGAGCCATCCGTAAAAACTATATGAAAGGACTCGTATTGTAAATTACAGATATTGTCTACTGCCCAAACCAAAAAACTAGTGTTGTATAAGCGTTTGGGTTTTTCAATCAAACTGATGCTATTTCTGGTAATATCAGCCATATTAATTGAGTTCACCCACACATCCAAAGAGAACATTTCTAAAATTGTATTGGTGTGCATAGGAATGTCACGGAAGTTATTATGAATAATTACTAATATGGGTTTGTTTTTTCTTTTCCAATTATTATTATTATTATCGCAATGGTTGGCCAAAACTTGGATCGATTTGATTAATTGATTAGGATGAATTGACTTGTTTTTAAAATAAAATTTACAGCCTAGGTAATTTCTACGAATGTGTAGTGGCGGAATAGAAAGTTCACTTTCCATGACATGTATAGGGGTAGTTTTTATAAAGCCTCCTACGACTCTCATAGCTATATTTTGAATAGATGTTAACTTTTTCAAGTGCGAGTCACATGAATCAGCATACAGAAAACTCCCATAGTCTAGACGACTGCGAATAATTGACATATATATCCTCCTCAAATGTTTAGGATGAACCCCCCATCCCGACCCTGATAAAACTTTGAGAGTATTTAAAAATTTTAAACATTTTTCAGAAATTTCATTAATATGTTTCCGCCATCTTAGTGAGCGATCTAGCCACATTCCTAAGTATTTAACGTTATCAACTATCTCTAATTGGGTATTGTTAATCTTAAGTTCAGCTGTTCCTCTAAATATACCTTTTTTAAAAACACATAATTTGCTTTTCGTTGGTGATAACTCTAAACCCAGATTTGACAATATTTGACAAAGCATATTCAATGCTGATTGTAACTCTCCAAGGCCTTCATCTATCCTTTGACAAGTAATGTACAACACAATGTCATCAGCGTATTGCAATATTAAGACATTTTTAATTAGTTTGCACATTTCAATGGTAGCAATATTAAACAATAATGAAGACCTTTATAACAATGTCTTGATACAACGGTATTATCTGATATGATATGAACACGTCTTTCTTTCAGAAAGCTCCAAATATATTTACATAATTTATGTCCAATGCCGAGTTTGTCCAAGATGGATATAAGACCTGCCAGATCTACATTATTGTATGCATTGTCAATGTCTACGAAACACCCAAGCGTTACTTTGTCATTACAAAATCCTGTTTGTATATGGGTAATTAATAAACTAAGACTATCCAGACAAGATTTGGATTTTCTGAACCCAAAGGTATATTCGGAAAACAGTGACTGTTTTTCTAGAAACCATTCGATCCTTCTGTTAATAATTGCATGGAAGATCTTACATATACAGGAAATTAATGATATCGGGCGAAGTGATGAGATAGACGTAGGGTCCCAACCTGGTTTTGGAATGGGTACCACTCTAATATCTCGCCATTCAGATGGGACAAACCCTGCTTCTAAAAATGAATTAAATAGTTTGACTAAAAATAATTTACCACTTTTTGGTAGGTTTTTAAGCATAGAATAAGAAATTCCATCATGACCAGGTGCTGTATCCTTGCTTTTTATACACCCATCTAGCTCATGAAGAGATATTTCCGACTCTAGATAAGGATTACTCGAGGTAAATTCAGGATCTGGTAAAATAGTGAAATCAGGGCATAAATTTTGTAAAAGTTTATAGGCTTGTACACTATTTATCTGATTATGGGAAATTGAATGACGACCTTTAATCCATTTCATTTTTGTCCACAAATCCTTTGCAGATGTTCGGCTATCCGTCTCATCACAGAACTGTTGCCAACTTTTTCTTTCAGCAATGCGTATAAGGCGTTGGGATTCCCTGATTTTATCTAGTAAGATATTGTGATTTTCAGGGGTAGGGTTGCGTCTAAACCTTGATAATGCTAGTCTACGTATGGCTACTGATTTGGATAGATCTGCATTCCAGTATGGTTTCGGGGAAAATTTTTGATCCAGTGCTTGACAAATTTTAATAGTAGGTATAGATAGATTTGCTGCGCGATTTATACAGTCCAGGAAAAAATTATATGACTTTTGCAGATCACTTAAATCCACATCGATAGCAAAGCATTGTTCTAAATATGCGGAATATGAAGGCCAATCTGCATTTTTTAAATTACGTTTTTTCTGATACGAATGATTAATTTCAAGCTGCGAGTGTATTTTAATTATAAAATGATCACTGCCCAATGACTCGTTAGTGACGGACCAACTAAACAAAACAGCTACATCTGATGACACTAACGATAAATCCGGAGATGATTGGCGTAATGATCCATCCACCATTTGAAATCGAGTTGCGGTGTTGTCGTTTAAAATAAAATAACTATTTTCTAGTACTGACCTAAATATTTGAATACCCCTTGTATCCGTCTTATACGACCAACTAGAATGGTGTGCGTTAACATCACCCACAATCATGGTCCGCGTTGAGCATAGTTTTAGTAAATCTTCCCAATCTGATTGAGTTGTATGTATACTGCTTGGGCAATATATACCGATAATATTTTCTAATTGATTACAGTTGTAAATCTTTACACGCACCATCTCGAAGCCAACGTTTCGATGTAAGATTTGTATTCGCTCTGCTTTTATTGATTTATGGATTAAAATTGCTACGCCGCCGCCAAATGCCACTTCCCTATCCTTCCTATATACCGAATAATTATTAATCCTTAATTCAGAATCCAACTCTAGCCAAGTTTCCGTTATCACAAAAATATGAACTTTCTCCTGAATTAACAACTGCCTTAACATACTTAGTTTATTTCTAATACTGCGCGCATTCCACTGACAAATATTTATATTATAAATAGCTTGAAAACAATTATTATCCATTAAAGATTGAAAGTAACTGTTTAATAAAAGCGAAATCTGAAATAGTTTCACAAATATATGCTAAGATCCAATCTCTCGAGATAGCCAGTACTGATTTAATTTTTTCACCAATGCTACAATTTCTTAAAAACAAAATGTTTTTTATTTTATCTATTAATTCTTTAAAAGATATAAGTTTGTTACGAATTTCTTCACAGTCTAGGTCTGGCGCACAATAATCCGGGGGTTCCTCACAGTCCGAAATAGGCATACTCGATGTACCCTGGTCCACTTTAACGTGCGAAGTATTCCGTTTCTTGTTGATATGGGCTTTAGATTTCAAAGACGGCCGAGATAGTACCTCTGCGTAGCTGCGAGTAGGTGTTGTTGTAACGAACTGCGGCGTCGAAACCGGTTCCGTGTGGCTATCCGCTAGCAGTTCGAATGCATTGTTCGTAGGGGTAGGTATTGGATTAGACGTATCGCGAGTTTCGCTCCGCGCGGGCTCGTGCGCCGGGCCGGCTGGTACATACATCGATACCGCCTTACGATAGGTTATATTAAATTCTGACATTAACTCTCTTAGGCTCTTTTCCTTAATAAACACTGGGCACGATTTGGACAGCGCCATGTGTTTACCTCCGCAGTTTGGGCATTTATAAGTTAAAATGTCACAGTTTTCATGGCGTTCTGCGCATTTTGGACATACTGATTTGTTAGCTGGGCAAAGCTTTTTAATATGACCAAATCGCCAGCATTTTGAGCATTGTGTGACAGGAAATGTGTAGGTATCCACTTTAACTCGGAGGTCGCATAGGTATATAAATTGTGGTAGTGTAGGTCCGATAAAGCCAATACGTATAGATTCACTAGGTATCCATCCATCCTCATTTCTTCGGTTCAAACGCGATATAGATGCAATAGCTACGTACCTTTGGATATACCTTTTTAGTTCTTCCTCCTTCAGTTCAATATCTATATCTTTTACAAGACCATAGGAAATACCTACTTCCCAGGTTTTTTGGCTTCGCCATCCCATATCTTTAAAGTGTACACAGTCCATAAATGTTTCAGCACACTTTTCAGACCGAAAATTTATGAAAATTTTATATGGGTTTATAAATTTTATTCTCATAATACCAAGAATACTGTTCTCCTTCATTAATCTAGCTAGGGCAAATTGTTTGGGTAATTTTTCTTTACTCGTTACACTAACCTGTATATCCTCGAGATATCGTTTTCTCGGTTTTCTTTTAGCAGGTTGCCAATTGTCGTCGTTTTCAGCTAAATCTTCTCGTCCTCGTTTAAATGTGTAAATTCCGTCTTCACTTATTTCCATGTTATTTTCTGTCTCGTTGTTTCTGTTTTCCTCCGCAATAATTTGTGTATAGTCCTCTAAACTTCTTATCTCACTCTCCATATTAGCTGCTGGGATAATATTTTCTTCGCATAATTCTTTATTCGAGTTTAAGTCCTCTGCCATTACCTAGAAAGCTCATAATACGTGTATAGGCACGGGACCGATTCGCGCCCGGTCGCAGGTATTTACGCGCACGCGGTAAACGCTCCGATCGAGTAAACAGTAGGTAACTACGTATCCGACAAACACGTCCACGCGTAGGAAGTTGTTTGACCGAACTGAAACTGAACTGAGTCCCGTCGCAGAGCAGGTAGAAATTAAATGTCATGTTGTACAATGACCTCTTTATCTATTTATGTGGGAGTGACAGAGACTGATCATAACAGGATCATCCTGCTTCGCCCGGGGTCGCGTTGACCATTATTCAGGTTTTGGCAAGTCAGGTCACCTAGAGCAGAGCGACGTGCTGTCTGATCTCCGCGAACCTGATAACAGGCGAACCTGATCTATGGGATCAACAGGTTACACATTCATCATCATCATCATCATCATCATCATATCAGCCAGAAGACTGCTGGGCATAGGCCTCCCCCAGAGATCTCCACAAAGGCCGGTCCTGTGCTTTCCGCATCCAGCTGGTATCTGCGATCCTTACCAGGTCATCGGTCCACCTCGTAGGAGGCCTACCCACCGAACTACTAACCGAGTTGGATTCGTCGATTGACCTCTTTCTCGAAATTGGACCTACCTAGCTGGACTATTTGTCCGAGGCATATATAGTCGTCAACAACTTAAAGTGGAGTGCCTCCAACTGTCACTGGAGTAGGCACAACATGGACATTCGACATAATTTTCGTTTTGTCCATGTTCATTTTAAGACCTACTTGTTGAGAGGCACTACAGAGGTCATTGAGCATTTTGCCCAAGTCTTACAGGATTTCAGCCATGACTACGATATCGTCAGCAAATCTGAGGTGAGTGAGGTACTCGCCGTTAATATTGATGCCAAGTCCGTCCCAGTCCAGAAGCCTAAAGATATCCTCCAGTGCAGCGGTAAATAACTTCGGTGATATAAAATCACCTTGTCTAACACCTCGCTGCAGCTGAATAGGCTCTGTGGTCTTATCCTGGAGACGAACTGACATAGTGGCGTTTCCGTACAAACACTTCAGTGCTTCGATATATCGATAGTCAATTTGGCACCGCGTTAGAGACTGGAGCACTGCCCAAGTTTCGATCGAATCGAAGGCTTTCTCATAGTCCACAAACGCCAAGCACAATAGCCGGTTATACTCTTCGTTCTTCTGTATAACCTGCTGCAGTGTATGTATGTGGTCTATGGTACTAAAATCTAACTTGAATAAGCGTGACGAACTGTTGACTGCAGTTCGAAAGCAGAGGGGCATCAAGACCACAGACATGCGCAATCCAGGAAACCCTCGCCAGATCCATGTTAATGACCACCTTACACCCACAAATAAGGCATTTCTTAAGGACACCCAGAATAGGGCAGCGGGGGTTTCAGCACTGCTGGACTCGCAACGGGACGATATTTGTTCGGCAGGCAGACAATTTTCAACTACAACGCAGAGACCGAAAGTCGCAACTTTTAATTTTAAAAAAATCTGTAGTGTAGATGATAGATAGATAGATGTATCCGGGCCATTTTCCGCATTCAGGCGAACTCGCGCCCATTCTGCGTGGATATGGTGTACTCCAAGATACCCTATTGTTCCTGCCATCCCAACTCCTCCAGGAAACGCAGCAGTCCTTTCAGTTTTGCAAACGTCTCTGGAAGGGTTTGTGGTTGTCCGAGATGCTCATGCCTGTATGTTGCCACCCCCTCGCATGGCCGCAGGATGCTGCTGCTGTCTCTTCCTCTCTCAGGCAGGCTCTGCACAAGGGGCTGTCGGTGAGACCTATGGTGAAGAGGTGTTTATTAAATGGACCGTGTCCCGTTAATGCTCCGGTTACTAAACGGAGTTGCTTTTTGGTTAGTTTTAAGAGCCTTTCGGAAAGGGGAGGGTTAATTTTCGGTAGAGCCTCCTTAGCTTGTCTGCATTCCTCTAGTGATGACCAGAGTTGGTTGTGTTTTACCTTGATTCTATCCATCAGGTGTTTACGGGTCCATGCAAATGGCATGGGTATAATTGGTTCCGGGCCTGTGGGCTTCATACTTGAGCCTCTTCTGGCCAACTCATCAACTGCGTCGTTCCCCCTCGATCCGCTGTGTCCTTTAATCCATTGTAGGGTTATGGGATCTGTAAGGTAGTGTAGTTTACAAACATTATCTGTTCGCCAATCTTATAAAGTGTAAGTTATTGTTTTGTAAATGTGTCCCACGTATTTTTGAAGCACGTTCCTATTGTTTGTCTGCACACTATACACTACACATCTCTTTCATAAAAACTACTACTACTACTGCATAGATACCTTCACCAACATTCTATTAGCATAATTATAATTTCTCTATATAAACCATTTTCTAACCTATCTTTAAATTACTTTTACAAATGACAACGTTAACTGTTTACTTACAGAATACGCGCAGTATTAGGGGGTGGACGTCGTGTATACCGACTATTCTGAATGTTTTGACCGATTGAACCATAGCACCATTTTATATAAACTGGAGCAGGTCGGTGTACACGGTGATCTTCTTCGTTGGTTCGAGTCATACCTTCGGAACAGGAGCCAGGCTGTTCGAGTAGGGTGTTATCACTCACGTTTTGCGCCCATCCCTTCCGGGGTACCTCAGGGCTTCCATCTGGGTCCTCTTCTTTTTAATATTTGTTTATTTAATTATGTGTCTTGTTTTCGATATGCGTATTTCCTCATGTATGCTGACGACACTAAGGTATATATGCCGATAAAATGTACGACAGACTGCTGCAGATTGCAGGAAGATCTGGACATGGTGTCGGCATATTGTGAGCAGAACAATCTGGACCTAAACGTCAAAAATGTTTGGCAATCACCTATACGAGAAAAAGAAACGTTATACCCATTTCGTATAGGCTCAACAGTCGCGAAAGCGATAAGAATGTTGGGCTTCATTTTCAGGGCAATTAAGCCTCTGAACTCAGCGCCTGCTTTTAAAATACTTTATTTTGCATACGTCAGGAGTGTACTGGACCCCTGTATGGTTACGATCTACTCTATCCACCGTGTTAGACTGGAGTCCATACAGAAATCGTTCGTGAACCAACTCAACATCATATCGCACACGATAACCACGAATTATACAATACACGAATATAACGCACACTCACACACATACACACACTCACACACACACTCATACACAAACACACATACAGAGTCAGTGGGAGAAAGACAAATATATGGGCGCATGTATTTACCTATGTATATGAAAGCTTTTTCTTTTCTATTTTGTCATTAGGTTATCATACTGCTAGATGGTTTGATATTCAAAATTTTAAACATCAGTTTTGTATTGGCATTGCAACTTAGAATTGTACAATTATAACTAAATTTTATTGCTGTAAAACTGTATGGAAATAAATAAATAAATAGATCATCATCATCACAGCCCATAACAGTCCACTGCAGGACATCGGGCCTCTCCCACGAAAGGGGAGGTCATTGCCATAATCTCCACGCTTGGCAGGCGGGTTGGAGATCGCAGTGCAGTTGATGTAAATCTACCCAGAAAGATGCTGCTGCCCACCTTTCGGATTTGTCCCTTAGTCGCCTCTTACGACACCCACGGGAAGAGATGGGGTGGTGCTATTCTTTGAGGTGGCGGCACCACACACCACCACACAATAAATAGATAGGATGAAGTCAATATCATTTTTGTGACACCATCGGGATTATCCCACGTCCATCTGCGATGATCTGGCTTCCTAAAAAATGAGTTCATCATAAAGAGTCCCTCCTTTTCCATAAAGCCATCCAGCATCTGGCCACGGGCGTTCCGACTTCCAGCTCCAAATTGCCCCACTCTCAACTCGTCTCCGCTTCTTTTGCCAAGTTTCGCGTTGAAATCCCCCACGACAACGGTGTAATGTGTCTTGGAGGTATGTATGGCTGTAGAAATATCCTTATACATTGCCTCCACTTTATCATCGGAGTGAGTCGAAGTCGGTGCGTAGACCTGTATGACCTTCAACGAATACCGCTTGTTAATTCTGAGTATAAGGTACCCTAGACTATTTACTAGGAATTTGTGGACGAGGAACCCGACACCACCTAGGAACAGTTGGTCGCCCTCCCAGAAGTGAAGCAGATTTCCGGACTTCAGGATTATCGAGTCCTCCCCCTTTTTTCGGACTTCAGATAACCGTATAATATCCCATAATCGCCACGCTTGGCAGGCAGGTTGGCGATCGTAGTGCAGTAGATGTAAATGTACCCAGAAAGATGCTATAGCCCATCTTTCGGGTTTGTCCCTTAGTCGCCTCTTACGACACCCACGGGAAGAGATGGAGTGGTGCTATTCATTGAGGTAGCGGCACCACACATTCAGTCAACTGCAATATGCTGGTTTTATTACGATGTTTTCCCTCAGCGGAAGAACATCGCTTAGTGTTCAACTAAAATTACTCAAAAATGCACTGGGGATCGAACTCGGTACCTCTCCCTTATGAGTCGGAACCGCCAGCTATTAGGCCATCGGACGTTCTAAATTATATTGGAGGGTTGTGGGACGCAGGTGTTAAGAGTTAAAAACATGTTGAGGAGTTCAGTAGGCACTGTATTGTCTCCGGTAGAATCCATTTTGAGTTCCCGTCCTATTACCCCAATGGCTGCCGATCCACGCTACAACTTCCCTTCATTCACTCCAGCCCACTTTCTGATTGATCGTCCACTCACCGTACCACGCAACGTGCCTGAGCATCGACTTAAATGATACAAGCGAGTTCAGAGAGAAGACTAAAAAATTGAGGGAGAATCAAGACGATCTAAAGATGGGTTCAATCTACCGACGCTGAAGTGAAAATCTGGACATGAATTTGTCTCAGTAGGAATATCTTACAAATCATGTAGGTATCTGTTGTAGTTGCGGTTGAACACAAACTGCAAATAAAATAGGCTTTTCATGACTTTATCTGGAACTGGTACCTAAAAGTATCTACAAATTAAGGCGCAAGAAGCGATGAATTGATATCGCTGAGTCGGATGCTAGACACAACGGCTTACGATGTGAGGATACTGAAAACCAAGAGAAGTGAAAAAAATTTATGAGTATGCTCTAGAATGATGAAGTACTATTACAACAGACTGCAATAAGATTTCTATGCTTAGTTTTTCTAGTAGCGTGGAAATCTGTACTCGATGAATTTATTATCCCGCGGAAATATGTAGCTTCATGTTAGAATAATAGACATAGACATAGACAGTATTTTATTCGGATCTTCATTACATCCTTAACCTAAGGTAAGTATAGTAAATTATAATTATTGAAAATTACATAAGACCAGCCAGTGATGTAATGGAAACCGAAATGGACCAGTCTCAGCATAATGCTGAGGGCTAATGCCTGTCACAGCGCTGGTTTTCAGAAAAGCCCATGCATCCCACGCACGTTACGCGAACGGTTATAAATATTATTTAAATATCAAAATTATTTAAACAAATATGCTATTCTTTATTAATAATCCAAAAATAAATATTTTATAATTACGAAGCTTAATAAAACATATACCTTTAAACTTGATATAATAAATAAAATATACTACATTGACATTGAAAGAGAAAGAAATTTTGCAGTACTCACTAGTAGTAATAGTTTTTAAAATCTGTTTAGTAGTTAAACTTTATTAATAAGTAGACAAAATTTGCAACGAAGTAATCCGACAGAGAACCAAAGTTACTGACATAGCGCACAGAATCAGTAGGTTGAAGTGGCAATGGGCTGTCCGTCCATACGAGTACCTGCCGACAAACTGACAACTGCTGGGATTAACAAATTCTTGAGCAAAGACCGCGACTCGGCAAGTGAAATGTGAGATGCCCATCGGCCAGGTGGAGTGACGATTTACGGAAGGCTGCGGGTGGATGCTGGATGCGGCAAGTTTAGGACAAGGTGGATTTACACTCATTGGGTGAGGCCTATATTTAGCAGTGGACTAATATAGGCTTATGATGATGATGATTAGTAGTTATGTTAATAGCTTACATGCTCTACGATCGAAAGTGCAATTAATCACCAAGAACCATGTTTGTTAACAGTTAGGAAGGGAGATGACGTGTGGTGTCCGGAAGAGTAGGATTTACCACCAATCATTTCCACTCAAGGGCGCCATACAGGGCGACTAAAGAGTTAACAGCGACAGCAGTATTTTCCGTTGCATATTCCCAACACAGCGATCTTTAACCCGCCTGACGAATACTCTCCTCTCCACTTCGCACATCTACGCACGTCTTCGCTTTGGTGGAGTTCGGACCTCAGAATAGGTTGGTAAAATAAACAAGTTGCATTTTTATGAATTTTACGATTTTTATGCTTTATTGTTTGTTTACTGGACTTAAAATCGGTAATTCCCTCTTTAGACTATAAATAAGATAACAGAAGGCGCTTCAAACATTTCGGTTGAGGGTAGACAGCTAATGTGTTAAGCTTGGATCGTGTTGAATTCCAACGAGATATTGAGCATAAACGAGGCCACTGCGAACGTCGATCCGAAGTATTATTTGTTGTTACACCTTACTTTTAAAATAACCTAAGCGCTCGATCTTCCATATTTTTCTTGTAATTTAATCCAGCGGGTCTCAAAGTAGCAGTTCAAATCGTGCGCGATGGTGACGATCACGATCGCTCACCGGCCTTACACCACACCATCATGGACTCCGTCCTCGTCCCGGTGATAAGCAGGAGGTGACACAGTTCGACCATCCCTTCGTACTACGGTCAGATCCAAAACGCCAGTTCGCAGCCATAGTCCGTGAGATTGGCGAGGATAACAGTCACATGATCTTCAACACAGCTATGCACCTGCAAATAACAGCAACCTGAAAAAGTACAGAAAGAAAATTCCTGGCTGCAGCCAGTCGCTCTAAGGAGCACTTTCGAGCCAGGCACCGGTATAACGAGGAATAAACTTTCACAATACACGTTTATTACTTAACCATGTACTCAAACCTAAATAAGAGCTGCTTACTTATTTTGATATCCAAACCGTATTTTGTGTTTTCTTATTTACAGTGTTAACAAACATTTTGTGAGTTCATAGCTTGAAGAGGGCCATAGCTATTGAAATGGGGTTTCTTCGGAAAGCGATCTAGAATGCTTGGAATCGATATCAAGAGACTGGGAGTCAGAAGAAGACGAAGTTTTTGCAGAATTTGAGCAACTACCTATCAGAACTTAAAACTCGTCTCAGCCATTGTAAATTTAGGGTTTTCAGAAAAAAATTAAAGTATACATAGTATACTAAATTACGCGAGTCTAAAATCACAAAATGTGTAATGAAACTCAGCATAATACCACACAAACGAATCATCCACCTGAATGCTATGAAATTATTAAATTGGTCTGGATATCAAAATAAGCATGTGGCCCTTATTGTGTTTTGATTAGAATAATATACAATAACATACAATAGTACAAGTACAATATGATATACCTAATAAAGATTTTGATGATAAGACTGTTATTGTTAGATAGTGGAGATTCCACAATAGGTAGACGATGCTTCGCTTGGATGAAATGTTTAAAAAATGCCTAATAAATATACATTGTGCCATATGTAAAATTATTGGATAATGCCTTAGTAATTAAATTACTTAGTGTTTGAATTAAAATTCATCCATAGACTTAACTGCTTACCATCAGGCGAGCATACAATGGTATAAAAATTCTATATTGTAATTTAATATGTTTTCTATATTATAATATAGAAAACATATTTAATTAAACTTATAGAGATCTAATTTCCTTATGATTCTGATTTTATTATGGAAACTGAATGTTGGCGCATGTAGAGCGAATGGATGACAGGAGATTGACGAAAGAGGTATACAGCGTGAATTTGAAAAACCGGCCCTTAAGAGGACTACCCAAAAAACATTCTCAAACAAGCTGTGGTCCGAAGTGGCAAGAATAAAAGAAGATGTTTGAAAAGAGTTGTGGGTATATGCGAGGCTATGGAGTTGCGTCAGGACAGAGCAAAGTGGTGGTCCATAGTATCTGCTTACCCCACTTGTGGGACACAGGCGTGAGCTTTATGTATGTATGTATGTAACTGAATGTTGGATATTCTGACGATACATCAAGGCCAGTCCTAAACAAAAATAAGCTATGTAGTATTTCATATGTAAAATAATTACTAATTTCACATATTGTAGCACTGAAAAGACAAATTACCTACGTTTGTGAGATCTTTACAAGAATATATCATTTGTAATATCAACTTCAGAACCATGTAACATACCTATATCGCGTCTTTCAGCTCCTGAATAACGATTTATACGACACATAATACAGAACAATGACCAAGATACCATAAGTAATATTATCCCTACAATTATTTCCGTTTTGTAGTCTAATATGCAGAATAATGTCTCTTGCATACAGGTTGTAAAACTGAACCAATTGAACATTCCCAGGCACAGAGCACCCTCCCAGCCGTCGAAGAGTGGTCTTTCGTGGTAAATTATTACGTCTTGTGTCTTAGGACGATTTAAGGATGGCATGGTTCCAAAACTTTGCGCGTTTTACGCTTCATACTAAAATTGAAAATTGAGATACCACTAATATTAAAACATTAACATGTAATCAATCAAGAAAATGTAATTGTTCATTTGACATTTACTTACTGATGGGGACGAGATCCTCTGCATGCCAGTTTCAACAGAATATGCCTCTACGAGGGTGATAGCAGCGGAATAGCTTGACTGCAAGAAACATTATCACCAGTATCATGGACATGAAGAAGATGTGGACCTTGTAAGTGATGAAAAACGAGCGCTTCTCGATGCACCCATCGCAACACCCCATAGTGTTTGTGAAAACCTATTATGGATTAACTATCCCACGTCCATTGCTTATTTTTCATTTTTTAACAAACAACGTTTTTATTTATTTTGAGTTTAGGGACATTTTATTACGAATTTGCCAACAATTTACTTTCAATTAATTTTTCTATATCAATCATCAATAAATAGAGCTTCTGTCAAAAAGGCTGATGGCAGAGAGAAGATTATCTCTGTTTTATATAGTACAAAAAGAGATTGCAATGGTAAGTCTTTGACCTATGAAGAATATTTCTGACCCATACAAGAGCGAAGAGTGAACGACGGAGACACCACATATATGTAGCACGATAAATGTGGCAATTTGCTTGAAGAAGTTAATTGCTTCGCGATGACGTCGCTGGCAGCGGCGGGTTTCGGCGAGCCATGTACCGAAAATGAGGAAGGAGGGATTAATATTTGTATGAGACTTCTGTCATGTTTGAACTCCTTGTACATGATTCAAGCCAATGCCAGACTATTCGTATTATGGACGATCCCCAGTTTACAGGCGGTTTGGATCCCTTGGGCCCAATCTCTAGGAATATTGAGAATGGATAGCGGTCTGTTACTTTTTGCCAGTTACCTATCGCGTATTATATTTTCCGGTTCTAGGTTTTTATGCAATGGGGCACAAATTGGGCACTAAATTTACGTTAGTATCAATATTCTGTTACTAAAATCTGGAAATAACGTCTGTATTCTTAGTGGTTCCTAAAATGTAGATTAAGACAATTGAGCGCTGACAAAATTCTCGTCAGTGGGCTAGGGTTTTTAGAATGCAGCTGCGCAGTATTTTGGCACAAATTTTGATACTTTGCTGTAAAAGGGCACAAATTTAGCACTGAAAATTGATATGAGACATGTACCTCCATGTTATGGACATAGCGAGAACGACAGGCATTTAGTGTCAGGTGTAATGTGGTAGTCCGTAGGTTTGGTGGATGTAGCAAGAAAGTAAAAATAACTCTCTTCAACACCTATTGCCAATGTCTCTAAACCTGCCAGCATTCGGTACCTTGAGAGCCCTTAATTATTATTTAAGTAGGTTGTATAATTGTTTGTTCATTCTACATATACGAGTACCTATATTATTGTATTACACTAGCTGGCCTAGCGCGACTTCGTTCGTGTAGTGTCCTACCTACGTACAGAGAGGAATCTGGGGACAATACTGGCGTTATCAATTAATACCGCTCGCTGGAGCTTCGTTATCGCTTTTCTTTTAAGTATTCCCAACCTTTTTAGGTCAGCGTGGAGAGAAGTTGGGACAAGGCTGTGGCCAACGGCCACATCTCGGTAACGTCGTGCACCAGGTTCAGATACTCTTTTTTCTGTTTTAACTTTGATAGTATAATATAATGCTTGTTAGCAGGATTATTATTATTATTATTAAGCATATCTTACCTCGTACGCATTTTGTCCTTAGATATGATTAGCATGGGTAAGAGCAGCAGCGGCTGCACACCCTGCATTTGTACAGACACCAAGCCAAATAGATGATCACAAAACTCAGCATTATAGTGATATACAGTACGTGAGGGTTTTTGAACATGGACTGGGGCTTGGGCCTGCAACACGTCACCATCATATCGATGGAATCGCAGCTCATATCGATGTATTTTTATATAACCCAAATAGTTGATGATATTGAAATATAATTTGTAGTTTATTTAAATAAAATCAAAGGTATTGAAAACATGTTGTTAGTTGCGGTGATTGCGTTTGACGTGACAATTTTGGCATTTGGTGCTAAACACAAAAATGCCAAAATGCCAATATCATAGTCAAAGTTGGTGGTCCAACATAGAGAAAATGGTACAACATCTTTTATCACAGCCAAAAAAAATATTCTCTATGGTCATAGCCAATACCCATTGCAGTCTTTAAATCTTTTTGGATCCAACTAATTTCATTGACCGTCCGATAAGTGGGCACCATGGACTTACTACCCAAAGGGACTGCGCACTGCTTTGACTATAACCGGGCAGAGCGAGAGTCACCATCGATAGTCCTTTGTCCCTTTCTAACAGTGTAAACACCATGGACTTACTACCCAAAGGGACTGCGCACTGCTTGGACTATGCTTTGTCTAAAATAGGATGATAATTTTGACAGCTCACTAATTGTTGGTCTTTGGCGCACGCCTATGAAGTGTTGTGTTTTATTTCGGTAAAATGTACTAAGGAAAATGTCGTACTTCATAGACAGGCCCCGCCCCTTTAGTGAAGTGCCACGAATAACAAATAACAACAGACAATCGAAAATCGATATTGATATAATATAATCGAATTAAATATTCGATAAATTAACATTTAGGTAACCTTATTATTTTTTGTAACTAAACTGTTATTCTTTGTTTGGATTTCACCTTAACAGACCTTCCACAACAACAAATTCAAGTCGCGCGTAATCTACGTAATAGGATGACTGACCGAATAGAAATACGCACGTGTCATAATCGTCGTTGTAGAAGGGTTTTTAATGTCGTATTAATAAATTATTAATTCAGAACAAAATAAATACTTTATTTTGTATAATACGTATAGCATAACAATGCAACTATCGATTCCAAGTTCTATGAGAATGATAATCGATAATCGAATAGATTCATTAACGATTTTACACAACCACATCACTACTGTGATCTGTCAAAATTATCATCCTATTTTAGACAAGGTATAAAACCCTTTCCTTTGTCCCTTTCTAACAGTGTAAACACAATGTTATTGGCATAATCACAGTCATTCTAAATTGACAAGTGTCATGTTTGGTGTTGCCATTATTGGAGAAATATATTTACCGTGAATTTGGTATTATTATGAGGTAATCCGTACAATCCGAAAAGTAGTTGTCAAAATACCGTTTGATCTACTGAACGTTTCTCCGACAAACGTCGAGTCGACATAATTATTAATCTACGACTTTTTGTTCCACTAAACAGATAAAAGAGTTCGGTAACGATTTATCCTACAACACTAGTTTCTAAAGAGAAGAGATAGTACTCGTCGATATCTACATTTCGGGTGACAGCTGTCAAACTTAAATGTGTTATAACTCGGAACCCATTGGTTCTAGAACACTAGTTTCTAAAGAGATATGATAGTACTCGTGGAGATCTACATTTCGTATGACAGCTGTCAAAGTTAAATCTTTTATAACTCGGAACCCATTGGTCCTAAAACACTAGTTTCTGTAGAGAAATGATAGTACTTGTCGAGATCTACAGACTGCTGTCAAACTTAGAACTGTCATCCGAAATGTAGATCTCGATGAGTACTATCGTATTGCTCTAGCAACTAGTGTTCTAAGACCAATCGTTTCCGAGTTACAACAGTTCTAAGTTTGACAGCTGTCATGTGAAATGTAGATCTCGACGAACACTATCATTTTTCTTTAGGAACGAGTATTATAGCACCAATAGTTAAGGAGTTATTTCAGTTCAAAGTTTGACAGCTGTCATTCGAAATGTAGATCTCAACAAGTACTATCATATCTCTTTAGAAACTAGTTTTCTAGAACCAATGGGTTCCGAACTATAACACATTTAAGTTTGACAGCTGTCATCCGAAATGTAGATATCGACGAGTACTATCACTTCTCGTTAGAAACTAGTGTTGTAGGATAAATCGTTACCGAACTCTCTCATTTCTCTCTAGAAACTAGTGTTTTAGGACCAATGGGTTAACTTTGACAGCTGTCATACGCAATGATGATCTCGAGGAGTGCTATAATTTCACTCTAGGAACTAGTGTTCTAGTGCCAATAGTTTCCGAGCGGTAAGCTTGGGCTGGACCCTGGTGAAAACATGACCTTCAGATTGCACCCGATCTGGCTCTGCCTGGCCCTGAGGTCGGTGTCCGCGCCAAATAATAAAAGGATTTCGGAATTTGCATCAACAATGGTGGCAACACTAGAAAGGGACACAGGACTATCGATGGTGACTCTTACTCTGCCCGGTTTTAGTCAAAGCAGTGCGCAGTCCCTTTGGGTAGTAAGTCCATGGTGGGCACAGTATAAAGCGCGCTCCACATGTTCGCCGAAACTTCCGGCGAAACTTTTGCCGGGACTTTGGTCGATCCTCTACATTCTCGCCTATTAGGGATGTGGTGGTGTCAAAAAGCGCGACATTTTATCGATTCATCGGTGTAATATCAGTAATCTACTGTAAACAGGGTCACAGAGGTGATGGCAGCTGCTCTACTGTTATTACTTGATCTACTAATATCCTGGATCATGGTCAAGTGTACTCCGAACCTGTTACGGGAAAAAGCGCTCGGAATATGAATATAAAATCGATCGAATCGAGACGACAACAAACTATCTCTACTTAGTCTATGAAATAGGCGAGACATGCCAAACATGCACGGGACTACACGAATACTCCCTCTACATTCTCGTGTTCCCGCGGAACTGTCCACATGTGGAGCGCGCTTAACATTTTTCTCTATGAGGGTGGGCAACTTTAGTCCATGGTGATGACCCATCGAGCCCCAAAGGAACCCAAAGAATTTTAGTCTAACTTCTTAGGCGGATACTACACACACGATATATATCGTGATAAGTATCGTGATCCATATCGAGTAATATTTTGGGTCGCAAGTCGACCCTACCTACACACACGATAAGAATCGTCGATATTTTCATTAGTCTGTGCATTCTTTCATTCATTTTGATGGCTGAATAGACTAAGTTGCCAATGCCTAGCCTAAAAAAAAAGCATTTATGACGCGTCGCTGGTGTATATTTACGATTTTTACGTATTTTTACCAAAATGACTGATAAAGCTAGCGTTGCTATAGTATTAGCATTAGGATTAAAAAGACGCGTGAAGAGAAAAAAATAAGTAAAATTATGAGAATGAGGATCTTGTTGACTTTTTATACTTTTATAGTAACTGTCCAGCTCCATAGTGGCCACAGCAGCTTGAAAATAAACACAAACAATGAAAATAAATTTGAAATTACGTTATTTATCTGTCAGTTTGACAGAAATGTCGTGATAAATATCGACTAGATGCTAGACGCTCGATATATATCGCACGATAGTTGATACGGATCGTAGATTTCTGGATTTTTGGAAATCCTGTGATCCGTATCACGATTCGTGATACTCTAGGCTACACACTCGATAAATATCGTGATCCTGCGTGAATCACGATATATATCGTGTGTGTAGTATCCGCTTTAGGACGAACCGAAGGCAAACCGGTAGCTCGTGTTGCTCTGAGTTAATTTGTATATGTTTCGTCAAGTCCATGGTTTTAGAACTCTAGGAAAAAAATATTTATTTAATTAAAAATATATTTATTTATTATAAAAATTAAATTACTGTACAGCTATTATCTTATGTATTACACTATTACATTCTAGCATCCTCTACTGTCTCACTCATAAGACTGTCGTATTTGTCTTTGGCGACTTGGTGCAGCGTCCGGCTCATGTTATCGCCGGTCTCGCGCACCATGAACGCGAAGCGGCTGTCGGGCGAGGCCAGCAGCCGGTGCGGGTAGTCGAACTCCACGGCCTCGCCCTTGTCCATCACCAGCACGCGGTCCGAGTCCATGATGGTGTTCAGCCGGTGCGCGATGGTGATCACCGTGCAGCCCACGAACACGCGCCGGATCGTCTTCTGGATCAGCCCGTCGGTCTGCGGATCCACGTTGGCCGTAGCCTCGTCCATGATCAGGATCTTGTTGGAGCGCAGGATGGCGCGCGCCAGGCACATCAGCTGCCGCTGCCCCACCGAGAAGTTGCTGCCGCCCTCCGTCACCTTGTAGTCCAGCGCGGGCACCGCTTCTTTCAGCTCCACCTGAAAGCAATATTCGATTCACACATGCCACGCGCTTAAGGCATCTAGCTCTTATGACGCGCTACTTTAGGCTTGACGTTACAAGTAGAAGATGTGAAGGTACATAACCTCTAACATTCATACCTGTTCCAAAGCTCTCCAAATGTCATCGTCACTGTAGATGTCGAAGGGATCCAGGTTGTAACGCACCGTGGCCGAAAATAGAACGGGCTCTTGAGGAATTATTGATATTTTCGACCGCAACAACTATGTTAAAAATAAATCAGGGTTAGTGTGGAATTATTTAGTACTCGTATATTAACAACATTATAAAAATATATATATTTAATTTACCTGTTTTGCTATGCCATTCGTATCGATTCCGTCTATTTTAATTTTGCCTTCGCTTTCAGTCAAACGGAAGATTGCAGCTATTAGTGAAGATTTACCCGCACCTGTTCTGCCCACCACTCCCACCTAGAAATTATATTAAAATAAAATACTTGACGAAACCTGTCCATCTAGGTATGTATGTTTGAAAATGGGGCTTATATTATATATTATCGAATTATTAACACAAGAAAACTCAATTTTGATATCTACTTATTTCTAGGCAGTTAATACTATTTACCTTCCATCCACTTTTAATTTCAAAGCTCAAATCTTTCAGTACGGGCGGGTCCTCCGGTCCGTATCTCATGACTACATTTTCAAACGTCACTCGCCCGTGTGATGGCCAGTCAATCGGTGGTTGAGTTGCTGTGATTAAACAAAGTTTTATTTAGTAAAGGCATTTCCGAAGCGCGAATCACAGAACAAGAAAATATTGTAGCTCTCCAACATTATGGAACGGTACGATCCCTTTGTTGGAACCTCCTTTTTTAACAACAAAAAATATCAGCTGCACATAAAATACGCCCTGCCCTCGGTTTTCTTCATCCAGCCTCGCTCGCTCTTCATTTTCGCAGATTGTCAGTCCTGGCCGAAGGGCGCCTGACACTACGCTTGTCAAGACATTGTTTCCACTCAAGATCTTGTTTATCCAAACGCAAGACAAGGATAGTGCACAATGGCACTTGTTGGGAGACTGCATGTCCTGCAGCGGGCGGATTTAGGCTAATATTATGTTAAAGTTTAGAAATAACAGGTCGACTCACGTCCTTCATTGATGTTCATCTCAGCCGGCAGTTTGGAGTATTCCAGAACCCTCTCAACGGAAGTCATCTGTGCGAGAAAATCGGCCGTGAAACGCGCCGCCATCTGCAGTAGCATCGTCAGCACCATCGACTGGCTTACGGCGAGCCCTATGCTGCCCACGGGGATGATGTCACCTGAGAAAATTTTCCAACTATTACCCCGGCTCCACATGTTGGTAACACTGGTACCAAAGTTGATTGGTAAAATTGGTGAGGCGTACGTAGTTACTAGTTCTGTCCCGTCAAAGCAGATGTGAAGATGTCCGATACATAAATTTTATTTACTCTATGCTAAACGCTTATACAGTACTGAGTGCCGTTTTATATTTGAAAATAATAGAAACATTTTTTTTGGTTTCTTTTTCCTTCCGATTTGCATTCCATATTATTGGATTTCTATACATTCAATAACTTTTTCATCTGTCCATTCGAATGGCGATTTTGTCGATAAAGATCACATTCTCACTGGACACTCGATGAGTGTCGCAACAGGACTGAAAAAATCGCTAATATATGGATGGATCGCCAGCGTTGGCGCAGATTCCTTATGGCACTCATTGACAATGTATTTTTATTTATTTACCACACGTCCCCCGTGATTTTCAACCGCGCGTAATTCAGATCTCTGTAAACATTCAAGTGTCATTCAAATGGGTTTGGCATCCGACGTTTGTCCTATTTGGCGGATAAGCAAACGCAAATGATCGTTCGTCCCCCCTGAAAGTCGCTACTTCCCTTAAGTTTCCCATCTAGTATGGTTTTACATAAGTTACCGTGTCGAATGCTGTATCATTTTTCCACGTCTATTCTCAATTTTTTCTATCAAGATCCTCTTTGCATTTACCATCCCCAATACTTCTGAATTTGTCCAATTCAACGCCTGTAACCTCTTCCAATCCCTCTGACTATGTTTTCTACTAACAAATAACATATGGCCTCATGTTTTACAAAAAATTTACTATTTCTATATTTTGATTATGCCAACGATCATTATGGTTTTCATTTTACTTCTTTACATTCAGATTTTCGCTTACCGTTTAGCGTACTTAGTATACAATACTTAATAGTTCACAGTTATCTTTCTAGTAAAACACTCTGTAAATCGGATACTTACCAAAATCTATCACTAAGAAAATTGCCATCACAACCATAAGGTACAGTAGACACAGGGCGTCCAGGTACATTCCAAAGGCAGAAGATCCGCCGATAAATGTGTAGAATGCGCTGGAATGGAGATCCTACAAAAACAAAGATCAAATCAAGCAAGTGGAACTGATATCAGAACGAGAGTATTTGAAAAACTTTTTTTTTTTTTTTTAATAAGGTGGAGGATAATGTGATACAGATGCCTGTCTATTCAGGAACAATAACATCAATGAATTAAGTAAGTGAGTATATTGTGTTTTTAACAGAGAGTTACTATTAAGTACAATTTTACCTGTGCCTCATCAAATGATCGTTGAAGTCTTTTTTGGGAATTGGAACTTCTTATGGTCGATAATCCAGATATAGTTGAGTTTATCATTCCAAACACCGGACTTTTAGCTGTGGACAAATAGCGTTACATTAATTAAATATGACATGATGTCCCATCATCAGAAATTCTAAAATCTAAGCCGTTTTGACTGTTTGTCATTTCTGCAATCGCGTGTTTTGATAATTTGAAGATTTGACAATTTGGTATTATAATCTTGACATTTTGACCATTGGGCATTCCAACCTTTGGATATGCTTTGGTTAGGGAACCATCTTGAGATATCATGACAATGAGGAGTTTTCCAATAGGTATCTAAAGCATTCCTAAACACTCACTAGATGGCGCCCCGACAATTTTGGTAATTGATAATCGCTTGAAATAGGTTCTTAGCAAACAGGATATAAACACTGGGTACGTTGTATTGGATAATATTCTATTTGTCAATAGTTTTCAACCATTTTAGAGGTTGTAATAATAATGCAACATAGTGCCAACTTCTATAAATATTTCTTTTTACATTTCGTTCAACCTTTAACAGTTATGTTAATATTAATAAACATTTTATTTTTAAGTTTAATATTAGTTGGTTGCATGAAATCACTGCCACCATCATACAGATTAAAAAAAGATTACCAAAATTGTAGGAGCGCCATCTATTGATGCTTTTTGAAACCAACTATCAATACCTACTGGAAAACTCCTCATTCTAACAAAAGCGACGCTGTCACCGAGCCAGATAATCAGATAAAACAGTTTGTTGCAACAAGAAAGAACAAAAAACCTCATTCAGTAACAAAAGGTTATTGTAAGGTTGGCTTAAAGGTGTGCTCGATTTTGTACCTCGTAGTAAAGGTATCTATCATCATCATAAATTTAAGAGGCTCGCTCTTGTTTGGGAGCAATCGCCATTTCAAAGGTATCTATATGTTTCTTTATATGTGTTCTTGTGTAATAAAGAGTATAATAAAATAACTGAACATGTCTCTTAAGTCCTTACTTGTGCCCTCCAACCTCTTCACCGCCTGTGCCGCATTGAGGTACCACCTCAGCAGGAACACGAAGACCACCACCAGCACCGCCGTTGGGATCAGCGTCCAGGGCAGCGCCAGTGCGTTCAGCACGAGAACGCTGATCATAGAGAAGTACATCTGAATCGTCTCCAACATGCTGCGTGGAAGCAACTCATCCATGGCACCCATGTCCTTGGAAAATCTGTTCAGCACACGACCTGTCCACATAAGACGTTACAGGTTAATATGATGTTGCAAGTACTGAAAAATTATATGAATCACGATTTCAATCTTTGGATGAATTATGTATTAATGTATTGGTCATGTGTAATAAATGTATGTTATAAAAGCTCGGTAATTATCTAGTAATCCAGTCGTGTATCTATTCTTCGCTAGTAAAAGAAGCCGCTTTGCGGTGACCGGCAGAGTAGAATGTAGAACCAACTCCATCCATCGACGGATATCGCAAAAGGCGACTAATGTTCTAGAAGCTGAACATTTATTACCACCGTATACCAGAAAGGGTAAGAAGGCAGACCCCGGGCCTTCACCTGGCACCACCGGAATTGACGCCAAAATAAATATGATATTGAAAATAAAAGTGTGCTGTATGATTTTTCGATAATAATTTTCCAACCCATCTGCCAAGCGTGAAGATTATAGCAATGCGCTCCACTAATGTAAAGCAGGTTCAAGTCTAGTAGAGTATTATGACCCTTGATTATGTGAATTATTGTGACCTGTAAAAATCAAAAGGAGAAACGTACCCGATGGATTCGTATCGAAAAATCTCATGACGGCGGCAATCAGGTTTTGGAATACCATGTTGTGAATATTCTGTGAAGCTCGTACGGCTGCTTGGACGAATATCCCAATTCGCAATTGCAGAAACAGTATAATGGACAATATGAGTCCTCCGTAGATACCGATGTAGCCAGCTACGGTCAGAGGTCCAATTTGTGAATCCCAGCTTACCTCTGAAACAAAAGTTTAGATATATCACATATGCATTTAGTATTACTTTAATTTATCATGCTCGCGATAATAACTTGATAAATTGACTCACCAGGCAATTCTCCGTTCTCAATTTCGTACTCACTCACTTGGTTAGTCCTGTAAAGAAAGATAAGAAAATGCTTATGTACTTATTTTATCAATTTTAATATACCGCTTGCTCTTAATCTGCTTATAAGAAAATAATATGCTTAATGCACAAAAACACAAGACGAGTGTATAAAAGATAAATCAACGGAAACATTGTTTCGTCCAAACAATTTGTAAAACTTGAAGAATATGCTATATTCGAAAGAGTTTGATATTATAGACTTACCAGAAACTTAGCCAGTAGTCGGCCGCTGTTGCTGAACCTTGCGAGATTATTAAGGCCCCCAGTACTGCCAGTACTATACACCACGAGTTCACAGAGCTCAAGTAGGCTCCGAGAACATCCCATTTCAGGTTTCCCTGTGCTCTCTCTTCCGCTTGGAGCAGCTGCTCTTTTTCAGCTTCAGGGTCTTCCTCGCTTTTAACAGATATGCCGCGGTTCATTGAAGGCCTTTTCTGAAGCTAAACAACATAAATCATTTAGTTACCAACGTCATATTCAGCAGCTGCAATCTATTAAAGTAATGACTTGCGTTTATAATTCAGTGTATAGTAACGTCTTATCTATGTAACATTATGACACATAAGCCATAAAATAATTTTGTGTAATAGCGAAATAAAGTTTTATTTTTCTGCACCTTGCATGAGACAAAGGCGTGAGCCTTATGTAGGTAGGAATATAGAATGTTTATGTTATCCTTGTGGAAACAAATATCTGTAATGTACCTTTCCGCCTTCTGCGTCTTCACCGTCTTCTTGTAGGCTTGCTAGCAATGTAGAAAACTCTTTGCCTGATTCCGCTAATTCATCGTAAGTGCCCATATTTTCAATCGATCCCTGTGAAAAAAAATATTTAAAAAATTTATTGAGTGACGTGTTTGTAAATGATTAGATTAAGTATAATGCTTCGCAAATCGAAATAATACCTCTTTCAAAATAACGATCATATCGGCGGCCTTGAGAAAGTGTATCTGATGTGTGACCAGAATGCAAGTTTTCCCGCGCAGGTATCCATTGATGCAACCCTCATACAGCTGCCGGCCCACGTTGGCGTCCACCGCTGACAGCGGGTCGTCCAGCAGGTATATGTCCGCCTAGAGGATACGATAAATTCACCAATTACCCACAAAGGAGATTTGAAACAGCTATTACGAAAAAGCTTGGAGTTTTTCTTCGTTATATTATCTATCAAAAATGTCGATAGCCATATCAGAGCCAGGGTCACCAACATCAGCTCTTAGTATAAACTATAGGCAAGCCTATCGTGGCAACCCCATGCACCATTCTCGCAAATCCGATGGACGCTGTATACGTGGGGTGCACTGAAAATTTAGCGTATCTAACTCATTAATAATAAAAATTACATGTAATTTAATGCTTATCCGAGTATTCTCTATTACACTTTAAGCACTTTCATTCGGTGGAACCATTTTTGAAGACCATTGGTCTGAGGACATGTTTTTCAAGTGCAAGTTGAAAGCTATCACGGCCTCTTCCAGCCCCGTAAATACAAAACCTTTCTTTATTAGACTAGCCAGGTATTAGACCACCATCTCATCTTGTGGTAAGTGACGATGCGACCGAAGATGAAGCATGCCTGTCTAGGAACAGCCTATTCACTCTAGCCTTGAAGGCATAAAATTATAATTAGCTGTTATCAAATCTTTGATTTTTAGGAAAATAAAGAAATCACACGGTGCTTGGTCTGGACTATGTGCGGGATGGGTCACTAGCTCTACCTTTTTAGAAGCCAAAAAATAACGTTGTCATGTCCACGGTGTGCGTCAAAGCACTGTTATGGTGCAATAGGATACGACTTTTTCGTGGTCCGCGCTTGCGCACCAGCGACAGGTCGCCGTACGGGAACTGTTTGAAGGCGTTCCGTACCTACCTCGCGGTAGATGGCGCGCGCGAGGTTGATGCGCGCGCGCTGCCCGCCCGACAGCGACACGCCGCGCTCGCCCACCAGCGACAGGTCGCCGTACGGGAACTGCTTGAAGTCTGGCGCCAAGCAACACACACGGCACACCTGACAGATACACGCATATTATTATAACGAATTTAATTGCTTACAAATACCAGAAATACATCCGCGAATAACTATATATAATATATAATTTATTGGTACCTGCTAGTACCATTACTATTATAAAGACAGAGACATAAAGTCATTGATATGTTTAGAGTTGAACATTCAACGTGTCAAAATATAGTAAAATAATTTTAAATTCTAAAATTAGTATTGTCTTTTCCTACATTTGTAATGTCCCACTAACCTTGATGCCATGCCTAAGCTAAAGTAAATCGCTGACTTAGTTTTGGCATCTAGTTTAACGATAATAAGCATGTATGCACGTAATTATATGTTGCTTAGCCATATAAGATTTATTGTAAACGACTTTAATTTTGTGTGTATATGCATTAGTAGCAGTAAGATGTAAATTTAGTCTTAAATTATTTATTTATTTATCTTCCAATCTACGATACCGATTGAGAAAAACCATTTCGATCTGTCAAATTAAAAGTACGATAGACGAAAATTCGGAATATAACAAAAGAACTTTTTTTAGAAATGTGCTTTACATAGGTACTTTAAAATGTATTTTGATGATGAAATGAACGGTTTATTTTTTTAATTTAAACTATTTTTAATAATAAAGGTAAGTAACCTTTACACCATTTCATTATACAGGATTATTCAAAATAGAATAGAAATAAATCAAAGTAAGGCTATTAGGTCGACAACTTACCCGGTTATCGCCTGCGGAAAGTGAGGTAGGTGGGAGGTTGATTTTTAGTGGATGAACGCGGGGGTGTGGGGCGCGAAGAATGCACACGAGATTCTGTCCGAACTTCTACCAAGATATTATATACCGAGACGAGAAACCTAATGTTTGCCAATGGCACCTTTGTAAAACTAAACCTCTATTTTTAATTCGGTGCAAAAATGTAAAGATTTCTTTCTAGAAATAAGCAGGGGCCTGTTGTGTCATATATGTATGTATATTTGTACCATAAAGTGACTTAACCGAATTTTTTATTGAATTGAGATATTTCACTGCTGCACTGCACTGCACTGGGCATAGGCCTCCCCTAGAGATTTTCACAAAGGCCGGTTCTGTGCCGTCCGCATCCAGCCGGTACCCGCAACCTTTCATTCAGGTACCGGCGACCAGGTCGTCGGTCCATCTTGCCAGTGAAAGGCGTGCCCTTTCACTGGCAACCCTTTAGGAAACCCACACCTATCGGATGGGCGGACAGCACAATTGCGATGTGATGGTGGGCTTGAGCATGAACGGGATCTTGTGTCCAGCAAATGTAAACTATTTTTTAGCCAACATTTTCGAGCCTCCATCTCAGGATTTATCTTCGGCAAATTAACCGTGCGTTGTTATTATTAACCGCCGTGTGCATTCGTAACAACCAAATCAACCGCGCTGTGCAGAGTCCGCGAGCGCGCACTGAGAAACATCACTTGAGCTCCCTGCCAGTCCCTGCCCCGCGGCCCCGCGCTCAGCCCCGAAACGTCACATCACGTCACCCACTCTGCCCCCGAACCGCGCAGGCGATACACCAGTTAAGTTTTTTGACCGATAGCCTGGATCCAAATTATTCTGATACTCACCTCCTTATACTTAGCAGAATCGTATGGAGTTCCGAATAAAATGTTTTCGCGCACTGTTCCAGCGAAGAGCCACGACTCCTGGCAGGCGTACGAGATCTTTCCATGTATGTTCATGGTGCCTTGTAAGATAGCCAGCTCTTTGAGAATAACTTGTAGCAGGGAAGTCTGAAAAGGTATTTGGGTCAGTTCATTGCGTAAAAATTCAATTTATTATATTTTTTATTTTATTGATCTCAGATAAACGAGCTTAAAGCTCTCCTAATGGAAAATGGTAACTGCACCTAAAACATCTACCATTCGATGGAAAGGGGTAACTGCCCCCTAAACATCTACTACTGCATGGACGGTTTTCCATGCAGCATATATTTGTACTTTGTAGACAGCCGTAATTCCCCCGAAACATCTACCAATCCATGGAAAGCTGTAACCACCCCCAAAACATGTACCACTCCATAGAAAGTTGTAACTGCCCCAACAACATATAGCACTCCATGGATTGCCGTAACGGCCCCCAAAACATCTTCCACTCCATGGAAAACTGCAACTGGCCTTGCTCCCAAAATATTTACCATTCGATTTTCGAAAGTAATTGTATTCGAAATGTTACGCGTCGCGTCTGTTTTTACGCTTCGTTACGAAGAATAGATAAGACGCTGACTATTCGTACAGTTTGACTCCTCAAACTTAACAGAGGTAGGTAGATGAAGACTTACCTTTCCAGAGCCAACTGGTCCGATGACGGCACATAATTTTCCTCTCCGCACCCTCATTGAAAGGTTATTGATAGTTCTCGCTGAAGGATCATCGGAACCCTCCCAGGACGCGCTCACACCGGCGATCTCTATGACGTATTCGCCACCAATTGATTTACGGGGCCCTAATTCTGGTGACACACAATAATTATTGTTGATTATTACGTTATTTTTTATAATTCTTAAAAATGAATGTACTCTACGACATTCAATGACTTACGACTATGATTTTCGAAAATTGTTAAAAGGTATTTTTCACTCACCAGTTGATATGGTTCTTGCTAATTCAGGCCTTTGTGCAAATTTCTTTGAAATAATTTCGTTTGATCTAGGATGATCTTCATCTTTAGAGTTAAATGTCAAATTGTTACCGCCTTTCATTTTAGCGATAACCGCTATATCTTCACGTTCATCTAAATATATAAAAAGAAATTGATATCAGTAATGGATATTAAAAATAGTTTATAATACAAATTAAAAAAGATTGATACTAGGTATTTAGGTATGTGTAATGAATATGTGTTTTCCCAATTTTTTTTTATGTCGTACTGTAGGGCCACCTGCTGGAAAGTTGTCACCACTGCCTATAGACATTAGCAACACCAAGAGTATCGCCAATGCGTTGCCCACCTCTATAACACGTTGCTCTGGCAGCAAAAAGACAAATGCCCCTCCACTGCCAAAGCCACGGTTCCCCAAATCCCCACCCCATGTAGCACTGGAAACCTTACTCACCGGCAGAAACACAACACTATTTAAAAGAGTATTGTTTAGCTGCGGTATTCTGTAAGGTGGAGGTACATCCCCAGTCGGGCGGCTCCAATTCGAACGAGATACCCCGCTATGCCCTACCTCTCTTAAAATTATTTTAAGAATAAAAGCTTACCCAACATCAGGAAATTCTGAATACGCTCAATAGCTACCAACATCTCGGAAAAGCTAGCAATCGCCATAGGTATAATAAGAGTTAAATTCATCTGGATTATGCTCATGTACTGCTGAACTGGGTAAATCTGGGATAGAAAAGAACTTTCACGTTAAGTTACCTCATACATACAAGTTTAAGTACATTCAGGTTTAACAGGGCGTTCATATAAACAACTACAAGTATTTCATATAATTCATGGCATCATACTAAAATAGTGAGACTCTTACCACAGCTGCCGTAACCATAGATCCCGAAAGGAATAATACTAGAGTGGTCAGAAACAGCGTTGACCGTTCTGTGAACATCATAAAGCCGAGGAACTCGCTTCTCACAAACAAGGCCTTTCTCAGTGACTTGATTTCGAAAGCACGGACACCTTTCACGACCGCTTGAAACGGTTTCTCCCAAGCATACATTTTTATAACCTGAAAATACAATCGCGTATTGAAACCGAAGGCTAGTCTAAGCGAGTTCTAAATATCTGCCCTCTTCGTTTAATATTTACCTGGATACCATTAATAATTTCACCCATTAATTTTATTCTTTTATCAGTTCTTTGGGCTACTTCTCTCCTAATAATGGATGTGAGTTTAGTCAATCCACCTGAAAAGACATAAATACATGAGGAATGCAGTTCATCATCAGGTAGTTTTATACCTCTACATCTTTTAGTACAGACCTTGTATGGGCGTGATGATGAGTACCACACCGAAGAGACCTACAATGGGCGCGTAGCCCGCGGAGTCCCACAGGAAGTACATGACGACGGCGACCTGCAGCGGCACCACCCACAGGTAGTGCAGGAACATGAACGCGTAGTCGAACCGCGCCACGTCGTTGGCCAGCAGGTTCACCAGCTTGCCCGCAGCCACGTCACCCACCGACACCTGGCTCATGCGTAGCAACTGCGGGCAAACGCCGTTTGGATAAAGAATTCTAGCCTGATTACGCCCCTGTTACGAATTACCTGACACATAGTTGTTTTAAATCGCAGATGGTCAGCTCGCTAACGAAATTTTGAATTTCTCTTGCATCAGTCATTTCGTATTATACTCATCTAATAAGTGTTTGCAATAAATGACCCAAAATGTTCGAACTACGTAAATCGCTGTTTACAAGAGATAAAAAATAATTATCTGATTAATTAAATTTACGCGGGTAAGTAGTCAAGGAGAAACATGCGAGTTATGATAAAATTATTTCCTGAGTACACTATTCTCGTGTGAATCACATATGTATCTCTAGAGGTAGATAAGAGGTAATAGAAACATTGTTAGTATAGTATTGACTTACATTACTACGACTTTATAGACTTATATGTTGTAATTATTCTGTGAGCATCATCTGTATGGTACCTTATCTGCATAGACCTTATTTTTATAAGTACTTCTTCTTCTTCTGCTTACAATCTACTTCAAGTCCGTTTTTTTAATTGCTTCTACTACCACTTACTATAAATCACTAAATAAATATGCTTGTCCACAGCGCCATCAAGCCCCAAAGTAAGCAGGCTAGTGTTATGGGTGTTAGATAACTGATAAACTACTTATATACTTTTTTTTAAATACATACTTATTATACATACTACACCCAGACCCGTAAAAGAAATTAAAATTCATCATTTCAATTACTGCTCGACCGGGAATCGAACCCGGGAACTCTGCGTGGCGACCGGCATGTTAACCAACTGAACCACTCAGGTCGTCAAATATATGAAATATGCTATGAATCAAATAACTAAATATAACAGCCGATGTCTTCAAATTACTTAGATAAAACGCCAATAACGCCTACTTTGATAAAGCCACATACAAAAATAGAGAATATATTATGATATTATAAGCTCTTATCGTATTATTATCATGAGTCTAGGCTATCGAGTCATCGTGATTAGAATTAAAACATTTGCTGCATCAACGTGACTTGTGTAAATGTCTATAAGCAATAATATACCTAATTAAGGTATATTATTGCTTCCAATATAAATAATTACCTAATACACACACCGCTTCGTAAATGGCAAGAAATTATATTTCGAAGATACACTACCTACTCCGAAAATTCTACAATCATAATAGAAGGATTATTAAATACAGCATGGGACATGGTTTCGTTACATCGTCTTAGTCCTGTATTTTTTTGTGTTTATGAAATATGTACAATCTAAATAGCAAACTTCAAAAAGCCCCAAGCACATTCCGACATCCAGATCGATAAAATTTCGATAGTTAGAAGATATTCTTACCTTTCTGTACAATATGGCAGAGCAGGCGACCTTGATTCTTAAACTGAAGCGCGCGACAAAAAGACTGTTGTGGTGCTGACACATCATGGCGATGAAGTTGAGCCCCACCATGCCCAGCGCGTAGTATGCGGCCTCCAGCTGAGTGATGGTTTGCTCGCTGGACCAGTATGTCAGCAGTCTCGAGAAGAGCATCGGCTGCGCAATCCTGTATCGATGTAGGTATTAGTTAGTGCCATTTCTTCACAATATTATATTTCCATAACGTATTATGCCTGCGGTGCCGGTTGCTATCGATTGATAGCAGTCCTAAGATATGTCGGTCTAGGACCATGGATGAGTAATTGGCCCAGAGCTCGGCGATACCCCTTCTGACGCACCGTACACTGATAACCTACCTGGGTGAACAGTGAAAACTTCGTTTTTACCATCACCGATTCGGCGATTCAAGACATTTTCCAGCTAGGTCAGAATCTTGGGAAACATGACACGAGTGTCGAGCGACTAATTTCTTAGAGGTCTCTAAGAACGACAGCCAGTAATTTTAAGTCATAGTAGGTAATGCTCTCGTTAGAACAATGGTTCCACTACCCTGTCCAATAACGAAATTGTGTAAACGTATGGCGGGTTCAGCACTGCAAGGTGATTTGCGAGCCTCGTTTTTTATTTTATTGCCTAGGGAAGCACACGGACGGACGGTCCACCTGATGAAAAGCGGCCATTGTCGTCCAGGATATCCCGGATGCGGTTCCGGCCTTTAAGGTACCTGTAGACATGCCGTCTAAATAACCACATGTTCTGGTGCAAAGGATAGACTTCGGAAGGCAGCTCATTTCACATCTTGCATTTGCGCGGTAAAAGCGCTCGCGATGCCCATACGTTAGTTGGATACCAGGTTTCTAGATGGTGTGGATAAAATCTATCATATCGTCGGAGGGTGCGGTGGCAGAAAAGTGACGGTGACACGAAGGAACATTACCCCGTGTTACAGACGGTAGAGAACACACAGAGAGCCAACGTCTCACCGCAAGCTTAAGGGATCTAAAGCATCTGTGAGATGGGGATCATAGAGAATACAAATGGAACGGCGTTGGATGATATAAAGTGGATGGAGCTGGTAATGGGGTCTCACTAGCCCATAGGCGGGAGCAGTACTCCATATGGGGACGAACCTGTGTTTTATACAGCAAAGGCCGATGGACCCTTGGTAAAGTACTGTTGGGCTTCTGTGTCAGAAAATGTTGTTTAAGAGGTTAGTTGTTGTAAGAGGTTACTTACCTCGCTGCTGCAATAATGAGTACGTAGATCGCCCCCGGCATGTAAGCCACCCAGTAGGCGCGTCGGATGGCTTTCCATAGCGACGGTGGCCGACCGTCTCGCTCTGATATCTCATATTCTTCTAGCCAGTATCTATGGTAACAAGCAATTATTTGTGAAAACATTAATTAAGCTTATTGTAACAGGTACCTATAAAATTTTCAATCCTCTGCAAAAAATTGTATTTATCAAGCAAAATATGAGATCTCCTTATAATATGGCAAAGTTTGTGAACATTGTTGACCATTGGCTCAGCGAAAATGGAACAATACGAAAACATATTTGTAGAAGACGCCACCGTTTTACAAAGTTAAAGCGCAGAAAAGCATTCAAACGTCCTACAATAAATTGCCATCAAAGTTTTAGAGATTAGAAGTTAGAAGTTTTGGTAAAAGTTTTGTTTTTTGCTTCCGCTAACCCCAGAGTATTATAACAATTTGTCAGTGGTAGTATGGATACCTATAGTATTATTCATATTTATGTAATTTAATTTTTTTGAACATTTTTTTTGCACATTTTTTATAGATAATAAATTAAATTATTTAATATGATGCCCCGTACTGCGGGATAAGATGGGGCTAATGAAAAATAGGAAATTTTAATTAATACATTTACAAAAAAATTATACTGGCTTTGGCTGTCTCCCGTGATATTAAACCGCGCGCAGTTCGGATGTAAACATTCAATTACTCGGAATTCACGTATATCCTTTTTAAATTCGGTTCAGTAGTTTCGGAGATTAGCACCAACTTATTAACATTATAATATTAGTAACCTTAGAAAAATATAATAACCGCAATTGTTTTACGTTATGAAAACTAACGAATATGAAGTAGCCACCTGCCATGACAAATTAGGTACAGTACGTATACCACAAAATAAAAAACGGCACTCCCTAACTAATGTCATACAATGGCATCGATTACACCTATGCTTAAATCAGCAACCTAGGTAATCAGAGAGGAGATCAAAATAGAATAAATTCTTACAGAAAAAGGTCTACTTTTGTATATTTTACGCGCCCGCTCCGCTTTCCTAAAGGCGTGATACAAAAATGGACCTTATTCTGTGAGCAATACATTCCATTTTGATCTGCTCTCTGATGACTTAGGTTGCCGGATTAAGCAAAGGTGTAATAGATGCGTATGTTTAACGATGCCTCCAACACACATTGCAAAGTACCGACGCAACGAAGGGCACCTGTTCATACCTACTAATCGGTCACGACCGACGGACACAACTAAGGTCACAACTGATAGTTTGATACAAAGGGCTGGCTTTGTGTCAAACAACAATGATTTCTAACTCCGCTTTCATATCATAACAATGTTTTTTTGTAAATAATTATATCCTTTTATACTCTGTGTCTGTGTTTATACTGTGAGTTAACTAACCCCTCTGGTAGGCGGATGCTATACTATGTGATCCAGGATCGCAATCCATGCATTATGATAAAGATCGAGCGTCTAGCATCCGTCACAGGCGCGGATCCGGGGGGGGGGGGCAATGGGTGCAATGGCCATTGGCCATGGCAATTCCTTGAGCCCCGACTCTGACTCACAATCGCTTACGGTTTTATGAGCCATAAGGCCAAAAATTCCGAGCTCGCTCAATTATTTTGTTAATTATATCAATCACTGCAGCTTTTTAAAAATTTCTGCTATATTCATTTTAACAATCACCCAGCTTTAACAACTATAATGTAAAAAGCGCCCCGATTGCTCATTCAATTATTTATATTACTTTTATTGTCTTTTATTACAATCAGCATCACACATCATTTCAGCACCTAAGCTAAAATGTCAAAAATTTTGAGCTCGCTGCGCTCTCTCATTCATTCATTGATCACACAAGCTTTTAGGAGCTCGCTACGCTCGCTGAAATATTCATTTTAACAATCACCCAGCTATTAACAACTATAATGCTAAAAGCGCCCCGATTGCTTATTCGATTATTTATATTACTTTTATTGTCTTTTATTACGATCAGCATCACACATCATCACAGCACCTAAGCTAAAATATCAAAGATTTCGAGCTCGCTTCGCTCGCTCACTTATAGATTTCAGTTGCTTTTCTTACCTTGCGCCAAGCTCGTTGCGGTCGCTCATTCTTTGATTTCCCTAAGTTACTTTTGTAAAGATTATCCCTTGCTGTTAAGACCTAAAATGTCAAAAATTTCGAGCTCACTCCGCTCGCTCATCCATTCGTGATCACCCCAGACTTTTATAACCCAAAATGTCAAGAATTTCTAGCTCGCTCCGCTCGCTCATTCATTCATAATCCCCAACTTTTACGATTCAAAATGTAAAAAACGTCAAGCTCGCTTCGCTCGCTCATTCATAAGTTTTAGATACTATTCTTATCATTCACTTAGCTCGTTGCGGTCACTCATTCATTGATTTCCTTCAACTATTGTAAAGATCACCCGTCGCTGTTAAGACAAAAAATGTCCAAAATTGATACACTAATCACCTGAGGCTTCTATAACCTAAAATGTAACAAATGTCAAGCTCACTCCGCTCGCTCATTCTTTCATTTATCACCCCAACGTTTAAGACCTGAAACGTCAAAACTGTCGAACTCGCTCTGGTGGCTCATACATTGATCACTCTAGCTTTTAAAACCCAAAATGCAAAAAATTCTAGCTCACTCCGCTCGCTCATACGTTCGTTGTTCTCCCCCAGGTTCATTTATTGATCACCCTATTAAAAAGGCAAAATATTTGCTTGTTCATGATTGATACCTCGAGGGGGAACGACGCAGCTGATGAGTTGGCCAGAAGAGGCTCAAGTATGAAGCCCACAGGCCCGGAACCAATTATACCCATGCCATTTGCATGGACCCGTAAACACCTGATGGATAGAATCAAGGTAAAACACAACCAACTCTGGTCATCACTAGAGGAATGCAGACAAGCTAAGGAGGCTCTACCGAAAATTAACCCTCCCCTATCCGAAAAGCTCTTAAAACTAACCAAAAAGCAACTCCGTTTGGTAACCGGAGCACTAACGGGACACGGTCCATTTAATAAACACCTCTTCACCATAGGTCTCACCGACAGCCCCTTGTGCAGAGCCTGCCTGAGAGAGGAAGAGACAGCAGCAGCATCCTGCGGCCATGCGAGGGGATGGCAACATACAGGCATGAGCATCTCGGACAACCACAAACCCTTCCAGAGACGTTTGCAAAACTGAAAGGACTGCTGCGTTTCCTGGAGGAGTTGGGATGGCAGGAACAATAGGGTATCTTGGAGTACACCATATCCACGCAGAATGGGCGCGAGTTCGCCTGAATGCGGAAAATGGCCCGGATACATCTATCTATCTATCTATGATTGATACCTATAATTTTGACTTTTGCCCCCCCAACCAAATCCTGGATCCGCGCCTGATCCGTCATAAGTGATTATCGTTGATTATCACAATATGATGGTACGCCTCATTACTCTACCTACGCAATACGTACAATCGATCAAGAAAATGTTCTATCAGTTGTGACAAAACTTTCAGTGTAACAAAAAAAGTGACGAGCTGGGAAAATATCAAGTTTGAAAATGGAATGGTTGGCGGAGCCCTGTTGAGCCTGGAATATCATTTCGAGAGAAAATAAACCTCGTAATTTTGCATGCGACATTCAACTGAGTGACCACATTTTTGGCCTACTATACTGTAGCTGAACTAAACAGCGATATTATATTAGGATGAGCCATTTTCCAGGAAGTGTTCTTAATTATTCTAAAGACGGCGCTCATTAATAGTATATGTCATTTTCAAAATAAATAAAAAATTGTTTATCTGTAATAATACTATAATGGATGTCTGCCAAGATAAAAAAGATTCAAAAGTGTTTGCCAAAATCCCTAAATTGTTGATAAGAACTAAAACAAATACGCCACAGCGCAGCACAGGCAGGCAGTGCCCAGTGACACAAATTCAAATGTTTTATTTTAATAGCTCTGCTTCCTACTGACCGTGTATTGTAAATATATTTTGAGACGTACCATTTGTCAGCGCCGTCTATCGATCTGTTTTGAACTAACTTATTGTTTTACAAGCTTTGTGGAAAATCTTCCACATTTAATTTATTTTGCTTCACTACAAAACCTTGTACTGTGCGTGTTCCGAACTTTTAAATACGGATTCCAGGTCGCGACCTCATTGTTACATATCTTGCCCATATCTTACTCACTTACGTGCTCATATGTGTTTTAGTGATTGCTAGTAATAAACAACAACACTTCTTTTTATTATGTTGCTTAATATTGTAGAGTTATAATTTGAGTACCATTTTATATATTTTTTTCAGTTAATTAAGTAATAGGTTCACAGTTACCACTTACAAATATCACGAAAGTAAAGTAAGTAGCTACTATCGAATCAACTGAATAAATACACACTGGGAACCTACTTACTACTGCCTGGCTAGGAAAATGATTTACTGTAAAAAGGTTTACACAATTAAGTTTTAAAAACTCACTTTTCTAAGGTCTCCCCGAGCCGGTCGGAGTCATACCGCTTGGTTGGCACTATCAGATCTTCTTCTTCTACATCTCTTCTGTTACCTTTAAATAGCACAGGGCAGATCCAACATATAAATATTTTAGAAAATATATTGGGCTTATTTCTCTTTCTTTCACTTTTGCTTTCTCCATTGGGTACAGGCGCACTGAGGTCCTTTCCGTTACTTTCCATATTGAAAATACTATATTATATTAAAATGTATTTCGCAAATCAATAACCAGTACTATTAATTAACATGGTTTGTATTTTAGACGTGTGTCTGGCTAAATAACAATGTAAAACTACAATTAATTTCTTAAAACAGCTCTTATACGTCGCACTATCAATGTGTGATTGTACATTTTTCATAACGATTAGTTATCTCTGTTATAGCCGATTTATAGATAGCGATACTTTGATATACTTAATTATTGATACGCACGGGTAGGTACCAGTATCCCTTTTGTAAAAACAATGTGCAAATTCCAGAATCTATTTCTTGTGACTTTGACACTGTGACTTGTGGCAAAATCTAAATCTAATGGCTTTTTCTCTGCGCATAGAAAAGCTATAATATTTCATTCAAGCTTAGGTAGTGACAAAGGAACATGCAACCCAGACCTGATTGAAAGCGGTAACTATCGGCAATAACGGCTGTGATTCACACATCATGATGCGCAACTAAAACGCTGAACCGCAATTGCAGTGTCACTGTCAGGACTATCATATATAGTGTACCTGACTCACCCATGGGCACTGAGGGCAAGAGTAAGGAGGGGGTTACCTATTCCAGTGGAAGGCCAGCTTCTTAGATTGACGTCGTTGCAGATTGGTTATGCGTGCTAGGACACTGCCTATAAATGACAGCGTTTCCCAAGGTTCTGTGCTGTCGACAATGTTGGTCATCCACCGGTCAGCGGTATCCATTGCCATGGCAATTATAGCACGGGTGATGTCTTTTGTATAGTGCGCGGATATGTTGTTGATCATACTGGTGACTGAAATCGAATCCTCTGTCCGAATGGGATAGACCAGTTCAATCCAATAAGACTTTTTTATGCTTCTCAGTGACAAACGAGCAGACAGCCCACCTCCTGGTAAGTGGTAACAGGCAGATAGGGAATGCAATACCGGGATACCGGGATCCCGCAAACATTTAGCGGGACTAATCTTGGTCTAAAATTTTCGGGATCCCGCTGGACTGGCGGGATTACAAAGAAGCGCGGTTCATACGTGTTATTCTGCGCGCGACGACATGTAGGCCGTGGACTGGCTGGCTGGGCACCTCAGGATTTATCTTCGGCAAATTAATCTCGTGTTCGTTGTTCCGAGCGTCCCTAACAAAACATCTACCGCGCTGTGCGGAGTCCGCGGGCGCACTGAGCTGAGAAACGTCGGTCGTCGCTTGGGGTCCCCCTGCCACGCGCTCCCGCGCTTAGCCCCTAAACGTCACATGACGTCACTCATTCTGCCCACCGTACCCCGCAGGCGATACACCAGTTAAGTTGTCGATCTATAGAATTATTTGTAATGTATACGTAATTATTTTATTTCAATTTATGTTGATGTTGACGTGAATATGTCAATTTCGGTCTTAATTTTTAAAGTACTGAGTCTAAAAGTACTGATACACCATTAAAATATACGAAAAAGCTTGTTTAATTTGGGTAAAAACTAAAACCATGCAAACGAGATCAATAAGTTCTTTATTACGATTGATTTCTGGGGTCTAAGTCCACCCCACCCCGCTGGATGCCGCAAATACCTGGAAGTAATTATCTTGTGGGATTGCATTTCCTAGTTTCAGGTAACAAAAATGTTAAGTTTGTTGCCTATACGCGAAAATCCCCATTTGTTTCAAATTTATTTGGTGTTTTCCTTTCTACACTATATTTCATAAATGTTTTCTATTCTGTTCCCTTAGTACTCCTTGTCTCTTTCCCTGTTGTCGATCCCTCATGACTGAGGATCGTGGTCTGATGAGCACATCTTTAAGCGGACGAAATGCCTCCGATTGCTCCTATCCATCGCCAGCCTCACCGCGTCGCAGAATCTTACTCCTAAATTCATTAAAACTCTTCCTTATTTCCCGAGGAAAAATAATTATTAATAGAGAATTTCAGGCCAGGGTTGGGGGCCCCCTCCGCCAAAATAGCAATTGAAATCAAATGATACAATTCGTTTTCATTCACCTTTCGTTAAAGAGATAATTAACATTTTTATTGAAAAAACAAGACAACTTAGGGCCCTCCACGCACACTGACTCATTACTTCATTGAAACTGTATAAAATGTGCAACCATCAGATGACAAAAATTACAACAGTTTTGATCTTATGTCGATAATTTCATATCTTCAGCATTATCGGTAGCACCAAAGGCAGAAACTTCTTACTCCGTTCTTTTCTAAATGGGTCATATGGACTTGGCTTATAATAATCTTGGCCCACACGCTCACACGCTCACACGTCTTGGCTCACACGCCCTCAACAAAATTTCAGAATTTTCGAGCTCGCTACGCTCGCTTATTAATTGTTCAAGTACTTGATTTTATTATACAACCTCCTAAAAAATTTCGAGATAGCCCGATGTCGATATTGCTGATTTTACGGTATTTTTCAATGAAATCGAGCAAAGTTGTAATGAATAAATTTAAAAATTTCTAACTCTATATGGTTTCCGACATTGTCGCTCAACGGATGATCTTCTAGTGTATCTAACACACCGTTGGCTTTTTGCACCTTTAGCTGTTGAGAGTCAAGTCACTGGCTGTTGGCCTTGATATGGCGAAGGCGTTCGATCGGGTCTGGTACAGGGGTCTTCTTTCGAAGTTACCATCATACGGGCTTCCCGAGGGATTGTGCAATAGGGTAACTAGCTTTTTGTCCAGCAGATGCATCAAAGCCGTAGTTGATGACTGTTGCTCCAATAGCTTGGACATTAACGCTGGTGTCCCGCAAAGCTCGGTGCTGTCCCCAACTTTTTTCCTCTTTCATAGCAATGATCTGCTGTCCATTGACGGCATTCATTGATATGCGGATGACAGCACTGGAGACGCCTTTTATACGGGTCGTACCAATATCCCTCGTGCCATAGTGGAGGAAAGTGGCGAAGTACTTGTGTCTAAAAGCAAGAGTACTTTATCTAGAATCTCCGATTGGGAACGACTAAATCTAGTAGTGGCGTGTGGTGCCGTCACTTAAATAGAATAGCACTACCCCATCTCTTCCCGTGGGTGTCGTAAAAGGCGACTAAGGGACCTGATGATGAGAGAGTGGGCAGCAGCGCTCTCTATTGCCAACTGCTAACTTCGGACTCCAACACTGCGGTGTGAAAGGCAAGGGGAAACCACCACACTATTTTCCCAAGAAAGTCGTCATGAAGGTTCAGAATAAGATACAAAGTTGGCCTAGCGATCCGCTTAGCGACCGGCGCCGCACTGCGTCCGGGGCAGACGGTGTGAAATTGGCTACCGGCCACGCTGATGTAGGAAACCAGGCATCGCATGGAAATTTCAGTACTGGAATCTCCATACCCATGAAGATGCGAAATACCCAAAAGATAGGAACTTGGAATGTGCGCGGCTTACTTCAAACGGGTAAGCTTACCATCTTAGAGAGAGAGATAGCCCGATGCAAACTGACCATCTGTGGCCTTAGTGAGACCCACTGGAAAGGTGGTGGGCACTTTTTTACCGAGCAGCATGCTATCTACTTTTCTGGGAGCGAAGATTGCAGTAGAAATGGAGTGGCCTTTGTCCTGCCTAAGAATGTCAATAATTGTGTTATGGGCTACGAACCAGTGAGTGATAGAGTGCTAAGTATCAAACTCAAAGCGACACCGGTCAATCTGAACATAATACAGTTATATGCGCCAACTTGTACTGCGAGCGACGCGGACATAGAAAACTTTTATGGTGAATTAGAGTCCACCATGGAAAAGGTGCCAAAAAGAGAACTCCTCATTATTATGGGCGATCTTAATGCAAAGATTGGAGCAGAAGCCAACCAGCTTAGCCATTGCGCGGGGAAATTTGGACTGGGTCAGCGTAATGAAAGAGGCGAGCGTCTGCTACAGTTTGCTGCCGAACATAACCTAGTGGTTTGTAACAGTTTTTTCCAGCACCGTCCTAGGAGAATCTATACTTGGACATCACCAGGTGGCAACTATCGAAATCAAATCGATTACATAATGATTGGTTCTAGATGGAAAACGTCGGTGAGGAATGCGCACACCCTACCTGGAGCTGATTGTGGATCAGACCACCAACTATTGATGGCAAAAGTGCAGCTCAAACTAAGAGTGGCTCGGAACACTACCAAAACATGAAGAATCCAGCCAACGGATAATACTCGGTTTGTTGCCGCACTGGAGCAAAATTGGAAACAATGGACAGCCTTGGACTCTCGATCAGCTATGCCTGATAAACTGTGGGATCAGGCAAAAGACATTCTCAAAACAGCTGTCGCTGCATCAAAAACACGTGACCACGTCCGCAAACGGCAAAATTTGATGAGTGATGCAACTTTAGCCCTTGTGGGGGAGAGAAGAGCGATGAAGGCGTCGGGAGCTGATGTAACAAGCCTAAATGAGAAGTCTGCTCGCATACAAGAAGCATGTAGGCGTGACCGCAATGTTCGGCTTCGTAAGATCTGTGCCGAAGTCGAAGTCCACGCGGACAAACATGAAGCGCGAGACTTGTATAAAAAAATTAAGTCAATCACCAAAAGTTTGTCGAGTAGGACATGGGCCATTGAGAATACTCGAGGTGAAACTGAAACTGAGATTAACGCAATATCCGAGACATGGAAACAGTACTGCCAGTCATTGTTCGAAGACCCCTCGTCGCGCGGCTATGGTTTCACGGAGCCCGATAAAGCAGAGACTGAGCCAAATATCCTCAGAGACGAAGTTCGAGCCGCTATCGCACATTTAAAAAGCGGGAAAGCCATAGGTAGAGACGCCATACCGATTGAAACCATCAAAACTTCCGGAGAATATGGTGTCGATATGTTTCTCACCCTATGCAATAAAATCTGGCAAACGGGGATTTGGCCTCAAGAATGGACCCACACAGTCTTTGTTCCTCTTCATAAAAAAGGCTCCACAAAATTATGCGGCAACTACCGTTTAATCGCTCTAATATCCCACGCAAGTAAAATTTTACTACATATATTAAACGAGAGACTTAAATCTTACCTCTCCAAAGAAATCGCTCCTGAACAAGCTGGCTTTGTAAAAGGAAAGGGTACCCGTGAGCAAATTCTAACAGTGCGTCAAATTATAGAAAAGGCTCGCGAATATAACAAACCGACATTTATTTGTTTTGTTGATTTTTCAAAGGCGTTTGATTCTGTAAAATGGCCGAAGCTCTGGGAAACTCTTCAAGCAATGGGAACGCCTAAACATCTGGTTCATCTTCTGCGGCAACTTTACGAAAGTGGGACCGCTTCTGTCAGGGCAGACGACGTTCGATCCAATCCCTTCTACCCCAGTGCTGGAGTTCGTCAGGGGTGCATTATCTCACCATTGTTGTTCAATATTTACACCGAACTTATTATGAGGATCACCCTTGACAACTGGTCAGACGGAGTCAGCATTGGAGGTCTCAAAATATCCAACCTACGGTATGCAGATGACACCACCTTATTTGCGACAAGTTCCCAACACTTGGAAGCTCTCTTGAGCAAGATGGAACGTGTAAGTCTCGAGTTCGGCCTAAAGATCAACCGTAGCAAGACCAAGGTGATGATTGTCGACCGCGTCAATAATAACCTACCGGATGTCAAGAAGATTGCGAACTGCGATGTCGTACAGTCGTATGTCTATCTAGGAGCAATGATATCCAACAATGGTGGATGTGTCGATGAGATCAAACGACGCATGGCTATTGCGAGGACGGCCATGGACAAGCTCAAGAAAATATAAGGAAGCCGGAACGTCACAAAGGCCACAAAGATCCGACTTGTAAGGGCGCTAGTGTTTCCCATATTTTTATATGCCGCTGAGACGTGGACATTGAGAGAGAGCGAGAAGAAGAGGATAGACGCTTTGGAGATGTGGTGCTGGAGAAGAATGCTTGGGGTGTCGTGGAAGGAGTTTAGAAAGAATGAGTCCATCCTCCAAGAACTCGGCATCAAGCAGCGTCTATCATCCACAGTACAGACTCGAATCCTGACCTTTTTTGGCCATGTCTCGCGACGAGGAGATGTCTCTTTGGAGCGCCTTGTGGTACAGGGAAAGGTGGAAGGCACGAGACCACGCGGAAGATCACCGATGCGCTGGACCGACCAAGTAAAAGCTGCAGTTAATGGTTCTCTCTATGAGTGTACTAGGAGAGCAGCAGTTCGAGAGGAGTGGCGCCGGATAGTGAAGCGTGCTGCCAATCCTCAACCGACGACCACGACCACTCTGTCAAGAGTGTAGCGACTTAGAAGAAGAAGAAGAAATCTAGTCCAATTCAACCCCACTAAGACGTATGTATGCTCGTTCTCCGCCAAGAAAACTCATTCGTTGTAGCTCCTCAGTTCCAGGATGCACCGCTTGCTATCTCGAAGAGCATACATATCCTAGGTGTTAATATCTCCAGTAACGTCCAGTTTCACAGTCATCTGTAAGAAAAGGTTAAGCTCGCATCTAAGAAGCTGGGTGTGCTTAACAGATCAAAGCAATTTTTCACGCCGGGGCAACGACTTCACCCTTACAAGGCTCAAGTCGGACATCTATGGGCGGGAGCACCGGCATATCAGCTTGGTCCTTGTGACTCGATCCAAAAGCGCGCTGTGAGAATTGTCGATGATACCATGCTCATCAGTGGTATTGAGCTGGTGAGACAGCGGAGGAATTTCGCCTCCCTTTGCGTGTTCTACCGCTTGTACAACGGTGTTTGTTCTGAAGAACTGTTTGACATGATGCCTACAGCTACATTCTATCATCGCACCGCTCGCCACCGGCAGGGAGTTCTTCCTCACTCCTTGGAGCCAAATTGGTCGCGAACTGTACGGTTCCAAAGAAACTTTCTCCCACGCACACTAATGTTGTGGAATGAACTACCTGGAGAGGTTTTCCCTGGAGAGTACAACATGGAGTTCTTCAAGAAAGGGGTTAAAAGGTTTTAACGGGGTCGGCAACGCGTAGGTGATGCCCCTGGTATTGCAAACGTCTATAGGCTGCGGTGACTGCTCACCATAAGGCAGGCCGTAAGGCATAAGGCAGCTTGTTTGCCACATTAGTGTTATTAAAAAAATGCAAGATTTTAATATAGCTAAGCCAAGGGCCAATATATCAAAAATTTCGAACCTACCTAACCTCGTGGACCCGATTTTTAGAGTCTATTGACACACAAATGTAGAGCTTGCTAGGCTAGTCAATTTATTGACTTAAGCTGAGACTAGGATTTAATTTACACATTCGTACCCCCCGTACCTACTAGGACAACCCTACACAACTATTGATACGGGGCCCCCGGAGGGCACGCTACGCCACTGTATATGACACAACCACCCCAGACTCACAGTTTTGACATAACTACCCGTTCGCTATATATCATGGGCCCGCGGATCTACAATAGGCTGCATAATTATATTCACGAATGCGAAACCTACCACAGTTTCTGCAAGCTATTAAAAGCAATGTTAATGAAACGAGCATACTGCTCTGTAAATGAGTTTTTATATGAGCAAATAACTTTTGTCCCTCTGCGTTATTGGATCGATATTATCTACTCCTATTGGCTAACTCAGTGTTCAACTAAATTTGACATTTGATGTCCACTAAACCCTAATTTGGTATTCCAACCTGAATATTACTGTAATATCGTCGCGGTCGTTGTCGTTTAATGTTATTAGTTATTTAAGTGATAAAGTATATAAATAAGTATATATAATAAAATAAAATAATCATTTTGGCGTTAATGTCTCGGTTTTTCTTTCGCGCACGAGGGCCCGGGGTCCGCCTTGACCATGATCCAGGATTTGGCAGGTCAGGTAATTACAGTGGAGCGACTGCCATCAGACCTCCATTACCCTGCTACCAGGGGAACCTGACCAGATTGGATCATGATTACACATCCAATCGCCTGAATGTGCAGGTTTCATCACGATGTTTTCCCTCACCGTAAGAGCATCGATTAGTATTCAATGAATGTACATAATTCAGAAAACAGTCATTGGTACATGGCCAGAGCGGATTCGAACCTGGACTTCTGGCTTACGAGTCGGATACTCTGACCGCTCGGCCACCGACGCGCTCATAAATAAGTATTGTAACACCACGCACCCAAACAACGTAGTAAGCATAGTACCGCCGACGGTCACTAGATGGTGCTGACCCAAATTCTACATCGCGCTATCGAATGGGCGCCCGCGTTTCGACATATAGTTCACGGCTACGTTCTACGACAATTCAATACAATCCACCACACTAGTATACCTTACTACTAAGAGCAGTCGGATACCCGCCACTCTTACTTAGATCACCCAAATATTCTACTACCATAGTAGTTTGTGTAAACTCTGTCGGGCGGACGGATTCCCGGACACCGATACTTTATAAAATAAACACAGTTTCCTATATCTGGCTGTTTGTACTGCGTCGCCCGGCCCAACGTGGGGCCCGAGTCTTACGCCGATAAATAACTCAAGAATTGCAGTCAAAGTGGCGAGTTCGGAGGATACACCCATTAAAGGACCTACTTTGCGGACGAGGCCGCGCAGATTAAACAACAGATTCCCGGAAACGCAAGGTGTAAACATGGCCAATGTTGCGATGTCTTCAGAACAACTAGAGCAGCTAGTGAATTCACTTACCTCAGCGACGTTGCAGGCAGCGTTAGCTCAAACACCCACCAATTCCTTTGCCACAGCACCATTTTCCTACGACGGAACAAGAGATATTACGCAAGTGGAAGAGTTTCTGTCCTCAGCGAGTGTCTACAAAGCCATTTACAAAATTACAGACGCGAACGCGTTAATGAGTTTACGGCTTGTACTCAAGGGAAATGCTTCGACGTGGTGGCAGGGTGTGGAGGCTGGTATCACCACCTGGAACGAATTTGAAACCCGATTTCGACATGCCTATGCACCTAAAAAACTAGCCTATATGATTTGGCAAGAGATATTTGCGCATAAGCAAACTTTTAGCGGGTTGACTGAAACCTATATAGCTAAAGGTCACGCCCTTTTGGCTCAATTACCCGCACCTGGATTGAATGAAGTGCAACAGTTGGATGTTCTGTATGGTCAGCTGAGTATTCAGATCCGGGAGAAGGTGCATCGGAACTCCGTGAAAACCTTCGAAGAATTGTTGGACTCGGCCAGGGCCGTGGAGCAGCTCCTAACGTAAGTTATAACATACAATGGTGCCAATTACAATGCAAGTAAACCGAAGAAGCAACGTTGCGAATATTGTAGGCATATGGGTCACACTACGAAAGAGTGTAGGAAAAGACAACGAGACAACGGATCACAGCCAGCTAAACCCTTTAGGGAAATTGTTAGAGCTGCAGACACATCTACGCACGCACCTACACCTTCGCGGTCCGCCTTCTCGTGTTACGGTTGTGGCGCACCCGGGGTTATTCGCAGCAAATGCCCCACTTGTATCGCTACAAAACCAGTTAAAGTAGAGCATAACGTGGACTTCTGCTCTATCAATGTGAAAACCGATGTTCGACAGAGACCCATCGTCAGAATAGATATATACGATGTTACCGGAATAGCGTACGTGGATACGTGTGCGAAGACCAGCGTTGCGTCCTACCAGCTATACACCCAACTGAAGCGGCGGGGTTATCCGTTTTCGGAGCAAACGGTGATGGTTACAATGGCCGATGGTATTAAGCGGCGGCTAAACATTCTATCCATAACTGTCCCAGTTAAAATATGCGACCGCATAGTGCCCACTACATTCATAGTCCTCCCCGAAGCGAGGGATAATAAAACCTTGTTGGGCGTAGGTTTCATCCAAGACGCTGGAATAATCATCAATATGCCACAACTTACCTGGCAGTTTGTTGATAAACCGTCGATTACACGCGATCTGGAATTGGAATGTATTATACCTGTCTACATGACGTCGACGGACCAACCGGGAGTGCCAAATGAATCACAATCGCGCGAAAGCTTTAAAACTAACCCTACAAGGGTGCAGCGTGTCGAACCGGCAGACCGAAGATACCCCGACCATGTGGAATTTATATACAGAGACGCAGTTCACGCAATTGAAGAGGAAAAGCCTCAACTATCACCCAAATCAGTAAATATTTTTCCTGGATACACGGGTGATGACATTGAAATTAGCACTTTAGACCTGGAAGAAGTAGGCATAGGACCTAAGCTGGATAATGGAAGGAAAGCTCAATGGCCATGGGGCGAGCCCCAAGATAAGGCTTATAACGACCCAAAAGTTGATCTCACCACAATACCAGTACCGAGGCAAGCAAACGCATCGCAACCCTATCCGATCTTTATTGACGTAAGCACTAATAATCATGCTATCAAGGGAGTTTTAGTGGAGGGGGAGGGAGCGACATCCTATGTATTGGCCAAACCAGATGAACCGGTCTCTTCAATAGGAACATTCCGCACCTCAGCACTAACCCCCTACGTCGGTGACCTCATTAGGTCGCCTGATCCTATTCAACCAATTAGGAGAAGAGCCAATCAACGTAAAGTTCAGGACAACAGTAGAGGCCGGAGCTGCCCTAAGAAATAACTCTACTGTGTGCTGTCTCTCTCGTCGGGACGCCTTCGAGGACAGAGGGGGAGAAGATGTAACACCACGCACCCAAACAACGTAGTAAGCATAGTACCGCCGACAGTCACTAGATGGTGCTGACCCAAATTCTACATCGCGCTATCGAATGGGCGCCCGCGTTTCGACATATAGTTCACGGCTACGTTCTACGACAATTCAATACAATCCACCACACTAGTATACCTTACTACTAAGAGCAGTCGGATACCCGCCACTCTTACTTAGATCACCCAAATATTCTACTACCATAGTAGTTTGTACTACTACTGAACGGATTTTAATCAAATTTGGCAGTTACATAGCATGTAGCCCCGAATAACACATATGCTTTAATTTATCTCGATATTTAATGTGATTCCCGCGTGAACGGGTCCAGAACGTTATAGCCGAATTTTATGCGGACGCAGTCGCGGCCAAAAGCTACTATGAAATAAAATAATCTATGCCAGCCAAAATATTGCCCAATTTATTAAATATTAGGTGTATTAAATATTCCTCGGCACGCGGACCTAAATGATATCATCCGCCGGGCCTTCACCTCCGCTGGAGCACCCGCGGTGCTGGAGCCCAGCGGTTTAGTCCGTAGTGACGGTAGAAGGCCCGACGGGATGACACTCACGCCCTGGAAGCTGGGACGCCACGTGTGTCGATTCCCTCGCTCAGTCCCATCTTCCAGTAACCGCGTGTCATGCTGGAGCCGGTGCCTCCGCAGCTGGAAACGCCAAGCGGCGCAAATACGCGAGTCTTGGTGAGGACCACATATTTGCGCAATGGCGCAAAATGCCCAAATGTTGCCCAATGGCCAAATGTGGCGTGGAAACACTTGGGCCGTGGGGACCAGGCGCACACTCTCTGTTTCGGGAGCTATCTAAGCGCCTGGTCGATCTTACTAAAGACCAGAAGCTGGCCTCTACTTCGCCATCCAGCGGGGCAATGCGGCCAGCCTTCTGGGCAGCATTCCTAATACCGTGGACCTGGGACACATTTTTTATCTGTAAGTTTTTTTACTTTGTTTATTTTTACGATTCAAAATGTAAAAAATATGAAGCTCGCTTCGCTCGCTCATTCATAAGTTTTAGATACTATTCTTATCGTTCACTTAGCTCGTTGCGGTCACTCATTCATTGATTTCCTTCAATTACTATTGTAAAGAACACCCATTGCTGTAAAGACCAAAAATGTCCAAAATTGCGATCATCCATTCAATAATCACCTGAGGAATAGATAGGTAAAATGTTACAAATGTCAATCTCACTCCGCTCGCTCATTATTTCATTTATCACCCCTCTCTAACTTTTAAGACTCTAGCTTTTAAGACCCAAAATGTCATAAATTTGTAGCTCACTCCGCTCGCTCATACGTTCGTTGTTCTCCCAGGTTTATTTATTGATCACCCTATTAATGATTGATTGATGATCATGATTGATACCTATAATTTTGACTTTTCCCCCCCCCACCCATCCCCCCCTCAACCAAATCCTGGATCCGCGCCTGATCCGTCATAAGTGATTATCGTTGATTATCACAATATGATGGTACGCCTCATTACTCTACCTACGCAATACGTACAATCGATCAAGAAAATGTTTTATCAGTAGTGACAAAACTTTCAGTGTAACAAAAATAGTGACGAGCTGGGAAAGTATCAAGTTTAAAATGGAATGGTTGGCAGAGCCCTGTTGAGCCTGGAATATAATTTGGAGATAAAACAAACCTCGTAATTTTGCATGCGACATTCAACTCAGTGACTACATTTTTGGCCTACTGTACTCTAGCTGAACTAAGCAGCGATATTATATTAGGAATGAGCAATTTTCCAGGAAGTGTTCTTAATTATACTATAGACGGCGCTCGTTAATAGTATATGTCATTTTCAAAATAAAATAAAAAATATTTTATCTGTAATAATACTATAATGGATGTCTGCCAAGATAAAAAATATTCAAAAGTGTTTGCCAAAATCCCTAAATTGTTGATAAGAACTAAAACAAATACGCCACAGCGCAGCACAGGCAGGCAGTGACCAGGGACACAAATTCAAATGTTTTATTTTAATGGCTCTGCTTCCTTCTGAACGTGTATTGTAAATATATTTTGAGACGTACCATTTGTCAGCGCCGTCTATCGATCTGTTTTGAACTAATTTATTGTTTTAAAAGCTTTGTGGAAAATCGTCCACATTTAATTTATTTTACTTCATTACAGAACCTTGTACTGTGTGTCTTTTTTTCAGTTTTTAAGTAATAGGTTCACAGTTACCACTTACAAATATCACGAAAGTAAAGTAAGTAGCTACTATCGAATCAACTGAATAAATACACACTGGGAACCTACTTACTACTGCCTGGCTAGGAAAATGATTTACTGTAAAAAGGTTTACACAATTAAGTTTTAAAAACTCACTTTTCTAAGGTCTCCCCAAGCCGGTCGGAGTCATACCGCTTGGTTGGCACTATCAGATCTTCTTCTTCTACATCTCTTCTGTTACCTTTAAATAGCACAGGGCAGATCCAACATATAAATATTTTAGAAAATATATTGGGCTTATTTCTCTTTCTTTCACTTTTGCTTTCTCCATTGGGTACAGGCGCACTGAGGTCCTTTCCGTTACTTTCCATATTGAAAATACTATATTATATTAAAATGTATTTCGCAAATCAATAACCAGTACTATTGATTAACATGGTTTGTATTTTAGACGTGTGTCTGGCTAAATAACAATGTAAAACTACAATTAATTCCTTAAAACAGCTCTTATACGTCGCACTATCAATGTGTGATTGTACATTTTTCATAACGATTAGTTATCTCTGTTATAGCCGATTTATAGATAGCGATACTTTGATATACTTAATTATTGATACGCACGGGTAGGTACCAGTATCCCTTTTGTAAAAACAATGTGCAAATTCCAGAATCTATTTCTTGTGACTTTGACACTGTGACTTGTGGCAAAATCTAAATCTAATGGCTTTTTCTCTGCGCATAGAAAAGCTATAATATTTCATTCAAGCTTAGGTAGTGACAAAGGAACATGCAACCCAGACCTGATTGAAAGCGGTAACTATCGGCAATAACGGCTGTGATTCACACATCATGATGCGCAACTAAAACGCTGAACCGCAATTGCAGTGTCACTGTCAGGACTATCATATATAGTGTACCTGACTCACCCATGGGCACTGAGGGCAAGAGTAAGGAGGGGGTTACCTATTCCAGTGGAAGGCCAGCTTCTTAGATTGACGTCGTTGCAGATTGGTTATGCGTGCTAGGACACTGCCTATAAATGACAGCGTTTCCCAAGGTTCTGTGCTGTCGACAATGTTGGTCATCCACCGGTCAGCGGTATCCATTGCCATGGCAATTATAGCACGGGTGATGTCTTTTGTATAGTGCGCGGATATGTTGTTGATCATACTGGTGACTGAAATCGAATCCTCTGTCCGAATGGGATAGACCTTGACCAGTTCAATCCAATAAGACTTTTTTATGCTTCTCAGTGACAAACGAGCAGACAGCCCACCTCCTGGTAAGTGGTAACAGGCAGATAGGGAATGCAATACCGGGATACCGGGATCCCGCAAACATTTAGCGGGACTAATCTTGGTCTAAAATTTTCGGGATCCCGCTGGACTGGCGGGATTACAAAGAAGCGCGGTTCATACGTGTTATTCTGTGCGCGACGACATGTAGGCCGTGGACTGGCTGGCTGGGCACCTCAGGATTTATCTTCGGCAAATTAATCTCGTGTTCGTTGTTCCGAGCGTCCCTAACAAAACATCTACCGCGCTGTGCGGAGTCCGCGGGCGCACTGAGAAACTTCGGTCGTCGCTTGAGCTCCCCCTGCCACGCGCTCCTGCGCTTAGCCCCTAAACGTCACATGAGGTCACTCATTCTGCCCACCGTACCCCGCAGGCGATACACCAGTTAAGTTGTCGATCTATAGAATTATTTGTAGTGTATACGTAATTATTTTATTTTAATTTATGTTGATGTTGACGTTAATATGTCAATTTCAGTCTTAATTTTTAAAGTACTGAGTCTAAAAGTACTGATACCCCATTTAAAATGTACGAAAAAGCTTGTTTAATTTGGGTTAAAAATAAAACCATGCAAACGAGATCAATAAGTTCTTTATTACGATTGATTTCTGGGGTCTAAGTCCACCCCACCCCGCTGGATGCCGCAAATACCTGGAAGTAATTATCTTGTGGGATTGCATTTCCTAGTTTCAGGTAACAAAAATGTTAAGTTTGTTGCCTATACGCGAAAATCCCCATTTGTTTCAAATTTATTTGGTGTTTTCCTTTCTACACTATATTTCATAAATGTTTTCTATTCTGTTCCCTTAGTACTCCTTGTCTCTTTCCCTGTTGTCGATCCCTCATGACTGAGGATCGTGGTCTGATGAGCACATCTTTAAGCGGACGAAATGCCTCCGATTGCTCCTATCCATCGCCAGCCTCACCGCGTCGCAGAATCTGTTGGATAGCGCAACCTACTCGTTATCTCTTAAATTCATTAAAACTCTTCCTCATTTCCCGAGGAAAAATAATTATTAATAGAGAATTTCAGGCCAGGGTTGGGGGCCCCCTCCGCCAAAATAGCAATTGAAATCAAATGATACAATTCGTTTTCATTCACCTTTCGTTAAAGAGATAATTAACATTTTTATTGAAAAAACAAGACAACTTAGGGCCCTCCACGCACACTGACTCATTACTTCATTGAAACTGTATAAAATGTGCAACCATCAGATGACAAAAATTACAACAGTTTTGATCTTATGTCGATAATTTCATATCTTCAGCATTATCGGTAGCACCAAAGGCAGAAACTTCTTACTCCGTTCTTTTCTAAATGGGTCATATGGACTTGGCTTATAATAATCTTGGCCCACACGCTCACACGCTCACACGTCTTGGCTCACACGCCCTCAACAAAATTTCAGAATTTTCGAGCTCGCTACGCTCGCTTATTAATTGTTCAAGTACTTGATTTTATTATACAACCTCCTAAAAAATTTCGAGATAGTCCGATGTCGATATTGCTGATTTTACGGTATTTTTCAATGAAATCGAGCAAAGTTGTAATGAATAAATTTAAAAATTTCTAACTCTATATGGTTTCCGACATTGTCGCTCAACGGATGATCTTCTAGTGTATCTAACACACCGTTGGCTTTTTGCACCTTTAGCTGTTGAGAGTCAAGTCACTGGCTGTTGGCCTTGATATGGCGAAGGCGTTCGATCGGGTCTGGTACAGGAGTCTTCTTTCGAAGTTACCATAATACGGGCTTCCCGAGGGATTGTGCAATAGGGTAACTAGCTTTTTGTCCAGCAGATGCATCAAAGCCGTAGTTGATGACTGTTGCTCCAATAGCTTGGACATTAACGCTGGTGTCCCGCAAAGCTCGGTGCTGTCCCCAACTTTTTTCCTCTTTCATAGCAATGATCTGCTGTCCATTGACGGCATTCATTGATATGCGGATGACAGCACTGGAGACGCCTTTTATACGGGTCGTACCAATATCCCTCGTGCCATAGTGGAGGAAAGTGGCGAAGTACTTGTGTCTAAAAGCAAGAGTACTTTATCTAGAATCTCCGATTGGGAACGACTAAATCTAGTCCAATTCAACCCCACTAAGACGTATGTATGCTCGTTCTCCGCCAAGAAAACTCATTCGTTGTAGCTCCTCAGTTCCAGGATGCACCGCTTGCTATCTCGAAGAGCATACATATCCTAGGTGTTAATATCTCCAGTAACGTCCAGTTTCACAGTCATCTGTGAGAAAAGGTCAAGCTCGCATCTAAGAAGCTGGGTGTGCTTAACAGATCAAAGCAATTTTTTACGCCGGGGCAACGACTTCACCCTTACAAGGCTCAAGTCGGACATCTATGGGCGGGAGCACCGGCATATCAGCTTGGTCCTTGTGACTCGATCCAAAAGCGCGCTGTGAGAATTGTCGATAATACCATGCTCATCAGTGGTATTGAGCTGGTGAGACAGCGGAGGAATTTCGCCTCCCTTTGCGTGTTCTACCGCTTGTACAACGGTGTTTGTTCTGAAGAACTGTTTGACATGATGCCTACAGCTACATTCTATCATCGCACCGCTCGCCACCGGCAGGGACTTCTTCCTCACACCTTGGAGCCAAATTGGTCGCGAACTGTACGGTTCCAAAGAAACTTTCTCCCACGCACACTAATGTTGTGGAATGAACTACCTGGAGAGGTTTTCCCTGGAGAGTACAACATGGAGTTCTTCAAAAAAGGGGTTAAAAGGTTTTAACGGGGTCGGCAACGCGTAGGTGATGCCCCTGGTATTGCAAACGTCCATAGGCTGCGGTGAAGGCAGGCCGTAAGCTTGTTTGCCACCTTAGTGTTATTAAAAAAAATGCAAGATTTTAATATAGCCAAGCCAAGGGCCAATATATCAAAAATTTCGAACCTACCTAACCTCGTGGACCCGACTTTTAGAGTCTATTGACACACAAATGTAGAGCTTGCTAGGCTAGTCAATTTATTGACTTAAGCTGAGACTAGGATTTAATTTACACATTCGTACCCCCCGTATCTGCTAGGACAACCCTACACAACTATTGATACGGGATAACTACCCGTTCGCTATATATCATGGGCCCGCGGATCTACAATAGGCTGCATAATTTTATTCACGAATGCGAAACCTACCACAGTTTCTGCAAGCTATTAAAAGCAATGTTAATGAAACGAGCATACTGCTCTGTAAATGAGTTTTTATATGAGCAAATAACTTTTGTCCCTCTGCGTTATTGGATCGATATAATCTACTCCTGCGGGGCTATTGGCTAACTCAGTGTTCAACTAAATTTGACATTTGATGTCCACTAAACCCTAATTTGGTATTCCAACCTGAATATTACTGTAATATCGTCACGGTTGTCGTCGTTTAATGTGATTAGTTATTTAAGTGATAAAGTATATAAATAAGTATATATAATAAAATAAAATAATCATTTTGGCGTTAATGTCTCGGTTTTTCTTTCGCGCACGAGGGCCCGGGGTCCGCCTTGACCATGATCCAGGATTTGGCAGGTCAGGTAATTACAGTGGAGCGACTGCCATCAGACTTCCATTACCCTGCTGCCAGGGGAACCTGACCAGATTGGATCATGATTACACATCCAGTCGCCTGAATGTGCAGGTTTCATCACGATGTTTTCCCTCACCGTAAGAGCATCGATTAGTATTCAACGAATGTACATAACTCAGAAAACAGTCATTGGTACATGGCCAGAGCGGATTCGAACCTGGACTTCTGGCTTACGAGTCGGATACTCTGACCGCTCGGCCACCGACGCGCTCATAAATAAGTATATATATATTAGTTAGATAATATGGAATTTCTGTACTATTTACCTATCTACCTACTTGCAATTGTAATATCTTAATATTTTAAATGCGTAATATAATGTGTGTTTCGTCTTGTACGTAATGGATGTTTGTTACTCCTTCACGCAAAAACTACTGAACGGATTTTAATGAAATTTGGCAGTTACATAGCATGTAGCCCCGAATAACACATATGCTTTAATTTATCTCGATATTTAATGTGATTCCCGCGTGAACGGGTCCAGAACGTTATAGCCGAATTTGATGCGGACGCAGTCGCGGCCAAAAGCTACTATGAAATAAAATAATCTATGCCAGCCAAAATATTGCCCAATTTATTGAATATTAGGTGTATTAAATATTCCTCGGCACGCGGACCTAAATGATATCATCCGCCGGGCCTTCACCTCCGCTGGAGCACCCGCGGTGCTGGAGCCCAGCGGTTTAGTCCGTAGTGACGGTAGAAGGCCCGACGGGATGACACTCACGCCCTGGAAGCTGGGACGACCATTGGTATGGGACGCCACGTGTGTCGATACCCTCGCACAGTCCCATCTTCCAGTAACCGCGTGTCATGCTGGAGCCGGTGCCTCCGTAGCTGAAAACGCCAAGCGGCGCAAATACGCGAGTCTTGGTGAGGACCACATATTTGCGCAATGGCGCAAAATGCCCAAATGTTGCCCAATGGCCAAATGTGGCGTGGAAACACTTGGGCCGTGGGGACCAGGCGCACACTCTCTGTTTCGGGAGCTATTTAAGCGCCTGGTCGATCTTACTAAAGACCAGAAGCTGGCCTCTACTTCGGACAGCGAATTAGCCTCGCCATCCAGCGGGGCAATGCGGCCAGCCTTCTGGGCAGCATTCCTAATACCGTGGACCTGGGACACATTTTTTATCTGTAAGTTTTTTTACTTTGTTTATTTAATTAGTTGTAAAATTGTAATTAGTAGTCTATAGTTATTTATATCATTATTATAATATAATTTTTTAGGTATACATACCTTAGGTATATATACATTTTAATCAGTTTTATTTAAGTACCTAAGTATATAAAACTAACTACTTACTTACTTATTGTACCTACCTACTTTTTCAACGCTTCCATCATCGTGGATAATCAAAGATCGTGGTTTAAAGTAGTTGTGATAACGTTTACAGTGCGAAAATGTTTGCTACACACAAAAGATCCTACGGTGGGACTCCAGTATGCTTAGGGAATAGCAAAAGTCCATTTGTTTAATAGAATTACATCTTTTGGAAAGCAAAACATCGGCACAGCTTCTTTCCCATTTTTAAGGTTTCATCATAATTTGAATTTCATTTTCCAAATGCAACAACGCGAAGAAAGATTACGATTGTAAAACAGAACTTGATTTATGAAATAAGTAAAAAACTAACAACAGAAATGGTCAAGGGTTGTTTTTCAAAAATTGTATTTATCATATCCAATTAGCACAATTATAAATATATTTACTTTTATTTACCTTAGTAGATGGTCCATACAAACGCGTTAATTTACAGTTTTATCAATATATTTTTAATTATCATCATAAAATTCATAATTTTCCCGCACATTGACATGTAAACAATGAGTAAATCGGTTCACAGCGACGTTGCCGTTCCGTCATAGCCTCCTTCATCTTACAAGCCATGCTGGTCTGGGGTGGTTGTGCCATATCATAAGTGTACTTGGTCAGGGTTTGTCAAACGTTTTTCTGACGGTTAGGTAGGTTCATCATCACAGCCCATAACATTCCACTGCAGGATTTAGGGACTCTCAGCCAAAAGACGCCCACTGCTGGGCATAGGCCTCCCCCAGAGATCTCCACAAAGACTGGTCCTGTGCTTTCCGCATCCAGCTGGTACCTGCGATCCTTACCAGGTCGTCGGTCCACCTTGTGGGAGGCCTACCCACGCTGCGTCTTCCGGTACGTGGTCGCTACTCGAGAACTTTACTGCCCCATCGGCCATCTGTTCTTCGAGCTATGTCCTGTGCCCTGCCCACTGCCACTTAAGTCTGGCGATCCTTAGAGCTATGTCAGTGACCTTGGTTCGCTTGAGGATCTCCTCATTTCTGATTAGATCGCGCAAAGAGACTCCGAGCATAACTCTTTCCATTGCCCTTTGGGTAACAGTGAGCGGCCACGTTTCAGTTCCGTAAGTCATTACTGGCAACACACATTGGTCAAAGACCTTTGTCTTGAGACATTGCGGTAATTGATATTTCATAGATATATTCCAACAAATATTCAGAATTTACCATTGAATAAATTTATTATTAGTAATTTATACTTAGATATTTGATGACTGTTGATGACAGACGGACAGAATATTCACGTATTTTATATGAAACAATTATATTTACCTACGCATTAATCGCGGTTTGTATTTATCATTTTATCCTGGCGTTTGTTATCATGGTGTCTGTTTAAAATGTCTGAACATCGCGTAAACAAAAGGGAAAATACTATATTTAAGTATTTATTTCATTTCATTATCGCAAGGCATTGTCCTCCATATTGGACTACGTAAACGGTAAAAATGGGTAATTGTGTTAGGTACGAATAGACGACAACGGAGAATGTACCGGGTATGTACCTACCTACTGTAGCGTATCTCTACAATTATAAAAAATAAGTAAATGTGGACTCCTTATTCTTTAACATGTTGTCTGTTTTCAATTTCTTCTCTGAGGGGCTATTGGCTATAATAGGACCACGATAAGCCCGTATTGACTGACAGTGGTAAAAATTATAAAGTGTGGATATGGCAATAATCTGGGGATAATCCGTCCTAGTCAGTCCTTCTTGTAAACATTCCGTTATTTGGTCACTATTAGCTTCAACTTTTAGTTTGTCTAAATTATTAAAATCACGCGCTTCCTTTTTAATTGTTAAATAATATTTTTCATAACTCACGAAAATAAACAATCCTACAGATATCAAATTGTTTGTTATAACTTTTATGAATGACGTTCTATGACGTTTAGAAACTTGCCATACAGTGATTTTTTTTTGTTAGCGACTCGGACTTAGCATGGTCTTATTATATCACAATTGACAACAACTGAATTTGACATAAAAAAATATTACACTACTCTAATTTCGTAGAAGCTGTTATTAGTAGCCTACGTAGATGACGTAGTGTAGAATTATCTAATGTCAAATTCAGTTTTCAACTGAGTAAGCCAATAGCCCCCTGACCATGATTTTAAATTTGACAGTTTCTTTTCTGCCAGAAAATATTCACGGGTTTCTTCGATATAGCTTCACCACTCACTCACAGTCACCACTGTCTATAGACTTTAGCAACACCAATAATATCGCCAATGCGTTGCCTACCTCTATAATACGTTGCTCTGGCAGCAAAAAGGCAAATGCCCCTCCACTGCCAAAGCCACGGTTCCCCAAATCCCCATCACATGGAGAAATAGATATCTTACTCACCGGCAGAAACACAAAGCTATTTAAAGAGTATTGTTTAGCTGCGGTATTCCGTAAGGTGGAGGTACTTCCCCAGTTGGGCGTATCCAATTTGAACGGGATACCCCGCTATGCCCTACCTCTCTTGATAGTTTATCTAGGTTGACGAATAAGGACATAAAAATCTGCTGTTGTACGAGTATGTTAATATTCTTTTTGACTTAATTTGTTAAGCTAAGCTCTGTCTAACCAGCTGTTTGGATTTGTTTTTCCCGGTTAAAAGCGTGACCCGCTTCGATAAGCGGGAATCGGAAGGTATCGTGTGATACAAGTTTGACCTGAGTTAGACTAGAGACGGTCACGGATTGCCACTGTTAGTTAATTTTTACCCTTTAACAAGCAAGTTGCCATCTGCTGGCTCGAAGACCCCTCGGACGCGACGTCTGCGTAGATTCTACATTACTAGTTTTATCGTTAATCTAGTCCATAAAACATCTGTATTAATTGAATCCTTTTTTTAGAATAATTCTGGTTAAATTCACCTATCTGCTTCCGATGACTAACTTACAATACGCTAAGTGAGGGAGACTATTCAGCCCTGTAGGTTTACTACGACGTGAGCTCATGTTAGATAAACGTATAATACTTATTAAATTATATTTCTTCCGATTTGCCTTCTTATAGGCGGTCGATTTCACGTTAAAATGTATGCTCTGTGATTTTAAGCAACCAGTCTGTTGATCTATTTTATACTTTTTTCATACGGGAATGTTAAACCATTTTTTGTAACATTTACGTAGGTACGTTACCATACATTTTTTGTTTCTCGTCCATTCGTCACCAGTTTACATTAGACCGAATATCCGTATATATTTTTTTACTTACTTCTTCTTTATTTTTATACATTACGGGATATTAAGGTCAGCCCTATTATCTTTCATTTTTAACCCCTTTTCATCTTACCTTGAAACTATAGGAGAAATGTTAATATAGAAAAACAAAAGTTATTTATTTTTATAACATTTCAGGCTATTTCCGAAGTGGTAAACTGGTTTACGGTTAAGACTTTATTACTGAATGGTAAATAGACAAAATGTTTAAAGATGATACGATGTGTTTCTGATGTGGCTTCAGCAAGTTTAGTTTAGGTATGTACTTTAGTTATTTCCACAGTATGGCATTCTGTTGTGGGGACACGCTGCCGACTGGCACAATATATTTGTACTGCAGAAAAGGGCTATTCGCTCGATTTACCAATTGAGACCTAGAACTTCACTAAGAGATAAATTCAAGAATATCGACAATATGGCAATGCCGTCACACAATACACACCCATATGAGAATATACACTTGTTTATGAAAAACAGTGTTGTGCAAAGATATAAAGAAATAAAGATAAGCTGGTTACTAGTGCTTGTTGTCTAATCAAAGTCCACAAATCATTTATGGGTCAATGTGTATGCTTTTATAATACGATTCCAAAGGATATACAGAATTTACCATTGGATTGGAAAGGATGCAGTCTAGCCTTCTATAGAAGGTCTTCACTAAGATACAGCTGGTTCAAAGTGAATGAAAATCGGAAGAATGTAAATACAAAACTCGTATCAGTTGAAAAAAGAAATATAAGTCTACTTCACAAATTAGTTATTGGCATTGCAACTTTGAATTGTGTAACTAAAGGTGACTGGGTAAAAGTGGTCTATGAACCAGCAGCATTACGGTGATGACCTATGGGTTAGGGTGCCTCAGCTGCATATTTGTACAAGATGGCAGAAAAAGCATTTATTTGTCACATTTGTATGACAAGTGCCGTATTCTTTGAACCAGCAGCGACATGGTTACGGAGTATAGGTAGAGGGCCTTAAGCAATGTTCTTATGCCACACAACACCAAAATCGGTCCCGGCAGTTTCGAGAAAAAACCATTTATTTGTCACATGTTTGTATGACAATTGCCGTATTCTTTGAACTAGCAGCGACATCGTTACGGAGTTATAGGTTGAGCACCTTCAACTATGTTCTTATGCCACACGACATCAAAATCGGTCTCGGCAGTTTCGAGAAAAAAGCATTATATTGTCACACTTGTATGACAAGTGCGATATTCTTTGAACCAGCAGCGACATGGTTACGGAGTATAGGTTGAGCACCATGAGCTCTGTTCTTGTGCCGCACGACATCAAAATCGGATCGGGCAGTTTTGAGAAAAATGCATGTCTTTCGCACAGTTGTATGACAAGTGCCGTATTCTTTAAACCAGCTGCAACATGGTTACGGAGTATGGATAGAGCACCATCAACTATTTTATTATGCCGCACAACACTAAAATCAGTCCCGGCAGTTTCGAGAAAATAGCATTTATTTGAGGGTGTATTTGAGGGTGCTAAATGTAAATACTATACCGATTATGTTATTTGGCCATGGTCCACTTCTCCTACATACTTACTCAGTCTCCTTTCATTGCAGTAAAACTGTATGGAAATAAATAAATAAATAAATTTTATTAAATAAATATGAGTAAATATGTACGCCTTTATGATAAGGTTCCAACAGATTTACGGGATTTACTATTGGATAAATTTATATTCACTATAAAAACTGGTAAAAATCGATACAAATTATATATAATATCTAGTATTAAGTTTGTATGTAGGACAAATATAATGAAAAATATTCATATAAGTTCTGTGGGTTTCATGCCGTTTCTTTACCACAGAAAACCACCTTAGAAGAGGCTGTAACCTCCCTTCTCACACACGGTGTCTTTTGGTAGTTCCGGTTCTTGGCTCATGTTCTACATTGGCTGCGGTGGGGATGGCATAGGGTAGGGGATGCTTGGCATTGTCGGGCACTGACCGACCGTCTCAGTCTGATATTGTCGGACACGGCCCGGCCATTGTCGGCGTGGGGTGGGTGTGCTCCGGTCCTAAGCCGGCCAACATGTCACTGTGTGTTTCCTTCCCACTTTCCTACCCCCTCCTGTTTGACGATTTCAGGAGATATTTAATTTCCTACTCAATAAAGAAATATCACTACTACTGGAGTTTTCAAGTTAACGTGTAATAGCTGATCAACTTATAAAGTGAAGTTGGATAATCTAAAATTTCACACAAATTGTGTAGACTCCTCGAGAGATACATATGGCGATTTTGGTATTTTTAGTGAATGTAAAGCATTTGCATTAGGGAAAGTATTATTTAATAAAGAAGACCACATGCCTCTATAGCTTGAGTCTCCTCCGTATTAGCAGATTGCTATAATCTCCTAGGCGCATTTGTAACTTTGTAATGTGTTTATAGATCAGAAAGCCCTCTTTTAAGCAAATTTTTTTACAGAAAACGACGATTCCCTACACTGCATGGGACCTGATACATTCATGATCACCCACTGCCCTTATCCCACCCACGTAGGATCGACTCAACGCGATAATTTGATATAGGTATTTCAGAACTTCCGACTACCGGGTCTACCTATTGTGGATGGTACACAATATTGATATCAAACATCAGATCAAGGAAAACGAAATTATTTAATTCGCTTATTTATTAAAATTACATTTAAATCTAATAAAATTACAACAAAATTATAAGAAAATAACCCTGTATATTTGTACTTATTTAATATAATACATATATCATTTAGAAATGTAATAGAAACCTAACTACATACATTTTCAGTCCATAGTCGTCAATTCGTCTAACAATTCATAGTTTTAGTAAATTAGGCATTATGCATTATGTTAAATAGGCTAGTCTCGGTGGCGATTACATATTTGCGCCATTTGGCGAAGAAACCCTTGGGCCGTGGGTTGAAATTACGAATGACCAGAAATCTAGCCTCATGTTGGGTCAGCGTATCAGCCGCGCTATGCAGCGAGGCAACGCGGCTAGCTTTCTGGGCTCCTTTCCAAATTTGGGAGACTTGGGTCTAATTTATGATGTGTAGGTCAGTTAGTTAAAGGGATTTTATTTATAGGTAAGGTTGTATTTTTAAAATGTGTTGTATTATATTACTTTAAGGTGTTGTTCAATAAAGTTTTCCGATATAATTATGCATTATACATTATTTTACATCTGATACAAGGTATATTTCGATCTCAAGAGGCAGGTCTTCCAAGCGCAACATCCTCCGGGCTTCTCCACTGTGAAACAAGAAAAGATTATTCGACCATCTTCGAAATATAATTATTGTATCATATTATTATACCTGTAACTAGATTACATACACATGGATTGTCAGAATTTACCCCAAATTTACCTCTCGTTTATCGTAGTGGTGCCACCCGACGGCGTCGAGGCCTGAAAGAGCTTCTCCTGGCTACGATCAGCGATCAGGCATTTTCTTTCCGTACTCTTTCATGTTGTTGTTGAAGTACGCATCTTTGGCCATCTCAAAGAGCATGCGACTGTTCTTCTCGCCTGTTTCGCGGACCATGGCTGATAACTGGCTGTTGGGATCTGACAGCAGCACGTAGGGGTGGTCGAACTCAGCCATTTGCCCGCTGCTCATCACCAGTACGCGGTCAGAGTCCATGATGGTGTTCAGTCGGTGAGCGATCGTTAGCACTGTGCAAGATTCGAACTCCCGCCTTATGGTCTGCTGAATGAAGTTATCCGTGCTACAAGAGAAACAAAGAAGTTATGTAAGAATGATTGCTCTTCTTCTTTAAAAGTACCCATAGGTTCTTCATGGTGTAACAAATCTTACCTCGGGTCGACGTTCGCCGTAGCCTCGTCCATGATCAATATCTTGTTAGACCTCAACACGGCGCGAGCCAAACACATTAGCTGTCTTTGCCCAACAGAAAAGTTTGAACCGCCTTCTGTTACCTTGTAGTCTAAAGATGGAACTGCCGATTTTAAGTCCACCTGTAAAACGAACACAAATCACAAAAAGGTAAACATAAAAATACAAAATTGATTGTTTTCTATACTAATATTTAAGAGAAAATATTTGTTATTTTGTTTGTAATGAATAAACTCAAAAACTATTAGATCGATTAAAAAAATGTTACATTATCCATTACATGTTGTTTGTTGTTATTGTTATGTTATTGTTATCTGACTAACATCCTCCCTGCTCGTGTGTCCTCAATGGTGTTCAATGTAGAGCGAATTTCGTTTGACCAACGCATTGGATTTCGACCTTTCGGCTACTGACTAACATAAGCTAATTATTATGAAGAGAAAATAATATGTTCCCGCGGGAAAGTTGTAGTAAATAATATATAACCAACCTGCTCTAAGGCTCTCCAAAGATCAGCGTCGCTATAAATTTCAAACGGATCCAAGTTGTATCTGATCGTGGCAGAGAATAATACTGGTTCTTGAGGAATAATGGAAATTTTTGAGCGTAGTGCCTGTAAAATAATACAACAAGTATTTTGGTTAATGTTAAAAAGAATTTGATATAGAAGGTACCATCTGGACTTCGTAAACGACATTAAAAATACAAAATGCGAAATAAAAAATATTTCAAATTTTCCACAAAGCAAAATAGTTTGATTTCAGGGCACATGGCAACATATTTCTCACTCAATCCTTTATGTATTATTAACTAACCTGTCTTGATACCATAGAAGTCTCAATGCCGTCAATCGTAATAGTACCCTCAATATAGGCAAATCTAAAAAGTGCTGATATAAGGGACGATTTTCCCGCTCCCGTCCTCCCCACAATGCCAACCTGAAAATCGCAACATAGTTATTTAATTTTAAGATAATTCTATAGTCCAAGGGTAATTCTGTAGAAAATTCGTAGCCCCATTACCTTCCACCCACTTTCTATTGAAATATTCAAGTCCTTCAACACAGGCGCTTCGTCTGGGGCATAGCGCATGCTAACATTCTGGAATAATATTCGTCCCTGCGCCGGCCATGTAGGCGAAGTCGAAATATCTGGACAAACAAACAAATAACGTTTTTGACATTTCATTTCGTTTCAATCTGAACTCTACGAATTGTATCATGAGTTGTTTTTAATGTGATTTTCATTTTCTACATACCTAGAGACATTTTATTCGAGTGACACTTAGGAGCGCTTTAAAAATAGCGCGTTTTCAATGGCGAATGCTTGTCTTTGCTATTTCTAGTAAGTTATCACGAGTGTGAAAGAGATAGGTAGCGCACGCGAGCGCTCCTGTGGATGCGAGTTATTTCGAAAATAGGACCCCAGGTTTAGCATATCACTAGCCATACAAATATTTACGCTCGCGTCTATCGAATTTATCATCTATAGGCTGGTTCTTGACATTTCGTACTCCTAACAATATTAAATGAAAATATACAGATTACTGAATATATTACACCAACGGCACGCAAGTCTACTATTGCTACTACTATAATCTTATTCGAAACAAAAGTTGACTTACTGCCTTCGAAGAGATTCTCCTCTGTCTTGATGTGGGTATACTCCAACACACGCTCCACGCTGGTGAGCTGAGCTATGAACTCGACAAGCATCCGCGCGCCGTGCTGCAACATGGCCGTCAGCATGTTGCTCTGCGTCACCGCCAGCCCCACGCTCCCCACCGGGATCGCTCCGCCTATGTCATCATGATCATCATAATCATCGCCGACACCATCGACGTTATCGGCTTAGTAATGATCATTGTCATCGTCAACTTAGTGGTCTTCGTCGTCTTTGTCATCATCATATCTGAGTTGCAGGGCGTCTGCGGCTGGACAAAGGCCTCCCCCCGAGCCTTCCTTATCGTTCGGCTTTGTCTCTTCCAACCACACAATGGTTAACATATACATAAAATCCCAATAGATGTACGGCAGATATAAGACGGTAGTAGATGCACCACACTGATGAGCTGAGCTATGTGCTCGATGTAACTCACGCCGTGTATGGACGTCAGAGTGCTGCTCTGCATCACCCCCAGCCCCACAACGCCCACCGGGATATGGCCTGCATTATCACTGTTATGATAATCATTATCAACTTCATCGACTTCATCGTCACATTTGTTACATTTCGATCAGATATGGTAGTTCCGATAACAGTTCAGAACCTATTGTTAATTAAGCACAAAAATAATTCAATAGGGGATTTTCAGACAGCTACTTTAAAAAGTAAAAAGTATAGTTTGGCCAAGCCTCACTAGATGGTGCTCCTTAGACAGGATTTTCAAGTATTAAATTTGGTTAACGAAGTTACTTGGAAAGGAGTTTCATGAAAAGATACTTCGTTTTAGTACCTTTTCTAAGAAGAAAAGCATCAAATGTGTACATTGTTATACATCTAACGATCCCAATTTGATTTATTTATGAGAATCGTGTCTAATTAACGCCATCTATTACAATTATTACAACTATATTTTCTTATTAATCGGCTCTCGAAAAATCTCCCATTAAAGTCATATACAAAGATCCCATAAACAAAGTCTCTTACTCAAATCGAAGTAAATGAAGACGAAAATGATCGTCGCCAGGTAAATGAGGCACATCGAGTCTAAATAAAAGCCAAATGATGCGCCGCCGCATAAGAAACCGTTCCACGCTGAAGAGTGAAGATCCTGTAAAGAAAGATCAATCCTATGTCAATAAATAATCAATAATCTATAAAAATAAAAATAAAAAAATAAATTTAAACAATAATCGGAATAAAATCGGAGATCAAATTATTTGCGACAAAAATTGTAGTAAGGCAGGACAAGATTCCTGAAGTTATGGGAGCGTATGGGAGAAGGTTTGATCTTCTACTAATAGTTTCACATCACGAAACTGGATATGTTCATCGTTAAGTACCTGATGCTTATCAAATTCTGTTATAAGCCTGTCTTGTGCGTTGTTGCTCCGAATAGTGGCTATTCCGTTCAACGAGGACGACACCATGCCGAAGACTGGACTCTTGGCTGAAAGTAATATTGTGTTTATTTAGCTATTGTGTTTATTTTTGAGTAGATTCTCTATGATAGGTTTCAGTGGTATGGGAGAAGCTCGTCACGAAGAGATAAGAAGTAAATTTTTTGCTACGAGCCTTTAGACTTTAGGGTATGAGCTGCGTTTAGTGCATTGCGCGCGCAACTACCTGAAAGGCCAGCAATGAAACGCCCGGAGCGTACTCATGCGCGCGTGGCACGCGCAAATATAAAGTTTCTATAGCGGATACACCAACTTCATGCTCTCAACAAAGAGCACGCCCTCAATCGTTACGTCATATTTCTACTGGTTACTTATCGAAATGGAACAAAGGGCCTCAATAGCTCCCATACCGCTGGACACTGACTTAAGCCCTCATCGAGTTTACATACTTGTCCCTTCCAAACGTTTGATGCTCTGAGCCGTTTTCATATATATCCTGACCATGAAGAAAAAGATAATCAAGAGTACAGCTGAAGGTATCAGGGTCATATAGAGAGCGATCGCGTTGAGCACCAGAATCGCCGTTAATGTGCTGTATATCTGCAATACATCCAACAGCGTCCTCGGTAGGATCTCGTCCAGAGCGCCCATGTCTTTGGTGAATCTGTTTAATATTCGGCCTGCAATCACAAAAAAAACAATAGTTTGACAAAAAGAGATTGGAAAGTTAGTTAGTAGCTACCTTCATGCTTATGCAAGAAGGTAGCTAACTTTCCAGTTTCTTTGGTTTGACATCACACATATAACATGATCATCTCATCAACAGCCCATATACACTCCACTGCTTTTTTCTGGTTTTACGGCGGACAGTCAGGTAAGCGGGGCACCTGATGGATAGTGGTCATAGCCGCCTATGGACATCAACAACACCAGCTGACTGCTGGACTTGAGGCTCCTTCACACAAGTGGATATTGTTACTGTAATCTCACATACACTCAAAAGTAAACGTTGGTCAGCTGCCTCTAAGACATTAGTCGCCTTGTGCAATACTAGTAAATAAAAGGTGGTTGAGTTGGTGCTATATTGTACACTGCTGGACACCACATTCCTTCCTTTTAAACTACGACTAATATGTCTAAATAAAATGGTAAAACAATAATTGATTTTTTTTTACCATGTAGAGATAATAACGTAGACGTGTGACGTGTAAATGTCGTGGCATATGCTAAGTGTGGCACCCATGTGGCACCATTGCAGTCTCCACATGGCACAAGTAACGAGATTAGAGTATCTTTTTCCGTCGATTTATGTCTTTGTTTTTCTTTTTTTTTCTTTTCTATGAACATTTTTGAATGTTGTGGTGTGTGACTGAGTGGAATAAATGTTTTTACTTTACTTTAAACTCTCACCTGACGAGCTAGTGTCGAAGAACCTCATCACACCCTTGATCATTGTCGAAAACATGCTGTTATGTAGATTCTTCGATGCGCTGACGCAGAGGCTGACGAACGGGAACACTCGGATCATGGTGAGCATTATGCATGTCAGCACAATGCACCCGTGTATTATGAGATACTGGCCCGTGGTGAAAAGTCCAACTTGCACGTCCAGACCGCTCTCTGTGAATGCACACGTTTTTGCAAAGGTATGGATCATGTTTGGATGATTACAGTCATCAAACTGATAAATTGGAATGTTGATGCCAATTTCTTAATACTAGTACCGTAAATGGTCAATAAATGAATAATATGATAACCATTTGTTTGTTATTTACCCATTTCAGCTCCATCCAAATTTTCCTCATGCTCTGCCATTTGATTTGCCCTGTAAAAGGGCAAATTAATCTAAGACATACTTCTCATTTTAAATGACAAATCACAAACAATCAAGCTGTAAAACTGAGTTAAATACATCGTAAGGAACACGCAATTCTAGGTAGCTTTCCCTTGATTTCTAATTGTCGTGAATGCAGGAAATGGAAAATATTTTTTTAGGTGGCAAACAAGCTTACGGCCTGGCTGATGGCCAGTAAGAAGTTACTGCAGCCCATGAACGTAATATATGGAAAAATAATAGATCCTTAAGAACTTACCAATAGCTGACCCAGTAGTCGGCCGAGGCAGCGCTAGCGGCGGCCAATAGGATCATGAACACAGTGAGCATTATGAAGCACCAATTTCCACCAGAGCGGAAGTATGAGGAGACTACCTCCCACTTCAGGTTGCCTGACGCGCGCTCTTCCGCCGCCATCTTCTGCTCCTCATGCTGAGGAAACTCCTCACCGTCGTCCTGCGCTGATTTCACTGATACACTTTTCAATAGCGCTGGTCTCTTCTCCTTTGAATCTATACTCTGTTATTTTTAATTAGAAGATATTATTATGGACGACACTCTCAGTAGATATATTTAGCATTAGATTACATCAAATATACTTACAGATGATGACCCCAAGCTGTCTGTATCCTTTTCTTTGCCCTCTTGCAAATTATTGAGCAATAAAGCGAAATCCTTCCCTGATGATGCAAGTTCATCGAATGTTCCCATGTTTTCAACAGCTCCCTGTTAAAAGAATCATTGTGAAATTAGTAAAGTAAAGTAAAGTACAATATGTTTATTGCACTTACTTCCAAGACACAGAAAGTACAAAACATAAAAACAAAAAACAAAAATACAAATTGTCTTTAGCCGTGTCCTTGAGAAGTGCAATGGGCCGCACTCAGCATAATGCCACGGCTGACGCAGTGGCGTTGGTTTTCAGTGCACCTTAATTACGGAGGTACATCAATCAATTACGTTTAAGAATAAACCTGGCACTAGAAACGCTGGATTGTTCACACATAACGTGATAACATACGACGTAAGACCAAATGTATAAAATATAAAGCGCACACTACGCACACAGAGCATACTGATGCCATCTTACCTCATTCATAACAATAATGTAGTCAGCAGCTTTTAAGAAGTGTATCTGATGAGTGACCAGCACCCGGGTGCGGCCGCGCAGGTATCCGTTGATGCAGCCCTCGAACAGCTGCCGGCCCACGTTGGCGTCCACGGCGGACAGCGGGTCGTCCATCAGGTATATGTCCGCCTGATAGGAATGTAAGTTACCAAAGGGTGCTTTTTTTAAACCTATGGTTTTCAAGTGGAGATGTAAGAAAAAAAAAATTGTAATATCAATGAAACTAGCTTTGTTGGAAATTAATTATGTTTCAATATAATTTCGGCCATTTGGTTGATTTGTATTTATTCCACCGAAAGTCAAAATCATTCAACCAAAAGTGGGTTTCATCGCAGAACAAAAATTTGTTTGGAGGGAAAAATGGACATCAAAGAATTATTTCACGTTGGCCACCGAGATCGTGTGTTCTAAGTCCATTAGATTATTTTCTTTGGGGATGTGTCTACGCCGATGAACTAGAGACGATAGAACACAACATTCGGTGAGTTTGCTGCGAAAAGTGTGTGAAAAATTACCATCCAGATTTGGTCATCTACGCGCTAGTGACAGCGACCAAATGGCCGACCGAAATCATATTTAAACATAAATGGCATTTCATTGGCCTTGCAATAAAACTTGTTTCAATTATATTAAATATATTTTTAATTGTCATATTTTAATTTGAAAAGCAAAGGTTTTTAAAAACACCTTAAATTGAATAAGCTTGGGGGCTTTTTTGGAGCACCTCGAATTTGTTATTCAGGATTTCCCCGCGGTTTTTTTCTTTAAAAAAGCGTCGTTGTAACTTGCGTCATCCGCAGGTGCACTAACTAGTTAGAATTCTAGCGTTCTGGATAGGCACTAAAAACAATAATTCCAATACGCAGCATTTTAATTACTTCTCAATGCGTATTCCCGTTTTCCGGCAATTGTACTGAGGTGAAATTTGCCATCGTTGTTTTACCAAACAACTTCAACAATAACAGTACAGAGAACTCCTTTTATTATCTAACGTAATAAAGTCGTTATTTTACTTAGAACTAGATGTTATCTGGGTCACAAATAAAAACAATTGACGTGGCACGCGAGCGGGTGCACGGGTCGCCCGGTTTCAAAATATTTTTCTTGCAGCGCACGAGAGAGGGCGCAAACAAATAAGAAAGGAACCGATTAAGGTGGGTACCTCTCTGTATACAGCTCGGGCCAAATTGATTCGAGCTCGCTGCCCCCCGGAGAGGGAGACCCCCCGCTCCCCCACCAGCGTCTGGTCGCCGTACGGGAACTGCAGGAAGTCCTTCTCGAGGGCGCACACCTTGCACACCTGTACAAGCAATATTGGGTGTTTATAGAACGCTTGGCGGTTTGAAATCTACTCGCAACTTGCTATATGAACTAGCAGCATAAAATCGATGCAGATAAATATCTAAATAAATTAGGCTGTTGGTTTAACTATAGGACACAGCTACGTACATAACAGTACAAATTTAAATAGTGGGTTAGTACTCGTATAATACTCAGAAATGGGGTAATCACGCCAATTGGAATTTTGATGATTTATTTTAATGTTTCAATCTAAAGTACCGGCTAAGTAAAGATTACAAGCTTTATAGAGCTAAATAGGCTCATAGTCAGTAAAAATCCAAATAATTTTAGTTTGTTTTATATACGTTTACTAAATATAGTTTCATCATCATATAAGTCTCCCTTGGGGAGGCGCCTAAAAAGCGAAATTAAACGCTTTTTAAGTACCTACTTACGAGTACACAGATACGAAAAGTCTCACACATATTCGTTAAAGCGAAACATTAATAACTGGCAGGCCGATATTACAGCTAGCTGTGCGTTGCGTAACATGGCTCGGCGCCGGGCACTGGCCCAATTTCGTACCCGCTTGTATTTTGCCGGCTCGAATGGTTGCCCGAACAGGATGTTCTCCCGGACGGTGCTCGGGAACAGCCACGCTTCTTGGCACGCGTACGAGACCTTGCCATAAGTTGAAACGGCGCCAGTGGCCGCGGGCAACTCTTTCAGCAGCAGTTGGAGGATCGAGGACTGCGGACGAACAGTTTGCTTTGTTGTAGTTTTGTAGTGTTTGTTTTGCTATCTTAAATTGCGATACTTATAGATATATAGGTAGTTAAACTCTTTGTTGGACACAAAAGTTAGGTATAACTTGATGAAAAACTTAAATTATCTATATCTATCTAATTATCTATCTAAATTACTATAGAGCAAGCAATATTAACAATACCGCCTCCGTTGTCGAAGCGAGGTTGACCAAGATCTTCCGCTGGGGACCCTGAGACTGGTTGAACAGCTTAGGTATTAACTATTATTTATTTCAATATAGGACAGTTCAATATTAAACATGACAATAAAGTATCCGTTCCTTGATTTTATTGAAACGTATTTCAATATTAATAATTACGTTTAAGTTCAACTCGCGTAGCGGGGCTCATTCCATGAAATATGAAAACGCATTAATGGCTGACATTTGGCCCCGGGCCGCATGAGAGCGGCTGTAGCCAATGTATAGCCTGTCGAATGACCGAGTAATGTGCGAACCTCGTTACATTAATAACAACCACTATACAGTAAAGAAAATAAGTAAGTAGTAAGTTTGTCAGTATTAAAAATGCGAAAGTGATTTCACGTCTGTGATTCTAATGTCCTTATTAGTGGTACGAATAGCAACTCATGAGTATAATCCGGGTGAAGTAAATGTTCTGAATTGGGCAGAGAAATAGTCTTAGGTTACGTCTAAAAGTACAGATGACATGGGTTCTGGTACTTCGTTTACATAATAATCACGCCGGCGGCATTGGTTTAATCGATTTGGACGAAATCGATGCATCTAGAGCATAGATTAATTAAATATGCTTACGATTACAAAAGCCTCTTGACATTGTTCACGTAAAAAGACGAATTCATATACTTATTCATGGTTTTTCTGTCTACTTTCTGTTTAATTAGTTCTAACTAAATCGTATCTACTGACTCGTCTGTGAATACTAAGGCCCTATTTTTAACTCGCTTCGATTCGAACGGTTTCCAATTTTGATTTTCGGCATGAAAAACGCTATTGTTTGATGCATAACGCTGATTTTCCCTATTTTTGTACCGTACCCTTGTGATTTACAAAACATAACATTATTCATGCCAAAAATAAACATTGAAAATCGTCGATTCGAACGGCGATTCAAAAATGGAGCTGTGCTGGTGTTATCAATGGCACATACCTTGCCCGACCCGACGGCACCAATGATGGCGCAAAGCTTTCCTTTACGTATACGTAAGGATAGATTTTTCAGCACCATAGCAGATGGATCTCCTGTCCAAGACGCCGACACGTCGCGTAGCTCGACCGCCACGTCGCCAGGGTACGACAGACTTCGACGGAACTTTCTTGGCATATCTCCGAAACCTGGTTGACATAAAACATCCGTTCTTATGTTACAAGAACACTTAAAGCACGAGTATGAGCTATTTTGCAAAGTAATATGTAATCATCAATCAACATATTACTTGGATGTGGTTATATTTAGAGGCAAAACAACTAATTATAAGTTAACAAAGTTGATAGAAACAACTGTTTGAAAATAGTACTTATTTTCTTCTGCTTATACACTTTATACTTATAATTTGTTTGAGTTAAGCTTACCATTTATACTTGATTCCGACTTGTATTGATACGAAAGAGGTCTGATGGTCTGTGTTTCCTCCGCCTCTTTAAATCTTCCAGATACTTTTCGGAAAAGGTTATTATTTGTAGGGTATTCAATTTTCACAAGGTCGGATCTATCCTCTGTAAATAATAGGTTGTGTTAATATTTTTAAAATGAAGGATAATGATGAAGAACTAAGATTGAGAGAGGTACGATCGGGCCTTTCGGCGGTTAATGACGAGTTGCGATGATTTGGATGTATGCAGACGATGGATGATTTCTATCTATGGGTGGTATCTACTTAAACGTATTATGAAAGTTGTATGAATGTGGAAGAGACACAAGAGATATGTCAGATACGTATCTAAGCCTAGCTAATGTTAATATTTTAATCCAAAAACAACTTCTGCAGATAATGTTTATGATTATTTCAGACATGGTGACAAACAGATATAAGTTTGACCCCTTACACATTAGGTCATAAATACTCGATTTTTACGTACATTACTTTCCACTTACTGTTTTTAAGCAGTTACTTAATTTGCCATTGCCAAAAATCCAAAAGGGTTTCTCGAGCTTCACAGAGTTCTATCATAAATAAGTAAGTGTTGTTATTTGTAAGCAACGAGTACCCATAACCTGTACCTCATATACAACTTAAAAGGTGTCTAGCCGGAGCGAGGTGTAATTGGCCACGCATACCAATACCTATTATGACGTAGGCATCCACTATAAAATAATTTACACGTGTTTTTCGTCTTACATGTTACATTAATATGAGTATTAAAGTTAATTTAAATGTCTTAGTTACTTATAAGTAAATAATCACCTAAACTAAGAAACTCCTGTATTCTCTTGAGGGATACTATCAGCTCTGCTGTAAACGACAGCGTTAGGGGCAGGATCAGCGTGATGTTGATTTGGGCGGCGTTCATGAACTGCTGCAGCGGGTAAATCTGCAATTAAACGATAGATCCTGTTTACAAATTTTCTCAAACACTTTGAGTATCTCTTCATCTTCACATGTCCCACTGGTACAGGTTTCCAGTAAGAAAGGAATCTGCACGTTAAACAAAGCGAAACTTTTCCACCAGGGCTTCATTGCCTCATAAGAGCCCGTAATAATCCACTGTTAGACCTGAGCCGAGTAGAGTTCGCAGCGTATAACAGAAAATATAATTGTCTACGGAAGTACTGGCTGATCCGTCTATACACTTCAATCGTACGTGGAAAGAATTGATGAACCTACTCTCATCATCATCACAGCCCATATATTAGACTGCAGGACTTGGGGCCTCTTACATAAGAGGGGAGGTTGTTACCACAATCTTCAGTCTCCACGCTTGGCAGGCGGGTTGGAGACCGCAGTGTTGTAAATATATATATGTAAAACTCTGCTGCCCATTTTCCAGCCTACAGAGACTCTAGATATTTCGCCTCGAAAACGTTTGCTTCTCTCCCTAGACATCCGGAAGTCCAGTGGACCTGATGGCATTCCGGCTATCGATCTCAAAAAATGTGCTCCTGAGTTGTCTCCCGTGTTAATGCGCCTATTCAAGCTTTCCTACACCTCTGGAACGGTGCCGTCCTCATGGAAGCTAGCCCATGTGCATCCGATACCCAAGAAGGGTGACAATTCAGACCCATCAAATTACAGGCCTATAGCGGTAACCTTCTTGCTCTCTAAGGTGATGGAGCGGGTCATCAATATCCAGCTCCTTGGATACCTCGAAGATCACCAGCTGATCAGTGACTGTCAATATGGCTTCCGTCATGGTCGCTCAGCTGGTGACCTTCTTGTGTACCTAACACACCGGTGGGCTGAGGCTGTCGAGAGCAAGGAGGAGGCTCTGGCTGTCAGTCTTGATATAGCTAAGGCATTTGATCGGGTCTGGCACAGGGCACTGCTAACAAAACTCCCGAAGTACGGTATCCCCGAGGGGCTCTGCAATTAGGTATCCAGCTTTCTGTCTGGACGGAGCATCCAAGTCGTTGTCGACGGATGCTGCTCCGATACCAAGACCATTAATTCTGGAGTACACCAAGGTTCAGTGCTATCTCCCACGCTGTTTCTTCTGCATATCAATGATATGCTGAATATTCCTAGTATTCATTGCTATGCAGATGACAGTACTGGAGATGCTTGTTATACTGGCCGTGCGAATATCCCTCGTTCCTTGGTGTCGGAAAGCCGAATAAGACTTGTGTCAGAGATTGAACACTCCTTGGAGCAAGTTGCTCACTGGGGCAGACTGAACCTAGTGGAATTCAACCCTTCAAAGACACAGGTCTGCGCATTTTTCGCCAAAAAGACACCCCTTTCCATCTCAAATAGTATCGGGATCCTTGGTGTCGACATATCGGATTACGTGCGATTCCGGAGTCACCTAGAAGGTAAAGCCAAACTGGCTTCAAAAAAGTTTGGCGTGCTTAACCGGTCCAGGCGATACTTCACCCCAGGGCAGTGTGTGTGTTCTATCGGCTGTACAATGGGGAGTGTTCCGAGGAACTTTTCGATCTGGTGCCCACAGCACAATTCCGCCATCGCACCACCCGCCGTGGGCTGGGTACTCATCCCCACTACGTCTGTTGGTCACCACGCGAAGGTTCGAAAGAACGTTTCTCGCTCGTACAATTCGGATGTGGAATGAGCTCCCAGCCACAGTGTTTCCTTTGGACTATGACATGGGATCGTTCAAGAGGTATATTAGAGGTCTCTTTAGAGGCGGGCAACGCATTGGTGACTCCCCTGGTGTTGCTGATGTCCATAGGCGGCGGTGACCACTTTCCATCAGGTGGCCCGCTTGCCTGTTGGTCTGCTAAGTAACATAAAAAAAAAAACTTAGTCACCTTGTACGACACCCACACGTGTAAGGGTATCTTCCGGACACCGCACGGCTTCCAAGCAACCAAATGAATAATACTCTAAAATCACTTACAACAGTAGCAGACATGGCGTTCCCCAACAGTATGAACGTGAGGATGGTGAAAAATAGTGCAGTTCTCTCCGTGAACAGCATGAACCCAAGGAACATCGTACGGAGAAACGTCGCCCGCCAGACCTCCTTCATTTCGTTGTGACGCTTCTCCTTCACCACCTTTTGGAACGGTACCTCCCATGCGTACATTTTGATCACCTGTTGATAAAGTTTGAATACTCCAGTTAGGAAAATGGACCAGTTACGATGTGGACGAGTTGGGAAAATTTACGATAGGTCATATCCACGGGCTAACGTAGCTTTGCAACTTAAGTCCACAAGTCCGACTAATACTTATAAATGTTCACGTTTGTGTTGTCTTTTGACTGGTGAACCCGGTGGTGGACCAATTTTTATGATAGACTAGATTCCGCCCGGCTAATGGATGTTCGCACAAAATTCCATAATCTGGTATTACACAAAATAATTTGGTATTTCGAAGATACAGAGAACGATTTTTAAAAGTTGACCAAAAATAAATAAAATTATGGAAAGTATAGCAACTCAAACTAAAATGATATCATTCAACTGTAAGAGTATTAAAACGTCAATACAGCAAGTTAGAAAGCTATGCCTGGAAGCGGATATTATTGCCCTTCAGGAGACATGGTTGCTGCCCCATGATCTCAACCTAATTGACACCATTGACACGGAGTTCAGCTGTCTGGCCAGGTCGTCGGTGGATACGGCTGCGGGGGTGCTGAGGGGTCGCCCCTACGGCGGCTTAGCATTGATGTGGAGGAAATCTAGATTTCCAAAAGTGTCTATTGTGGAGTGCGACAGCGAGCGTTTAATAGCAGTGAAAATAACCAATAGTATGGAATCGTTTTTGGTATTTAGTGCATATTTACCAACCGATAAAAGTGAAAATATTGTCGAATTCACTCAATGTCTCGCTCGTATGCAGGCTATTATTGACGAACATAACACGCCAATGGCATTTATTTTGGGCGATTTTAATGCTCATCCCTCGGCCTCGTTTGGTGATGAATTAAAGTTATTTTGTGAGGAACATGAACTAGTATGTGCGGATATTGATTTTCTAGGATTGAGTTCGGACTCCCACACTTTCGTGAGTGAGGCGCATGGCTCCCGTAGGTGGTTGGACCACTGCGTGACGACCGCTGCGGCGCGAGACACTATTGTGTCGGTCAGTGTTATGTACGGCGTGTATAGTTCGGATCACCTGCCACTGCGCGTGGAGTGTGACCTGGGACACTGTGCGCGTTTGACCACCAGCGGGGGGCATGATACATCCTGCCGTGACAAGATAGTATGGCGAGATAAAAATGCTAGTCAAATAGATAAATATTATGAATATTGTCAAATAAATCTATTAAATGTAAAATATAATATGTGTAATGTGAATTGTAATACTCAATCTTATAACGATGACAATTTTAATTGTAAATTTAAATGTATTGATAATTATTATAATGATATTGTACATGTCATGCAAATGGGTGCTATAGAGAGTGCTTGTTCACGTTCTGTTGTGCATAACAGGCGAAAACCAGTGACAGGATGGAACACTCATGTTGCATTAAGTCATCGTGCTGCTAGACTTCGTTATGAATGTTGGCTCTTGGCCGGCAAACCATCCACGGGCGAGATTTATAATGATATGCTTTCCTCAAGAAAAGCCTTTAAAAACAAACTGAAATGGTGTATCCGTAATGAGGAAACTATTAAATTGGATATTTTAGCGACGCACAGGAATAATAAAATTTTTCCCAAGTTTTGGAATGCTACCAAAAAATTTCAGCCTAGGTTAAATTTACCCGTGTCTGTGGATGGTCTGCAGGATACTGAGGAGATAGCAAATCTGTTCGCCTCTAAGTTTAAGATAAGCCCCCTTACTGTAGAGCCGCAAACGAATCAGTTCGCTTGCTCTGTGGATGAGCAGGCGGTGATTCAGTTCACTCTAGAAGATGTGGCCAAAGCAGTGCGAGCTATCAAACGGGGAAAGTCGCCTGGCCACGACAATCTGTCGATAGAGCATGTGTTACATGCAGGAGAGGAACTATGGTCCAAACTATGTGTGCTTTACAATTTGTGTGTGAAGCACACATACTTACCGGAATCTCTCATGAAGACGGTTGTAGTGCCGATCGTAAAGAGTAAAACGGGTGACCTGGGCTCTTCTAGTAATTACAGACCTATCTCTTTGGGCACAGTCATAGGAAAGGTGTTTGAACGACTGCTGCAGCCCGAATTGCTGAAGAATATGCATTTTGATGACGCTCAGTTTGGGTTTCGTACCGGTGTCTCAACGGACTCGGCAATAGTCAGCCTCAAGCATACCGTCGACTATTACGTTGAGCGTGATACGTCGGTGTATGCCTGTTTTCTGGACCTGAGCCGTGCGTTTGATCTAGTGAACTACAACATTCTCTGGAGCAAACTGCTCGGCTCAGGAGTTCCTAAGTATGTCGTTGGGCTGTTGAGGTACTGGTACGGGGGCCAAACTAACCATGTACGATGGGGCGACACGACATCTAACGCATACAGGTTAGACTGCGGTGTTCGCCAAGGGGGGTTAACGTCTCCGGACCTTTTCAACGCCTATGTCAACGGCCTGATTGGTGAGCTGAGGAGTACCGGCATCGGATGTCATATCGATGACATTTGCGTTAACAACCTTAGTTACGCAGATGACATGGTGCTCCTCAGTCCATCAATCAGCGGATTGAGAAAGCTCCTTTCGGTCTGTGAGAATTATGCAAATTCTCATGGACTGAAGTATAATGTTCTCAAAACCGAAATGGTGGTTTTCAGAGCGGGAAAAGGACCGGAGAAAGTCCCGGCTGTATTTTTGAACGGCTCAGCAATTCGGGTTGTTGCAAAATTTAAATATCTTGGCCACATCATTACGGAGGATGGCAAAGATGACCTTGACGTAGAGCGAGAAAGACGGGCATTGTCGGTTCGGTGCAATATGCTTGCACGTAGGTTTGCGAAAAGCAGTAAGGAGGTGAAGGGCACTCTCTTCAGGGCATTCTGCCAGTGTTTTTATACGTGCCAACTCTGGTACAGGTATAAGAGGGTGTCCTTCAGTAAAATAAGAGTGCAGTATAGTGATGCATACCGCATTCTTATGAAGTTGCCGAGATACTGCAGCGCATCTAGTATGTTTGCCGAGGCGGCGATGCCCGACTTTTTTGCCATTATTAGGACACGTATAGTTTCTTTTTGGGAACGAATACGCCACAGTAATAATAATATTTTACTGTTAGTAACGCGAGACCTGACAAGCCCTATTGTAAGGCATTGGTTATCGATACATCGTGACCCAAACAAGAAATAATGTAAATTTGCTTTTGCTTTGTAATATTTTTGTCTTGCTATTATTTTAATTTTTGTTATTCATTATTATTATTATATGTAATTGTACAATGGCTCTATTGGCTGAATAAAGAACTATATTATTATTATTATTATATAATCTCGTTGTCCCGTGGGACCGACCTACTTTCCTATCTGGCATATATTATTTCGAGATACAATGTAGCTCAATAAATCTAAAATTATAATAAACATTATAGAGTCCCATGAAATAATAATAATAAAAAAAAACAATTTATTTCAGAGAATGTCAATATTAGTGTCTTAATTACTAATACCACCAAGAACTATAACTCAAGTGTTATTCTGGTACATAAGATACAAAAAAATGTGTTTGCTCTTTTACAAAAAAGTACTGTACGGGTTTTGAAAACATTTTAAAAATCGTAATAAAAAAAAAGTTCTTTTGGAACAATCATAACGCGTATCTAAAAATAACAATATAAAAAGGTATCGTAAACTTCTAATATTCAAAAATGAGTACTATAGGCACTTACAATGTATGCATTGTTTGGTTTAGCTACGGTCCTCAATGTAAATTACATAAACTATGCGTGTTGCAACGAATCATAAAATCGAAGTGATTATATTCTCATTGCCAATCATTTCCAAATATATTTTCTTGTTCCTTTTGTCTTTTATTGATAGGTTGAACAGTCTTGGGATCCGATTGATACCACGTTGTATCTACCTATATATATTTATTTTGTTATTGATCACAGTTATCGATCCGATTATAAAAGCCAAACAAGTCACAAGCATATGAAAAAAACAATGTAATGCAGTTTTACTTCTGACGATTGTTTTGTTTTAATAGTAGTTTATTTAACTCAAATATAAAAGGGGGTATTATAACATGAGTGTTTTTATATTATTTTCATGTTAAAATTTCATCCCTATAATTTTTTCAACTTTGTTGGATTTCTGTTGCCGCGTCGAGGATATCAAGCGGAGTGAAATCCACTTCACTACTTTCACATTTTATTTATTTATCTATTTATTTGCTTCAGACAAAAAAATTCGCAATCACAAACAGCAACAATTCGAAAAGATATTCTGTTTAGCAGGAAAATAATTCCATACAGCAAGTTCACTAACCCTCCATACACAGATAGCGGTATACCGGTATTCAGACAATTAAACGCGCCCGACCAGAAATTTAAAAATAAAAGTGTTTAATGATGAAAAAGTTATTTTATGATCAGATGACAATAGTATGGAAATTGCTGAATCATAAAAAACTTACTATTAAGCTACAACTACTTTTAAAAAACATTATAGATTACCGTGAAAAAGTTCACCCTTAAAGGACTGTTTTCGAGTATGTTATTGGAACATTAAGCTATGACTGTAGATAAAACAAATTGAATATATCATTCTGTATTATACCAGCCTGTACATTAAATAGTATATTGTTGACGGTATTTGTATTATGAATGTATCACGTTACTTTATTATCGTGATAAACACAATGAAATGGAAACGTTTGTTCAGAATCCATTTGATAAAATTAAAATCATAATTGTTAAGAAAGTAGGTAGACATTGTGACGGTATCAATGATATCCAATGACTTTACCTTATACTTTCCTTGATCTCTCATCAAGGAAAGTATGAGGTAATGAAATTCAAAATAATAAGTAAACAGTTGTTCATTGTGCAGTTACGTCGATAAATCTATGTAGTTTCAACATGACAAAGTAAGTTTCTTTCTGGTCAACATTTATTCCATTATCCATCTGGCAAACATTTATTTCCAGTCAACGAACTACTGGGTAATAAAAAAATCTTCCCATCCGTTGCTTGTAACGTTCTCACTGGTAGCAATCGACAATAAACATTTCCATTGATTCGAATGTACCTATTATGAAATATGCAAGTCATGTTGTATCCGTAGCATAGCAGTAAAGCACCCACAATACAGGCACTAAAATGTGACCTAGGCATTCTACGCAACTAGACGATTCTACACCTATTTTAACTATGATAGGCTAATTACGTAACTCTGTTGCCAACAATTCTCTGATTTCAATTATTAAAATTGTTACTTTTGCAATTACGTATGATTGATTTAATAGTTTCACTTTATTAAAATGAAACTTTGTTAGCAACTGAACCCATGAAATCTATTATACGTAATCGCAAAAGTAACAATTTCAAGTGTCGAATTCAGAGAATTGTTGGTACTGGTAACATAGTATTGGCAGATGTTGCGCAAATCCATGTTATTTAAAAATATTTCGCGCGTATCGTCTCGTCAGCACATCTATTCATTATCTAGCTAAGCAAACATTACTGGTGCAAATATTTACCATATACCTGCAATCGTACACGTTACGATAAAAGTGAGTAGGCAAACTAGTATTACCTGAATTCCGTTGATTACTTCGCTCATTATTTTGATTCTCTCGTCAGTTTTCTCTGCGGTACGCATTCGCACTCTACCCACTAATCTGCCAAGTTGTCCTGAAAATATATAGTTATTACTACAAGGACTGTGAAAATTCGTAAACAGGTTTCTTATAAACAGGTTTTTGATAGGTAGCCCTGTTGAAACTGCGGGGCTACTACTATTAGAAACTTGTTGACGTCTTTGAAATATTTGATTTGTGAAAAACGAGTTATGGGCCTCATTAATGGATCATATAATTAGGTAGGTACATAATAGTATCTTCGATCATCACAGATAAGTAGTATAAGTATTTATTAAAAATCGATTAGTACTCAAACAAAATGGCTAGCAAACTACTTAATAAGATTAATGTATTAGATGCTTATCTGGTGGAGTGATAATAGCATTCAATGGCATTTTAGGTCCTCGTGTTTATTATCTCATAAAGTCGTATCAAATTGTAGTAGTAAACTTCATTACCGTGTAGTAAAAAGGTAAATATGACAAACCTTGGATTGGTAAGGCTATGATGAGTAAAGCCGCGAAGCCTATAAGCGCAGCATATCCTGCCTGCATGTAACCCAGGTAGCATACTGCGGCCATTTGTATGGGTATAATCCAAATGTAGTGCATGAACAGGAACGCCATGTCGAAACGCATCAGATCGTTGGAGAGCAGATTCACGACCTTCCCAGCCGTGGTGTCGCCCAAAGAACCGTTGTTCATACGCATTATCTGGTGAAAAACATTATGAATGTCTGACAGAATTACGTGGAGGTCGAAATAAATTTAAAATACCTCTCCTCTCACTTACTAGCTGGATACCTTGAACACTCGGCCACTGACGCATCTGGAGGTTATGGCAATGCCATTCACAAATGTGGAAGAGCTCAAGTCCAGCAGTGGACAATAGTCCACAGTAAACAGTGTGTTCAAGTGCAAGTACTTGCAGAAAAATTCGAAATAAATAATGCAACATTACCCAAAAATAAAAAAATACACACGTTGTTGCAAACAATTTATCGTAAATAAACATAAATAGCAGGGATTTTTATGGATCACTCACGTTATTATTAATAATCGAAAAGAAAACAATTATTGGTTGCCGGCTTATAGTGATATTTGGCCGAAGAGTTTGTAATAAAAGTTGCCTTAAACGATACAACGCTATGATAGGGTGTTTATCAAGCCGTTGGCTAAAACTTTCGGAACAAATTAAGTCCTAAATATTTTTTTGTTAATTTTGTGTTATCGGTCAAATAATGTAAGAAATAAATAAATAAATATTAATATAACTCAATTAGTGTGCCCACAATTGGCCTTAATGTCGATGCTCCACTCTCATAACAATAAAATCACTATACAAACACTTAAATACAAGTATGAATTATATTCGTGGTACAATATTAATTGAAGACAACATAACTTGACTCACTACAGCTAGGTTAATCTGAGACTAAATTTATCTAAACCGAAAACAATAATTAAAAACGTACACTTAAATTACTTTTACTTTCACGAAAATGTTTAACTACAGTGTTGTTGCCAGTAATGACAGATAATCAGAATCTGTACGTGTAAATATAACGATACGATGGTTCATAAGACGACGCCTTGTAATTGCATGATAGAAATAGACATGCCTGAAATTCGAGATCCAACCAAGATTGCTGGCAAATTAAAAGAATTTTAGACATAGACATAGACAGCACTTTATTCGGTCCCACATTACTTGCATGATGAGCATGATGGTAAGCAATTACCGTAGCCAGTGGAAGTTTAGGAGTATTTATTAGCTAAGAGGCAATAGAGACACAAATAGCTAAACCGAGTCAAAAACCAATGGCCGTTGGCTTAATGACGATGGTGATTAGTAATATATTGATTATTATATTATTACGAACCCGTCTAAATATTAACTAAGGTCTTACTACTAAAAGATAACGTTTGGATTTTGGAGATTGTAGAGATTTTTCGTCTTAGAAATTTCGTGACTGGGTGGGTATATTCTATGTGAGTGGGAAAATGTAAAGGAACATAAATTAGTTAACGAGAACGAAATCGTGTGCAAAACCATTTTATTATAAATACTGACCTTTCTGAACATAAGCGAGCCCGTCGCCACCCGCAGCTTCATACCAAACTGTTGGCAATACAGATTCCCGTGGTGATTAAGCATGGCCGCCACCCAGTTGGCCAGGATCATGCCTGCAGCGTAGTAGGACGCCGTCTCTCGACTCATATCCGACCCCACGGACCAGAATTTGAGCAGCTCAGTAAATAGGATAGGCGTTGTTGTCCTGTTGAGAAATAAAAAGAATTGAAGTGTTTTCAGTAAGGAGATTTGTAATAATCAGTAGATACGTTCTGTTGTCAAGGCTAGGACCCTGTTGACCCTACGGAATCTGCCTGGATGAGCCTAATTGATCTTATCTGTATATTTCATTCATTCATTGAGTTAGCTAGAGAGAGAGTTGAAAGTAGTAGTACTTTCAACAGAATAAATAATTGTTTGCTGTGTATAATAAGATTAATTGATGATACCTTATGCTGACGTATAGAAACTGCATGATGCCTCCAGGCAAGAAGGACCACCCGAAGGTTCTGATAAGGGTTCTAGTGAAAGAAGGTTCTCTACCAGCTGCTTGAGCTGCTTGTTCTTCAGCAATCCAATTCCTGCAATAAGAAGAAAAACAATTATAACTAATAAAATATAATTGTATTTTCAATTTAAGTACCTACTTAATACAACTTAGTAACACACGAACAGACAGTCCACCTGATAAAAGTAGTACGGGATCGCCCTAACACCTGGACCTGTCTGTCTCCTCCTTTCACATATGAAGCTTAATGAAATTTTTGTTTTGAATTTTTATTTTCGGCAAGAAAAATTCGATATTTTGATGCATGTACCGTACTCTTTCGGTTTTGCCAATTATATTTAAAGAATATTTAATTTTTCATGCCGAAAATAAAATTTAAAAACCGTTTGAATCTAGGCGAGCGATAAAAATAGAGCCCCAGGTTGTAATATAAGTAAAAAAACATACAAATATTTTAGTAAAATCTTTGTGCATACTTTTCGACTTTGGCTGTAATTTTAATCGGGACGAGCTTCATTTACGTGCATAAAATATGAGACCATTATTTAGTTTACTTTTTGTTAACATTTTAAATTGGAAGATGATATATTTGGTTAACAACATAGACCGGTATTTTAGTTCATATCTCTGCGTGTGTTAGGATGATATTAGTGGCAGGAGCTTTGTCTGGGAGGATAATTACTTATTATTAAATGAGATTTATCACGTCTGAAGTCCAGCAGTATTGCGTGCTATTAATAATGGGCATTATTGTATGACCAAACTGAGAAAAGTAACTAGGTACCTATGTTATTCCATATCAAAATAATTCGAGCCGTTGCAGTACCTATCGTAAACAAAAATTCGCAATGAATGCTCGGTTAAATCAATTCTTCTAATAATATTTAGAAATCATTGCACACTAACTCAGTGCAGCACTGAAGCACGCTACGCGCGTCGTTGGTACGTCAGACATGCAATTTATTTTTTATTGACATAGCGCTACGCGACTGACGGCCAGCTGACAAGTGTTTACTGTCAGTCGAGCACTGAATGGGGGCTTCCTAGCCTACAGGTAGACAGACAGTCAGACAGATATACTGACTGACAAGAAATCCTGTAAGAAATTTCCCCAAAAGTGTTTCGTGTCACTCAAACTATGGGCCCTTTCGGCCTTAAAAACGTAAGATCTAAAAACCTTGGCCAGCATCGGTTCGTTCAAAATTAAATCCCATAAACTCTTTAGTTATTTTACCATGACATTATTAAAATTAAATGAGGAAAAATATGAAGATACTATGTGTATAGTGTTCTGTAAATATGGAAATTTACAATACAAGGAAATATTAAAATTACATGTTTTACAGTAGGTATTGTCAGTATGTTTCAAAAAGCATCAATAGATGGCGCTCCTACAATGTTGGTAATCTTTTTTTAATCTGCATGATGGTGGCAGTTATTTCATGCAGCCAACTAATACTAAACTTTAAAATATAATGTTTATTAATATAAACATAACTGATGAAGGTTGAACTAAATGTACAAAGAAACATTTATATAAGTTGCCACTATGTTCCATTTTTATTACAACCTCTAAAATGATTGAAAACTGTTGACAAATATAATATTATCCAATACAACGTACCCAGTGTTTATATCCTTTTTGCTAAGAACCTTTTCAAACGATTATCAATTACCAAAATTGTCGGGGCGCCATCTAGTGAGTGGTTAAGAATGCTTTAGATACCTATTGGAAAACTGCTCATGGGATAACTTAAATTATAAAAGTATCTATATTGTAAAGTAGTTTAAATACAGTGAATAAAAAGTTTTCAAGATTTGTTCCTAGTTTTATAGTATATCATCGTCACTTTCCGAATTAAAACACAGTATAACTATACAAGCATTAAACGAATTATAAACGACTGTTTTATTAGTAAGACAGGAAATCCTTCGCTACGCTCAGGGGCCTAATTTTTGAACCGTTCACCTAGTTCAAAACGTTAAAAAAATTATATTTTGATGCATAACTCTGATTTACCATATTTTTAATTTTAAAATAATTTAAGTTGTGTTGCCAAGAATCAAAATTTAAAACCATTCGACTTGAGGCGAGGGGTTCAAGAATACGGCCGCTGAAGCCGGATTTTTGAACCGCTCGCATCCACGCGAGCGCTCGGTTTCTAATGCCTGTCTTTTCTATCTCTTGCATCTTACCACGAGCGTGAAAGATAAAGGTAGCGCACGCGGCCGCTCGCGTGGATGCGAATGGTTCAGAAATGGGGCCCCTGGACCCAATTAAGCGCCCTTGACAGAAGACACTGCTTTATCCCCTTATTTTATTAAAAGTGTTAATACTGATAATACCTATAATTGTTTATGGATTTAAATATTTAAACAATACTTTTCATTCCTACTTTATGTACAATGTGTGTATCCTTCGGTGTGTAATAAAGTACTTATGGAGCCTCTGGTTATTTATCGAAGTGCAAGACAAACATAGTGCTCATTGCAACGTTTCTTGCGATCCCTGCTGACTAAACACAAAGTGGAGAAGTGTTGAAGTTGAAGAAAAATTCTGTCTGAGTTATTTTCTTGTCCAGGATCTTGCGCAAGCAGCCCCATGCCTCCTGGGCTCCCTTTAAGAACCTTTCCACTTTCCACTGCACGTGAGGTGCTCTATATATAAAGTGACTTTAAATTAATGATTGATACCAAAGAGTGCATGGTATTGTATTTTATTACCTTTAAATAAATTAATTAACTCAAGAATGCATGTGCTTGTGATAACAAACAGGTTTTACTACGGCCCCTTTCATACATTTTGGCAGAATTCGTTTTCAAAGTATGAACCGGCTGGTTTTGTTTTTTCGCGATTTCAGAGTAGGTGCCATAGTTTTCTTGATATCAAGAATTAATTTAAAGTCACTCTGTACATTCATTATTGCGGCAATCGTAGCCAAATAAGTCAATTAGAGCTGCTTAATGCTTCAAACTGTCGCGGTGATTAGAATACATTTTGAAAGTATGTTCCGGGTTTCCGACCGCATACCTGTGTCGTCTCGTGACCATGATGCATGCAACTGCGTCGCAATGTCGGGCTACCCGTAACAAAGGTTTGCGGTAGAAAACCCAGAACATACTTTGGTCTAAAGATGACATGGCTATTTCACACAAAGCTCTCAGATGTCTTAGGACTCATATGAAATTCTTTCCAATATGACTATTTTTATTTTTCTCATTCACGCAGTATTCACGTCTCTCTATTAAAAACTTTACAAATTATTTACAGTACTTACTTTAATTACAATTGTCCTATTACTTGGAAGGCTCCAATTACCATAATAAGTACCCAATTCTCCCTTCAATTACCATTGTGGCGCTAATTATTGAGTAGCAACATCATTTCCAAAGAAGTGGTCACAGACCAATGAAGGTTCGCATGCAGCGTAGCTGGGTTTTATAATATATCTTTGTTTATCATGCTAAAACGCTATCTTGTTTATAGCATCTATTACACCTGTGCTACCTGCTTAACCTGCAGTTGATTGATGAACTCTATATTTTACTCTCCAAGAAACTCATTCCACAACCGTAGTAGGCGTAGGAGAAAGTTCCTTTGGAACTGCACAGCTCGCGACCAGTTTGGTTCCAAGGTGTGAACTCCCTGTCGATGGCGAATGGTGCGATGATAGAACGTGACTGTGGGCGTCATGTCAAACAGTTCCTCAAAACAAACACCGTTGTACATACAAGCGATAGCACATACAAAGGGAGACGAAATTACAGTGTACTTAGCTGCTCAATACCACTTATGACCATGATACCGTCGACAATTCTCACGTTTTTTAGATCGTGTCACTAGGACCAAGCTGGTATGGCAGTGCTGCCGCCGGCGACTTGAGCCTTTTATAAGAGAAGTATCTATTTGCCCCGGCGTCAAGTACTGTTTCAAAAGATTAAGTCCTCCCCCACCGGAGATTAGATAAAGTACTCTTGATTTTATACATAAGTAGATCGCGACTTTCCCCCACTACAGACCGATGGATCTGTAATCCGCATAGCAATTAATGCCGTCAATGGATGCTTATCAATAATATGAAGGAGGAACAAAGGGACTCGAAAGGGACTCTAACTTATCTTTAGTTCAAAGGCTGTAGCCATGTATTTAGCCACACAAAATCGCAATGCAATTCGATGCAATGTTATTACAGGTTTGATTGTGACGAAAGGATGTTTGATCAATTTTACAATTACCAGCTATGAAATATATAAGTACACACATACCTACATAATATACATAAGCCTCAAAGCGATACAACATTATAAGGATAATAGCGAAGCAAGGAAGTTTGATTTAAATGAATTTATCCTTGGGCGTGCCTGGTCGTTAAAACTCAATGGCACTTTAGATCGCCGCTGTATAACATGGCTAAACAGCAGTTGCAGCGGTGGAAACGCGTGGTGGGGCTGAAACAGCGAACTAATTTTGTACATAGAGCTCACTGAAAGTTCTGCGTTCCTGGCCGCTCATAAATGTTTGAATTCCGAATGTTGTATTTTTTTAAACATAAGTAACTCAATCATTTATTTTTTTTAAATGGCGGGTAATCGCGTGTCAATTATTTTTACCACAAATTCGTCGTCCGTAGCAAAAATGGAATTAACGCAAAAAAACACTCAAATGATAAAACATGGATACATTGTTACATGTTATTGCACTATAACAATGCTTCGGCGCACACCGCGAATAATATAAAGTCATTTTAGGCTTCTGAAAAGGTAGAGCGAATTTCTCATCCCGCACATAGTCCAGACCAGGCACCATGCGATTTCTTTGTTTTCCCTAAAATCAAAGATTTGATAAGAGGTTTGACTTTTACGGAGCCGCAAGAAGCCGTGATAGCTTTCAACCAGCACGTGAAAAATATGCCCTCAGACCTATGACACAAAATAGAGAACTAACAGAATGTCCACTCACGGGTCTCGAAAAATTATGACGTAAACTTGCCGACTCACTAAGGTTGCTTCTGTATTTATTCTGAATTTTGAAAAGAGTATTTATAAGATCGTTCCCAATAACATGTCACTTGCAAAGGACTAATATCTAATCCTTGCCATAATGTGATAATAATTGCTTCCCAAGCTGTTCAGATTATGTTCAAGTGTATCAGATTTCCATATTAGCTTAAGATAGTTTAGTAAGCGTAATAATAACTTATCTACACTCATAGCGTAATGTTCCAATTACATATACGAAAACAGTCGTTTAAGGGTAGGTACACTTTTTTCACGCCAGACCACAAAATTTAAAAAAATTACTTTTCGATACAGCATTTCCCATACTATTTTCATTACAGCTGTATCGTAAAATAACTTTTTAATCATTATGCAACACTTTTATTTTTTTATTTTTTGTCGGGCGCCGGGACACGGCGTACTGTAGGCTGAAACTTAAATGTCTTTAACAAATTCAAATTCGAAATTTAGATTTTCCTGTTTATATTCTGTGTAATTATTTTCCCGCTAAACAGAATATTTTTTGTAATTGTTGTAATTTGTGTTTGTGAATGTTTTTTCTTATTTTAAGCAAATAAATAGATAAATGTAAAAGTAGTAAAGTGAATTTCCCGCCGCTTGATACCCTCGACGCGTAGATACAACTGACTCGCAGCTTACTTCCAGCTAAGTTAAGAAAATTATAGGTACGATATTTTAACATAAAAATATGAGTGTAGGTAAGTTAGTGTATGCAACTGCATATAATTAGGTATTAAAACACTTGTGTCAAACTATTATCATACTCGGCTACGCCTCGTATGATAAACAGACACTCATGTTTTAATACCCCTTTTTATATGAGAGTTGCATAAACTACTATTATCTATACTCATATCGTAATGTTCCAATTACATATTCGAAAACAGTCGTTTAAGTATACACTTTTTCCACGCCAGCCTATAAAATTTTAAAAAATTTCTTTATGATACAGCATTTCCCATACTATTTTCATTACAGCTGTAACGTAAAATATTTTTTAAATTTTTGTCGGTCGCCCGGACACGGCTGAATACCTAAAATGTATACCCAAATGTATATTTCCAAATGTAGGCGGAATACCTAACATGTCTTTAATAAATTCTAAATTAAAATTTTCCTGTTCATATTTCTGTGTAATTATTTTCCCGCTAAACAGAATATTTTGCTAATAGTTGTAATTTGTGTTTGTGAATGTTTTTCCTTATTTGAAGCAAATAAATAGATAAATGTGAAAGTAGTAAAGTGAATTTCCTGCCGCTTTATGTGAATGTCCTCGACGCGTAGATACAACAGAACTGACTCGCAGCTTACTTCCAGCAAAGTTGAGAAAATTATTGGTAAGATATTTTAACATAAAAATATGAGTGTAGATAAATTAGTGAATGTAACTGCATATAATTAGGTATTAAAACACTCGTGTCAAACTATTATCATACTTGGCTACGCCTCGTATGATAAACAGACACTCATGTTTTAATACCCCCTTTTATATGAAAGTTGCATAAACTACTATTACAGATTTTTCGCTTTTTAAAAATTCATCGCTACCTGATTACATCATCAGACCCTGAGAATAACTTTTCCCTGACCTGGGATTTGACCCACTTCCCCGTAATCAATTGAATTGCAAATTTCATTTAAAATTGATGTAAATGCAATATTATGGTATTAGTCAGTTGATCTGATGATGGAGAAGGAACGTGGTCAGCGATTTTTTAATATTAGATAGACAGGCATTTCCGACTAGAAACCAGGTGGCCATTACGGTTTCTTATTCTGTTAAAAACTGTGACTTGCTGCCGGAAACTGTTCAACTAGTCTTAGGGTCTCTAGCGGAAGACCTTGGTCTAACTCGCTTCGCCATCGGTATTAGAACTCGTAGCGGTACTGATGTTCGACAAGCCTCAAAGTCTGAAACGGTCACCCATCAGTTCTTGGACTATATTCTCGGTATATTATTAAGTAATCTTAGTTACGTACAAGTACTTTTATTTTATCAATAATCATATCGTTTCATTAAATCACATTCAGGCTGTGTGGTGTCTGGCAGAGTAGAATAGCACCAACCCCTTACACTCATGGGTATCGTACAAGGCGACTAATGTTTTCGAGGCAAAACATCAATAGTCTCCGTAGTCCGGAAAATGGGCAGCAGCGTTTTCCATTGTTATATTTAAACACTGCGATCTCCAACCCGCCTGCCACGCGCGGAGATTATGGCAATAACCTCCCCTTTCGTGGGAGAGGCCCTAAGTCCTGCAGTGGACTGTTACGGGCTGTGATGATGATATAATAGTCAATTTACGTCGACAATACAACGAATTCTCGTGTTAAAAATCGCGACCGAGCACTTCTTGAAACTGCTTGAGAATGCCTGTTAACGTAACGTCAATGTGTGCGTGACGGAAATGGCGCTTTGTTTCCAGTGGACCTTCTGCATGGGGCGACCGTTCTTTATTTCGTGCCTATGATGTTTTAAAATATGGTTTAACCAAATGAAAAAGTGTGGAAAATACAATTGAGGAAAAGCAGTAAATATGTTACTTTATATGTAAATTGTTTTATTAATTAGTTACACAAAACTTTTAGTGTACCCCACGTAGTATAAAAAACCGCTAATTCATAAATTTTGGTCGAATTAAATTACAATATATTACGCAACCTTATGCTCTCCTACATCATCTACTTCAGGATTAACATAATCCCTATTTTATGAGTAAGCATATTAAACAACAAAGACGAACCTTTCCAATATGTCGCCGCTCGTTTTGGAGCCATAATTCTTTTTGGTGGGCATCAAGTCATACTCCTCCAAGTCCCGCTTGTTGCCATTGTAGAACATTGGCAGCACCCAGCAGAACAGGAACCGGGAGAATGGTCCCGGCAACTCCTTGTCCAGTGGCGACTCGTGCACATTCGAATTATCCTTTTTCGCTGTCATTTTGCACGATTTTAAATTTAAGTTTAAAAGAAAGTAGCCAAATTTAAGCCAATATTATTTCGGTATTAACAAATGCAATTAGTTTGAATACTTCACATTCTACACGCAACGAATTATAAAGAATTGCACTCATTAGTTCACTACGTCATTATTTATACTGCTAAACGACTTTTAGTATGCGGCGCTCTGTAGAGCATGCGCTCGCGACAGTTACGATGTTCAAACTGAAATATCGAGAGTGGCGTTAATGATATTATTATTGTTAAATACTAATAGGGCATTCGACGTGTTGCGCGCCTGTGTCGAAACAGCTGCTCGTGGTATTGGTGACGAAGGCCAGATAGTTAATCGGTAGCCTGATAACGAGGCGTGAAATTTATAAAAATTATACATGGTGACGAAATATTTGTCTATGTTCTAAGATGGCTTTTTACTGTTACCTCATGCAACGTGGTTACTCATTAGGCGCACCTACAGTCCTGAGTTTGTAAATGCGCTTCTTTGTCTTGTCTCTCGCGCCTAAAAACAATTTGGACAAAAATAACAAAATTTTGAACATTACCCCAGATTAATTGTAAAATGAATCAATCAATGCACTAACTTCAGTTCATTGCCGCTTGTAGCTGCAAAAGAAATTGCCAACATAAATAAAAAAAATTAAGAACAATTATTATTAAATCTTTGTAGAATACATATCAATGTAACATCTAAAACAAGTAAAACTTAAATAATAATAAATAATTTCCCTAAACTAGGATACCCTGTGTTTCAGGTGAGAAATAATAAAACTTAATTTAACAATAGGTTGAACAATTTAGGTAAATAAATGTAAAAAAAAATATACATAAATGGTATGTATTGCATAGTTTACCAAACAGAATTGGCTGAAATAAGTTAGGGCGCTTACGCACTGCATCAGTACTATTTTATGACCTTGTAATGCATAACTAACCATCAGAGTTCTATGCTCCTATACTTACCGCAAAATTTCTTTTTAATAAATATTAAATAAAAAAGTGAATGCTGTAGAAACCTTTTAACAATTGCACAGGAATATTGGGTAGCACAGTTTGTCGCATTTTCCTGATTTTTCTGTATTCTGTATGTAGATTCTTCTTACATAATGCGTTACGTATTTACAACTTACTGGTATTTCGAAATGATAATTATCTTCTTTTGTCAAAAATTCAACGTTGTACAGAATTCGAATGTCGTCAACGATGTGACATGAATAATAAGGAACGTGCCGGAAAAAGAAACTAACATATCCCTATTTTGAAATTAGGATAATGACGTTCCGGAAAAATACCTAGCGCCCTTCTTCATGGAATTATAATTCTTGTCAAATGTGTCACCATTTGACGAAGTAGGCGTTGGCACCAAAGTTAGACAGGATAAACTGGCTAATTTTAAATTGTGTACTATAACGATAGCGGCTTATTAAGGTTATAGACTACATAATAGCGTCGAGTTTTATTTTTTCTATATTGTTTATTATTGCCAGTAACATAAATTTAGTATACTAGTTTTTCAAAGTAACCTGAAGTCGTGGTGCCCTAACTACGAAACTAATAATAATTCGTAAATGAATAATAATAACACTTATAGTTACGATAGATAGAACATGTCTGTACACGTTTACTGTGCTGTATGTATTTGTTTTGTCCGTGACGTTATCAGACTAGTGTAGGTGCAAGGGTACTGATTCTGGTATAATCAAATGATACAATGCAGTTATATTTTTTATATCACTAAGGTGGCAAACAGCTTACTGCCTGCGTGACGGTAAGCAGTCATCACAGCCTACGGACATTTACAATACCAGGGGCATAACCCACGCGTTGTCGACCCCGTAAAAACCTTTTAACCCCATTCTTGAAGAACTCCATGTTGTACTCTCCAGGGAAAACCTTTCCAGGTAGTTTATTTCACAACCTTGGTGTGCGTGGGAGAATGTTGCGATGTTACTGGGATATAGTTACAATAATTATGTCGAGAAATCTAGTACTCAGTCACAGCTTCTTCACATCAACATTCCAGTTACATCCGAGATAAATTTCAGTTAAATTGTTAGTTGCATTTTAAATTTTTGCGACTTAGCATTGTGTAAAGTTATAAATTAGTGTAGTGTGAAAACACGTTTAGTTAGGAGATTGGTTCAGTGCCTCGAGTGTAACTGTTATCACAAAAATTTAAATACTCTTCGATCACGTTAATCGAGCTTACTATCTTCGATCCGTTTATTACTATTTTGTATGAAAACTTGAACAGCGCCTCTAGAGCAAAGTATTTGAAATAAAATTTTATTATTGGTAATAAGGTTCTGAACGTATCGACTGCGTTCTCTCTCACTCGAAGTTAAGTTTTGTGAGTGTAACTGACAAATATCACAGATAAAATAGTTTCACAACCGAAACGCGTACGTAAAGTAACTCACTTGATGTTTGGCCAGTAAACTTCTGCGTTTACTTAGTGTACGTTGATAATAATTATAGGTTGAACAAAATTTAATAGCAAAACTAGCATATACTCTATATATTACAGTAAATATCCTAATAATATAATGTTTTGTTATTGTAAGCATAAATAGAGCATAAATAAATAAAAAGAGCCTGGGTTTGTGAATGCCGTTGGTAATAAAACTCTTTGGTGGGAACTATTTTCGTCATCGGTAAAACGAGGTTTCCCACCAGGATTTTTGGTTGTCTTCTTTACTCTTGCTGAATAAAATGAAACAAAATCATACAAAGATTTAAATGAAAAATCCCGTATAAATAAAGAAGCTTCATCAAAGCGGTAAGCATAATTGAAATGAACGTTTTCATGAAATCGTTTAATTTTTATTATACTTTCGACCAAGTGAGCATACGTAAAAATCAGTGAAACGTCATGTTGGCAGATCACACTCGCATGCAGTTTTTCGTATATTTTGTTTCTATCACTTTCCGGTAGAGGCGCTGTTCAAATTTTCATACAAAATTGGAACTTAACATAAACGCAATAGTTACGTTTATCACGAATGAACACTTAGGGCCGTATTCACAGTCGAGTCTCAAGACCGTTCTTGAGATCGCCTCACGTAAGTTCGTCTTAAGACACTGAGACGATCTTGAGACCTTATGTATTCACAGTCGCAAAAGTAAGATCACCTTACGTAAGAATTTGGTCACAACCATTTACTTATTTCGTTTAAGATCACCTTAGCGAAGTCAATGCTTGAGACGATCTCACATGAGGTTCGGGTCTTTCCGGAATGATTCCGTTAGAGCAGCCAATCAATAAGCTCATATAGTTGTGTGACGAATGTGAAATTCGTGTGTGAAGTGCGCTAGTAACTTTCGCAAAAAGACCGCGAAATTGCAAAGAGCAATACATTCGATATAATTATTTTAATATTTTATCAGAAAGGAATAGGCATTCTAATATGAGATTCTCATATGAGAGGAATGTAATAGGGGATGTGGTTACTGGGTAAGACGTCAGCATAAAACAATAACATATTCTGACGGTACTTGTAATTTTATGGGTTCCTCCATAAAATTTTAGTAGTTTGTAATGTTTATCGAAAAAATATCGAGAGTTTTGTTTATTCGAACGTACTAGAGTCGAGCACAACAGCGATCGAACCCTCTCACGAGCATGAAAGGGCCTACTCACAAGAGGCCAGACCCTTCGGTGGGGAGAGCTACGAGAAGTGATTGGATGCTCGAAAATTAAACGTAAGTCTGCGCTGAGACTCCAAAGATTTCAGAGTTCTGTACATAGAGAAAATATTCTCCAAAAAACTCCGAAAAACTAACCAATACATTACAAACGCGTGCAAACACAATAGCGTTTAATGAAATGTATACGAGTCACTTCGAATACTCCTATCATGAAATAATTAATACCATTGATAGAACTGAAACCGTATTATTTATAAAAATAATGTATCTGAGATCATCTTAAGTCGAGTGTAACGTCGACTTGAAATATTTCGACTGCTGTGCTCAAATAGTGAGGTTATGTTGGCATTTAAGATCTCTCAGAATCGACTGTGAATCATGCACAGTAAGATGGTCTTGAGACCGAGCTCAAGCATCGTTTGTGAATTAGTTCTGCCTTGGGTAAGGTAGCGATTTGAGTTCTGCCTTAAGACGGTCTCAAGGTGCGTCTGTGAATCGAAATGCGATCTTAAGATCGCCTTAAGACCGACTTACATTTAAGAATCGACTTACACTCAGGGTACAGTTGTATTGTAAAGGGTTTGAGAAGTACAACAGGGACTGTAAGTGAAACAATAAAAATACATACCGGAATATATGCGAAAATCGGTACTTAATTGAAAATTGTAAAAAAAAATTCGTCACATATAAATCGTAAATATAGTCGGAATTATAGAAAACGCAAATCGGAGGAAAGCTTGCATCATAGTAACTCGAAAAACTTAGATTGTCCAGTGTCCGAACTACGGCAGCGTCGAAAAGAAAATGTAAAAACGACGCTTTTACGGAAAATCTGCGGCACAGACCTTGACTGCGTTTTCGCCTTTTTTGCACATTTCGCTTTATTTATGGTTTTTTTTCTATACCACTAAGGTGGCAAACAAGCTTGCGGCCTGCCTGATGGTAAGCAGTCACTCACGCGTTGCCGACCCCGTAAAAACCTTTAAACCTTTTTTCTTGAAGAACTCCATGTTGTACTCCCCAGGGAAAACCTCTCCAGGTAGTTCACTCCACAACCTTAGTGTGCGTGTGCGAAAGTTCCTTTGAAACCGCACAGTTCGCGACCAATTTTTTGACGACCTGAGTGGTTCAATGGTCAACATTGGTCGGGTCACAACGGGTCTGCCACGCAAGAGGTCCCGGGTTCGATTCCCGGCCGGGCAGAAATTGAAATGATGAATTTTAATTTCTGTTACGGGTCTGGGTGTTCTATATATAATAAGTATGTATTTAAAAAAGTATTTAAGTAGTATATCAGTTATCTAGCACCCATAGTACAAGCTTTGCTTAGTTTGGGGCTAGATGGCGCTGTGTGAATTTGTCCACGAATATTTATTTATTTTTTAATTTGGCTCCAAGGTGTGAGGATGAACTCCCTGTCGATGGCGAGCGGTGCGATGCTAGAATGTAGCTGTAGGCATCATGTCAAACAGTTCTTCAGAACAAACACCGTTGTACAAGCGGTAGAACACACAAAGGGAGGCGAAATCCCTCCGCTGACTGAGCGGCTCAATACCACTTGTGAGCAAAGTATCATCGACAATTCTCACAGCGCGCTTTTGGGTCGAGTCACAAAGACCAAGCTGATATAGCAAGGTGCATCACACCTCATATCTCAGCCAACCAGCAAAGCCTTTGACATCGAATCGGCCCAATAACCTAGCTTTTAATCCTCACAAACCATCACACCTATGCCGATCGTCTCATCAGGCATTATTATGGTCCTACCTATCGACTCACGAGTCAAGGAGAGACTATTATTTAAATTTTATTTACTTCGTGTGAGTAAGTTGTATGCCTAGTGTGAAGGACGCTAACGATTCGAACCAGGTTTCTATCCAAACTCGAGATTCAGGTCCGTAGGAAAATGTCATTAAAGCTTTAAAAGCACAAAGGGTATTAAACGGAAAATGGGTCAAAATCGTACCAGAATTCGGCGGCAAACCTAGGCGTAGACTTAGTTAGAGCGCCTAGGCCATCCAAGACCAAGTCGGGATTCGTGCCGGAATCATTCTCTTAGAGTATATTCGATGTCACATCCGAAACTGTGTCCCAGGTTAGTTTCTATTGTTTTTTATTCAGTCAGGGTGAATACTGATGATGTGAAATGTGGTAATCTTTTTCCTTTAAATTTGTGTTTTAATCACCTTTCACACTTACATTGAAATCTCTAATAGCACTACTAAATACTCTTAACTACCACCAAAGTAATGAGAATGTAACTTACGCTTCCGAAACTTAGAAACAAAGATAAAACCAAAACATACCAAATCACTGACACTACGAAGACAAAGAAATAGATGGAGAACGAAAAAAAAACTCTCACAAAGCTGAAAAATAACACAAAATAATAAAGCACTAATTAATTAAACGAATCACACGCGAGTTGTAATGAGTTTGGAAAAGCAGGAAGTTTCTTAGTTACGGAAACGAACATAATCGATGTTCACGCGACGCGTCCCCGAAATTGACTGTCTTTCCTGCTACCCTGGCCACCTTGCTTTAAATCGTTATCTTCAAAATTCCCACAGTTCAATATCTCAAACAAACAAAAAATTAAATATTTCTAATTTTATGAGGTCTAAGCGACTGCTCTCATAACGTTCGCACATCCATAAATTTTAAAAAATGTTCCTGATAAACCGAAAATAATTAAATTTTACAACAGATCCCTATCTGTCTACATCCCTATGTATTACGTACGATATTTTATTTATTTAACAAGTTGATATAATAATAAAGAACCCATTGAAAAATACTCAAGCTAAAGGGTCCAATGTGGAATTCATATAGACTAAAAGTAATAAGTGTAGAGAAGTATAAGTAAACAATGTAATGACATTATAGGTACTCTAAACTCGACGTAATGTTACATCAGACTGAGTATAGAGAGATTTAATTTCTATGAAGCAAATCAATTTGAGTCATAAAACAAGTAGATTAAAATTAAGTTCTAGACTCGTTTAATATTTAGGTGTACTTTAATTTAATTATTTATTTCGATATTTCGTTGAAACGTATTTGTATATCTACATCACTATCACTTGTGGGTGTTTTTCTGCATAGGTCCCATAACTTTACGCCAAACATTTAAGATATTCACGATATTTTGCCTGTCGTTCAACTAATCAATAGCGTAAATTTATTACGTGCGTAAAATACGCACGTGTACGTGAAGTAAAATATTTCACTTAACGTCAAATAAATTGTTTAAGATTATTACAAAACCAAGTTTTCGTAAAGTATTTGAGAGCATTTGTTAAAGGAAATCATGATAGGCAAACTATATTTTAACCACACTCTACTCTGTGTATGATATACGTATGCATTTCTAAATCTATCAACTATAAACATACAATATACAACTAAATAGTACGGTGACGAGCTCATGGTACATAGTGATTGTTACAGTACCACCGCTATATCTATTTCCGCCGCCTAGCAACAATGCTTGCATTATTGTGTTCCGGTTCAAAGGATAAGGCAGCCAGCGCAGGCATGAGGCGTTTCATCTTAGTCATCGCAGTAACAACGCGTCTGCAGTTCTGCATTTTTGTAGCCTACAAACTACATGCATGAATCGTAGATGTTATGGGCGACAGTTACCTCTTACCATCAGGTGGGCTCGTTTACTCTGAAGTTATTATTTTCTTAAACATTTATTGTTATAATTTGATAAAGAAAAAAATGTTATGGATTACCCTTAGCAACATATCTATACCACATTTTCGTCATCTACGGCAAAGGAAAACGGAATACTGGGAATATATTTATAATAATTGACGCAATATATTTAGTTTTCCTCTTAAATACAAGGAACTTTATAAGTACTACCTTTTTAATGAATCAACTATTTTAAACCTAAATAATACAATGCATATAATAATACAGGGACGAAATGCGGTTGCGCAATATCAGACAGTTATGGAAAAAAATCATGATCATTCATGATCATGGTCCCGGTTGTGCTCTCGCGCACGCGATCCAGGATTTGGCAGATCAGGTAATTACAGTAAAGCGACTGCTATTTGATTTGGGGAATCTGGCCAGATTAAATCATAACTACTCATTAAATCGTCTGAATATGCAGGTTTAATCGCGATGTTTTCCCACACCGTAAGAGCATCGGTTAGCATATGTCAACTAATGTACAAAACTCATAAGCAGCTTTGGCGAGCGACCAGAAAGCCCGGGTACCAGAGGGGTAGCTCGTGAGTCGCTCGCGAATTCTGCTACCAAAGGCGAACTTTGCTCTTGCGATCGCTCTCTTGCTGTTTCTCGAGGCAGCATTTAATTTCCCGGAATAAATATTCGGATCCCGATTGAGACGAGCAGTGGTCCAAGCTTTCTACGCAGATTTCTTCGCTCGTCGAGCCTCTCTGCATGGCCGATTAAACCACGGTCGTCTCCGTGACCAGCCACTAGCGGGTTAGGAATGAAGCAGTCCATACCCGCTAAGATGGTCTCGGCGACTGGAGTGGCACAGGTATCAGAATCATCTGATGCAAAGCAGAGCTGCCTCCATGGGTACAACGCGTAAAATTCACGCAATCCATCCCAGTCTGCTTACTTATAGTGCCAGACACGACGCCATCCAGTGGACCCGGGAGAGTCCGATAGTGTACAAGGCACTTGTGTGCGCACAAGGCAATGATCCGACGAGCCAAGAGGCGCATCCACGGAGATGGAGTACCCACTGGGGCGCATAGTCAACAGAAGGTCCAGCAAGGAACTTGTCCTCAGATAGTCCTCAACATCTGGGATTCTGGTTGGCGAGCGAATCAATTGTGAGAGACCACAGACCAGAGCAAATTCGTGAGCAGACCTTCCCGCATAGTTAGTACACCGAGAACCGAGCCACTCCGTATGGTGGGCATTAAAATTTCCTAAAACCTCTAACTCAGCTGAAGGATACTACTCAAAGAATTTATCAGTCGTCACTTTCAGGTGCTCAAAAAATCGCATCGTGTCCGAGTCACCGCCATGAGACCTGTATAGGGCTGCGTAGATACGGGTGTGAAATACTAGAACATATTTAAAGCTATTATTTTTTTCCTACTTTCATAAGCGGATTACTACTTAATATCTACTAGACATACTATCTAATATCCACTAGACACTCTGATAAAAGTCCAACGTCCTTATAATTTTATATGTTTGTGCCTATCATTGTTTACATGCTACCCACTCATGAGATTGCCAATTCACTGTCATTCTTTATATTTTAATATATCTCAAATGTTAAAATTTAACGCTCCCATAGTTAACACATAGCGTTTTTTAAAAACTTTTGGACCAACCGAGTTTTCAGTATTTTTCTCCAGTTTTCCACAATTAAATTGCAGACACGTACAGCGATTACACATTCCTTATCATCGATAAATTATACAGCATGATAAAAATTTAGGGAAGTACTCGTAATTGTTCATCAGAAGAAATCAGTTAAACCAAAGTTTGCTTGCAGAGTCACTAGACCCCCAAGCCGATTCTAAGTAGTTATAGCAGTGAGGGGTCCGTTCAATCTGCGGGTCATCGTATATCATCATCATCATCATCCGAGCGGTCAATCCCGGCTTCTACTTTTTTCTCCGCTTTCTCGCGTCTAACTTGGCAATATCAATCCATCGCTACCGGGGTGCCGTGCATCAGCACCATACGATTTCATTATTTGTCGGTTTGTTCTTTTGTATTTCTTACTGTCGTGTTACAAGTTTTATAGATAGTTTTACACAGCATTGGACGTCTCTGGACGCACACCCATTTTCACTAAACTCGAATTAAGCATTATCTTGCTAGGAAACTCTTATTTTAGGGAATTACCTTAGCCAATTTGACCAAACCTCTACCTCTAGGCAAGATTTATCTATGCCACAAACTTATCTGAACCGGTGACGGCTTCGCTGTTGTTGACAACAAAGTGACATTTCAAAATAACGACACTCAGTTCCAGTTTTGGCCACCGTCTCAAATAATTTTGATGTGGGAAACGGAACGGAACACAGATGTCATTTCAGGCCATGCCTAGCACCGATCAAACCACGTACGACGATATCAATACCTACATTTATTTATGAAGCTGATTATCTAGCTAATTAAGTCGTTTACTACCTGATAATAAAATAGAGCGAAGATAATAATGCAGAAAATAAAAAAATAAGTAGCTCATATTATACGCACGAGCACGAAGTGTGCCAATTCTTTTGTAATACAAAACTTACCAGGCTGTTGAAGTTACCGACTGAGGCTTGAATCTGTTCAAAACAAGCATGAAAAGGGTAAATTGGCAGATATGTTCCTCCGTCAACTGCATGTAAACTTTAACCTATACCGACATATATAAGTTGTATCATCACCGAAAGTGCTGGATCTAGAAAATATATAACCTAAATATGCTTATTATCTTTGATTATCTACATATAGATTGCAATGTGCCCACCATGGTCCTACTCTCTGACCGTAGGTATTGCCATGAGAAAAATAATTCCGTTAAATAAAGGAAATTTTATGTTAAAAAAAAACAGGCTGTATTAACAACTGTGGTGTGTTGTGGCACAAAATAAAGAACGGCCCGCGCCAAGCAGAAGGTCCGCTGGAAACAATGCGCTATTTCCGCCACGCACACATTGACGTTACGTTAACAGGCATTCTCACGCAGTTTCAAGCAGTGGTCGGTCGGCGGTCGCGATTGTTAACGCGAGAATTCGTTGTAGTGTCTTGACTGTCTCCTGTAGTGACTTAAATTGTATATTATTTTATTAAACGATATTTTTATTTATAAAATAAAAGTACTTGTACGTAACTAAGGTTACTTAATAACATACATGCAACGCACGCAGAGTTCAAGAACTGATGGGTGACCATTTCACACTTTGAGGCTAGTCGAACTTCAGCACCACCACGAGTTCTAATGCCGATGGTGAAGCGAGTTCGACCAAGGTCTTCCGCTAGAGACCCTAGGAATAGTTGAACAGTTTCTGGCACCACGGGACAGTTTTTAACAGAATAAGAAACTGTAATGGCCACCTTAATGGTTTCTAGTCGAAATAGCCTGTCTAGTATTATATTTAAAAAAATCGCTGACCATCTTCCTTCTCCATCATCAGATCAACTGACTAATAACATCATATTGCATTTTCATAAAACATGTGTATGAATTATCTGGAAGTGGGTCAGATCTTAGGTCAGGAAAAGGTTATTCTCAGGGTCTGATGATATAATCAGGTGGCGATGAATTTTTAAAAAGTGAATATACAGAAGATTATTATTACGCCTACTAAGGGCATAATGTCTGAAGCTGGTATGGAAAATCTAATACACTTGAACACAATCTGAACAGCTTGGGAAGCAATTATGATCATATTATGGCAAGGATTCGATATTGGTCCTTTGCAAGGGACATGTTATTGTGAACGATCTTTAAAACTCTATTCGATCTTTTAAATATCCTTTTCAAAATTCAGAATAAAAACAGTAGCAAGCCTAGTGAGTCGGCAAGTTTAGGTAATAATTTTCGATGATGACGGGAGTGGTGGACCTTCTGTTCGTTTACTATTTTGTGGTTGATGCTGTCTTTGGACAGACAAACGTTGGGATCCACTTCGGTTCATACTTTCAAAGCCTAGTTTCTTCCAATAAAATAAAAATCAATTTGCATCTCTTTCTTTCATAGACTTAATGTAACTAGGCATGCTTTTGTAGGCAATTGTAATGTCAAATAATTATACTTCTATTTAGAGTAAGCGATTTTTTTTGCTGAGCTTATTATGTATTGTTATGCTCCTACTGTATATATCGTTATTGGCAAGTAAAGTCGTGGCCACGAGCTAATGTACCTTCCTTCGACATATTTCATGTAATGTCCCTCCCTAATGTCAATGGAAAGAAATCGTACCCCTCCTGGGACCTACAGTAGAGTAAACAAGTTTAAAAGATATCAGTGCAATATGTCCAGTAACAATGACTTGCGGTCTGGGCTAATGATGTATATAATTCAATAACACATTAGCCTATAATATGGTGATGTCACCTTATCATATTGGCGAAAAATGTTGGTTATCATAAGATATAAAGCAATAACTTCGTAACTTCCTCCATGACCCGGATGCCATAGAAATGTTTTCGGTATATCAAAAATCGTATAAACAGCTTTAGAGCCCACATAAGTAACCCGATATAGTGGTATTCTCCGCAGCCATAAGAAACAAATCTTTTTCAATTTTATACTTTTTATCTTTCTCTTTTTTATCTACACTTTAACGATAATAGCTGTTATTAAATAGATTAGGTTGCCTGTAAGAGTAATAAAATGTGGCGCCATGTGTAAGCTACGACGTAGAAGAGGAAAATCTTCTTAACTTCAAAAGTCATAAATGATTTGTTCCCGACAATTGCACGGCAGTTGCATACGGCTCTTTCATTTAATTGACAATTAAATGAAAGAGCCGTATGCCGTGCACAGAATTTAATCGGAACTGCCAATTGCTGGTAGAAATACAAACATGTTTTTGCTAATACCGTCATTACAAGCATATCAATCCTTCACCACAAATTAAAAAGTTGATAGTACTAACGCAGTAGGTTTATCATCATTATACATCTATGAAAGGTACGTATACCCAGATGTCTACGTAGGTAAAATATACAAGCAAGTGCTCTGTTTGTATGTGAGCTTTATGAAACAGGTACATAATTTATATACCTACTTAGGTGCAATTGGGTTTTACTTAACATATCCGCTTAAGCACAACATTAAATCACAATACCTACATTGTTAAGCAATGGAATACAGTAAGCATATACCAGAATGGCAAATCATAGAAGTAGCTACACAATATTAGTAAGTACAGATAGCATTATTTATAATAGCATAGTTTACATTTAGGTATTGGCCGTTACACAATTTAATATGGTAGGTACTAATCGAACTCAAGGCCGAACCTGACTGGAGGTTTTCGGATTCTCTTGATCCTCTCATCGTGTACCACGGCCTTATCTGGGTCGGCAGACGGACGGCACGGACTGGCTAAATCCTGGTCAGTCTCAGCCCCCTTAGTCGACATGCCGCTATCCAGCACAGGCGGACAGCTCGCCGGTGTCTCGGGAGACTGCTCAGACTGGACCACTACGCTTCCCTCATTTTTTTCTTTTAACAGACAAGGCAGGCATTTGACCGCCATCTCACTTGTTGGTAAGTGACGATGCGGCCGAAGATGAAGCATGCATGTCTTGGAACAGCCTATTCACTCTAGCCTCAAAGGCATCCAGATTATATTGATCAGGGAACACACTCGCAGGCAACGCGTTCCATTCCTTAGCCGTACGCATTATAAAGGTCGAGCCAAAGCGGTTCGTGCGGATAGCTGGAAGATCCACGACATAAGGATGAAGCGCTCGCACGGATCGCGTTTCCCGATGGCGGAAAGGGGCCGGCGGAATGAGGTCGTGCAGCTGCTTCGCACACTCTCCGAAATGTTATCTGTAGAAGACCGACAGACGCGCAACCCTACGCCGATGTTCGAGGCTCTGCAGCCTAGCCTTAATCAACCGCGGGTCACAAATTATCTTCTTTGCACGTTTTTCCACCGAATCCAAAGCCACCAGTTGATATTTGGCTGATCCATCCAGAGGTGGCAGCAGTACTCCATGCAGGACCGCACTTGTGCTTGATATAACTGAAGCAACTGCTTTGAAGTGAAGTGCCGCCTAACCATCGAGAGGATACCAAGTTTTTTTGCTGCAGTCTTTGCTTTGGATTCGATGTACTGACCGAAGTTGAGATTTGAAAATAGCTCAACACCAAGAAGCTGAAGGTCGTCGGTTATTTCCACAGGAACATCCCGAAAAGTTGGAGTTAAATGGAATGGACTCCTTTTGGCAGAAAACAAACACGCCTGAGTATTGATTGCGTTGAACGCCACCAGATTGGCTTCGCCCCAATCAGAAACTGCCTTGAGAGCTATGTCCAAACGATAAACCATGGCCTCTCGACAAGACTAAACATCGTTCCTGTTGGCTCTTGCCTCTGACAGATATCTATCCGTTACCGTGCTGTCATCTGCATACCCAAAGGTACTTGGTACAAGCAGATTGTTAATATGCAGCAGGAATAAAGTCGCGGACAGTACAGATTCCTGAGGCACTACCGCGACGATAGCCTGGAGATTAGACGAGTAGCCTTCGATAACTACACGGATTGAACGTTCACTCAAAAAATCCGATATCCAGGTGCAAAAGCCAACAGGAATACCAAAGGAGAGCTTGCTTAGAAGGCCTGCATGCCAAACCCTGTCAAAGGCCTTAGAAATATCAAGAGACACAGCAAGGGCCTCGCCATGTCTCTCAATGGCCTCACTCCATAATTCATTCATTCATTCATTCATGTTTTATTGATAATTGTTAATTACAAGTAAATTACAGTATAAGTATGTCAAGCTATGTACTAATTGGATAACATGGATATTATGGATGGTAATTGTTTGGCATACACCAGAAAATCCCCAGTAGACCGACCACGGCGGAATCCGTACTGGTGATCGCTGAGGAGATCATTACCTTCAAGATGCGCAAGGAGTTTGTTGTTCAATGCACGTTCCATAATCTTACAGAGTATGGAAGTGACCGAAATAGGGCGGTAGTTGGAAGGGTCGGCACGGCTGCCTTTTTTGGGTACGGGCTGCGCATTGGCAAGCTTCTACGACTTAGGTACAATACCAGTCTCAAGTGAGAGGCGATACATGCGCGTGAGAACAGGAGACAGCTCGGGGGCACATCTACGCAGGACAAGTGCCGGTATACCATCAGGTCCACTAGCCTTGTTCACGTCCAGACTCCGCAGGATTTTTAATATCTCTTTCTGATGTATTCGCACCTCTGCCATAGCGCAGTCAGCACGGGGTGAGATAGGTGGCGTTTTCTCTGCAGTATCCAAACGCGAATTCGCCGCGAAAAGAGAAGCAAGCAAATTTGCTTTCTCCTCAGCAGCATGGGCCAATGTTCCGTCTGGCTTTAGCAACGGAGGCAACGAAGACTGACTGAAATTTGATTCGACCGCTTTTGCCGAAGACCAAAACGCCTTACTCCCAGGAGGGTAAGAGGCCAGTTTAGCGCCAATCCGGCTTATGTGGTCGAATCGAGCCCTGCATAGCGTCCTTTTTCAAGACTTGGCGGCGAGGTTAAAGGCTCTCTTCAGTTTGCGAGTATTCGGAGACATATGCGCTCAAGTTTCAGCCCAGGCAGAGTATGCCGCCTGCTTCAGCACTTCAGCGCGACTGCACTCAGCACTAAACCATGGACGAGACCTGCCGTTCATCGCTATGTCAGAATACGGAATAAAGTACTCCATACCCTGCCGTAAAACCGCGGTAACGGCTTCAGCACAATTCGACGGATCGCCTGAAGAGAAGCATGCCTCCCGCCAAGGATAGGACGAAAAGAAGTGGCGCATCTCATCCCAATCTGCTGACTTGTATCGTCACACCCGTCGGGGGTTGCATGGGGTTTGCTCGGGTGGGGAATAAACGGATACAAATTTCACCAGACAGTGATCGGATGTACCTAGCGGTGCAGAAACCGATACTGAGTGCCTGTCTGGATCAGTTGTCAGCAGAAGGTCTAAGCAATTGGCGGTATGGGAGTCAACATCAAGTACCCTCGTGGCACAGTTTACAAGCTGGGTAAGTTCTAGCGACAAGCTAGTTTACGTGCCTCTCTCCCAGCATGATCCGTCATCTGGTATGGGAAAAGCCACTCTTGGTGGTGGGCATTGAAATCCCCCAGAATGACTAACTGCGCCGCGGGGTAACGTTCCCTCGCTTCATCCGCCACTTCTACGAGATAGTCAAATAAGCGAATCGTCTCCTGATCCCCGCTGTGCGATCGGTAAATGCACGCATACAGGAGTTGTTCTTGACCTGTATCCACCAGCAACCATATAATAGAGAAACTAGACCCCTCAAAGCTCCTTAGACGCCGAATGCAGATGTCTTCGCGAGCGTACACACAGACTCCGGCACGAGGTACAAACCTGTGCTCGAGAGTATACCCTGGGTAGCTGAGGTACGCCGCGTCAGCCGGACATCTGATCTGCGTCTCGGTGAGGAACAGCAGCTGTGGTTGTTTAGTATCAAGGTGGTAGTGGACTGCATCGAGATTTGAGTGCAGGCCTCGGATGTTAGTAAGGTGCACTTTGAGCGGGAGGGAGTGCAGCCGCTGTTTCACGTTTCATCTCTACTCGCAACTGTGTCGGAAAAAGTCATGAGCTCCGCGACCTTCGCTTTATCTGATATATGTGCCTATGCGCCGGTGACCCATCACTAGCCTTAACCACGTAATACCGTGGACGTAATTGGTCCAGTACTTCCCCTTTAGTGAATTTTCTCGGAAATTTCTGTACCATACCAAGTCACTCGCCCCTAGGCCTTCCCTACTTCGTCACACCGACGATTCTTTACCCGCAGTAGGTTTGGGCCTATGATGATTAGGGCGAATATAATCCAATCTAGTCTTAAGTTTGCGGCCCTGCAAAAGACGAGCAGGCGTTTCCCCCGTCGTCGTGTGCGGCGTATACGTTAATAAAAATCGACAAATAGCTATCTCGGGGTCTATATTTTCGCGGCGTGCCTTCTTTCAGATTTAATAATCTGTACTGCACTTTCGGCCGCTCCATTCGAGGCAAGGTGGTGCGGCGCGGTAAACATTTGCAGTATTTTAGAAAGTCGGTAAACTCTTTGGGTGCCCGTTGTCTGATACTACCTGCCTAGGTAGACCCCACCGTGACCATGAATGCCGCAACTTACTAATCGTAGCCAGAGCTGTAGTACGGGTCATTTTAAACACCTTCACCCACTTAGATCTGGCGTCAACCGTAATTAAATAAGTACAACCATCTATAGGGCCCAAGAAATCCAGTCTCTTTCAATCAATCAGCACTCTTTCATAGGGGCAATAAGCGCGTGGCCACGGGGTCGGGCTCCACCGCCTCGTCGATCCCGGGCCACCACACGTAACTTCTCACGAGCGCCTTAGTTTTAACTATGCCCATGTGAACGTCGCCATGCAGCTCTCGCAGCACCCACTGCCAGCAGGCGTGGGGCACGACCAGCCGGTGCCCCCACATTACGCATCCTAACTCGGTATATAATTCGTGTTGTCTGTTGAAGTAGGGCTCGAGTTGTTTACAATCCGCCTTTACCGGCCATCCGTTTTCGATATAACTATATATGCGACTTAGGTGGACGTCACGCGCCGTCTCTTTCGTAACTACCTTAATATCCATAAGCATCGCGTCTGCGGCGAAGTGTAGGTATGTTTGCTCGGGCGGCTCGTAGCTATCTCCACCGTTCACCGGCAGGCGCGACAGTGCGTCAGTAGGGTAAAATTGGGGCATCTGGATCAAGAGTTTTCATTTGTTGAAAACTCTCGCTCCAAATGCCCACAATTTCACCCAGTGTTTGTATGACACTCTAAAGTTAAAAATAGTGCAGTCGTATTACATTCATTCTTTTCTTGATTGATCATGTAACAAAGTCTCGAAACTGGATATGCGCATCGTGAACCGAACAGCATCTAGGTGCCAGGTACCAGTTCTATCTTCCTCACGACCAGGCACTATATGATCAACAACCTTGTTATTAAAACTTACAGATCTCTGTTTATATTTTTCATTTGCTTGATGGACAGCAGCTGTTTTCAACTCAACAAAATAGCATCTTGGAAACCACATCGCATGTTGTTCAAACGGATCATCATCAACGAGCCAAGTTTTCAAACCACCTCCACATGAGTAGCATTTTGTATCGTCAGTAAGACCGTCTCCACAATAAAAAAAACCAGCATCAACTAATTGTTTTATACGTAAAACTTTATTTTGACAGTTCTCATAGGTACGCAACCTACTTTCAAAAGGTTCATACATTGGAAATGCATGTTTAAATTGCCTCGTCATATTTGTAGTGTATCACTTCGTAGTTGAGAAATATTAATCCACCAATTTCTGTCACAATTTTTTATTAATTTGGTAAATGAAAAAATTTCTTAAACTGTAGTAATAATTGTGACTCTATAGGGCTCACGTGCGCAGTGAACTATTACGGACTGTTAATGATTATACATAGGTAGTAGAGGATTAAGTTACTAAATAAAACAAATTATACTATTTATTTTATTTATTGTTCTCAATGCACCATTTATACAAACATGACGCATTTTTATATGCGCATACCTTAGAGTGGTAAATACAACTTTGAATATCAGGTGACATTAAATAATTTTCGTGTAGAGTTTCTAAACTAGGGCAACCTTTATCTTCCAAATTATTTACATTATCATTCTCTAGTATTTGTTTCAACCACAACACTTTTTCACGACCTTTCACAAAAATACGCTTATCTTCTAAATAATTTTGTACAATATACTTTAAATTATAATGTGGCACAAATCCTTCGTTCCACAATATGCCGCGATTTTTTTCTATCCACACTACATGTGAACGTTCTTTTCTCGATAAATTATAGAATGGGTATGGCGGCTTAATCAGTAACACAATGACTTGATTTTTAGATCGTATTGCTATTTCTTTTGGAATAAATTTATTATCGTCACTCTTAAAGCCTTGCAAGTCAACAATAACATTCATGATAATTTCCGAACAATATTACTTAAAGGTTTATATTCGAAAAGACGATCGTTAATAATCAGACAGTAACCGGTTGTATTATCTGGTATATCTTCAGAACACTCGATTTCTAGTCGCACGTCGACAGGTCCAGTTTTCAAAGAATCGTTTTGTCGTGAACAGTCAATAACAAAAAGCGGTGCTGTTTCTTTGAAGGTACGCAGATCAAGCAAGGGGTCGATACTAGAGCCGTAAAAAGACTGACGAAAATTAGCATACATTTCATATAATATACCATATTTACCTTCATCAAACTTCAGATTAAGGGAGTCATACGGAAAGTATTGCGAATTCAAAAATAATTTTACATTCGATACTTTACAATGATCAAATACTGATGAACTTTTCAAAGTATTAAATTTTCTGTTAGTTTGCAAGCCAAATATAACAAATCTTGGTTTTTCTAGTTGAGATGCGGTTTTAACAGACCATGAATGCTTGGAAGTTTTAGGCAATAGTGGATATTCATATAAATCCCAATTTCTAAATGCTATTTGCAAAGAGCGGTCTTTTTCTAAATGCTTAAGTAACAACAATCTATCACGATCAGAAACTTTTACATGTGGTACACGCCATTGAACTTTTTGTATATCTACAAATATATCATCATTTTTATCAGTAATCACACAATTTGATACAGAACTGCTTCTGTGTAAAATAAGTTCATGTCTACAATTAATAATTATTTTGTTATAATCTTCAGCAAATCCAAGTAGTTTATTTAATGGCAGTATAATACTGAAATGTCCATCTATTTCTTTTGTTCCATTTAAATTCCAGCTCCACAAAGCAGCAGCTTTACTATCGCCACTGTTCATTGAAATATATGATTTTATCGTGGTTGTAATTCCACAATTTTTAATTCTGTCTATTTCGATTCCGTTCAACTCGTATCGAATATCTTGAAATAGGAATGTTACAGGGTTATTAATAAAATTTATATTCTTTTTTGTTACTTTTCCTGATGCGTCCTTGTTACTCACACATATGTACCCTTCAATGTAAATGGAACTAGCCGATGGTAATACATATGCATCTTGTTGATGAATTGGTATTCTGATTTCATCGTTATTTTTAAAACTATTGTTGTAAGGATTATAACTATGGATCTCATAACTTTCGATTGAATTATCGTAATGTGTCGAATCTGCGATTTGAAGCATTTTTTAGTTTTAATCCAAGAGCACTTAGAAACTTTTTATTGTTTTCTGTGATATTTTTAAATCTTAAGCGACGTCTGAAACGTCTTACTCCTTTCGAATTAGACGGCGAAATGTGTGATTTTATCTTAACCGCTGATATTTTATTAAATTTAATCATCTTCAAATAATAATGTTATATGTGCTATCATTACAATAGACAGTAGCAGACTGACTTTAAATAAATTAAGTAAGTCCATTTAACTTTTAAATAAGTGTGTAACCCAAAATGATTTTAGGAATTTTAAACACAAATGTCCGCAATTATATGAACTATTCCCTTGAAAATTATCGTAATTGTATCGAAAATCCGAGCCCATATATTCAATGAACTCTTTCGGTGGTTTCAGATTGCCATAACTATCAAAATATTCAATGTAATCATTAATTTTTCCATAGGCTACCCAGTGAGTACCAGAGTTACAAGAAGAATCCAAGTTGATAATACCACATTCCATTTTTGATGGCTTTTTTGGCAATTTATCTCTCATAAATACGCCACGAAAAAACGGAATAGTTCTTGAATGATTTATAATATCAACATTAGTTAAAGCTCTCCTGGGTAACCGAATATTTAGTTTTTTTTGTTTTGTTACATAAATTCCTAAACCACCTTTGTAAGGTTTAAGTTGTAAACCTTTACCGACACACACGGCTTGCATAGGAATATCTTTTCGTTTTAATTGATTACTTATTTGTTTTTTCGCTGATTTGTAATCGCGAATAGCGCTCGTAATTCCCGCAACTCCACCAGGTAAACTTCCAGCAGCAGACAACCCAGCAAATATTGGGATCAGAGGAAGAAATCCACCAGTTTTGGGTACAGGTATCACTCTTGGTAATTTAATCGGTAAGTCCGACGCCAATTCTTGAGCCGCAGCGTAAGCTAACTCCGTTAACATTTTTTTACATTTTGGTTTTAAGTTTTGAATATGATGCTTTGCATGCGACACGATATTTTTAAAGGTTTTTTTCAAACCAGTCCCTGAGGTCACATTATATTTATTCACTTTGCTGGTAGTTTTATTTTCTCGCTCTTTTTTATGTGCTATTAGTCGCTTATTTATCATTATGAATATTAAATGGTCTTTCTCGTATAAACAACGAAATGTGAATGATTAAAATAGTTAAAGTTTAGCTTTAAATACGTTTATTTAATAATTTGTCAACGCCTATAAAACAATAATTAGCTACAAAATGTTTGTCTTAGCTATCCAGCTGTTTTCAGTAGATGGAAGACCTAACCATTTGACATACACTTTATTTCCCTTTCTTCTTAAAACTTTTTCTACTAGGTAGACATTCGGTTGCTTAGTCATTTGAATTTCTTGAGCATAAAATGCTCCTAAAATTGGTCTACATCGAGCATCTTCCAGTAAATAAGTTGTAGGGTTAGTATGCTGCACCTTTATTATCTTAAAAATTTCGGTCGACCAATTAGGAGTAAAACCCTTTTCAAAGCATGCTTTATGTTTACTGATTCTTACAAAGTCCCCTACATCAAACTTTTTACATATTTTATTGTCCTTTGAATTGTATATGTCAATATACTTTTGTAATATAATATGTTTATTGGAATGGTTTATAGATGCAGGTTTTTGTCCAATAGTTCTGTGAAAAGTATTGTTGTATTCATACACCTTATCAGATAGTGTACCATCAACCCATTTGTGATTTCCTTTGAAGCTAAACTCTTTATATAATTTACTCTTTAATGTTCTTATTAGTCTTTCCACTATTGAAGCCTTTTTAGTTGAATAAGTAGAGTAGTGATTAATGTTATATTTTTCCATTATGTTTTTAAATTTATCATTGTAAAATTCAGTCCCTGCATCTGTTTGAAGATTCTTTGGTATCCTGCCTTTTTTCAGCACGTTTTCGAATGCAATAGATAATGCCTGTTTATTTTTTTGCTTTAGCGGAATTGTCCAGGCATATTTCGAGAAACCATCAATAATGACTAAAATATATTTATACCCACAATTTACTTTCGATATTGACTGCATATCAATCAAATCTGCTTGCCAAAGGTCATCTATATCCCTTAGTAACACAGTCCTTCTAGGAAAGTTTCGTCTAGCGACTTTATGAATTTCATTTACGACGTCGAATTTGCTCATAATGTTTACTTAATGACCCTGCAATTGCACTTTTTTTATTGTCCTCTTCAATTTTACTTATTCGTTTTTGTAAAGATGCAATTGCTTTATTCAAATGCTCAAGTTTTTGTATACTATCAGTTAAAAGGTTATTAATATACTCTTTAATTACAGAATCTCGGATTTTGAGATCTTTCATTAAATTGTCTGTCTGTTGGATTTCACTATTCATTTTTTATGTCCACCATATTGGAGGGACTTTTGATAACTGACAGATAATATGATGTTAAAAGAGTTTTATTCTTCTATAACACCAGCTTCCTTTAATTCCTCAATTATTGAAATAATTTCGTTGTCGTGATTGCTGTTGCCGGCACTTTTTGATGCTATCAAAATTTTCAATCTCTCAACTAATTCGTTGGGATCATCCCAGTAGATATAATCCGTATTGTTTTTATATTTCTTAAATCTAGGTAAGGCGCCACCAATTTTTGTATTTAGGTCTTTTTGGAGTTTAGTCACACGATTTTGTTGTGAAAAAAGTGGTTTAATTACTTGACAGTACTTTATCCCCTTATCACCTTTTATCTGTCCCGATGGATGACAATCTCGTTTATGGGCGTTTGTTAACTCTTACATATCTTTATATATCATTTTGTCTTTGTCAGTTACTATCTTAAGATTAGGTTTACTACGTATTAAAAGTTCTGTTAATCCGGGAGTTAATTCATACTTTTTATTATTAAGAGTCATCACATACGATTTTCCATAACTTGATAAACTCTTTGATAGTGCAAGCGATACTTCCGAGTTTCCCATCATAAACTTTTTATTTTCACTACGTATACCAAATGGAACATTTATTCCTTCATAAATATCCATAACATCTTCTTTTTTTAGAGAATTTAGTGTTTCGTTATTACTTTTTAAAGGAGATTTATAGTCATCACCACTATAATACTCAGCATCATCTTTAGAGTGCACTGTAATTAAATCTTTAAAATCTTCATAATCCGTAGAAGAATTTAATTGATGATCTATATCACTTTCCTGTGTTCCATTGGAAATAACACAATCTAAATAACTGCTATTTTTTTCTTTAGTCAGCCTTTCTAGAGGTTTTATGATAGGTTTAAATATTTTTTTAAACTTCAAATTCGCTTCTTCTTCCTCGGTATTGATTCTTTTGATTTTATTTTTTATAGTATTCACCGATTTAATAACTTGTTCTTTTATATTCATTTTATTATTAACGTATCTTCGTCTGTTATTATCAACTACGTAATTTTGAATGAGTTATTTGTATTATAATGATGTTATTTATATAGACAGATACTCTAAAAGTATACAAATGTGTCAAAACTTTGTCTATACCTCCCGTTATTCAAAGCACAGTCTTTATTTATTAACAAAAAGTTAAAATTATTGCTCCATATAAGTCCACAAAGTTGCTTAAAGTTTAGCCAAGTCATGTCCATATTTACATGCTCGTTGTATATATGTTTTAAATTGATATCATCTTGTTTAAAGATAATAAGAACATTAGCATTGTCTCTCAATAGTTGTTTGGGTATTTTGGAATAGGTTTGAGACAAATAAAAGCAGTCTATTCGTCTGTGTCTCCCCATAGCGAAGTAATTTCTTATGTTTACTTGATTTTCACAGGCAACATCATCAAAAATTATTATAGAATCTGGCAGTGCGTCGTTGGGATGAATAACTTCCTTATTATCATTAAAAATTAACAACTGTGCTTCTGGAACTTTATCAATAATATGTCTTAAGAAACGATATTTTGATTGGAAGGTAGTCTTTGAATACAAGTAGATATGTTTAAACTTTAGACCATTCTCATGTATCAATAAATTTATCATAAGGTTGGTTTTACCGCAATTTGATGGGCCACATATTATACAGCGAATGGTATTAGGCAATAGTAAACTATGTTTTGATGTTCTCTGTACATTGTTTTCTAGTTTTATATTATTTACTTCCAATGTTTGAGTTTGCTTTACGAACTTCATTTTGGGAGTGTATGAAAGCTGATCCTTCCTTTTCTTTATATAGGTACTTACGTCGGTACTTTTGTAAACAAACTTTGTGCATAAGCAAGAATGAAAAGTGAAACCCGCTATTCATTTTAACTCTAGTCTTTGAAGCATATACACACATCATCCTTCTTTGTGATAACTAATATCACCACATTTACCAGTAGGTAAGTTGCTTTTTATGAAATATGTATGTAACAATAATAGCTTGTATCAATTCTATTATTATTTAATAAATTGTTGCATTTTTATTACAGAAATGTCTGACGCCCTCTCTACTGGTAATGATAATTTAAAAATAAATTCCATTACAACTCCTTTTTACTATGCTCAAGATTTGTCTAGTTATTTAGATAATTATGACATGGGCAGCCTGAATGCAAATGAAGGAGAAAAATTGCCTGATAAATCTGATTTTTGTAAATCAACTCAAAAATCTGCTCGAAAATCCCAAAGGAAAACGTCAGCTTCGACATCGTATGTTATTCGTAAAACTTCGCGTAAAGGACGTCATCTGATAAAAATAGACATACTACCCATGAATAATAGTGAAAATGATAATAGTGTTTCAGTGCAGTATATTGTTGAAAATGCGTATGATGAAATTATGGATGCTACGGAGACAGTGATTAATAAAATTGTTAAAAGAATAAGTGAAAAAAACTTGTAAGAAATTATAAGATTGTAACACCAGAGTTATATTAAATATTTAATGGAATTGTGCAGTTTAATGGATGTTATTTTAATGACTAATAAATAAATGTCTTCAAGCAGTTTTATTTTATTCCAATACTTACCAGTACCTTCATTATAGTTTTGTTATGATTTCCCGCCCAGTAATTATTATAAAGAGTAAAAATAAAACAAACTCTGTTAATTAATAATAATCCTTTATTACTCCTTAACTTACTAACTGAAGTACATTTTAATTAAAGTATAATATATAATTATCAACTAATTTTTAATTCTCTCACCACAAAGACATTTATTATTTCACAAATAAAATCAATCAATATTATTATGTAATTACCAGATCAACCAGATATCAGTGTAAATAAATCATAAAATTGTCTCACAGTGGCCCCAAGGTAGAGTTTCTATTTGATTTGGAAGTATTTGCCTCTTATCATCGTTTCTACTTAACACTACTTTATTTGTTTCTTGAGAACATAATACATGACGAAGAGCTCGAATGTTATTCATTTTACATCTTTTAATTTTATTTTGCAACAAGGTTTCTTTGTAATTTGATAATTTAAGTCGATTTGTGACAGACTTCTTTATACCTTTAGCCTTTTTAATTTGAGTTTTTACACTGTTTATGTAGTACAATTTTGCCCTCAAACCAATAAATTCGGAAATCACTTCACCTCCCATTTCATCCTTGAACAATCCAGGAATTTTTGCATTTACTCGAGGAATGCAATAGGGATTATCAGAGCTGAAATTGCTAGTATCAAATTCTGATAAATGTTTAGATATATCTTGATAAAAATCGTAAGTCTTAATAAAATATAATAAACTATCAGTATCAGTATAGCAAAGTTGTGCATCATCTTTATATATTTTTTTAATAAAATCATAATGGAACTTATATAAGTGCTGTTTAGCATATTCCAACACGACAAAACCGATGTATATAGGTCTATCCAAAATAATTTTTTCAGGGCTTAACTGAACAGCCGCAAAGTTTTCAGAGAATATAGATATATTTTGAAAATTTGGTTTAGTGATCAATTTCTCAGCACCAATCTGTTTATTTGTTATATTATTGTTGTCTCTCCATTTCGTCACTAATTTAACATTAACCTGCTTTCGTTTATTCTCAATTGTTTTTCCGAAAATAGCATTGTTCATAAGCTTGAAAAAGTCTTTCTCGAATTCATTTGTACATATTTTTCGAAGTTCAGTATTTAAGTCAATATATCTTTTCAAATAATTGTCTTGTCGGAATCTCAAAACACGATGAATATTTCTTAAAATAAGACCATTTTTTATACATTCTTTGAGATGCACATAATGGATTACATAATTATATTTATCATATAAACTCGCAATAAGTTTGGGGCTCGTGCCTACTGGCGATATAAATCTTTCGGGAGCAAACGGCAAATCACTATGCAAAGCATGTAAGTGATCTGGATATATCATATCGACTTCTAAAATATAACCAAATATACTGTCATCTAAAGTACTTGTTATATCTAAATTATCTATTTCTTGCCTAGATAGAAATGTAAAATCGGATATTGGATAGCTCTTAGTCATTGCGTAACCATATAAATTATTGCAATCAAGATACACTAAATAGCTGGACGGTATACTGTCATCATAGTGCGGTAAATATTTATTATTAGACTTAGCATGGCGCAACGAGCATTGAGCTAACCCGCCTCTGATTCCCTTTTCTAGCATTTGATATATCTCTAAGTTACTAATTAATTCTAGTTTTACGTCTGTATACAGAAGCATAGCGTCCCAGCTTAAACTCGGCGATGTGACATAGTATGCTGGATCGAGTTTATAGTGAATTAAACTTATATTACGGAAGTTTTCGAAAACATCGCATAATAGTAACACGTCAGATTTTAAATATAAATCTGTGTATTCACCAAGATTTTGAATATTAAACTTTTTCCAAACTAATAAAGCATGATTGTAGTCATCCTCGCTTATATGGCTCATAGTTAGACTATTATAAAAATGTTCTTGTAAAGGTAATTTTATTTCATCATATTTTGCAAAAGAGTCCATGTAGTCATATGGATAAATACCTTTATGACGCAATAATTTAAATTTTGCCTTCTGTGGAAATTCTCGAGACAAATTAATAAAATTCGTATCAGATAAACTTTTACTTAATGTATCTAAACTTGCACTGAGGAAATGAAATGAATCTATAAATTTTATCTGAATTGGATATTGACTGTGTTCATTTTGTATCGTTTTAGTTATGGTTAAATATTTTTCTTTACTCTTAGGAATAATTTTAATAGGCCCATTGTATGTTGCTAATTCTTTTATAAACATGTGAGAATCATAACCCGATAAGTTATGGATAACAACAGGTATGAACGGGCAAACTCGTAACATTAAATTACAATACGAATGAGCAGCTCCTCTGTATTCAGACGTAACGTGATCATGATCACGCACCTTATCTCCGAATAAGTAGTTTCCGCAAATGTGACAAGTTGAAGCATTGAAATAATTACTCTTTTGGAAAACTGTCAATGGTTTCATGGGTTGTTTATTAGATAGTTGTTCATTGATATGCTTTGCATCTTCAATCAATAACTCGATAAACTTATCCACACAATCTTGACCTCTATATGTGACATATTTATTCAACGTTGTGTCATAAGAGCAACATATATAATATGCAAAACATGCTGGTTTATGAACTTTGTATGTACGCGTATTCGCGCTAGTATTTATATTGGAGTTTTCCAATACACTTTCAAAGTCAGCGTAAATAACAAACGGAATTTTTTGTTTTCTGTCATAATTTTTAAACTGGAGTACTGTTTCAGGATCTGGTAAAATAGTCAATATTTTGGAACATTGATGTGTTCTGTACTTTGATTCATTGGTGAAAAACTGTAAACATGATTCACATAATAATACTTTGCCCTTATGATGAGTGATCTGTCGTCTTACTAAACGAACGAGATCTTTTATTAAACAGTAATGTCCTTTATTATCTATTTCAAAATATAACAAATTGACATGGTTTTCTTTTTTAGTTTTCGTCAAATATAGTGGTCCTGTTACAAGGTATTTGTAATCTAAACCATATATATTTACACTTATTTCGAGATTTTTTGATTCAAATAACTTGATATCATTAAATGAAGGAGGAAAAGTCATTCCTTCAGTACATAATACGGATGAATAATGTGGATACGAACTCATTCTGCATACATTTCTTTTACTAGGATGTAATGCAGCAACGATACTCCACAAGAAACATTTATTATCGGTATTCTTAATATTTAGGCAACTTTTGGTATTCTTGATAGCTAGAGGCAGATCTAAATAAGATCCACCTTTCATTGGGCTATGCTTATTAATGTTAATCTCAAGGTGGCTTATAGACATGTAAGACCACCCTGAGTCACAATGCTCAAATTCAGAAACTTTCCTTTTAAATGTCTCTATTACATGGTAATATAAATCATTCATATCAGTATTATGATACACAATCTCATACTTCATATTGAATGATTTTAATAGTTGTTGGCTAGACTGTGGTAACACAAAATAGGCAAACAACTCAAAGTTTACTTTGATACAGTCATGTTTTATTAATAATAATATCATTAGATTTATAATTCGATCTTTATTATCCTGCAAGAAGTCCTCTGGGGAGAGGTACTTAACTCCTTGTATAGGATTTAAACGGTATGTCATAATTCTGTTTTTGAATGCTGTGGCTATGATATGTATATTCTGGAACTGGGTCTGGATTAAACTATTTGATTTATGGATATTGGTTCTCATGTGATATTGATATTGATGTCTAGGAATTTCAATTTTACATTGTGTACATTGGATTATATCATGGGTATTCACAATCATTGGATCATTGCAATCTTTAATTGTTTCATGGTTATTTATCATTGAATCATTAATATGTGAGCGCCGATGTTTATGAAGCTTTTGTGGGACTGTAAAAAAATTAACAATATGTTAATTGATCATTTGATTAATTGTTTTACATAGGCATGATAACAAGTGTTTAAAAATAATGATTAAATAGTCGAGAAACGTTGAAACTATCAGCTCAGATTATATTATTGAATAATCATCATAAGGAAATAGCCATATAACAAGAATATATTAAAAAAACACAACTTATAAATATGAATTAATAAATGTAGGAGGTTGGTCACGAAATTCTTTTCGTGTGGCAGCGACAAATTCCGAAAGTCGGCGCCATGCCTCTGTATTATCATTTGTCCTGCTCTTAATGGTCACAATTGTATGGCGCCATCTATTTAGAGGCAATATTTTCTCTATTTCATTACATTTGTATATCTTAAGCTCGATATAATGCGAGCCAAGCTTATTCTCATCACTTTGCCGGGAATAACCCCGAGCAATTTTTCGTGTAAAATACGAATAGAGGGGCTGAATTTTTTGTTTACCCGATGTCGAGGCTGTGTGATCTGCACCATCATCGTTGTCCTCACTGTCCGTCCCAAAGAGGTCTCGAGCCGTCGTCTTGGGCAGCAAAGGAATCGGAGAGATCCTAGGCATGCAGCGTCCCTGCTTTATCTTCCTGGTTGAAGCGAGCTGCTGAGAATCAAGTTTAGATGACTTAACACGTTTTTTAGGTCTTGCCTCTTGTTGGTCCTGTCGCTCACGACACTCGGATTGCTCGGCGTGCTCGCCATCGGACGGGAATAACTCGTCAGCCGTGACTTGTTTGCTGCTCCTGTAATATATATATTTTAAATTAAATAACAAAAAAAGAAAGAAGTAAAAGAACGCAGTACACTAACTACAGCTACAATAATTTTATTTATTCAATAACCATTATCATCAACACCACTTCAGCCACACGTGGTCTGAATATAAGCTTACTACTGAATATAAATAATATTCAATGAATGGATAGTGACTGTGTGGTGACCGGCTGAGTATAATAGCGCTAAGCTTTTAGTCTACGTAAAAATTGTAGTTATAAAATCTAGTATTTTTTCCATGCAATATATAAGAAAAACAGTAAGTATATCTGCCTCGGTGAAGGTCAAGTTCTTACTTTCCGAGCTTTTTCGTAATGTTTAGAATTTCCTATCCTATCTACTATCCTATCCTACCTACCAGTGGCATAAATAAAAAGTACTCATATTTAATTGAAACAGCACAAATACGTTATATAAAAAACATTGTTCCCTATTTAATTCAGTCAAAATATTTTTAAGTATTCATATGGCTTTATTTCATTTTCAAGTTAACCAAAACCCATGCATTACACACAATAAGAATTTAAAGTTACGATTCATAATCAGTGAATATTGTAAAACGACATTATCGCTAACATTGTCAATGTCGTGATACAGGGCATAAGATAATATCAGCTGACACAACCCATAAAATGTCAACGAGATGTTCCGAGTTGAGCGGAACTATTGCTTTGTCATTACATTGAATTTAAATTTGTTAGAAAAACAAAAAGTTAAGTTTTAATTTTAAATAATTTGGGACCATGATGATTTAATTACTGGCGACCTATAGAGCCTTCGTTTTGTAATATTTACACACACCCGGATCACACACACACACACACAAACACACAGTATAAATGATTTTGAAATAATCCACTGTTTGGGTTAATGTTTTATATAGTGACAACACTTTTGATCTTTGCAGGACACCAATTAATTCAGTAAAACCAGAAAATGGGCAGCGCTATGTTCTGTTGAGTATTTTAACACTGCAATGGCACCCGCTTGTCTAGCGACGATTCTATGGTGCCGCTTCTCCACTAACGTGTAGGAGGTTTAAGTCTCGCAGTGAACTTTTAGGGGCTGTGGATGCGAATAGATAGATATATTTGAATAGACAAATAGTTCATCTATTCAATATCTCTATTCACATAGGTGAAGCATAGAAACGCTTTAAATATTCAGAAATAAATTAATAAAATTTGTTACTTACATGATTACCACGTTCGCCGCTTATGTCACTATTCACTAATTCACTATTCACTAAATCACTTTTCTTTTACTGGAAGCTGCTTGTCACTTGTGATTGCCGGAGGTGGAGAATGATGACAGGATACTGCACTACCGCGCTTAAATACCGCAAATGCACCCATATAAGGAATGGGAATGCGCCTGAATTTGCTGACAAATGTTTATAATCGAAATTGCAATTTAGCAAATTAGATCTTTGCACATGCATGACCCTACCATGTGTATACGAAGTCGATTGATACTTGTTAGTAAGGTTTTCAATATATAATATGGAATAGAACTGAGAAAGTGTAAATATGAATATCGTGAACTTATGGTAGGGGCAGAATGCCACCCACGTGAAATCTGCATTACATATTTCGTTAGTTAGAAAAATAATGTAAAACGTTTACCTATACTATTGACTCCTCCCCCGGCGCCACATGTAAAGTATACTTAAACACATACCAAACTGCACAATCCGTTTAGTAGTTTTAGGATAATTGCGTTCAGACAGTCGGACAACTGATTTTATTTCATACTATGTTGTGATATGCCCCGGCTTTGCGCTGGTATAGACATACAATAAATTAATATTATATAAGCGATTCCGTAAAATACACTTACCATAAACATGGGTTTATATACCTATGGAGGTATAAACAAAATATCGGGTTCGTTCAATCCTCACCTGCCTTTGTTTTATACTATGTACTGGTGCCCCGACTTTGCACGCTTCCAGACATGCAAACTAACGTTTACGTGTATTGACATTGAGACAGACAAACTTTATTTTATACTATGTATATAATAATGCTTCATGTGCGTTTTCCTTTTACTATATACCGAGTACCAAATCGGCTATACTAAATTATTTTTAACGTGGAAGGTTTTAATCGTATATAAGGAAGTCATAATTTTGTGAAACTAACAGAATATTTTGTTCAGTAGTGATAGTTGGGTCTCTACAATGTCGGTAAGTACATTACTTTTAATTACATTTTAATTGAATGTATTTTTTTTTTTGCTTTCGCCATTATTCGAATAGACTCGAAAAGATTTTATTTTACTAAAATATGTTTCATTTTGTTTGCAGGATACTGAAGATATGTTCAATTTCGTGCGCCCAAACGCGAACGCTAACTCTAAGCTGAGCGATGGTCGAAGGACTATCGGTTTGTCTTTGCGGAAAAGACCAAGAGATGAACAAGCATTATATTCATATATTAAGAAACCTAGAAGTTCGGCATTTAAAGTAATACGTATTGAAATTTATGATGCTGAAGTTTTTAAGAAAGTACATGAAAGCTCAATATGTAACTGTGAAGCGGATATTTGTGTACAGCATGTCTGTGAAAGTATTTTATGTGATGACATATATAATGCTGTTAAAGAAATCCTACATAAAATCCAATCCAATTTGGAAACAAAGTAATAACATAAAAAAATGGAGCCTGCTAAATGAAAGAGCTACCTACATCGATAATTGTATCTCTACTGAAATAATCAATGTTACGTTATCCGTAAAAGTATTACATGAAATAAATATATTGAACAGTCACTACACATGGTTTTCTTTATTCTACCTTTCCACTTGTGTCATTTTCCTTATATTCGATTCGCAACCTATCTTCTCGTGGTAAAGGTGGCGATCAAGGTAGCTACCCCATGTTGCTCGGGAATAGTATAGATTCCTTTTAACGAAATATTTTTTTAAAATCGTTTCAGAGTTCCACCTTACAATTAAACTTACAAATGTTAATTCTTACCATATTGCTATGTGTATAGATAGATAAAACATTTAAGTATTCCAATTATATCACTTATGCGAAATGATAGAAGTAGGTATGAAGTATAGTCTAAACAACAGCACAACTGCTCTTGGCCTTGCTGTTGTTCCAGGAATCCAATGCAAGTAATGCATTGAGTGCGCGACCACACGCAGCGCAGGTACCTAATAAATAAGATGCGCTAATGTCTTTACGAGTAGTCGGTTTGTTTACATTTTGCATGCACTTTGTGTCGTCAATTCAGAATCTTTTAGAATAATGACTTCAGATTATTTTTTGCAAAAAAAGAATGAATTTAATACGACTGCACTATTCACACACATTCATTCACATCAGTGTCATAAACTGATTTATGACACACAGGGTGAAATTGTGGGCATTTGGAGCGAGAGTTTTCAACAAATGAAAACTCTTGATCCAGATGCCCCAATTTTACCCTACTTGCGTCTGCACCGTTATCGTCGGTGCGGACGTACTCGATTTCAAAATCGTATGCAGAAACAATTATTGCACAACATTGCATGCGGCTCGCCGGCCATCTGTGGAATGCCCTTCTGGGGCCCATAAATAGTCACAAGCGGTTTATGGTCGGTTTTTAACGTAAAGCGCCTACCATAAAGATACTGGTGCCATTTTCTAATGCAATGCACAATAGCTAGAGCTTCGTGAGATTTGTGAGTAATTTTGTTCTGCCTTAGTTAATTTACGCGATAAGTAGACAACCGGCCGCTCGTCCCCGCGCGCGCCCCGCTGCGATAGAACCCCACCGATCCCGCACGAGCTTGCATCACACGTTAAAATTAACTGTTTATGGGGGTCCTAGTGAGCTAGGACCTTGGAAGTCAACATCAGCCGCTTCACATCCTCGAAAGCCTTTGCTTTCGGCCTACCCCAGCAGCATGGAACGCCTTTGCATAGTAATTCATGCAACGGGTGCAGTACGTCACTTAGTCGGGGAATGAATTTCCCATAAAAATTTACCATACCTAAGAATGATTTCAACTCTAATACATTTGTAGGTGCCGGCAGGTCATAAATCGCAGTCAACTTTTCGGGATCTGGCCTGGTTCCGTGCTTATCTACGATAAACCCCAAATATTTTACCTCCTTGGCTAAAAAAGCGCATTTTTTCTTTTTAACTTTCAGACCTAAACTCTCTAATTTTTTAAGAAGGGCTGCTAATGATTTTAAATGTGAATTCCTATCTGGACCGGTTACGATAATATCGTCGCAAAATGACTGCATTAGGAATATCTTTAACAACGTCGCTCATTATCCTTTGATAAATTCCGCTACTCGATAACAATCCATACACCAGACGATTATATCTAAATAAGCCCCGGTGGGTATTTATTATGGTATATCCTTTGGAATCCTCAGAGAGAGGGATCTGGTTGTAGGCTTGCGATAGGTCAATTTTCGTAAACTCTTCCCCACCTGCTAAATTGTATAATAACTCGTCTACCCTCGGCAGTGGATTGATGGACCAGGTTCGGTCGTGAGTTGATGTCATATTGTGCTGAACACCAACTAATATGCGCTGATGTGGACATACTGGGCGCGGACTCTGGGACATTCATCTTCATTAGTGACTCATGTGGATCGTTTCGTTGGCTGGACCATTGTGTTACGACACAAGCGACACGTGACACTATTGTTTCCATAAGCGTGGATTCTGATGTTTGCTGGTCGGACCATCTACCTGTTTATGTTAAGTGTAACATAGGACACCTACCAATAAAGCAGTCTGTTGTATCAGATAATCATAAGAGCGACGCCAAAGTTCGGTGGGGAATTAGAGATCTAGAGCAGATAAATATATATGGCAAAAATTGTAACAACAGGCTGAAAAGTTTGGTTAACACTGAGTGTTGTGATTTAAGCTGTGATAGTTGTAGTAATATGTCCTCTGAATTCATTGTATAATAATATTATTGAAATATTGACGAAAGCCGCAATAAATAGCTCTACTTCGGGGTGTTGCGTGCAGAAATCAAGAAAATATGTTACCGGGTGGAATCTGCACGTGCAGGAAAGTCACCAAGTGGCGAGAACATATTTTAATTGGTGGGTTCAAAGCTGGAAGCCTAGGAAGGGCGCCGTCAATAACTGCATGTTGGATAGCTGTAGGATATTTAAAAGTAGGCTACGGTGGTGTCAGAATAATGAGGACAAGATCAAAATGAATGTCTTGGCAAGCAATTGTTCGAATAAAAACTTCTGTAAATTCTGGAACAATGTAAAAAAAGTTAAAGAGCAAGGCAGGTATTCCTAACTGCATAGAAAAGTGTAACGATCCTAGAGATATAGCCGAGTTATTTTCACATCATTTTAAAGCATCACCACCAGTTTTGAACAGTGGATCAGTAACTGACAAGGCACCACCGTCGCCGCTCGAGTGCAATGACGTGCTGACATTCACTGCTCGTGATGTTCGTGAGGTTGTTAGGGACATGTCGCGAGGTAAGTCGCCTGGACACGATGGGCTTAGTATCGAGCATATCTCTTACGCTGGTGATGAGATCCATCGTGTCCTTGCGCACTTATTTAACCTATGCATGCGTTACGGCTGCTTGCCGGACAACATGATGAAGACTGTGTTAGTTCCTGTGCCTAAGAATAGGACTGGTCACGTCTTAGTAATTATAGATCGATTTCGCTAGGCACCATTGTGGGGAAAATCTTTGAGCGACTCTTACAGCCTGCACTGGCGAAGGGATTGCATATTGATGACACGCAGTTTGGTTTTCGTTCCGGTCTCTCAACAGACTCGGCTATATTTAGTTTAAAACACACTGTTAACTATTACACTGACAGAAATACTTCCGTATATGCCTGCTTCCTAGACCTTAGCCGTACATTTGACTTGGTCAACTATAAAATACTCTGGGGTAAACTAAAAAACGCCAACGTCAATAGTAACATAGTGAGTCTGTTGAGATATTGGTACGAGAACCAAGCGAATTACGTAAGATGGGGCGACACACAGTCTAGCGAATATAGGCTAAACTGTGGTGTACCAAGGTGGGTTAGGTTGACTCCTCCGAATCTCTTCAACCTGTATATCAACCTGTATATAGACCTGATCGTGGAGCTGAGGAGCACTGGTGTCGGTTGTCACATCGGCGATGTTTGTTTTAGTTATAAGGACGACATGGTGCTCCTCAGCCCCTCGATTAAAGGGTTAAGAAAGCTGATCAGTGTATGCGTAGCATACGCTGATCGACATGGCTTGTCATACAATGTTAAAAAATCAGGTCTGGGGCAGGTCCGGAGAACGTTCCCTCAGTTTATTTAAATGGTTCGTCAGTGCAGGTTGTGAGCAAATTTAAATACCTGGGTCACATGCTAAATGAATATCTTCGGGATGAGGATGATATGGAGCGTGAGCGCAGGGCTCTTGCTACACGGTGTAACATGCTCGCGCGCAGATTTTCACGCTGCACGTAACAGGTGAAAATAACTTTGTTCAAAGCCTATTGTCAAAGCTTTTACACAAGTCACTTATGGACTAATTATACCAAACAAAGTTACAACAAATTAAGGGTGCAATACAATAACGCCTTCCGTATTTTATTGAAGCATCCGCCCCTCTGCAGCGCTTCGAGCATGTTTGCTGAGGCAAGAGTCCCTGACTTCTACGCGATATTGAGGTCCCGTATTATAGCCTTCTGGAACCGACTACGATCCAGCGGTAACAGTATTTTATCTATACTCGTAATGTTCCAATTACATATTCGAAAACAGTCGTTTAAGTATACACTTTTTCCACGCCTGTCTATAAAATTTTAAAAAATTACTTTATCTACACTCATAGCGTAATGTTCCAATTACATATTCGAAAGCAGTCGTTTAAGGATACACTTTTTTTACGCCAGCCTATAAAATTTAAAAAAATTACTTTTCGATACAGCATTTCCCATACTATTTTCATTACAGCTGTATCGTAAAATAACTTTTTAATCATTATGCAACACTTTTATTTTTTAATTTTTTGTTGGGCGCCAGGACACGGCGAAATGTAGGCTGAATACGTGTCTTTAACAAAATCAAATTCAAAATTAAAATTTTCCTGTTTATATTCTGTGTAATTATTTTCCCGCTAAACAGAATATTTTTTGTAATTGTTGTAATTTGTGTTTGTGAATGTTTTTTTCTTATTTTAAGCAAATAAATAGATAAATGCGAAAGTAGTAAAATGAATTTCCCGCCGCTTGATATCCTCGACGCGTAGATACAACAGAACTGACTCGCAGCTTACTACCAGCAAAGTTGAGAAAATTATAGGTACGATGTTTTAACATAAAAATACGAGTGTAGATAAAGTAGTGTATGCAACTGCATATAATTAGGTATTAAAACATGAGTGTCTGTTTATCATACGAGGCGTAGCCTTATATATGACAGTTTACCCTTAGTTTATATACCCTTTTATATGACAGTTGCATAAACTACTATTATGATACAGCATTTCCCATACTATTTTCATTACAGCTGTAACGTAAAATAACTTTTTAATCATTATGCAACACTTATATTTTTTAAGTTCTTGTCGGGCGCCCGGACACGGCTGAATACCTAAAATGGATACAGCCAAATGTAGGCTGAATACCTAACATGTCATTAACAAATTCTAAATTTGAATTTTCCTGTTTATATTTCTGTGTAATTATTTTCCCGCTGAACAGAATATTTTTCTAATAGTTGTAATTTGTGTTTGTGAATGTTTTTCCTTATTTGAAGCAAATAAATAGATAAATGTGAAAGTAGTAAAGTGAATTTCCCGCCGCTTTATGTGAATGTCCTCGACGCGTAGATACAACAGAACTGACTCGCAGCTAATTTCCAGCAAAGTTGAGAAAATTATTGGTAAGATATTTTAACATAAAAATATGAGTGTAGATAAATTAGTGTATGTAACTGCATATAATTATTTAATTGTTATTATTGTACTATTCCTATTGACAGTCGTACTATTGTACCTATATAATTTTATATTATAATTATTCTGACCACCAGGTGGCCCTGGTGTGCTGCGATCTGTCGCGCGCTTTCGATACCGCGGACCACGCGCTACTCGAAAACAAACTTAAGCACTACGGCATCCGGGGCCCGGCACTCCAGTTATTGGTGTCATTTATGAGCAACCGAACACAAGTAGTGGTCGGCGAGGGAGGCCGACTTAAGTCTTGCGAAGCGACGTGCGAGATAGGGGTACCACAGGGCTCATGCCTCTCGAATAACCTGTTCACGTAGCTGCTGAATGACCTACCTCATTACCTCCCCGGCGTTGAGGTGTTTATATACGCCGATGACGTTGTGGTCGTGGTGACGGGCGACTCGCGCGAGGAACTCGAGGCGAATCTAAATTTAGTGGCTCAACAGCTGTCACAATGGTTTTACGCGAACGGATTAGCCTTAAATCTAGACATGACCCTATTCATGCCCTTTAATCTCGCTGGACGGTCACCGCCTGAAATGAAGGTGCAGGTCGCAGGTGTGAGTATTAGCGACTAGCTCCACTAATGCAGTGCAGTGCACTGCGCGGCGCACCACGCAGTGCCACGTCACGGTGACAACAAAGAAAACGGTGGTGTTATTCTGGTTTTTCACGTTAGGCAATGATCGCACGAGAGATTTACGAATGATTGTGAGTTAGGCAACGTTTGCACGAGAGCTTTTTCGACGCTTTTACGCGCGTTATTTTAAACGACTCGCATGATTATTGACCTTATGTCGACCTTATGTATGGAGGTCAGTTGGCAGTCGTTCCACTGTAATTGCCTGATCTGCTAAATCTTAGATCATAGTCAAAGCGGGCCCCGGGACCTCGCGTGCGAGAGCACAAATAGGATTTGACGCCAAGATCATCATTATCATCGTCTTGGTGTTAAATTTCGGTTGCCAGGAGTCCGCCTTCCTACTCCTCTTGGTCCACTTCGCTCGGTGTTCGGTATCCTTGGTGGTGAGTTTGTTGGCACGCATGTCGTTCTTATCGACGTCTAGCCATCGCTTCGTGGGTTGAACTCTCCTTCCCGTGCCTAGCAGGCTGGCATGGTCAGACATTATTGTCCCCACGTAATTTGCCGTTTAATTTCCTTACTATCATTATCCGCATCTTGTCTCTCACGTTCTGTTTAGATTCTGATCGATTATAATCGTATGGTGCAGGATGTTTTTCAACAAGCTCATAAAACAATATATTGAAGTCACCATCATCATAATGACGCCACGATGATATTTAATTTATATTATTGTAAATGCTACATTGACATTACAATTTGTGTACCGTTTTTGTAACCTTGTTCTGGCTCGGGTTAATATTTGATTATAACATAATGGTGACATCCTGAAAACCTGCTGAAAACGGTCCGGATACATTTCCAGGTTTACCATCAACTGGTTTTTCACCGGTATTCCATATAGGGTGCACCCAATATTTACGTCGGGGTCGTCTACATTTTTGCATATTAACCATCTGCAGTACGGCCAACATGTCTTCATCCTCGGAAGAAGATATAATTTTACTTTAAAATCTTTGAAAACGAATTTTTTCTTTGGATGTTTACTTCTGACAGGTGTCCATAGATTCACCATCTGTAGACCGTGGTAAGTCATTCCATATTTTAACTAAAAAGTATAACATCAGTAATATCTAAAGAAATTGAACCATGCAACTTCCGCGAATACTATACTATAAATGATTCTTTTTACCCGACTACAATGGAGCTAAGGGAGGGTAATGAAGTTAACAATCTATGTATGTAAAGTTGATAAACGTGGAAGAATCGACAGAGATTTGTCAGGACCATAGCAAGTGGAACAATGTCGTCTCTGTCGTATGTCGTCAATGTCGTACTCTTGCGGGGGAAAGGGGTTTGTGTGTATGTATGTTTATATGAATGTTTGTATGGATGTTTATTCTAGCTGAAAAACTTCTTGGCCGATTTTCGTTAAAAGCGTATTGATTGTCCGATGGTTACAGGCTCTATGATAATACATTCAATTAAATTATCTTGAGGATATAAGAACATAAAAACTTCAAAATTTTTAAATTCAGAAGATTGATTCGGTATGTTAGGAATTTTTATTCACATTGATTGATTCTGTTGTAGGATAAACCGCACTGCTTAAATTTGTCCTCAACTGGTTGAAGACATGATTTTGGGACAATATTACGACAAAATGTTTTAAAACGTAGTAATTTTGAATTTTGAATTTCTGTCCTTTACGAATGTTTACTTAAACTGAGTGTATACCACGGTGGCTCATTCAAAACTATAACTACAAAGTATAACATCAGTAGTAAGTATAAAGAGAGTGAATATAACTTAAATTACTCGGAAACCATTGCTCTTAGAAAACTGGATCCTAAAAAAAAATGATAGTGCCCGTCGATATCTATAAGTATTTGCTGTTCTGGAACAAGCTTTTTAAGGCAAATAGTTTCAGAGTTATTACAGTTTCAAGATTGACAGCTGTCATACGGAATGTAGATCTCGACTATCATTTCTCTTCAGGAACTAGTGTTCAAGGAGCGATAGTTTCAGAGTTATTATAGTATTAAGTTTGACAGCTGTCAACCGAAATGTAGATGTCGACGAGCACTATCATTTCTCTTCAGAAACTAGTGTTCTAGAAGTGATAGTTTAAGAGTTATTACAGTATTAAGTTTGACAGCTGTCAACCGAAATGTAGATGTCGACGAGCACTATCATTTCTCTTTAGGAACTAGTATTCTAGCACCAATAGTTTCAGAGTTATTACAGTTTTAAGTGTGACAGGTGCCATCCAAAATGTAGATTTCTACGAGTACCAGCATTTCTTTTTAGAAACTAGTGTTCTAGAACCAAACATGCCTTATTTATAATTCGGGATGAACTGAGAAGAGAATGACGACAGGATCACGAAAGCGAAACAACTTCGATAATGTTAAAGAATCATAAAAAGGGGAGGGGCTTACGCATCAGCTGTCAAACTTTCTTTGACAAGGTCGGTTTCCTATTTCATTCACACGCGTTGTATCTGTACTAAAAAAAGTAGACAGATATATGTGTGTCAACTGTGTCACATAAAGAGGAAAGATTCGAACTGTTGGTAAAAGAAACAGTCAGATGTGACGTTTCATGTTGACATCTACTGACATCGCACCGCACGCTGCACGATGGGGTCAAATTGAAAAACGTAGACAAAATTCATACAGAACTGACACTTCGGGCTTCAATTGCGGGTGTTGCCCCATCATGATATGCGCACTGCATCAGTGTGTGTTCAAGCTTATCTTGAACGCACACTCATGCAGTGCGCTGCGCAGTGCACTGCACGGTGTGGCAAATCTTGTTACACGCCGAGCAATTAGTATGCAAGTACATTGACAGATGGCGGAATGTCCCACTGTGCAGCGCGCCGCGCGGCGCACTGCATGATGGGGCAACACCCGCAATTGAAGCCCGAAATGTCAGTTCTGTATGAATTTTGTCTACGTTTTTCAATTTGGCCCCATCGTGCAGCGTGCGGTGCGATGTCAGTAGATGTCAACATGAAACGTCACATCTGACTGTTTCTTTTTACCAACAGTTCGAATCTTTCCTGTTTATGTGACACAGTTGACACACATATATCTGTCTACTTTTTTTAGTACAGATACAACGCGTGTGAATGAAATATGAAACCGACCTTGTCAAAGAAAGTTTGACAGGTGATGCGTAAGCCCCTCCCCTTTTTCTGATTCTTTAACATTATCGGAGTTGTTTCGCTTTCGTGATCCTGTCGTCATTCTCTTCTCAGTTCATCCCGAATTATAAATAAGGCATGTTTGGTTCTAGAACACTAGTTTCTAAAAAGAAATGCTGGTACTCGTAGAAATCTACATTTTGGATGGCACCTGTCACACTTAAAACTGTAATAACTCTGAAACTATTGGTGCTAGAATACTAGTTGCTAAAGAGAAATGATAGTGCTCGTCGACATCTACATTTCGGTTGACAGCTGTCAAACTTAATACTGTAATAACTCTTAAACTATCACTTCTAGAACACTAGTTTCTGAAGAGAAATGATAGTGCTCGTCGACATCTACATTTCGGTTGACAGCTGTCAAACTTAATACTGTAATAATTCTGAAACTATCGCTCCTTGAACACTAGTTCCTGAAGAGAAATGATAGTCGAGATCTACATTCCGTATGACAGCTGTCAATCTTAAAACTGTAATAACTCTGAAACTATTTGCCTTAAAACGCTTGTTCCAGAACAGCAAATACTTATAGATATCGACGGGCACTATCATTTTTTTTTAGGATCCAGTTTTCTAAGAGCAATGGTTTCCGAGTAATTTAAGTTATATTCACTCTCTTTATACTTACTACTGATGTTATACTTTGTAGTTATAGTTTTGAATGAGCCACCGTGGTATACACTCAGTTTAAGTAAACATTCGTAAAGGACAGAAATTCAAAATTCAAAATTACTACGTTTTAAATCATTTTGTCGTAATATTGTCCCAAAATCATGTCTTCAACCAGTTGAGGACAAATTTAAGCAGTGCGGTTTATCCTACAACAGAATCAATCAATGTGAATAAAAATTCCTAACATGACCGAATCAATCTTCTGAATTTAAAAATTTTGAAGTTTTTATGTTCTTATATCCTCAAGATAATTTAATTGAATGTATTATCATAGAGCCTGTAACCATCGGACAATCAATACGCTTTTAACGAAAATCGGCCAAGTAGTTTTTGAGCTAGAATAAACATCCATACAAACATTCATATAAACATACATACACACAAACCCCTTTCCCCCGCAAGAGTACGACATTGACGACATACGACAGAGACGACATTGTTCCACTTGCTATGGTCCTGACAAATCTCTGTCGATTCTTCCACGTTTATCAACTTTACATACATAGATTGTTAACTTACAAAATCAAGAGCTTAAAAAACAAATTACCGAACTCGAAAACCACGTGAAGGAAGATAGCGAATATATTATTTTCTTAGAAAGTAGACTCGAAGAATCCCAGACTGGAGCTCGAAAAACTAACTTTGAATTGAAAAATGTTCCCAAGAGGGAAAAGGAAAGTAAGCAAGATCTGATCGAGATGGTGAGTCACCTCTCGGACACTATTGGCTGCAAAATAACTAAAAATGATATTAAGGATATATATAGGGTCCGCAGTAAAAAACCTGAGCAGAAAAACACTCCAATTGTTGTGGAAACCAACTCGACCATATTAAAAAACGATTTTCTAAAAATGGCAAAAGCGTATAACATAAAAAACAAACCCAAGCTCTGTACGAAACACCTCGGATGGAAATCGTTGGAGGAAACGCCAATCTTTCTTTCAGAAAACTTAACACCTAAAGCATCCCGCCTGCATTTCTTAGCACGTGACCTCTCAAAATCCAAAGACTACAAGTTCTGCTGGACTTCATACGGAAGAGTCTACGTTCGGAAGAATGAGAAAACGCCTATCATAATGATAAAGAGTGAGGACCAAGTTCACCAACTACTGCTTGCTGATTGACTAGGCCTAAGGGATATAAACTGTTCTATCGATTTGCCCCACTTTGTTTTGTTATGCTCACTAGAAATGCCTAAAAATCGAACGACTCGTGAACTTCATAATAAGATTTGTCACTTATTAATATGCATTTTCCTAAAATACTCTAACTTAATACACATATACATATACACATCACACATACTTATATACACATCTTACTCTCTACAGCGCATCACTGGCTCTGGTATAGATACTCTATCGGATTGTTCACAAAATTTTCTCCCGTCATACAATTGTAGTAAAAAGACTCTTGCGCTTAATCAATACCGTAACATATTAGACGAAACCCTATATCTGTTTCTATGGATAGGCACACCGCGGAATAACAATAAATATCTGTCATGTTCTTGTTTTTATTGTGTTGTTGAATGATGGACACTATTAGTACTATAAATGAAATTGATAGATTGGAGATGGCGCGATCATTTGAATGTGACGTGGAGAACCTCAAAAACTTTATAAACGTTAAAAAAAATGATTTTACTTTAGTTTCCCAGAATATACGTAGTATATACTGCAATTTTGACGATCTGTTGGTATTATTATCTGGATTTAAATTTGACGTAGACGTAATTGTTCTAACTGAATGCAGAATAAACATAAATAAATCTATACCAGTATTGCCAAATTATAATTCATACTCAACCTCATGTCAACTTAACCAGAATGATGGAGTCGTTGTGTATGTTAAAAACACAATACAACACAAGATCAAGGAAATACAACTGACACAAGCATCTTGTCTTCAGCTTGACGTGCTACACAACACCATTTTGTGCATGTACAGGTCTCCCTCTAACACTAATGCGGAAGGCTTTGTGGACTCTCTAAGTGCACATCTAAATACCATTAACACTACTACTAAGAGCATCTTTATCACAGGGGACATTAATATCAACATCACACTCAAACCCACAGAACCATCTCATGAACATAAAAACAGACTTGACTATCAGAACATGCTTTCAACCTATGGCATATTGGCTGGACACACTATACCAACAAGAGAAAAGAACTGCTTAGACCACATAATGTTAAAGATAAATCAGACTAAATTCCAGGCGACAATAGCTGTGCTACACACCTCTATCACAGATCACTTCACAATATTTCTATGCTTAAAAAGTTTAAAAAAATATTCAAATCCTTGTAAAACTAAAACTAATATAAATTTTGAATTGGCTATCGAGCAATTAAAGTCTAAAAATCTGGCTAAATTACTTTTAAGTGATGATCCAAATTACGTTTTGAATGATTTGATATGTTTATTGGGTCAGGTTTTAAAAGAAAACACGGAAGTCGTATACATATCAAAGAAAGCTCGCAATATAAAACCGTGGATATCAAAAGGTATCATACGATGCATAAGAAACAGAAACAAACTTCAGAAACAGGCTCGTAATGATCCCTTCAATGATATATTACAAATTACATACAAAAGATACAGAAACTACTGCAACAACCTAATAAAAAAGCTCAAGAGAGACTACGAAAGAGATTTGTTATCAAAATCGGCTAAAAATAATAAACTATTGTGGAAAAATATTAAAGACATTACATATACAAACAAAGTGAATAGCATAAACTCAGAACTAATTAATGTAAAATCATCTCCTACCGCCTCAGCAAATTTCGTCAACAATTATTTCGCGGGTGTTGGTGGAGACCTTGCTCAAAAAATACAACTAGACGTAAGTGAACAAAACTCATATCTGCAAAACCTGCCGTCTCAACTAAACAGCTTTGTACTTCTCCACACGGATCATAATGAAGTCAACGGTATACTAAGTAACTTAAAAACAAATAGTGCCCCAGGATGGGATAACATTTCCACTAAATTTCTTAAAATGGCTAAAGATGAGATTGTACCGGTTATAACGTATCTTGCCAATCTCTGCTTTGACAGAGGCATATTCCCAGATCCCCTTAAGCAATCCATTGTTACACCGGTGCACAAGGGTGGGGACAGGCACGATGTCAGTAACTACAGGCCTATCTCTGTGCTTCCTGCTATCTCAAAAATTCTGGAAAAGCTGCTTAACAAGAGACTTAACAATTATTTAAACACCTTCAACCTTTTGTCCCCATCCCAATTTGGATTCAGACCAGATAAATCAACAGAGGATGCTGTAATGGCTCTGAGTTCGACCATAGTTGAAGCACTAGATAACAAAGCCAAATGTATGTCAGTTTTTCTGGACCTTAAAAAGGCGTTTGATACCGTGTCTGTTCCCATTCTCCTGCATAAGCTTCGTAAGTTAGGAATAAGAGATACCGCATTCTCCCTATTCAAAGACTACTTAACCGGTAGAACACAAAAAATTAAACTGGGAAACTGCATCGGTGCAGAGGTGGGGGTAACACACGGCGTACCTCAAGGTAGTGTTCTCAGCCCAACGCTATTCTTAATATATATAAATGACCTATGTCTGATGAACATTCCTAATGCCAAAATATTTTCGTATGCTGATGATACTGCCATTGTCTTCACCGGTGACAGTTGGGATGCAGTTAGAACAAGTGCTGAAAGGGGTTTGGCTCAAATAAATAAGTGGCTGAGAAACAATGTTCTCACATTAAACACTTCCAAAACCAAATACATCTGTTTTAGTATTTGTAACAACAATCAACCTACAAATAATTTCACCATCAAAATTCACAGCTGCGGAAACCCACCAAACACAACAAACTGTTGCTGCCCATGTATTAAAAAAATCTCTCATGCAAAATATTTGGGTATTATCGTGGACCAGAGATTGTCATGGTATCTGCACGGTGAGCATGTGATCTCCAGATTGCGAAAACTTACCTGGATTTTTAAATGTTTAAGACATGTGGTCCCAAGGGCGGTCGCTGGGCCCCATGACTCGTCTAGGGATATCCTCATAGACATATACGTGTCACTGGCTCAGTCTGTGTTGGCTTACTGCCTGCCGGTGTGGGGGGGGTGCAGCTAAAACTCGTTTCCTTGAGGTGGAGCGTGCCCAACGTAGCCTCCTCAAAGTTATTTATTTTAAAGAGAGGTGTTTTCCGACCGATACTCTGTATCAAATGTGTAGGTTGCCGACTGTGAGGACATTGTACATCATTAACACCGTGCTAAGGAAACATAAGACATTACCTTACGACTCAAACATTACGAACAGAAGAAGGAAAGATATAGTAGCGTTCCTTCCAAAAACTAACACCACATTCGCCGATAGACAGTATCACAAACGCTCAGCTCATTTGTATAACCTTTTAAATAAGAGGTTGACCATTTACCCTAAACTGTACTATGAGTGCAAGAAAACAATAAAGACTTGGTTAGAAGGCAAAAACTATAGAGAAATTGAGAACCTGTTGGAATGTATGACTTGATCACAATATCTACCACCAGTGCCAAAATCTTGTACAGATGCAGTAACACGCTCACATACACACACACACACACACACACACACACACACACACACACATGCACACAACACACCCACACTCACACATATGCACACATTTTTTTACACCTTTATTAACAAAATTTATATTAATTATTAATTAATTTTTAAGTTATGTATTTTATATTTCATCAATTGAATTTGTTTTCATATTATCTAATTGTAACTAGACCAACTGCACTGCAACTGTGTACTACGTACCAATTCCATTGTATATAAGTAGATAAGGTGCCTCCTGACACAGGCTAAGCTTAAAAGGAGTCTCCAGCAACCATAGATTTAAGGTACTTTTTGTTAATGAAATAAAGAATTTATTTATTTATTTATTTATTTATTTACTTCATTACCCTCCCTTAGCTCCATCGTAGTCGGGTAAAAAGAATCATTTATAGTATAGTATTCGCGGAAGTTGCATGGTTCAATTTCTTTAGATATTACTGATGTTATACTTTTTAGTTAAAATATGGAATGACTTACCACGGTCTACAGATGGTGAATCTATGGACACCTGTCAGAAGTAAACATCCAAAGAAAAAATTCGTTTTCAAAGATTTTAAAGTAAAATTATGTCTTCTTTCGGGGATGAAGACATGTTGGCCGTACTGCAGATGGTTAATATGCAAAAATGTAGACGACCTCGACGTAACTATTGGGTGCACCCTATATGGAATACCGGTGTAAAAATAGACTTACCAGTTGATGGTAAACCTGGGAATGTATCCGGACCGTTTTCAGCAGGTTTTCAGGATGTCACCATTATGTTATAATCAAATATTAACCCGAGCCAGATCAAGGTTACAAAAACGGCACACAAATTGTAATGTCAATGTAGCAGTGACAATAATATAAATTAAATAATCATCGTGGCGTCATTATGATGATGTTGACTTCAATATAATGTTTTATGAGCTTGTTGAAAAACATCCTGCACCATACGATTATAATCGATCAGATTACTCTAAACGGAACGTGAGAGACAAGATGCGGATAATGATAGTAAGGAAATTAAACGGCAAATTACGTGGCGACAATAATGTCTGACCATGCCAGCCCGCTAGGCACGGGAAGGAGAGTTCAACTCACGAAGCGATGGCTAGACGTCGATAAGAACGACATGTGTGCCAACAAACTCCAAGGATACCGAAGACCGAGCGAAGTGGACCAAGAGGAGTAGGAAGGCGGACTCCTGGCAACCGAAATTTAACGATAATGATGATCTTGGCGTCAAATCCTGTTTGTGCTCTCGCACGCGAGGACCCGGGGCCCGCTTTGACTATGATCCAAGATTTAGCAGATCAGGCAATTACAGTGGAACGACTGCCAACTGACCTCCATACATAAGGTCGACATAAGGTCAATAATCATGCGAGTCGTTTAAAATAACGCGCGTAAAAGCGTCGAAAAAGCTCTCGTGCAAACGTTGCCTAACTCACAATCATTCGTAAATCTCTCGTGCGATCATTGCCTAACGTGAAAAACCAGAATAACACCACCGTTTTCTTTGTTGTCACCGTGACGTGGCACTGCGTGGTGCGCCGCGCAGTGCACTGCACTGCATTAGTGGAGCTAGTCGCTTAGACAGGTAGCGTCAACTAAACTGTTGGGATTTGAGCTGGATTTTGCTCTAAAATGGGAAAAACATATCGGTAATGTGTGTGGCAGGCTAGGTAGCGCGTGTTACGCGTTGAGGCGGCTAGCGCTCACTACGCTAGCGTGGTCCGCTCGTGCTACTTCGCAACAGTGCACTCGGTGCTGGGCTACGGCACGGAGCTGTGGGCGGGCGCGGCCGACGCGCACCGCGCTTTTGTCATGCAGAAGCGTGCGGTGCGTGCGATCGCGGCCGTTGCGGATGACGTATCTGCTCGCGAATATTTCCGCAAATACAAAATATTGACCCTGCCGTCAATGATTATCTTTCAGACGGCGCTATTTGTGCATCAAAATATCGGCTTATTCGATATTAATGGTAGGTCACACAAATACAAAACAAGAAACAAGGACAAACTCTGTTCCATACCGCACAAAACCTCTAAGTCGGAAAAAAGTGTTTACGTGCTGGGTCCGCTAGTGTACAATAGATTGCCCGATGATGTAAGGAATGCACCTTCTATCGCGTCGTTTAAGTGCCGCTTAAAACAGTGGCTATTGAGAATGAATTTTTATTCTTTGAAGGATTTTATCCCGTAATTCATATATTTTTTATGTATTATTTATTATCTTTATACTAATTTTAAACAATTATTCTTTTGACATAAGCAAAATTATGATGGCATGTATTGACATTTATATAACGAATGACATTAATTATGAATTTTTGTGTAAATTCTGACATGTTTTTATATTATTTTATATGTATGACAATAGTGTTATCAATTGTGTATCAATCAATCAATCAATTTTGACATGTAACAATGGTTACCAATAAATAAACTTGAACTTATTGTTCTAATATGGGTGTAAAATACCTGAAATAAATGACTATTATTATTATTTTGTTTATTTTATTTTATCTCAGTCACGTAGTGTGACCGGTAATATAAGTGAAGTTCACCGGATTACTCCAAGTGTACTTCACTTTCATTTTGGATCAATTTCAATTTCAATTTATTATTATTATTATTATTATTACTAAAGTACAACCATTCACAGATAAGGCCACACTTCATCGGTTTGTAATACTTAGTGACATTTGGAACATTGGATCTTCATCAACTTCTGCCTCTGAAGCCGAGCTGGTTCCCTCGTTGGTCTGGCTGACAAAATGGGTCGTCTCATGTCTCTGTTCACGATTCCCACGTCGCTGCCATTTCTGCCCGGATGCCCCTTGTACATTATTATACGGGCAAACCCTTCGCAAGTGCCCTTTGTTCATACACCCATTGCACACGAAACTCTTGTATCTGCATTCATCACTGCTGTGGTAGCCTCCACAAGCCATACAGGTGGTAGCCGGCGGTCTGCGCGAGGCGGCGCGCCCGCGGGCGGCCCCGCCGCGTCCAGCGCGAGCCGATAGCGCATGCACCGTGCTCGCCGCTCTCGCCGCGCCCACCGCGACCGGCGCGCTCTCCACCGCTGCTGCACTGCTTGGTAGAATGTCAAAGTGGACTCCGAAAATAATCACTGCCGGACTAAATCACTGGCGATGCCATACTCAAATTGATCGCGTAGATTGTCATTTCGACATTTTTTGAACACTGCAATGTACTGTGTTATATTTTCCTATATAAAACAAAACCTTTCTGCCAAGATGAAGGGCTTGGGCTATAGATGATCTTATACCAACCTAACTAGCTCGTCGTACGATAAATCGTTTGGCTTCATGGGACTTGACAGATTCACCATAAGTTCGTACACAATATTGCCCACGAGACTTATAAGTGTAGGCAATTTTAAATGTTCTTTAATAGCGTTTGCCGTAAAGTACATCTCCACGTGGTCACATTACAAAGTCCAATCGTCTGCCTCCACGTCGAACTCGCGGATTTTGCCGACCGATATGATTTAACGTGTCCGTCCACAAACACACAATATACTCGGTTATTTTGTATTTTTACTCGTCGCCATTGATTTGTTCCCAATTAATAGACAATTAAATGAAAGAGTCGTATGCCGTGTATAGAATTTAATCGGAACTGCAAATTGCTGGTAGAAATACAAACATGTTTTTGCTAATACCGTCATTACAAACATATCAATAAAAAAAATTTTATTTTATTTATTATTACTTGAATCTTGCACTGTTTGTGCATGAAGTATAAATAAATAAATAAATAAATAAATAAATAAATCTTGCGTTTAATGAAATCAATATCATTTTCAACAACTAATTAACGAGTTGCCCTATTTAAGTCTTCAAAACTGCTCAAGTTATTTATTTTTGGATCAATAGGGTTTAATTAATAAATGGCAAAATGTAAAGCCGTTTTAGTAAAATATAATTTTTTCTGTATATTCTATTCTGTAATTTGGTTCTGTGTGAGAATGTTATTAAAAATACTGTATTATTATTGTTTTATCGACTGATCCCAGATACAATTTTTTCCTGCCATAAAAGTACAGGATGTTATTATTATCGTAGTCAGTTTGAAGTTAGATTTAAAGCAAACATTAAATTGACCAATGGATGGAGCGTCGGTGGCCCAGTGGTTAAGGTATCCGACCGTAAGCGAGAGATATTGGATTTGAATCCCACAGCCGCCATGTACCAATGACTCTTTTACGTAGGTACATAATGTACATTAGTTTAATATTAGCCCATGCTCTTACGGTGAGGGAATGCCGCCATGATGGAACCTGGACATTCAGGCGAATGAATGGGTAGCCATGATCCAATCTGGTCAGGTTCCCCTGCCAGCAGGGTCACGGAGGTCAAATGGCAGTCAATCCACTGTAATTCCCTGATCTGCCAAATCCTGGATCATGGTTAAGGCGGACCCCGGGCCCTCGTGCGCGAGACCACTACCAGGATATTAACTAGGACTTTTTAAACATCACAGGTTTTGATTGTATGTATTTTGATACGTACCCACGCACCCATTATGATATCAATAAAACAAAGCTAAAGAAACCTAAGATTTAAGTTTATAAGGTAACATAGAATCTCGCAGGTTCAACATAAATATTAATGAAACGATTTAAACCGCTTGCCTGCGTCATGCCTGTCTTTTTTATTTATAGCAACTTTGCACGAGTGTGAAATAGATAAGTAGCGCACCCGAGCTGTCGTGTGGATGCGAGCGGTTCAAAAATAAGGCCCGTGATAACATAGAAACTAGTAGAGTCACTGCGGCCTGCTTTCGCCGCCACCTGTCAAATCACCTACGCACTTATTGTCCGAGGTAGCTAGGTCGTTGTTCACTGATCGTGGACACACATAGTCTTCAAGCTCCGTGCTTCTGTCCATTATTTCTGAGCATTTTTCTAGATAAATTTACAAAATTACAAATGACATTCAAAACAATTTTCGACGATAAAGGATTATGGAAGATCGTTAAAAATAAGTTTTTTTGGATACAATAAAGATTTCAGTGAGTTTTTAACAGAGATTTGTGGCTAGAGAAAATGCCGAATTCGCGATGTCACAGCGCGAGAATAGGCCCCCAGTGACAAAGCTCGCGCCGCGAGAGAGCGATTGTCTCTTTCTCTCAATACTAAGACGAAAGAGATAGCAATACCTATGTTGCGCTTTTTTTCGCTTATGGCGCGCGAGAGTAACTTGTGCTAGCCCCCAGGGGGCGATTTTCGCTATGTAACATCTCGAATTCGACATTTTCTCTAGCCAAAAAACTGAAATAAAATGTAACTGAAATTTTATTCGACAATATACGACTGTCGAAGATAATTGAGAAAAATTTTTTTTGGCTGCAATAAACATATTAGACATTTCATTGTTATTATTAATGGAGATATGTGGGTAGAAAAGGTTTCAGCGCGAGAATTAGGCCCCTGGGCCCTGTTGCTACTACCCTTCAAAAACTGTCTGGCAAACAAATAACAATGAAATGCATTCTTTCGTTTAAAAATGTAAGTCAACAGAAAATCTGTCTGGCTGAAAATGATGATGTATGCAACATTCCACTATTCAACTTTTGTCTTTTGTTCTGGTTTTAAAAATTGTAATTATCCATTCATTGTTCGATATTATGTTAAATCCTCGCTCACAACTAACACTTGCTGTGCTCTACCGGGTTCACATGAGAACATTCCAGTATATTACACCTTGTAACTACCATGTGATTGTTATGAATAAATAAATATGAAATATGGTATTGAACTTGTCATTCATTCGATACTAATTACTATAATAAGGGAATGTAACCAGGCAAACATAAAGTGGTCAACCCGTAGTGGAGTCCCATAAAGGCTAAGCGTAAGCCGTCAGACATAATATTTATTCGCTTTCGGTTTTTCGGCAATTGAACATCTTTCCCACGAATTCCACGACAATTTACATACATGTGTTATATTATATGATATTTTATTTTATTTGAGATATCTCTTGGAAAAAGGTGTTCCAAGAGATATCTACCCGGCTAATCGAGTCTACCAGAGCCCCACGTGCTGGCGCTTACCTCGGTCAGCGTATAAATCTGACAATTCAGAGAGGTAACGCTGCCAGCCTTATGGCGACACTTCCGCAAGGCAGCTATTTAGACTATGTTTTTTATTCGTGTACCATTGTTAATAAGTCTTAAGTGTATATATACTGTACATAACAATGAATAAATACATATAATTTTAATTCTTGAAAGATGTTTATCCTTTGATTAGAGTCAGTACTAATTAACTAAAATATAATATAATATAACAAATGCATATGCTACTTTGTGGAGATTATTACAGGATTATAGCAGTGTAGGGTACACTGCAGAACAATAACCATGGCGTGATAATCACACTAGAGGTATATTAATGTATACTCTTACAAAACGTTTACTTGGAAGGATCCGACAAATTGTTACATAAGTGTAGCATAACGTACTCAGGCGCTCATTAGCATATTTTTGCAAATCACCGGGCATGCAATGCCGTAGCATGATACAGCCGAGTGACCTACTGAGGGCCCGCGGTGTGGAGAAAAGAAATTAGTATATAGTCCAAGGCCCCGAGTCAATAATAAATGATGGTGCTCCGTCGGTGATGGTGGTGGGTCGGAGGGCGCGGGCCGGCGCGTGCGAGCGGCGCGGGCCGCGGCGGGCGCCGCAGTGTGACGCGGAGCGCGCGCCCGGCGCAGTCGCCCGCCCTGCCGCATGCCGTAACCCCACCACCATACGCTATACCATGCCACCTGATCCACACACGCAGTGCCTTACTACTTTGCGCCGTACTACCTTCAACAAATCACTAGGTAAAACAAACTACAGTGACACGACCGCGCCGCTGATAGTCCCTGCATCCCACTCCGAACTTCGGTCGTTAACAGACGATCGGGAGAAGTTTTCGTGAAACTGTAACTTGTGCGTGTGTAAACCCAAACATACCAGTCGATACTCCGATACGTCGAAGAACAAAGAAATGTGTTTACAAAGAAAAGTAACGTAGCAACGGGCATTTCGAGAATTACGTGTAACTGTCGTTGTAAGCAATTACGTGAATTAATTATGAAGTAAAGTTTAGATGAGTTCCGCTGAGATGGACACGTTAATACTTGGAAAAGAACTTCGGTAATAAAATGTGGGATTAGTTTTCTTTCAAGATAATAATGAAATGAATTATTCCTAATTGTGTTCGACATTATATCGAATTAACAGTTTTCGGAAGGCATCGCACAAACATGAACTTGCAATAAAAATTAATTTGCAGTAACTATTTCAATCTGAGTAAACGATGAAATAAATACGTAGCTTTAATTTAAAAACACTTCAATACCTAAATATATAATATTGTACTAGCTGCATACATATATCACATCCGTACGCACTGCTATATGCAGATTGCAGCATTGGTTATCTAGGTAGGGCATTATGTTGCAGTGCAGATAAGTTATAAATAGAGTATGTAGGCTCTCGAAGTATTTAGTGAATTATATTCATACGCTATGAAATATCAGAAGCACATTATGCTATACTGCTTCCTTGAAAATGATATTTTGTCTTGTCATATTTAAATAAGAGTTATCCGGCATATTATTCTTTTTATAACCCAAAACTATTGGATGACCATTGTATTATTACTAAGTTTTTGAAAAAGTTATCGTTATTAATATTAGCAAGTATTGTTTTAGATACTTAATCAAAATTAATTGAAACGTAGGCATTAAAAATATTGTTAAACCTTATAAATACTGAAATCTAATGCTGTAAAGAGGAATGTTGTCGGAGATCTATAAAAACTTAACTGAATACGAAACCCAAAAGGAATTCCGCGAATTTATTGTCATTTCTGGTTACATTACTACCGAATCATCCACAGTCACGCGAAATGCTCGACCACTTTTTTCTTTATCAATCAATGTGTTCAGTTTAAGTTGATACATGACTGCTCGGCAGGTTGCCAACTTTAATGCACGGACAAAATTTCGGCATTTCCTCCAAGTTGCAATTTGGCATCCGGATTTCTTTACACACTCCCATTATAGTTATGGCAATACTTGGGGAGGCTTTTTAAAATGGGTCACCATTTGTGCTGTAAATTATGTCAGAGCTGAGAGCAAATTAAGACAGGGTAGAATAACAACCAAACTGTGTTGTATTATACCACATTATTACAATGTTGGTTATACTCACACTCACAAATAATCGAATTTAGGTACAACAGCGTCGAGAGAGACAATAGGTAGACTCTAATGGAATCAGTGTTCAGTGCAAAGTGTATTGAAGGAAGTTTACATGAGAACAAACGATAGACGCAGCCACCCGGCACTCGGTCGTGGTCATGGAAAACGGTGCCTTAAAATATGGGAGCAATAACAATAATAACGATGTCGCAGAGGAGAAGGTGGTAAGTAAAATCATTGTGCCTTGATACTTTATTGCGTAGTGTAGTACGACCTCCGGCGAAAAGCTGCAGCTGGATGTTGGATGCGGCAAGCCGAGGGCAAGGTGCATTTTCGCTTATTTGGGGAGGCCTATGATCTACAGTGAAATAATATAGGCGGTCCCATTTCTCTTTCTCCAATACATCATCATCATAGCAGCCCCAGGATGACCAATTACTTTTGCAAGCTACGCAACAGAGAGGTAGGGTATAGCGGGGTATCCCGTTAGAAATGGAGCCGCCCGACTGGGGAAGTACCTCCCACCTTACAGAATACCGCAGCTAAACAATACTCTTTTAAATAGTGTTGTGTTTCTGCCGGTGAGAAAGGTTTCCAGTGCTCCATGGGATGGGGATTTGGGGAACCGTGGCTTTGGCAGTGGAGGGTCATTTGTCTTTTTGCTGCCAGAGCAAAGTGTTATAGAGGTGGGCAACGCATTGGCGATACTCTTGTTGTTGCTAATGTCTTTAGGCAGTGGTGACCACTTTTCAGCAGGTAGCCCGCTTGCCTGTTTGCCTACTGTATGACATAAAAAAACAGACTTTCAAAAGATTTCACCAATGAACAGAGTTATTCCCGTGCCAGGTACTCTTCTATGGAAAGTGTGTTTCAATAGAAAAAGACAAAATAATAATAATGTAAGATGGTTTGATCGATGTCACGCTCAATACAATAATTATTGTGAACGATTAAACCGTGAGAGGGGCGTCAATTACCTTTTCTTCAGTATAGGTACTGTATGGTCTGGCCCAAATGTTTTGGCTTTCTCTATTAGAATATACTTTTTATTAGAGGTACTCTACGATTAATACTAGAAAATAGGTTATCGTTAATCGAATAACCAACATTCGATTAATGTTGATCTGAAGGTTAAAAGACCTGTCTTGCAACGCTTCCTCTAATTAACAAAGTGTTTTGTCTGTGCCTAGGCAAAGCTAGGACTGGTCGATAATTATGTCTAGATTAAGAATCAAGATTTTATTTTAATGTTAGTAATAATTATTATTAAGAGGAAAAGCTTGTATGTTTTTGAGTTATTAGGTTGGGGTGGGGGGCAGAACCGATTTTTATTGATAACTAACTGAGTCTTCGGTCAAACCAACGCGTTCACCCTGCACGCGCCTGTTAGAATCCTCCCAAAAATTGCCAGCCATAACGCTGAAATCAAAGAAAAATGGTAAGTTTCATATGAAGTGCATAATAAAATATACATAAAAACCCTAAAAGTATCTACATATTCCAAAAATGGTGGAAGAAATGGAAACGGCCGGAACTTATTTACACTTGCAACAAAAATATTTATCTAAAAGAATCAAGCTTAACGTCCCTAACCGAGCAGGTTTGAGATTAATATATTTTATTATTAATAATAATGTCTTTAGAAATAAGTAGTGCCATTTGTGTCATGTATATATTTGCCATATCTTTGTTACCATTTTTGTGTGCAATAAACTATTAAATAAATAAATAAATGTCAAACCTCCTCGGTTAGTAACATCAAGCTTGATTCTTTTAGATATTTATTTTGTTGCAAGTCTAAATAAGTTCCGGCGATTTCCTTTACTTTCACTATTTTTGGATAAACAAGTGAACTACAAAAATATTCTACACACCGTGACCACGCATGTCATGATGTTGTTTTAACATGGCATTTTGGCTCTGAGGGTGCTGAACGTTGCCAAAACAGAGTAGGTACAGGCTGCTGCACGAATAGATAAAAATAAAATAAATAAATATTCGTGGACAAATTCACACAGCGCCATCTAGCCCCAAACTAAGCAAAGCTTGTACTATGGGTACTAGATAACTGATATACTACTTAAATACTTTTAAATACATACTTATTACACATAGAACACAGAAATTAAAATTCATCATTTCAATTTCTGACGACGCGGTGTGGGCGGGATGTGTGGAATGAAGCTATCTAGAACAGAATTATTCAAGTATCTCAGATACTTTGATATCTTCCTATCTCTGAAGTTCCACATCTCTGTATCTTTGGCTAAATGGCTGGAGATCACAGCAGTCACCTGCCACCCTAAAGTACTTATCAAGCTCAAGGGAAGCCTCTAGTATATAAGCATATAAGTACAAGAGCATCATTAGGCCTGTGATGTTCTATATGTGCGAGACTTTGCCGGTGCCGACGAAGCACGTCGGCGAACATCGCGCCAACGAAATGAAAATGCTGCTGTGGATGTGCGGCGTTACACTACTGCATAGCATGTAGCAGTAGGCTGATGATGAGGGACTCATTTAATTAATTTTATTGAAATTTGGCAAGGAATTAACAGCAACATGTTGTTTATTTTCGTACGTTAGATTTTTATGGTAAATCGAAAACTCTGGTGGCTATTAGGCATTTCTGGGGTGGGCTCGGAACTAGTTACAATAACCGGAATTTTTTTCGTTATAGTTTATTACATGAAAATGAAAAAAATTTAACTGGGAAAGAAGGGTACATTTGGTAGATATTAAATTAATTTAGCTTCTTTCTAGAGCTAGTTGAGTGAGCTAGTGTTAGTTCAGTGAGCTACGCGTACATTACAAATTACAATCTTTGCGATTTTTAACTCCGAAATATAATCGCAAAAGACAGTAATTCCTACTACTACTAGTAATGCGCACTACAATTTATTATCGGTACAACTTCATGCACGTTGTAAAGTTACGAACGTGGATGAAAGGACGAATTCCCATTTGCTGTTTTACATAGCAAAGCAATTATATTTTCGCAGTGCGCTAACTCCAGTATATTTTGAACAAGCGGGCCCGACGAGAATTCGTCGCGTGGCGTACAACCCCTACCCTACCCCTACCCCAAGGCCTACCCTACACCTATCCTGGACCTCCCCTACACCTACCCTGCGCCTACTTTACCCCTGTCTACCCTTTTTCTTATTCCTTTGACCTTATTTTATAAGCAATACATTCCACTTTGATTTGCTCTCCCGCTTTTTGTTTCTGAATTCAGTTACTGAAATCAGGAATGTGTAATAAGCTCATAAGTCAGTCAACAAGAGAGTTGTCAGTGATTTTAATTCGCAGCTACATGTTTCCTTGGTTCGGCGTAGGTATTTAGACGTAGATATGATCATCTTCATGGCGATATACTAAGGTCGGCTGGCGACTGCGGTTACAGAATTTAATACTAATAAAGTACAACTAATTGAAACTGACAAAAAATTACTTGTCAGAAAAGCCTTCCTGGCGTCGGGAATCACATTTAATTTTAACATTCGCTATGATCTATGTGCAATTCTGACCTATATTAATACCAAATTTTATATCTAAATAAATATGATTGGACAAATTCACACAGCACCATCTAGACCCAATGTTAAAACCCATATAAACCTATTTAATTCAGTAGTTTTCGCGTAATACATCCATCCGCTCATTCATTCATCCAGCCATCCAACTTCCGCATTTCGCATATAATATTAGTAAAATAAGTTTAGTAAGGTAGGTATATCCTTTTACCCGACTGCGACAGCAGGAGGCTTATGTTTTTCGATTAATGTGGGTCTATTTCTTTGGCAAGGCCAACAGCCCTAACGGTTTGATGGATTTTAACATATGAGATGTTGTTAGATTCGTCGTGATCACGAAAATAAAGATGTTCAAAAAGCAATTTCAAACTTAACCTTATCTTACACACTTAAAATATTTTTTTGCTTTACACTTTTGTAACAGCCGGAGCTTTTAGTTTTTGCACTACTTACTTTTTAAAAGCTTTTATTTAACTTACAATATTTATATGTAACTATGTATGGTGAGGACAAATCTTGCAAGCCTAATTTGACTCACTTCCCTCCTTACCACCTTCCCGGCGTTCAATTGAACTGAAATTTGGTATGCCTTCGTAACTTGGATGACAATGTATTAATATGGTACCATGGAACTGGTCTGATGATGGAGTAGAAAGTGGTTTTTAGCATTCTTCATGAGTTTCAATATATTCAAGGTCTGATAATGATGACGGTAGGTTGCCATAGGAACTATTAAATGCAAAAATAAGCCCATAGTGTTTGAACTCTTTGGAATGCTCTTGATGAGTACTATACTGCGCGATAAAAGCATGTTATGAAAGAATATTTTAAACAGTTATGAGAACTTATTGCCTGTTGCTTGTTTTACTACCGGCATAGCCTCCTTCATCGTACCGAATGCTAAAATTACTATTAGAAATGTTTGTTATACTTCAAAACTAACCATTTTTTATATTTTACTGACTCCAATTAAAATTACACTACAATTGTTACATAAAGTCATGAAATACTATTAAATTTTAGGCTATCACTATAGTTTTCATTAATCTAATCGAATATTTTTATCATATTCTAGTATAAAAATGACGTCATTAAACTTTGTACTTACCTTTATTGCATTTCCTTATCAATGGGCAATAAAATTAACACATTTTTCATTCCTTAATTTTCCATATCATCATCATTACCAGTATCTGCTCGCTTGATTGAGACGACACGTGATCCAAGCTGGTGATGATCGTGCTGCTGATCGTGAGCTGATCGTGAGCTGGCGCGTATTTCTGATAGCGTTTAAGTCTGTTCATGATAAGATATATTTTTTATGCGACGCAGTAACAGACGAGCACACAGCGCACCTGATGGTAAGCGGTAACTGTCGCCCATAACATCTACGATTCATGCATTGCAGATTGCAGGCAACAAAAATACAGAACCTCAAGTGGATTGTCAGTGTCTTCCGGACTAAGATGAAATGCCTCATCCCTGTAATTGCGCTGGCTACCTTATCCTTCGAACAGGAACACAACACAACATTATTGTTTGGCAGCAAAAATAGATAAGGCTGCGAGATCTCCTGGGAATACACAAGGGTGCGATCTGAATTCAATTTTCCTTTTTTCCTTAAACATCTAGTTTAAGGTATATGACGAAGTTATACGGATCTAGTTTTAAGTTTTCATTTTGACTATGTAAAATATGTTATTACATTAAAATTGACAATAAATAAACTTTTAATAAATATTTAAATTTTTAAAAAAATTTTCCTTGTTTAACCCAATTTTATGTTTGTATGGTTTTATTTAGTTAAATAGTTTTTTAGTCACTTTCCTTGTACATACCATTATGCTGTTACATTGTTAGTTGAAAACTCTAAAACATCCCATAGAAAATTTATTACGAATAGTTGAAACAACAAGCTTAGTTCGCTGTTTGCTCATGTGAAACGTGTATATTTTCACATTCATTTTACGGCCTTTTTCCTTGTCCCTTGTGGAATTGTGATTCACACCGGCTGTATCTTTCATTACACCAAAACTCTGTTGTCGTTAACATTATCCGACATTACGGTTGGCCCATTTTTCTAGTAGTATTTATTTGGTATAACTACAATACGTAATATTAACCGAAATGTATACGCTTCTACGCGTGGGCTCAGCTACTGCTAACTTTGACGATAAAAGGCCCGTTGGTATGAATATTATTTAATATCATTTATGTAGATCATATAATTTTTAAACACGGATGTTCAGCTAGTTCCTCCGTATACCAAACAATAGGCCGCAGCATTTTACCGTTCAAAATTTTCACCACTGCCATCTCAAAGCCCTTTCAAACGTGTAACTTTTTGGAAAATCCTCAACTAATGGGAAAGAGAGTTAAGTCTATCAGTGGAACATATGACTAGTTCCAAAGATACAGGCCAGTGACAGACGACCGACAGGCGGACGACAAACGGACACATGAACGACAATAATAGGGCTCCGTTTGGCCTTCGCGAACGACACCCTAAAAATAACAGACAAGATGTTTTATTTCTTATGTAATAGCCAAGTCTTTTACCGACAATTCAACTTATATGGTGAATGACGATGAAGAATAATAAATAAAATAATAATCTTGACTTGTTTGTGATCTCTTGGTTGTGATCTGGCGCACAAGAGCCCGGGGTTCGCCTTGACCATGATCCAGGCTTTAGCATATCAGTTATCTAGCATAACATCAACAGCGGAGCGACAGCCGTCTGACCTCCGTGAACCTGCTGACCATATTGGATAAGGGTTACACATTCAGTCGCCTAAATTTTCAGGTTTCATCGCCGTGTTTACCCTCACCGGGAGAGCATCGGTTTGTATTCAACTAGATCATAACTCAGAAAAGAGTCATTGGTACATGGTGGCAGTGAGATTCGAACCCCGTACCTCTCGCATTGCGAATCGGATACCGTTACCACTAGACTACCGTCGCTTCTGTCGAAACGACGTTGAAGAATGCCTGTTTAAAAACAGCGCAGTCTTTCTTAAAAATCTCTGACGTGAGGAAGGCCTTTTTCTTAGCTGTCAGCACGCTGTGAATTAACCAGTTATTATAGGCTGCTATCACAAACTTCTTATTATTCATGTACTTATGTACAGAAGGCCAATAGGGCAGTAAAGTTCTCCAGTGGTGACCACGTACCGGTAGGCCTCCCACTAGGTGGACCGACGATCATAGAAGTATTACATGACACTTATCAGTGCTCAGTATCAGCTGTTGTTAGTATCAGTATGTCTGATAGAGCTACGTTTGAATACATGAAATGACCAAGCCATACTTTCTGACCAAAATGTAGGTATTTGTATAGATATGAGCTTAGCTCTTCATGGGATCTGATGACCTTTTCACAGTGAAACCGTAAAGAGACTACGAGGCTTGGTCAACCTTAAATGAATTGTTTTGGTTAGATTATTACATATTTATCAAAAAAAATTAATCACGGACGCAAGTAATTATTTTTTTTATATTACAGATTCTTTTCGATAAAAAAATCTCAATCTAGTAATAGTAATGAAATATCATCATGTGAAGTTAGCGTTGAGAGCGTCGGTGGCCCAGTGGTTAAGAGGTCCGACTCGTAAGCAAGAGGTACCGGGTTCAAACTAGGGTTGCCACCCGTACTATAATATATAGTATCCTAGTATACTTTAGACAGTTGTACTATATATTATAGAAAAAAATTATAGTACAAAAAATACTATATTTTGATCGATAATACAACTGTCGGAGGGGTAGGAATGCTACGATCCTGAGTCTCTTGCTCATTCCACATTCTCAACCTTTTCAAATCGTCAGTTTAAGAAACTATTCACCTGAAATTCTTTAAAATATCTACCGTTTGAAAATATTTCCTAATTAATATAAAATGTGTAGTATATTTTTACCTAAATTTTCCAAATGTTCTATATATTTTGCTATTAAAAAAGAAACATACTATTTATCTCCAAAAAAAAAGGTGGCATCCCTAGTTCAAACCCTAGTGCCGTCATGTACCAATGATTATCTTCTGAGCTATGTACATTAGTTGAACATATTACTCAACATGAGTCAGTTAAATCAACCATAAGTCCGGTCGTAAATACTGCTGCTACCTTTGGGATGGATCAGCCAAATACCAATTGGCCGCTTTAGATTCGGTGGAAAGAGGATAATTTTGCAATTGATTGCTACTAAGCTGCAGAACCTTCAGCATTAGCGTAGGGTTCAGGATGCATTTCAAAGATGTATGCAAAGCAGTTGCATGGCCTCATTTCGCTGGCCCCTTTCCGCCATCGAGAAACGCGCTCCGGCTTCATCCTTGAATCGTGAATCTTCCAGCTATTCCAGCGCGCAAGGCGCGCTTTAATTCAATCTTTATAATGTGTTCCACTAAGGAACGAAACACGTTGCTTGCAGTGTTATCCTTGATCATTATAACCTGCTGGGCTATTGGCTATCTCAGTTGTCCACTCAAATGAGTTGTACACTCACATTAGTTGAACACTGACACTGTCAAAGAATTGGTATTGTCTATCTCTTCAGTCATTTTCTGTTATGAAAATCCTCCTCGTCATCCTTTAGCCGAATTACAGCTACGTAAGCGCCATCGATGCACCCGATTGCACCAGAAAAGTCTATAATTCTCTCAAAAATAATGTGCCGGGATATGTGGGCATGTAGTCATTCGCCGTATAGTATTATTGTCACCAGCAAGTAAGCATACACACGATTAGGTTTAGGTCTCAATATGTCCGTATGACCGAGAGTTTAGGGTTAAATTTATTTATTTTATTTATTTATTTAAAACTTTATTGCACAATAATACAATTGGCGGACTTAAAGCCATTAAGGCTTTATCTTCCAGTCAACCAGTAGACAATGCAGAAAGTGAGTAAGTAGGTGCTTTATAAAGCGTGATGATAGATTGTAACTTACCAAAATACAATACTAACTACATCAAGATAGAATAAACATATATTATATTATAATAAATACTATACATACATACATATATTAAAAATAAAGATACTTTATACTATTTATATTGACTTTATGGCCTTTTCTCTATAAAAAATTTCTTAATTTGTTTTTTAAAAATAAAGCGATTCGGTGCTTTACGCACATCATCAGGAATCTCATTCCAAAGACGTGCTGCCTGGACTGTGAAAGAATGGCTGTAGAAGTTCGTATGATGGAGGGGAATATCTAGTCGCAAGTTATTTGTAGATCGAAGTTCACGCTCATGCGTTGAATGCAAAAAGACTACATTGTCTCTAAGATAACCAGGCGAGGAAGGATTATCAAAAATAGAAAAGAGTGTGGAGAGAATACGTGACTTCCTTCTCTCGCGGATGGTTAACCAGCCCAGCCTATCTCTGTATTCAGAGATGTGGTCATACTTCCTCAGGCCGAAGATGAATCGAATGCAGTTATTCAGCAGGCGCTCAAGCTTATTGAGGTAGGCTTCATTCAGGTCAAGGTAGCACACGTCTGCGTAGTCTAAAATAGGTAAGACTAAAGTCTGCATGAGGAGAATTTTAGTCTTAATTGGTAGGAAAAATTTATAACGATGCAGGGTGCGCAGTGTGCCCGTGACCTTCCTGCCCACATCAGCCACCTGAACGTTCCAGGTAAACGATTGGTCCATATGGAGACCCAAGTTCTTGAAATTTAGGTGTTGTGAAAATATATTTCAGCATAGCATTTCTTGAATTCTTACACCAACTTACCCTATACCAAAAAAGTTACATTTTCTATTAGATTATTTATTTATTTAGTTAGGTAGAGTGCGCGAAAGACAAGTCTGCACTTAGGTATAGAGTCCCTGTCACTATTTTTGTTGGTCACTGTTCTGTCAAATTTAGTTCCATTTTCAGCTGCACGCAAAGTTAAATAGCGTTTCGTCTTTAGAGTCCCGAGATGATAATCTAATGCATAAACTAGTACTATAGTTCCGCTGATAAGCGGAACTATAATAGTAGTTTATGCAACTGTCATATAAAAGAGGGTATTAAACATTAGTGTCTGTTGATTGTGTCAATGAGTGAGTGTCAATGATAATAGTTTCACACGAGTGTTTTAATACCTAATTATATGCAGTTGCATACACTACTTTATCTACACTCATATTCTTATGTTAAAATATCGTACCTATAATTTTCTCAACTTTGCTGGAAGTAAGCTGCGAGTCAGTTTTGTTGTATCTACGCGTCGAGGTTATCAAGCGGCGGGAAATTCACTTCATTACTTTCACATTTATCTATTTATTTGCTTCAAACAAGAAAAAACATTTACAAACACAAATTACAACAATAAGAAAAAATATTCTGTTTAGCGGGAAAATAATTACACAGAATATAAACAGGAAAATTTGAATTAGTCAAAGACATTTAGGTATTCAGTCTACATTTCGCCGTGTCTCGGCGCCCGACAAAAATTTAAAAAATAATAGTGTTGCATAATGATTAAAAAGTTATTTTACGTTACAGCTGTAATGAAATTAGTATGGGAAATGCTGTATCGAAAAGTATTTTATCTACACTCATATCGTAATGTTCCAATTACATATTCGAAAACAGTCGATACAGCATTTCCCATACTATTTTCATTACAGCTGTAACGTAAATTAACTTTTTAATCATTATGCATCACTTATATTTTTTAAATTCTTGTCGGGCGCGCGGACACGGCTGAATACCTAAAATGTATACGGCCAGATGTAGGCTGAATACCGAAGATGTCTTTAACAAATTCAAATTCAAAATTTAACTTTTCCTGTTTATGTTTCTGTGTAATTATTTTCCCGCTAAACAGAGTATTTATTCTAATAGTTGTAATTTGTGTTTGTGAATGTTTTTCCTTATTTGAAGCAAATAAAAAGATAAATGTGAAAGTAGTAAAGTACATTTCGCGCCGCTTTATGTGAATGTCCTCGACGCGTAGATACAACAGAACTATGAGTGTAGATAAAGTTATTTTACGTTACTTGTCAGACTACAGAGAACAGCGCCAATCTTCATACTAAATATTATAGTACAGATTATCTATTTCAATTTATAAAGAGAGCAAAGACCAAAGTACACTGTCTCTTTGAATTTATCATATAAGCCTTCTAAAACTCCAAGCCCAAGTCGTAGTTCATTGCGTATTACTTCTTCTTACCTTTCCAACTCAGTCGGATAATAGTGGCCATCACCGGATTCCTATAAAACACTACTCTCTAGCAGTTACTTTGAAAAACTGTTTGACAATCGAAGTGGCTATGGATTTGACGCACCGGGTGATCATCACCACGATACGCAATACCAATTATTGAACTATCGATACAAAAACATATGTCAAACATTTTTATGGTGTACATTAATTAAATGACGTCATCTCAGTTGAACACTGAAAATAGCGAATGCCTAATTAGTACTAGTCTACATTGCTGCTCTGTGGCCACAAACTTATTTGACCCGGTGGCCAAATCTGAAACTATGGAAACTTCATTCTGAAATGTGATTAAAATGACATGTCAATGCCAAAAACAGCGACGCCGTCACCGGCTCATACAAGTTTACATTCGAAATGTGTTTGACAATCAAAGTGGCTATGGATTTGACGTACTAAGTGATAATCACCACCATACGCAATACCAATTATTGAATTATCGATACAAAAATATATGCCTTTGACATCTACAATGTGCAACTGCTATATGACGTCATCTCAGTTGAACACTAGCCATAGCGAATACCAAATTAGGGTTTAGTGGACATCTAATGTCAAATTTAGTTGAACACTGAGTTAGCCAATAGCTGTCCCATGCCTGATTAGCCTAATAAAAAAAATCACACTAACCGATGCTCTTAACTGCGGTGCGGTGAGGAAAACTGTCGTGATAAAGCCTGCACATTCGGGCGACTGAATGTGTTATCATGTTCCAATGTGGTAGGTGGTGGTGTGGTGTGATCTGTCAAATTCTGGTCAATGCGGACCCCAGGCCCCCGTGCACGAGAGCCAAGATGATTATTTTTACCACGTGATGCTTAGCGAGATAGAGGCTTCTTTAGGTATTTATTAAAAAGCACTTAGAAGCAAAACAGATCCAATTTAGTATATAGAAGATATATTGAACATTTTTATTGGAGCGCCAACGTTGTAATTTGTGCGCAGCGCATCACTCCGAAACTGCTCAATCAATTTAAATGAAACTATGACTTGAGTTCATACTACGAGGTAGGACACTGGATACTTTTTATCCCAAAATTCATCACGTTGCCCATGGGAGAGAGGATAGAAGTCAAAATGTGTCATCATCAGCTCATAACAATTCACTGCAATTAATAAGGCCTCTCCCACGAAAGGGGAAGTGTACTTAGTTGTAATTCATTAACGCGTAGCCCGATTTACATTTCCGATTTCTATTCTTTTTTTGTTAAAAGTACCTCCTGTACTTTAAAAATGGTAAATATTTCAAGATCATCGACGTTATGGTTCAGAAATTACAACTCATTACTGTAGGTCCAAATAATTTTAAAGCCGGAATTTACAGGAACCTGCCAGATATTGCTCAATGATATTTTACGGATATCCTATTCCTTTTATTCAAAACATACTGGCCAACGGGACAGGTGTGGAGAAAGCGGGTAGGAATGCGTGAGGCACAGAAATGAAACAAAAACAGAATCCATGTGTCTTAAGTCATGAGGGAAGCATAGAAATGGCCGCCATTTTATATGTCTGCGTAATTTTAGGGTTGCCATATACATGATCCATTTTGCCTTCTTTATGTATTATGTTAGCAATACAACTTTACAATAATAAATAAATAAAAATTATTAATTTCTGATTGTAATTATTTATTTAAAAATTCTTAAGTAATGAAATATGTTGATAAGAGGAGTTTCCCCGAGTACGCTTCATACAAATTAAGTTTGTTCATATTTTCAATATTACGCTATCAAAATCAATGAAATTTTGTAGACGTGATCCAGAAACTAATAATGATGCTTGTGGTATAATAAATATATCAATTCAAAGTTACATGAGATTCAAGATTTCTATAGAAATTAAAAACCTGTGTACTTTGAATATCCTTCCCACAGCCCTGCCGTACGCTTGCCGTTTCCCTCCCGTACCCCCACGGTAGCCCATAATCCGTGGCGTACCCCTCTCGCAACCCTCCCCTAGGTCTACCGTAACCCTGCCGTACCTCTCCCGTAGCCCTGCCGTACGCCTGCCGTTTCCCACCCGTATTCCGTACCTTAGCCTTGTCGTACCCCTATCCTGCCCTATTTTCTTATTCTGCTATCCGATGCGGGTACAAATACATCAAATTATTAAAAAAAGTAGCTATTCAGGTCATTTACCCGTTTTGGAAAGGCGTACGGAACCAAGCATCGTAGCCCCTTCGCGGTTGTTATAAAATCCACGTCATCAAAATGTGCACTGCACACGGTACTCGCAGATGATGGGTTCCAATTGGTTTCTCTTCTACAGTTTCGTATAATTAGAAACCAATCATCTTTACGGTTTTTATTTCTAGGAAACCTATTAAAATAATATAACCCGGTTAAAATAAAATCGGGATCGAAAATAATAAGGGCTCCGCAGAAAGCGGTGTTATATTATTTATTTATAAAATCGGACCACTTTGCTAACATCATAGCAGTACGTAGGGTAGACTATAATTATAATCATTCAAGTTCTTTTCAGATACGATAGGTAATCAAAATTCGGAACCTGATCTGAGTCTCAAATTTAATAAAGAATTCCCCACTTTTAGGGAATTTTCCCAAAAACAGGTAGCCACATCGTTGTACTTTTGTTGGAAATTTGCACCAAAGTAAATAAAACATTAATAAAAAAAGTAGCACGAATCATAATTTAGTAATGACGCGTTAGTACGCGTGGTAGGTAATTCCTCCTGCCTTGTTACATTTTTTCCAGTAACTTTTACACGATTTCACTACACATGACGGCATTTTAAAATATTGTTCGTCGAGGAAAAATATGTCCGAACGCTACGAAATGGCGGTGCGTTGTAAGACCCGATGAGTGTATGTCATGTACAACAAAGGAGATTGTCACACCCTGCATGCACCACATCTCTTTAAGGTAACATGGATTCTGTTTTTGTTTCATTTCTGTGGCGTGAGGATTAAGAAGCGGGTACCTATTTATAGGATAGGTACCCGCGCTAAGAGGCAACGAGGACTGAGATTCATAAGGGTAAAGCTTAACTTGCTAAGATAAAACTCGAAATCTAAAACTTGGAACATACCACTTTGCTTCAACATTTATTGTGCGAACCGCGACGGAACACTCTACCTGACTTACGGTTTTTTGATAAATACAATCTGAGAGTTTTAAATCCAAAGTAAAAAGGCTCCTTTTTAACCCCCGACTAAAAAAGGGGAGTGTTATAAGTTTGACGTGTGTATCTGTGTATCTGTCTGTCTGTCTGTGGCATCGTAGCTCCCGAACTGATGGACCTATTTAGATGCGGTTTCACCGCAGACCGCACGGTGCTGCTTACTATGAGACATACCAAACATTCTGTAGTCCACGCGAACGAAGTCGCAGGCTCGCAGGCAGTAGTAAATAAAACTCTTGTAAAACAATATCAATGAATTTTCTGTATACCAGGAAATATGATTTGTTTTCAGATTCGAAATGAACAATCGCTATATCGTTTCACTTTTCCAACATTTCGCTTTCAGCAATTAAGCCATTACGCCCTCCACTTGATTTTGCTTTCGTAACAACAGGTATGGAACAAGTTTATGAACATCCATAGCGCCTCCTCAAAATATGTGCAGCGCTTACATTTTGCTATCTAATTAAAACAGAATAGGGCTATTTTTGAACCGCTCGTCTCGAATCGAAGGGTTTTCAATTTTGATTTTCTCAATCTGAATATTTTGATGCATGACACTGATTTTCCCTATGTTTGAATTGTTCGCTTTCGGTATTGACAAAGTAATTTTTAAAATATTGAAATTTTCATGTCGTTAAACAAAATTGAAAACCATCCGACTCGAAACGAACTGTTCCATAATAGAGTACCTGAAAATCATTTCGCTAGTCTGGCAGACTATTTCGACGTTCGATTTATGTGACCGTATTTCTTGTACAGAACTGTAGATATAATAATTTTACTTTTTGCACAGCATTCACAGTAATATAAAACTGAGCATGTAAAAGGACACAAAACAAAATAAACAGATATCTCAACAAATACTTAACAACCCTTACATCCTTCACTTCGTGCTTTCAGAACGAAATTTTGTATAGGACTTGAAGCATTGTTATTATATTTGTGTGTACCTCTAGATACACTATCGCAATTGTGACTTACCCTCCGGCGCTGCATCTAATACTACATACATATATATTTTTTCACTTCCAAGTTTCTAAGATAGAACAATAGCATTAATACATAGAAACTAACATGCCACCAATAGAGAAACTACCGAAGAAAAGAGAGTGACGTCATATCGTACTGTATTGTTTATAGCCCTCGACGAAAACAGAGGGGTCTTATTTCAATGATGTATCTGACATCTGTGTCTGTCTGTGGCACTCGTCTATGGCATTGTCGTTCATGAACGGCTGAACCGATTCCGATGCGGATTATTAATTTGCATTTTTTTCAATCGTTATGGTTCTTAGCTTTGTTTCATTAAAAACGTAGACTTTGGCGCTGTGTGAATTTGTACACGAATATTTATTTATTTGTCGGGAGTTGACCAGGGTCTTCCGCTAAGACTGGACCGCTCTCGGGAGCCGTGACGGTATTATTTGTTTTGCGTTTTTCGACATCTATCGGTTAGGTTGTGTTACTTTGTGTGTCCAAGGTTAAACAGGGTAGGTTGGGATGCTGTCTTCTGTACTTTTCCACCTAACTTAATTAATATTGTTTTCTGTCTTATTTTTCTTTCCTTCGTATATTTCAAAATATTGTGGTGTTTCTGTTATGTGAATAAATATTTCCTATTTCTATTTTTCTATTGAAATACATGTAACTGCGAATGTATATAACCCTTTCGCAACCCTTGCCGTCTCTGCCTCCGGCTCTGCGTGAGCGGTCGCGCGCCGCCCGCGGCGAACACGCGATAGTTCAAGGACTACCGCGATTCCGACCGCGTGGATACCGCGATACCGCGATACCGCCACAGCTAGAGATAGGGCTGTTGCGTAATTAGAAGATACAACTAGTGGAACGGGAGTTGGTTTTAGGGTTGGACAGTTGGGGTTTTAGGATTTTCAACCCATATTGTATTTCTTTATTGTTTATCCAAAGTGGTCTGGAAGATATCGCGTTAGTAATTGGGATAGATATCGCGTTATTGTATTACATTGTATTGTATGGTAAATGTTTTAAAAATTATAATTATTGGCATTTCGAAGTTACTGATCAATTACTTGGTTATTTTTATTGTTGACACAAACACTACACACAAAAATTACAGTTGTATAAGAATGTACTCCGTTTATATTACAGGAAGATGTATGTATATATGCTATAGCACAGTGCAACAATAATTGGCATGGAGACTTCTTCTAAAATACACGTTAAATAAATTAGAATCTTAAATTTATCAGTTATCAATTTCAATTTCATATAAATTATACAAAATAAATTAAATAGAGTACACACAGTAATATTTAAATTAAGTTTTAATAAGATATTTTATACTAGGTACGTAAAATAACGCTCTCAAAGAATTTTCTTTTCTTCTCGAAGTACCGTTCATATCCAGCGTAGGGTAAGGACTTGAAAAAGTATTCATAGTAATTAGATATGCTACATCATTATCCTGTAAAAAAATACCATGTTCCCATAACTGGATAGGGATAACTTTAGATTCCATAAGTCGTAGCAAAGTTGTAGCAGTGCTACGGTCCAAATTCGCAGCATTGTTTATGTAGCGATTATATTATAACACGAATGAAACTATTATACTTGTTGTGTTTAATATTGTTTTATATTTCACTCACAAGTTAATCAAACATATTTTATATTCATTTAATTGTGTGCAGCCAATACTGTCAACTCTGATATTTTTAGAAAAGTATTTCCTTCATTCAGCTGTTAATAGTTCAAATTATTAAATAGTTCAAGATAAATTATTATTAGCCGGCATCCCCGCACGGGCTATCCCTATTGCGTATAGGCTCGTGTGGTCAGCGTAGCGGCGTAGCGGCGTAGCGGTTATGCGTAGCAGTCACGTGAGGAGCGTCGGCCGGCGGGTGGCGCGGCGGCGCCGGCGGGGTGGGGGCGCGGGGCGGTTGTGCGAGGTCACGCCGCCGTTCGGGCGCGGCCGGCGGCGCTCGGGCGGCGACGCGCGCAGCGACATCTGCGTACGCCGCACAGTGCCCCGCCGAGTTTACGTCCGGCGAGCGCGTTGCGGACATCGCCGCTGCACACACTGCCATATATTTGTAATCGAACACCGCTCCTGGGCCTCTTGCCTGCAGGAAGCCGCGCGACCACGCCGGCCCGACCGCCTACGCACTCCGACCGCCTCCCGGCAAATACCATTAAACGTACAAAATATTACGTGTAGACCGTTTCAATCGATCGACTGCATTAAAAATAAAAACTGTTATTATCGTTCTGCAGTCGTATTTTGCAGATTTTGTTGCTACCTGCGTTAGAGTTTCAATCTGTGTTTTTTACTTATAATAGAAGTGTTCAGAAAGCGCCTGTAAAAGACGCCTATTTGCGTATAGTCTGTGATGCCGTCCTGTGCTTAGTTCATTCAGTGATCAGTGCGTCAATTGTGGAGAGGTGTTTTAATTGCCGTTTCTTTGGTTGCGAGCTTTAGCCACTTGTATTATTACGATATTTAACAGCTTTAATTTGCTATAATTGTGAAAAATCGCGATCCATGCTTGGAGTTATGACTACCATGGTATGGTTTTCTTTGTCTAAGCTACTCGTATTTACTTACCTATCTCTTGTTAGAGTTCAAAGGTAGTTCATTGATGTCATCATATCTGGCTGATGCATTTAGAGTAGACTCATGAATTATGTATCTTTCGGCGCTATTTGAGTACATGTAGATATTCTCATTCATCAATTTACACACAGCCTACTTACATACATGTTTGCAGTATCTACATTTAACACCTGAAATTCGGGTCAAGCCTGTAAACATTTATTAATATTTTCGTATTTAGGTAACATTTGACTATCTATATGAATGTTTTCTATCCAATTTTATCTATTTATAATACTTTATTTTTACAAAAACATATTTTGTAGGTAGCTAACTATTACTTAAACGAAAGAGTTTTAAAGTACTTAGGTGTGCTGGCTTCTAGTGCTTTGGAAAACTATCTGAAGGTTCACTATGAGTCTGGTGGTCTACATATTATCGCAAGTATGCGGAGGCGCCCCCTCCCGCCTCCCCCCTGGCCGCGTGCCGAGCCGTGCTGTCTGCAGCCTCCGACGCGCATACATTAATCTCACTATCTATCTATTGTCTACACACTACATTTCCTGGAATCGTACCGAATCTTTTGTGTTCGCTATAATCACTAGGCCACGCCCACAAGGATATATTAGGCCACATTAATAATGTATTTGAGATGAAGTTGCAGCAATTCATCTAGCAATTCCGATACGTCTTAGTTATTTCAAACTTTTCTTTGATAACTAGTGGCATATGGATTTGTATTTACGGCTGAATTAAATCAAATTTATGTAGGTGTTAGGTTCATATACGTACTTATTGCAACAACTTCGTTGTTACGTGTGTGGATAGCAACAACACCACGTTCTGTTCAAACACATTAATCTCATAGGACCTTCATACTTTAATATAGGACATAAACATATTCAAGTAAATGTAGTGTCTAAATGGAATAAAAATGTTTTACTGTACTTTACTTACTTTAAATGTAATCCTATTGAGGATATACAGTAGGCCGTCGTTATACACCCAAATTCATAATCTATTCTCATTTCAAAGCTTAAAAGGTTTTTATTAACAATACCAACCGGTCAAAGGGTTATTTCATTCGGCCAAAATAATAAAAACAGGCGGCTATCACGCACGTGATTTCATAATAAACGTCAGTCGATGGCTCTGATTTCTCTGGTCCAATTAATTTCTATTTCTGGACAAGCGCTGGTTTGCAGGCAGCACTGGAAAATGTTTCATATGTACAGTCTGTGATATGAGTTAGCTTCCAACTTGATTGGTTCATTGATTCATTCATACTTGTGGCCGTGTCATCGAGAGCACTCGCAGAAGTCTTTCTGATGCTCTAGCTCGCTAAAAATTCTATAGTATTTTCTTACATTAAAATACACTCCAGGCAATGTCATTCCATATTAGTGTTTATACAGAAATCCATAGACTATTCTACGGAATGTTCTTCATGTAGCGGTATTCCCGGGCCGGTACGATATTGGGGCCTTCAAGAGACGAGCACACCAAGACTACACCTAGCAAGACTACTTTCTCAAAGGCCGGCAAAGCATACGCGACCCCTCAGTTGTTGCAGACGTCCATGAGTGGCGGTGAATCAGCTGACCCGCTTGCTCGTTAGCCTCCCTCTTATAAAAAGAACTCCCAACTACGCTACCAAAGGATTTAGTAATACCCACAAAGCAGACTTCCTCGCGTGTATTTTACGGGTTTTTAGTGACTTATAAAGTTTCATGAAAGTTTCGATTATATGTCTCCAGGGAACACCACTGTTACCAAATCAAAATACTATAATTTTAAAAAATTTTAGATTATTTCAATATATCGAAAAATCATGTCAAATTTTAATAAAAATAGGGTTGCTTTTTTTAGCGCGGATAACAACATCGAGTCTGTCCCAAAGAATTCGCTCACTGCACGAAAGCGATCTGATGATATTTTGTCCTATTCTCGTCTAAGTTTTCGTCGTCGTCTTGTTATGCTGATACTTTTGCCTTACGAATGAACGACATGGAAAAATCCATTGGGTTTAGGTCCAAGTAAATGTTTAATGGTTTCTACCAATATGTTTACGTCATCCTCACAGCCCATAACAGTCCACTGCAGGACTTTGGGCCTCTCCCACAAAGGGGAGGTTGTTACCATAATCTCCACGCTCGGCAGGCGGGTTGGAGATCGCAGTGTTATACAGCAATGAAAAACGCTGCTGCCCATTTTCCAGCCTACGGAGACTTTCAGATTTTGTGCCTCGAAATCATTAGTCGCCTTGTACGACACCCACGAGTGTAAGGGGTTGGTGCTATTCTACTCTGCCGGACACCACACCTAATTTAAAATATTTTTACGATCGATTTATTGATTTGCCTTTACGCCCTGCTCAATGAAAACGAGGGGTAAGCGTCATTGATGCTGACGCTTGCTTTCACAGAGCAGTTCACTGGTCTAAATTGTCTTTGGTTTGCACTTTATACACAATGATTTCATTTCTTTACATATCGCTGAACTGTATTTAGTTTTGGATCGTAAAATATCTAATAGGGACAGACTCGATGCTGTTATCCGTACTTTTTCGATATACCTACTCAAGTTTTTAATTCAAAAAACTCAAAATTGACAAAATAATAGCATTTTCAATGGGCAACACTTCCTAGTGGCGCATCATGTACTAACACATCTATATATTTTTCAAACTAGAATCTAGAACTGACCCTCAGTTCCATGCTATGACAGACTGTACGTTGCCGGGCTTACGTAACATCGCCTGCTCGGCCTGCCGGCTAGTACTGGCGTTTCCGGCCGCGGCGCCGCCCGCGTCGCGCGTCACCGCGGAAATTACCCGCACAACTATATATTTTAATCAGGCTCCTGTTGTAACTTCCAGTTTAGGTAGATCTGGCTTAAGCCCAGTTTTGTTCGCCAGCCAAATTAAAATACGGACGTTTGTTTTTAATCAACGTTTTTCTTTTACTTTTATCGCCGCATTTGATGTGTGCCTTCGTAGCTGTTCAAAGCATACATTTGCGGCTTGTTTCTGTATGTTTTTGAAAGATTTCAAAGTCTAGAATGCCTTTTGTATTTCATTTACGTAACAACAATAAATTCATTATTTTTTATAATAATAATTATCGTATTCATATAAAAATAAAGTACTTGCTCATTCATGTTTAAATTCATACACACATATGTGTATTTACCGCTACATAGCCACGTCCTAAATACATTGCCTTGATTCGCCCAACCAGATTCATTGATTCGTTTCGACGTGAAATCACATTATTCATGAGCCTTCACGGAAATAGCCAGGTCCCTTTTATTTTTTTAGTAGCTAGAGATAAAACCAGTAAACAACAAACAACAGGCTGGGGCCAATTACAATCTAAATAAACAAGTTTGACCTCTCTTCTATTATTAAGATTCGAAATTGCTTGCCTACCTACCTACATATATACATTTTATACTTCGAAACTTGAACATACAAGTAGATATAAGGTACTGCTATTGGATTGGGCGCACAATGTGGCGGCTCGGCGGCGCCTGCCCGCCGCGAGGGCCGCATGAAACGGTGAAAGCCCTGCCACCATTGACATTCCGCGTGAATGGGACTCGGCCTCGTTCCTCGCTTTAGTCATTCGCAGCTTTATGTCTATTGCTACCGCTGTAACGAGCTACCTAGCCTCTAAGCATTCTTAGTCTTGGCTCTTTTCGAGACTCGCTGTCGTCAGCGTCGCCTCTTTAAATGTTTCCGTGTGTCGCACCCTGTTCTCATAGGCGCATCGTTCATCTAAAACCATACCATAGTAAATTGTCTGTACTAATTGTCGCTTAATCAAAATTGTAGTTGTCAAGAGGAGCAAACTAAGTCGCAAATACGATCGCACTAGTGCGCCTCACGTCGGAATCAAAGAAACGAGAGCATAATAATTGGCACCGGGCAAAAGAACAGTGCATCTATGCAAAACACGGCAATCGCGCTGCTGGAGTCAGCGTCGGCGTTCGAGAGGGCGGTGCTGGAATGTGAGCACCTGGAGGCGTCCGAGCACGGCGGGTTCCGGTGAGGGCGCTGGCGCGGCAGCGGCATGGACGAGCGCGGGCCCCCCGACGTGCCGTTGATCGTGACGCCGCCGGGCGGGGGCGGCGGCGGCGGCGCCATCACCACCTCGCGCCGCGTCGCCTCCGCGCGCGGCTCCCGCGACGACCAGCTGCCCTCCACCTGGCGCTCGTCCGTGCGCGTGCGCGACACCGGATTCCGCGGTTCCCGCAAAAGCGTGGTACGCCTCGAACCCCCATGTAACGGCCTCAACGGGTTGCCCGCCATCGGCAAGGAGGTAATTCACCATCTCATTGGCTGAACCTTACCGATTATTACCGACAAAACCAAACTCCGAAATATCTAATGTCGACTTTCTGTCAAAATTTTATACGTAACGTAATAAAAACTGATCATTATCCATCATACCAAACCGTACTATCAAATCCAATAAAATTAAGGTTAATTTGTTATCAGAAACGTTAACATAATTCATCATTAAACAAAACGGACTAAATATTTTATAAACATGCAATCTTACAGAAAAGTAACTTTGTTCTGGAATTTTCCAACATTTTCTTACATCGAGCGCTTCATACCTACATTACAAATGCGACTGCACGCTACAGCCATACCACAGCTTATCTAAGAGTTATTGGAAAAACAAAGTTTCAAACTCTTCATTAAACAATTTTCATTAGACTGAAGCTTTACCAAGTTGTTAAACTTAACTCAATATTTATCTTAGAAATTATTTGATCGAGTCATTTACTGCATTTTGAATGACCTGTTTTCTACTGTAGATAGTGTTTTAATTTGATCCGGTGTTAATATGGAACGCAGGATGACTCCGCGTTGCATATCAACACAGTAGAAAATACCATGAAATGTGAATGGTAACAAAGTGGCATTATTGATTTTGTCGCAGCATGTTTAAATAGAAATAGCTGCTTGTAGTGGCCGGGCTCTGTAGTGGAGGGAGTGCCGCCGCTGGGCGGCGCTGCCCGCCGTCGGCTGGACGATCACCTTTACGACTGACTCTTTTTAACATGGTCACGCAAAAGTTACGAAACCAGCTTGCTTAACAACAAAGCAAAATAATGAAATGAACAAATCTCACATTTATCCGTAAAATAAATTTAATTAGTACGGTCTTACTATTTTAGCTCTAAGTGGTATTCATTAATTAATTAAAAGTAACACACTGCAAAATATAATAATAGATACCTAATTAATATTTGAATATTACATTAAAACTACATCAAAATAAAGATGTAAATACATAATTTTGTGCCCAACCAAGGTAACCTTTCCGATATAAGCTACCCAGCTTACTAGGGAAAAGGTTGAAGCCATCAGAATGGCGGCATCATTAAACTGGGTATCTCTAAGTCTAGGTGCTTAGGTATATTTTAAGTAAGGGATTGATTCAATCTTATTCCAAATATTCAATACTGCGAACTCAACAGCATTCCTAAGTAGGGTTGACGTCAGGCAGGTCATAGAACATGAAGCCAAAACTTTTGCAGCATGTCTCCGAGTGTCATATTGTACCGACTCTACTAATAGTAGAATATGATGATTGTCAGAAAAATAAGTGTGAGTGATAGTGGGTTTGTTTGTTTGTCAAGTCGAAGAAGACATTTTCAGGAGGAAAGGAAGAGGGACTGGGAAATTGACGGCAAAAGCTAACTAAGTTTCCAAATAAAATATCAGTGTAGCTATTGTATACACTATGTAATGTCTTGCAGATGTATAGTCCATTAAGTTTACCGTTTGCCTTGTTATGGCGGCGCCTGTTACCTACATACTACATACTTCTTCTGAATACGAAATTCAGTACTATCACAATTCGGTCGTTTTTTGACCTTGTGACATCTTAAACTTGACGGAAAGTATTAGAGGTCTTCGGACATAATTATATGATTCGGACCTGATGCAGTGCCTTATGCACTGCATCAGGTCCCTCTTAAATTGATTCCATACGAATAATTTGTTGAGTTTTGAATCGTGTAATTTCGATCACGCAATTTACGCTGTGTACGGTTTCATATAAAAGGAAGTTTTATTTGACCACCGCGCAATATGAACTCCTTATTACAGCCGGCGGTAAATAATGCATATCGGCTAGTTTCGGTTCCCTATTTACTCTCACGCGTGCGATAGAAACGACACCAATACAAAACCGATGTATTATTTACCGTTTACCGCCGACCTTTGTAAATTATGCAATTTATCGGTCGCGCGGCGGCAATTATACGGGCCATAACCCAAAAATTAAGTTCGTCTTAGCTTTAACCGTTAAGCGTGTGCTTAAATAGTTTATGCTCTATTTTAATGTGTATTGTTACCACAGGTACTGTCTCTGGGCGCAACTGCCGGCCACCAGGCGAACAAGGTGGCGTCTCATCCCTGCACTATCCTCCACCATTCTCCTTATAAGGTAATATATTTCTTTAATTTTATGCAGTGAGAAACGAGCAGACAGCTCACCTGATGGTAAGCGGTAACTGTCGCCCATAACATCTACGATTCACGAATTTAGATTACAGGCAACAAAAATACAGAACCGCAGGTGCGTTGTCACTGTGACCAAGGCCCGATGCCCACGGGCGCGGTGCAGTGCACTTCGCGGCGCACTGAATTTATGTGTCTCGGCGCTAAGATGAAAAGCCCTGCAATTGCGCTGGCTTCCTTACCCTTCAAATCGGAACGCACATCTCCGCAAGATATTTGACAAACTATCTTGTTTTGATATCGGCACGCGATCAGAATGAGATGGAGCCCTGTTGACGTAAATCGAAATGTCAGGTTTCTAGTGAATAAGTTAGCAAAGAAGTTTACACCGAAACCTGCCATTTCGATTATGTTCGACAAGGCGCCATCCTATTCTAATCGCGCGCGGATAATATATGGTGTTTTTTTTAAAAGCATTGGTTGTCAAATTGAAATATATCATGGAAAAATATTTGTAATATCAGTGAAACTGGCTTCATTGGAAAGGTAATCAAATCCCATTTATGTTTGAATATAATTTCGGCCATATGGCCGCCGCGTGTTTATTCTACCGAAAGTCAAAATCATTTAACCAAAAATGGGCTTCATAGCTAAACAAAATTATGTTTGGAGGAAAAGATGAACATCAAAGAATAATTTCCACCGCGATCGTGTGATCTAACTCCATTCGATTATTTTCGTTGAGGATATGTCTACTCCGATAAACCAGAGATGATGCGACATAACATTCGGTGAGTTATTAGCGAAATATGGCTACGAAAAGTGTGTGAAAATTAGACATCCAGATTGGACATTTACGCGACAGTCGCGTCGGCCAAAGGGCGACATCATACCTATTTCCATTATCTTTCCAATAAAGCTCACTCCCTTCACTTCACTTTTGTTTCACTTCAGTTTAACCTTTATATTGTTATATTTCAATTTAAAAACCAAACCCTAAAAAACAGCCTTTATGTACTTTTTCTGAATTCTTGTAGACCGAGATCATGCGTACCGTAGGACAGGTCTAAATTTCAATTAACTTTAAACATTTAAAATTTACAGACTAACACACTACACATCACACCTATAATATTGTACCTAATAGTATACATATTATTAAAGTGACCGAAATTTTCTGGTTCGGTGACATTGTAATACGGCAATAATACACGAAAGTCCACTTTCATTTATACATAAGTATAAAAAGAAAGCTGACTGTGTAACTGAAAATTCCCACGGGAAGGGGTCGAGAAGAGGGTGGCAATATTTTATGAAAAAATATCGGAAAAATACTAAAACGTGGACGAATTCGTAATAGCCTAATAGCTTTTGCCGAATATAGGTATAATAAAAGGTATGGTATAGGTCGATGAACGCAAGAAGGCAGCTCCATAGAAACGCAGATCGATCATAATTTCTGTATTAAGTAATATTATATTAAGATTTGTATTGAAATATAAAATCCTTAAATAACGTTGGAAGGGTATAGTTTAACTGTACCTGTGTTTCGCAAATAAATTATTTGATTGATTGATAAACAACGAAAATCTGACTAACCCCAAACATAGACATTGGTTTCTAAGTCGCCTTAACAAAATTTCATTGGCTTTGATTGGTTAATATAAAAATTATGTATGAACTTTATTTGTATCCAGCCCGTCTTTTTCCGTTAATCGACCTAGACGCCTTTCACGGTATGTATTGCTGTCAGTTTTATCACGTTCTTTGGTATGACTGACGACTAACCTGAAGTATGTACTGATTGTACTGACTGATGATTGGCAGGCAGTTTTATTATTATAGTGCGTTTCAAATAACTTGGCTCAAGATTGTAAAACGATAGACGTATAAAGGGGTAAAAATACTTCAGGTTACTTTGACAGATTGCGGAAAAATGAGTACAATAAATTAATATTTTATAATAATTTTAATGGCAAAAATAAACTATTTAAAGAAAATATAACTCGACGCTATGGAGTAGTCTATAACCCGCTTTCGTTATTATACACCGTTCAAAATTAGTCAGTTTATACTGTCTAACTTTTGTGCCTATGAAGGAGGGCGCTAGGTCTTTTTCCGAAACGTCATTATTCATATTTCTCAATAGGAACATGTAAGCTTCATTTTCCGTTACGTTCCTTATTATTCATGTCGCATTGTTGGCGGCATTCGAATACTGTCATAGAATACTACGTGCTTTCGGCGTTGCTACATAAAACGCAGAACTACCGCCACAAATGACATACCCCTGTCGCGGTCAAGCTTTACAACATTTATCTTGTTTATTTCTTAAGAACTTTACAGACTTTTCGCCTACATTGCTCCTTCAAAATTCACGCATTACACTCAGCAGTCAGCGGTCAGTCATCAAGTCTTGAAGGTTTCCTACCAAAAAATCGTCTACTGCGCGGGTTCCAGTATATAATATTATACTTTTGGTAATTATGTCATGCAACATCAGTCCATGTCTGATGGAGCACGACACCTGCACGACTAGGCACCCATACACCCATGACCAAAACATTTGTAGGTATAATCTACAGCAATACATATGGGTATTACTAATTAATTGAAAAATATGTTGAACCAAATGTCGCGTGGCCTCATTTGACACAGCACACGAAAGCGCATTGCGCTATACCACGCCACGGTTCTAATGATAGAGTTTATTTTGTTAATGCTAACAATCTCGAAAATGGTTGTAATAATTTATGGTTTGAATTTAAGTCATAATGGTTTATGTTGCCAGTGGGTACACACGGCATCTAGTTTTGAACCTTACGTGGGAAGGGTAACGAAATTGTTTAAATTTTGTATTCTACATACACCCACAATACCTACTCGTAACTGTTACTTATTTATATTAATTCTGAGTATATTTTACAAAAACAAGTACTTACATCTAACTAATCCAAATAATGTAAGGCGTTAAGTACCTAATCAAAGATTGACTAAATATTTCCACCTTGACTTTTGAACTAAACCGAAGTTTATGATCTATAAAGATAGCTTATAGGTAGCCTACACTTTAAAAGTACCTACTTTGTAAATGTTTACAACGTTATGACGCTGATTATCATCGATGCACCATACAATATTACGATAAGTTAACACAGAATTACTTTAAAACAGAAAGACAGGCTTATCGATTAACACCATTTAGCTAACAATAATAATCTTGCTTGTAGGTACATATAATAAGACCACGCTTAGTCCGACACGCTCATTAAAAAAAATCTCTGTGTTTCAAGTTTATAAACGCCATAGAACGTCCTTCATAAAAGTCATAACAAACCATTGTATTTCTGCAGGATTGTTTATTTTCGTGAGTTATGAAAAATATCATTAAATAATGGGCAAAACAGTGCGCGAGGTAATTTTCAGCATTATTTGTACAAACAAACTAAAAGTACAAGTTCAAACTAATAGTGACCAAATAACTGAATGTTTACAAGAAGGACTGACAAGGATAGATTATCCCCATATTATTGCCATATCCACACTTTATAATTTTTACTACTGTCAGTCAATACGGACTTATTGTGGTCCTATTATACATGACAAGTACTTCAATGCCACAACTGTAGCATCATCCACGTGTCTGCTGTACAATGTAATCGTTCTAACGTCCATATTGAATTAAAACCCCCTATTCAGTAGCTACGCCCTAAATCATATTGTTGTATATTTACGCAGAAAATGTATTTACGCAGAAGTATCATTGTCTTAGCTATTTCTGTCTTCAAACAACAATTGTATTGTTTTGTTCCGGTATGAAGGTAGACAGTTTAATTTCAGGTACAGTGACAGCTACTAAATTGAGCACAGTGATGACGCACTTGAATTTCTGAAACCTTGTTTGACGTCACGTTTTTACCGGTAGTACGACTTGAAGGCTGATTTATTGCATTACAGTTATAACATACTTACATCATGAAACTCCTGTGGGTTTTGTCTACCACCCAACTCATTGGTGGTGGACATGGCGCTTAAGAGTCGGAACTATTAACCATTAGGCCACGACGCTCTTATTGGATGGCCACCGATCCCCTTATCTGCTTCAACCGTCTAGCGATAATCTTCATGTTGTTTTCCGATTTGAAGCTTCGTCTTTTTAGTAACACACCTGCGATTCCGCAGTTTTGTTAAATGGGTGACAATTAACACTTTCCATCAACTGGGCTCACTGCACGTTTACCGCATTGTACTATAGAATGTACTGAATCGTGGCCTACTGTGGAACCTTTTCACAGAAAATATCATAGTGACATCGCAAAGCCTAGGCAAATCATTATGACTCTTACTGTGAAAAGGTTCCCCAGTCGGTCACTAATCAGTTATCTCGATTAAGCACAAATGTTGTAACCCATACGTCTACCTCTTCTCACTAGGATTATCTAAAAACCATCCTAAAATGTACGTAGCTAAAGTTGTAGTTGCATTGCAGGCCGCTTGGGATTGGTTGATCCTGATCCTGGTGATCTACACGGCGATATTCACACCGTACGTGGCGGCGTTCCAACTCAACGAGCCGGACTTCGACAAGCGCTCGCGCAGCTTCGGCGAAGACCCTATTGTCGTCATCGATATGATAGGTAGATATACCTGTACTTTGTCGCCGCTTACTAATTGCTGCATCTCCTGTTTAGACGAGACCCGTAAAAATAAGTAGAGCTTTGTAGAGATAGGCTTCAGAAAGCGTCGTCGCTGTCGCCTAAAAGCCAATACGAAGCTTAAACAAGGCCATGTGCGTTATTTATAGACAAAAAAATGGACTAAGACGCTATCCTAATTGGCAATGGTTGTACGACCATGGTCGTGCTGTGGGCGGTTTTGAGGTCTTTATCGGTCGGGCGAATTAGGATAACGGCAGCTAATTTGCATTAGATTAAATGACACTTCGAACTGTTATCATAACAATAGCTGCCAGCTACTGGGTGGAGCTTCGCCTGGCGTTTATTTGTCTCTCGGAAACTTTGCGGAAAAAGTAACAAGTTTTTTCGCAAATACCTTTGCGCCGAATAACATTAATCTACATTCATTTGAAAGGAAAACAGAAACTTCCTCCATCCATCCAATCTAATTTTATAAACAGCAGGATTTATACTATAGCTTGACAATAACACCAACTTTTTTCCTGTTCTAGTGGACGTAACGTTCATCATAGACATCCTGATAAACTTCCGCACGACGTACGTGGACGTGGCGGACGAGGTGGAGTCGGACCCCGCCAAGATCGCGATGCACTACCTCCGCGGCTGGTTCCTCATCGACCTGGTGGCGGCCATTCCCTTCGACCTGCTGCTCTTCGGCACCGACACCGACGAAGTGAGCCCCCACCCCAACACGCATACCACCCACCACGTTTTGGTTTTATCACACCGCCACATCGATAGACCGATATGAAGCGAACGCCCGATTTTGTTTCCCAGACGACCACCAGGCAATAAGTTGTCCGAAAACTGAGTGTTGCCAATCCCGAGCATACGTTTTATTTGTATTTTACAATCTGTTTGTAATAAAAGTAAAACTCGAGTGGTACGTAAATAGAAAAAACACACAAACCGCTCCGCAAAGTCACAAGCTCGGGTTATATATAGGTCATTTATAAGTAAGTGCGGAAGTGAACTAGGTCAGCACGATATCTTAGCCTTTTGTTCAGGGAGCACCGTGTAGCGAGATAAACAGATGAATCAGCACTTTCGGACAAACGAAGCTCTGGCTGGATGATTTAATCCATCACAAAGTGCCTACTGTAGTGGAATGCAGTCCTTGCTACTCACTATTGATTTCGTGCCAATCATGATCAACCCTTTAATGCAAATGAAATTGGCTATTTATGTTTTTATTTTTAGAAATTAGCGGCCGAGTTATCATATCACTCTCAAATGGTTAATTTAATACAATGTTTTTTGTTTGTTACTTTGATTTATAAAAATGTGTAACGATTACGTTTGTGATAAATTACTAAAACTATTTTTTATTGTCTAACTCTTCTTCTGCTCAATTATATAATTTTCTTAATTGTCATGGAATGAGATCAACCCGAAGGTGGGTGCGTATTGAACTTGTAATACTATTTCTTGTTACAGCAGGGGCTGGAAAGTGATGAGGTATACCATCTTTGTGAACTATTTTTTTGTTGCTGCCACTTGAATTTATTAAATTTTTAGTTGACATATTTTACTCATTGATTTCCACTAGCCATTTTCAATCCACTTTGCGAATGCGTAAATGGAAGATAAGGACGCTTCCCATGAGCAAGAATTACCTAATCGTTTCAAGTTTGCCACGCGGCCATCCCGAGCGCACGCCGCCGCACGCGCTTCGCCGCGCCGCCGGCCACGACTTTAACCAACACTCAGTGACCCTGAAGACGAAAACCAACAATTCAATACAAACCCTAACTGAAGCTCAGTTCGAGCTCAAACAGAAAGGAGAGGGCCGACTGTACCGCGGACTTTGGGTAACGACCATCGTCGTAGGACGCCATGGTGACCTTGAGAAGGCCTCCCCTCAATATGATTTCGTCTAAATTAATACTTACTCCCTATTTAAAGTAAAATGTTTAAAAAACATATTAAGTTTGACAAATGAGAATTTAATCCTAAAATGGACCACGTACTCCAACAAAACATTCTTCATAAGCTTTTCTTTGTCATGAAACGAGTCACGAAGCACAGAGCTTGGTAGCAAATACGCTCACACTTCCCAGACGTGCCTTATTCTGTACAAAAAATCAACTACTTAGCCTGTTTTCACTACATAAAGGAGCACTATTGTGGCGTCAGCCCATTCAGTATGTTGACATAACGTGGCACCCACCTTACATCCAGCAACCTCGTAAACTAACATTACCTATGTTAAGACCTTATATTCCATTGTGTTTATAACCCATTTTTTTTTCTTATTATTTTTGTAATGTGAAATTATAAAGCCAATCATAACATTAAATTAAATGACATTATATTCACTATGTTTATCATTTTATTTGTCCTGTCCTAAAATAAATACATCATAGAATTCTCATAATACGCAATAATAATATCAGGGATTACTCCTGATCGATATAAAAGGAATCATCATGTCAGCACAAAACTAAATGAAATTTCAGAACATCAGACACAGGCAAAATTGCCATAACGCTTCACCCAGGATATTGCTTTACTTGTGCATGATTTCACGACTGGTGCACATAGTAACCGTGGCAACCAAGCATCGATATTAGATTGGAATTAATATGGTATTAACTATTAGAGACAATTACTAAAGCTACCAAAGAAGTTGTTATGCAAAAATCTAAAAGGGCATAGTACTCTACGGATGAACAATGCCCAGTAGTCCTGCAGTTGTAGACAATACTTAATGACTACTTATCAAGTTTAGATTTATAGATTATTATTGTTACCTCAAAGTAGTTGTAAGTACTTATTTTACTCTCGTAATTTCGTAATCTAAATTGAAAGCTGCGAAACTAGAGTAAGTATTGCTGTTACAGACCCTTCACGAATGAAATAAAATACGCAGGTAATTGAAAATTTTGCAATAATTTCAGGAATCAATTGGCTTTTTTATCCTTGCACTGTGTTTCTAGTAACATAAAAATCACAATTTAAATGTAAATAACTGACGAGCGTAAGCTATGATCGATTTTTATAAAGACTTCTCACAGTCTAAGAAATTGATAATTACCAAAAATATATAAGTACAGTTTATACAGTTACATGCACCGCATTCTGTATGAAGCCAGCTAATTTTATAGTTTCAAAGTAAACGCTTGTAATACTGCAAAATATGTATGACCTTTTCGATTGAGATCGAGAGACGCCCGCAATCCGCATAGCATACATAATCATAGGCGAGTTTTTGCTTGGTTAGCGGTTTTTCGCTCGAGGCCTCGTTGATGCTTACTAAGTTTCTACTACTAGTGGTTCGGCGAACGTTTGGTATGCTTGAGTTCGGTTCGCTTGCCGGGCGGGGGCGGGCGCTGAGCGGTGTGTGTGGTTGCAGACCACCACGCTGATCGGGCTGCTGAAGACGGCCCGGCTGCTGCGACTGGTGCGGGTGGCGCGCAAGATCGACCGCTACTCCGAGTACGGCACCGCCGTGCTGCTGCTCCTCATGGCCACCTTCGTCCTCATCGCGCACTGGCTCGCCTGCCTATGGTCAGCATTTGAACGACAGAATTTGTGCATGTTGAGTAGTGAATAAAAGTTCCTAGCTAAAGAAGGATGGAATCACTTGTTTTGAAGTGAAATAAGTTTGTCATCCTGCAGACCAGAAATGCACATGCAATTAGTTATAATTATGGACTTAATAGTGAATCTCGAAGTTCAAAATAGCGATTTCCTGTGTTCATAAAGTATATAAGCAAGAATTACTTAATTGAGCATGTTCATTATCGCGATGTACTATATATTTCGAAATTATATATCAAATTGGGAATTTAGAAGTTCTATACATAATTTTTCACACGTATGAACACAGTACATCGCTATTTTACACCCCAAAAGCTTCTTCAATAGCATACACATCACTTACCACGTGATTCATTACTGTGTTTAAACTGTCATTCGTGCACAAGTTTCACTTTGTCGCATACTGCAGAAAACTCATAATTATATGCTTATAGGTATGCCATCGGTAGTTGGGAGCGCCCGCAACTCCACGCCCCGATCGGCTGGTTGGACGCCCTCGCCAACGACGTCCAGGCCTCGTACGATAATTCCACTGGACCCTCCATGAGGTAAACGTATTACTTATTAATCCATAGAATAATGTTTGGTAAAGAAACTCACTAAAAATCAAACGACCATTTCTAATCGAACGACTAACTGAATTTTATAGAACTATCCTCTATTATCTATTTATTATTTAATTATGTTTGTGTAGGTAGCTATCTCTAACCTGTTCTATTTCGTGGTTTGCAGATCTCGGTACATCACCGCGTTGTACTTCACGTGTACCTCATTAACCAGCGTCGGCTTCGGCAACGTGGCTCCCAACACTGACATGGAGAAAGGGTTCACAATATTCGTCATGCTGGTCGGATGTAAGCGCATTTGAACTAAATTAACCTTAGAGAAAAACTGACGCAGCATATGATCTCTTTATTGATAGAGTGACTTCTGTCCCCAGCTTTGATGTATGCCAGTATCTTCGGGAACGTGTCAGCGATAATCCAGAGGTTGTACTCCGGCACCGCGCGGTATCACACGCAGATCCTGAGAGTCCGAGAGTTTATTCGCTTCCACCAGGTTATGATTTATATAACTAATTCATAGTCATTTGCCTGTTTGTTTTTACTTTCTACAATAACGCACAAACTAGAGTTGTATTATAATTTTAACGTGTCTATCTTTGTATAGTATATCTAGGATTGTAGCTTCCAAACAGATGGCCCAGTTTCGTTGCGGATTTTTCAATTAAAAACTATTCTCTAATTTAATCTGAGTTATTCCAGGGGTTATTATGTTTTCTATATCACTTTACTAATCGCAATAGTTAAATTATAATTACAATGATTTCATTATAAAATCAAATCTTACAGCTTAAAATACCATAGTGACATTCTCTATCACTTCCAGATTACGAACCCGCTTCGTCAACGGTTAGAGGAGTATTTTCAGCACGCGTGGAGCTATACCAACGGCATCGACACTTCCAGTTTGCTCAAAGGGTTCCCCGAGTGCTTGCAGGCAGACATATGCCTGCATCTGAACAGGAATCTTCTTGCTAGCTGTGCAGCTTTTGATGGTGCTAGCCCAGGGTGCCTTAGGTAAGAAAGTTATTCTTCATTTTGTAGAAAAAACAATGAATACCTTTAAAAAGCCAGGTTAGATTTAAATCATCTTTAATACTTTAATTAATTGAAATGATTATTAAGTGGAAATGCATAAAGTCTACCAACTGGTTATTAGGCAAACACGACTTATTCCATTTTAGTCGTTCACTCTTGACAGAGTGATCATGGTTTCAATATGAGCCTCCACTTGTTGCAGTCTTCAGCGTTCCATGAACACTGGGCTACTTGTGTGGCAGCTTTTAAATCTGCCCGACGCTTAGGTGGTCAAACTCGTATTACGTGACATTTACAAGCCGTTTCAACTTTTCAAGTCCAAAGAATTTGTTAATTCGTGTATTCAGTTGACACACAGTGGGCACAGTCGACGAATCTCACCTTAATTTTAAGCTGTTTTTAGTTTTTACACTTTTGATTTTTGCTATTTTTGCTTACTAGTGTTAAAAATATTTGTTTTAGTAAAAAGTTATGAATTCAAATAACTTTCAGGGCGTTGTCGCTTCGTTTCAAAACGACTCACGCGCCGCCCGGAGAGACGCTCGCGCACAGAGGGGATGTGCTCACCTCGCTGTACTTCATATCGCGGGGCTCCATCGAGATACTGAAGGACGACATTGTCATGGCTATTTTAGGTAAAACTAACACTTTAAACATTTTACAAAAATAAATATGATGTTTTTTTGTTATGAACCTGTGAATGTAATAATTAATTTAATAATTTGATAACCATGTATGGTTTCCTCCATGTATATAGGTTTTAAAACATTTGATCGAGAAACCCATTTCATTCCATTTTCATTTCATTTTTCGTTATATGGAAATTAATTCGAAACATTTGCCGCCAAATCACTGCGTCCCTCCAGAGGTGGGCAACGCACCACCGTTAATACCTTTGTGTTGCGAATATCCATAGGCAATGGTGTCCACTTTCAACCACGCGGTCCGCTTTTTTAGATACGGCAGACAAACAGGCAAGCGGGCCACTTCATATAAAGTCATCACACACATCAGCAACACCAGGGCAGTTACCAATGATTCCCCCCCTCTGCCTCTGCCGCCGCCTCTCACCCGAATAAAATAAAAAGAACATCCATCCTGGGTTGCCCGCCTCAGCCTCTGCCGCCGCCGCTTGCCTGTCTCCCGAATCTAAAAAGGACGTCTATCCCTCTCAACCCAATCCGTTCCCCAGGCAAGGACGACATATTCGGCGAGAACCCGTGCACCCACCCCACGGTGGGCCGCAGCAACTGCCGCGTGCGCGCGCTCACCTACTGCGACCTGCACCGCGTGCATCGCGACGACCTGCTCGACGTACTCGACTTCTACCCCGAGTTCCGCGCCAGCTTCGTCAACAACCTAGAGATCACGTATAATATGAGAGACGTGCGTATTGTATGACTACATTTTATGTGTAGCAAGTTAATTTTGACTGGCAGAGCAGAATAGACCCTTACACTTGTGGGTGTAGTACGAGGCGACTAACGTTATAGAAAAGATCTAGAGACTCCGTAGAATGGAAAATGGGCAGCAGCGTTTACCATTGTTATACCTATTTATAACACTCCGATCTCCAAGCGTGGAGATTATAGCAACAACTTCCCCTTTCGTGAGAGGCCCTGAGTCCTGCGGTAAACTGTTATGGGCTGTGATGATGATGATGATAAGGTTAATTTTGAATGTGGTTCTTGGTGTGGAATGTAGGTGTGAAGTTCTTGCGGGGTCGGCAACACGCTAGTGCTTTATCGCGAGATAGAGCTAGGCAAGGCAGCATGCTTGCGAGACCGATAACCAAATTTAGGCAACATACGCAGTGTCCGAGAACTGGAAAAGTGACTGTTTCGTCAAGCAAGTCTAACTTCAGCACCGCAATGACCTCGCCACTTGTTAGTTATCCTCCTCCTCCTACCTTGTGATCTTGCTTTAGGGATTATAAGACTAGTTGAACAGTCGTGACGATATATTTTTAATGTATTTCTTCCGCGCTACCAGGAGGAGCTATGCGGCATAGAGCCGAAGCGGCGCATGCGCTACGAGAACCCGAACGACGCGCGGCTGCTGCGCGAGGCGTACGCGCGCACCACCCGCCGCCCGCACACGGAGACGTTCGCCGAGAAAGTGGTAATTATCATAAAAGTAATAATACATGAGAATGCCCCGTATCGAGCTACAATCCTGGTACACCCCTTTTGGTAATAAGCATCATTATTATTATAACATTGAAGAAGTTTTGCATGAAATAAATAATAAAACAAATTAGGGTATTGTGAACTGATAACGCCCGAATACTGGAATGTCTATTAATTTAAAGGACTTATTAGATATCATGCTACCCATTTTGAATGCCAAATATTTGAAAGTGACAGCATGATCTTTAAGGCCCTTAAAGTTAAGAAGTATTCCAGTAGTCGGGTATCAAACTAACTATAGGCCTTATAAAAGTAACCAGTCAGTATATTTTTGAGAAATGGGTAATGTATTAGATGAAAATAGCTGTATTCACTAGAAACAGAAACTGTTTTTGCGATCCATTATTTGCACCGCAAAAAAGTATAAGTATATCGGCATCTAATACGAATTATCGGAGCAACTTATACGCGTAGAAATTCATAACACCATATTTACCGTGAACCCAGGACTCACAGTGCAGCGACGAAGAGACAGAATCGCCGGCCAGCCGCGGCATCCTGGAGTTCTCCACGGACAAGGCCGGCCAGGACGTCACCCCGCTCAACTTCAACTTCAGCAAGCAGCGCTCCACAACCCTCAACTCCATCACCGGTATGCAAGGCACCACCCTGCCGGAATGGGAACCTCTCGCATTCACTTTCTCATAATTCGTTTCTACTTTGTTTCAACGACAACTCAGTCGCCAGTTACGTTTACAAAATAAAAGCCCCTACAGGTATGCTCGATTTCTGCCCGCGTTGTTCCAAATGGCACGTTTTGTGCAGACTCGCGTATGTGCAGTGTCCGTATAAAGAACGCGCTGCACCCGCCTTGTTCACGTAACGTCCGCGTAGCACCCGCGTAGCGCAAGCGTTGCTACCGCATAGAATCCGGGCTACCGGGGCACCTTCATCTGGTTGGGCACCGCGCTGTTCAAACCTATTCGGTCGGTGGCTGCATTTGCCCAGTTTGATTGATCTTAACCACCGTTATTTCTGGCCGGGTACGTTTTCCGACAATTGCTCTCGCTTCCGACTCAGTAATACCAATTCATAGTTTTCTGATACCGGCAGTTTAGGGCCTATTTCTTGCGTATCCCTATGGCTTACGCAACCTATGACTAAACCAGCGCAGGAGACTTCTTCATCCGCGATATCTTTCACGCCAATATAGCAACGATTGTGCTCGTTACGTACATGGAAAAACGCACATCGTTCATTTCACATATATGCTATAAAAGTAAAAGATAGGTAAAAAACAATTCATCTCTCTTAAATGTTATTTAAGTAAAGTATTCATATAAATGATGCGAATGTACATATACCAAAAAAGACTGGCGACATGTTGTATTATTTATTTTTTAATAGAGTAGTTCAAAATTTAGAATTGAATGGAACGATAACGACCCCCTTTCATTGATTTCCAAGTTTATTTATCTGCAGTTCTTACACATTGGCATCTGTAACATAATAAGGTTGCAAAAAATGAAATTGACTTTACGAATGTAAAAAATGCAACTTAAACATTCTACCTCTGTTAAAGGTTAAATGTGCATTAAGGGTAAATTTGAATTGAATTAATTTCTTTTAGTAAATCAATTTTCACACTTATGTATCTACTTTAAAATAAAATTATAAATTCAGTTTCACCCTCAATGTAAATAGTAAAAATGATCACAATTATTATAATTTTCTTAAAATTGTAGTTACGGGATATATTTTCTCATCATTTTTATTTTGTTTTATATTTAATTATTGTGAAAGTATAGCTCTTTTCAATAGATATTCTTTATGTACAGATATACAGGGTTACAGGGCCCATCCTGTCTTTGGAAAAAATATTTGTAAACCAAATTATAAAACAAGTTGTAACAGTGATTATCTGAAAAGAGGCATATTTTTCTGATATAAAAAATTTGTCTATCCTGAGAACGCATTTGTATACAAACTTACTATACATTTGCAACCTCATAATTAAAATGAATAAAATGTATCTAATCATTTGGTTAATTTGATAGCGGCATGTGTTATGCTTCATCTTTCTGTATCATTTATTTATTTACGCTCCTTGTGGCGGCGAGGGCGCGGGTGACTTGATAGCTTCGAAATAACGTTTCTCTTTTAGTTTTTTTTGTTCATTAAGTAATGTACCTAAGTTGGGGTTAAGATATTCGAAGCAATAGCTAGTGTTCGTAACCTCTATGAGCACTGCGAGCGCCCTGCGCCCCCGCGCCCGCCCGCCCGCTCTGAGCGCGGCCCTTGTGTGCAGGCATGCTAGCGCAACTTAAACGGAGCTTCCCTGACCTCTACCACCATAAAACACACCAGCCGCTGCACAACAAGTACTGTAAGTATGCATTATACAATTTTTAGTGCATGTTTTTTTACTATAAATAATTTCCTTCAATATTCTTTGTACCCGGTGTATTCAAATGGTGTCATCAACACAATTTATTTAACAAGTGTACAGTTTGGTCTCATAACGTACCGAAGATGGGTCATCACTTCAGTTTTCTTTCGCTGCTTCCTCACACTTTAAAGGCACTCCAGACTGTAAACATGAACGTGGTGTTGCAGCCCAATCCACGCCGCAAACGTATAGAAGTCGCGCGGCGGTGCGTCGACAGTCGTCAGTGGGTCCGCTGAACGACACGTCGCCGCTGACTGGCGCGGGAGCGACGGGGGGAGGCGGGGAGCCGGTCGTGAGCACTCCGGCGCACAGTGCGACGTTGCCAGTATCCAGCCTGAGTACGAATCCGAGTTCGTACTACACAAACGCGTCGCCGAGCCCGCCCGCCGCGCCCACCGCCGCTGCGCACTCCTGCGACGACATCCTGGCTCCCTCCGCGGCCACCCCCCGCCCGCCCTCCAGCCGGTCAGCGCCGCATTCGGCACTCAATCTGCATCAGGCCGGACGCCCGACGGCTCTAGTCTTCGCCACCGAGAGGACGCAAAACGCCGCCGGCGTACAGGTATATGAAGCCTCAGTTTAACTGCATGTACGGCCATTGTTGCTTTGCGAAGCGTCACTTAAAATCCGATTTATATAGGCATGAACAAGATCCTCTCTGAAATCTGTGACAATTCATACTAACAATAGCCGATGCCTACACTAGTTTATCAGTATCAGAGGTAATTCTACTTGAAATCAGGTAACTGATAGGGATATAAACCCTCAGTTCCAGTTATTCAGTCAGTTCTAATGAACCTCTTCCGCTGCAGGATACGCTCTCACCACAGTACCAGAACGTAGGCCCTGCCGCGTCGGCGGCGTCCGTGGCCACCGTGCTGAGTCGGCTGGACGAGCTGAGTCGGCGCGTGGCGGCGCTCGAGAGCGGACTCACCGCGGACGTGCGCAGGATCCTGCAGCTGCTGCAGTCCCGCGACGGTCACGGTCACGGTCACGCGCACCCCGTGCACACGCCCTCGCAGCCGCTGCAGAAAGCCTCGCTCTCAGTGCCGCAAAATAATGATGTAATTTACTATTAAAGTTATTAAGCTAAGATAACACAATCGTAAAGAAAATAAGTCTCTACATTGAAAATATTACGCGAAAAACCATTAATGAGTGTTACTTAAAATTAAAACATAAAACGGTATTCCAAAATAAAGAAATAAAATACAGCTCTCAACATTGCAGAGCCAATGGGAATGGTCGTGGAACGGCGAGCGGGGCGGGCGCGGACAGAGCGGGGAGCGTGGGGAGCGCGGGGAGCGCGCGCCGGGCGTGCAGCGCTCCGCGTCGGAGCCGCACGCGCCGCTGCCGCCCGTGCTGCCGCCGCCGCCGCACTCGCACTCCTTCTACAGGTATCCTACTACCGCCCATGCTCCTACCGACCTCTCGGTCATACGGACCGCATCAGACCTACTAATAACGGAAGAGACCAGCGCCCGCATGCCAGTGGCTCGTTTCGGCGCGCGCACTTTTACACTCCCTACAACTCTGACCTAGTCCCTTCTGGACTTCCGGACTCCCTTAGCCGGCTGACTTCACTGCACAATTTTCTGCCCCAACAGCTAGCTACATACCTCATCGGTAGTATGAGGTATGTAGTTAATATCCCCGTCTGTCGCACTCCAGGTAGTGTGAGGCGGGCGAGACGAGCGCCCTGCACTCCCGGCCGTCGGCGCGCTCGCTCGCCGAGTCGGCGTCGTGCGGCTCGCTGGCGGCCCCGGCGGCCTCAGCGGCCTCGGCGGCCCCGGCGGCCTCAGCGGCCTCGGCGGCCCCGGCGGCCCCGGCGGCCCCGGGCACGCGCCCGCCGCCCCGCGCGCGCTTCCACTTCTGTCGGCACATCGCGCGCTCCCGCCCCGACGACACCCGGAGTTTTCTGTGATGCGAGTTGCGACCCGTACCGTACACGGACCAATTTTGTACTTCCACGAATGCCTAATGACGTACGTCCTCGCGAAATTCGTACTAGCCAGCGGGTGCACCGCGCCGAGTCCATTTATGCGAGTATGAGGTTCAACGTGCATCTGTCTGGCGATTAGATGGGTGAAAGGGATTGGGGCAGTCAATGTACTTACTTAAAATAAGCATTATTGAATGTATCAGTAAAATTACACTGGTGGTTTGGAATGCAATAAGTGGTGGACTTATTGGGTGCTTTAATTTGTAATTCGTAGGCTTTTTGTGAGAAGCCGTTTACACAATATCAATGATAAGATCAGTCTATAGCTCTATCTGTCAGTATTAAGTATAAACTCTTAACAAATTTAAGACAGCGTCCTCTTATATTCAAGTAAATGTAGGTATGTACTTAACTTATTGTTAACTTCAAAGATCGGTACTTCTGTCCCCATAAACAACAATTATAATTACCTACTTTAAGCTGTCACCTTTTTCAGGATGAGGTAAATAAGACTGAGACACTACGTAACTACTCTGATAATTTTCCAGGAAACCAACTAAAGCGCTTCATATTCCCGTCCTTGCCTTCTCCTTGCCTTCGCTAGTACCGACCTAGCGCCTGCCGCGCGCCGCCGGCACCGCCGCGTCTAACTCTTATATAAAGCAGGATATCTACTTAAATAATTTATAAATTTACTCGTAAGGTAGGTCATTCTTACATATATTTTACACAACTTATTGGCTCAAAATGTTTAAAAATATAGATAGGTAAATTTACCTTGGTAGATTTGGAGAAACGCTCCTATATCATACTAAGCAATAATTAAAACATCCAATCAAATTAAATTTGTTTGTTAGCCATTTCGTATTTTTAAAAGTTAATTATTCTTACTGTACTGATGAAATATATATTTTTCCTCTCAGTTCTATATTTGTAGGTAAAAAGCAATGCACAAATATACTTAGTGCAGTTTAAGTTATTGGTATAGCAGCTCACACTACAAATTTCAGATAAAATGAACATTTGTAACAAAAAAGCAAAAAGTTTCTTACAATTTCTATTGTATTACTTGTCTGTTACTGGTGTTCTCGTTACACTCACTAACTTTATCTATTTTCCAAAATAACGTCCGCTGCCAATTTGAAATATAGGTCATCGATCATCATGTTCGCGAGCAGTTAATGGGAACCATCGGAAAACACGTCCAATGCGCCTTGACCAGGCGCCACCATCGTCAAACTATTTTCTCATCTATACAACCAAGTGCAACGATACATGGGATAAAGTCAAACAAACTAGGTAGGTGAATACGTCATCGGTTAATCCCGAATATCTGTGGGTCGGTCGTCCCAAATAATTTGGCTTACTTTATTTATTTTTATTACTGGTCATCATCTTTATTACTCAGACCGGTCAGTGGGTGACGGCTGCGAAGGCACAATTATTAACTTTAATTTACTCATGTAGTTAGTACATACATATGTGTGAGTGATCTGCGAAAATCTAGTTCTTACATCCAGGAGGCAATCTTCTAGTGTAATTTAGAAATCATTGCTTAGAACAAGCAATGATTTCTATTCAGAGAAGAATAGTCTGATAAATGACAGATATTTGTAGCCTCAATACCCTCACCACAAAGCCACAGTGGTAAAATACATAAAATAAGAAGCAATATAAGGGTAAAAATACCGAACACCCTACGTCTTGAATTTTATACGTCATGCATGAGCTATGACTAACTAAACTATATGACTCAAAACACTGATACATTGACTGACTGATTGTGATGTGTTATAGAACTTAAAACAATCGTTTTAGTTTCTCCAATGCTCAGGCAGATTTTTATTTATCGACGTTGAAAGTTTAGAATGTGTTAGGAAGTAAAAGTCCAATAATATAGTAATTAAGTATTTGTTTTACCTGCGAGGTTTGTAATGTATATATTTAAATTACCTACTTAGAACATAGATAACTTACCTAATGTAAATTTGTCAATTTGGAGATGTAATTTTCAATCGAGTAAGTAAATAATAATTTCATTGCTTTGCTTTGCTTTGGACCTTCATATAAATGAGCACTTTAGATATACTTATATTAAAATAATTACTTGGGTAGTCACTAGATAGTTACCGGCCGTTAGATGTACCTGCTGTATGGAAGAACAACTCCATCGCCGTCTATCCGGACTTGTATTACCTACGTTAAAGTATACTACTTTAGACCTTATAACATACGCTGTCGATAGCCATTTAAACTGCTTCACATAATTAGTAGTAGATTAGTAACATATAACTACAAAACCAAGTATTTAGAAGTGAATCGTCCAAGATGAGATATTTAATTTAATTTCACTAAGACATCAGACTTAAAATGTCAAAAATTTACTAATCGTTGTTTAAATATTCTGCAGCATATATAAACGACATGTTAATATGATTCATAGATTAACTGCCAACCATACAATCAACTGCTTCCGTTACCCACAGTGTAGGTACTTAAGTACTTAATCGTAAATCATTAAAATATTCGGTATTTACAAAAACGATTACCTGGCAATAGTTGAGAATAACTGAAGTTCTACTTAATAACCACAGGGTGTAATTATTACTAAAAAATATTATGATAGGTACGTGTTACATTAAAGGAAATACTTAAACTAAAGTTACATAATAAAAAGAATATACGAGTACGTACATTGTCTAAAAGTTTGAAAAAAAACAACCACGGTATTATACCTACCTAACTAAATTTATATAACCAAAAAATTCCTATTTCTCATCGACGTGTAAGAAGACGCCACTATGTAATATTCATTGTATAATGAAAACACACAAGGAAATAAAGTGATTTATTTCAATTTGGAATGTAAAATTCGTCTTACTTTTCTGAGAAAAAAAACGGCGCTGTTGCAAAAACTATAACTAAAGACTAGGCAGTATCGGCAGGACTTTCGACTACACCATTGTGTAAATAGAACAAGCGTGAAATAAAAAAATGTGTATAGTGGGTTGTTTCGTGTTATTATAACATTCAGTTCTAAATTATATTTTTACAATAACATGAAAATGTTGTGAAGCGGAACTGATTTAATTCCGGAGTTTGCTCAATCAGACGCTGGAATTGCTTTATGTATTGTCTCACATACTCTGTGCAATAAAGAGTATTAACTTTTGGAATAAAGCTGTGTTAGTCTTTGGCGGCTTGAACTCCTCGCTTCACTCAGGACTATATAACTCCCTAACCTAACCTCTAGAGAACTCTAAGAGTCCTTCACTACGTTCTGGATCCAATATAGCTTTATCCCCCTTTCGGTTGGTACTACCTTGTAACATTTGTGTTCAGGTTCTTGTTTTCTATTGTGATTATGGCTGATAATGAATTTATCGTCAGTAATGAGGACTCTTTATTCTCATGAAGACGAATCTTAAAATCCGCATCAAAATGGGCATCATACTAAAGCTATATTTTAAAAATTTAAAAAACAACGGCAAATAACAACTCACATAATGCTTCCTTGGTTATGAACTTACTTTTATCCATAAATGAAACGCCACGAATTCAGTAGGTAAAAAAATTTTCGATAACGGTTCTTCTGAAGATAGATATGTAACGATGGCTTGTGCTAACTTGTAATATAAATTACGAATTAAAAATGCGATAAACTTGAAAGCCAGTGTAACCACACTATCTGAATTAATCTCCCCGGACAGCGTGCCTTATTAGGCGACCAGTGCATTCACTTAATAAAATTCTAAGCTAGTAGTACAGTATTTCGCATTTGCCCTTCTACGTGCGACTATTAGTTACAAAATGACTAACGTTAAGAATGGATAGGATAACTGTATTTTAAGTCGTAGTTCGGCCGCATCGTCACTTTCCACCGTGTGAGACGGCCGCCCAATGCCTGGCTAGTACTTATAATAATAAAAAGTCGCCACCCTCTTGCGAAAAAGTCGCTTAATCATTTGAAAATTGTTGCCTTGATATATTTTAGTCACAGAAAACTGGTTGTTTCTGCTTTGAATAATCTCACAATTATATTAAATTAGTAATATATTATTGTAATGATAAGTTAAGTATTTTATATTTCATCAACATCAGGCGCAAAGATGAAGCGTGCATCATGATGTAATTTTGTCTGTGATCGAAATTTTATATTGTTAAGCTGAAAAGGAAAAGCACGTGATTAAGTTTAAAGTATTTAAGCTATTGATATATCTTTATTTTCTGTAAACCTTTGCGAGGTTTCATTACCATTTGTGCTGGTTTGACCACAATGTTCCCGTGGTCATTACAACTTCGTTAAACCCAATACTAGGGTTTTGGGTATAATAAGGGCATCTAGTTAACAAGCAATGGTTACAGAATATAATGGAATATACTTTGTTGTAATATAATACCTACATAATAATACATGCTTGAACTCTTTCATTACACTTGTAACTACAGAAGTAAACGAATTTCTGTTAACGAAATACCATAGGGTAGCTTTGCGTTTTCGTTTCAAAACGCGATCTATGAAATGAAAAAGCTATTCAACTAGCAACATGACAATGAATGTAGTGTGTTGTAGGTGAAATCTGTGACTGTAGAATCATTGTTTTATATTAATTTTTAATTAGATAGTAAGAGCAGTTGTGCATGCTGGCAAAACTGGAACCTTACTGTTAAGCTGAGTAATATGAAATCTAAATTTTAATTTAAACTTCATTGTTTATTGTCATTTTATAAGATTTCCAGCTATGACAGACAACGATTTATTTAACAAATACCTAACCTACAACATAATTAAGTACGTACTCAAAGATTCTATAACTCTTAATTTCAGCACTGACTAGGATTACCTACTTAGTACAGTTATATAATTTAAAATGACACAAACTAATGCTTTAAGTATAGTTTTATACAACAAATTACTTGTTTATAACTTATTAACGTCAAGGGCATTCAAAATTCGCCAAGTTATCGTAAAATGTTGGTCTAAATATTATTACCGGGGCATCAGTATCGAAAGTAATAACACTCGAAGTAAAGACATATTTGCCCTGATGGCCGGTAAATGTTCTACGATATCTTTGTATCAGGCACTGACATCGCACTTTTGTAAAATTTCGCTATGAGTACCTATTTACAAAACTTTACTAGATTTTCCAACCAAAATATAAAACAATTTACCCGGTTATTCCAAACAATTTTGTAACAATAATTCAATTAATATTAAATTTAACTTCTGTACCACGCGACCAACGAAAACGTACCAACATTTTACGTTGACACAGTGCCTAAATCATTATAAGCACATTTAGCCACATAGTTAAATCGAAACTTTGCAATAATTCAAACGCGCAAGACTTGTGAAGTAAGTTCGGTGAAATAAATATCACGCACATGCGAATAAACAGTTGTTTTATTTCCTTACAAATTATTAGCGTATTTAGCGCTAGGGCTATTTTCCAGGGGGGCCTGGCCCCTGAGGATTCATGGGTTGTATTTAATTGAAATTGTGTTTGTATGAAGTTTTTTATGTACATATGTACATACGGTACATCCTGGGGTGGGGGTGTCTAGGGGTGGTCGCAGGCTTGACAAGGAGACCTGGTGGTGGAACGATACAGTTCAGAGGGAGACCAAGCTAAAGAAAGCACTCTTTAAAAAGCCCCAAAATGCCGATAAATCTGAACAGGTCTATAAGATAATTAGACCTGCTCTTCTATACGTTATGTCCCGGTTGCGCCCCCGCGCGGCACGCGAGGGCCCAGGGTCCGCATTCCTGCTACTCTTGGCCCACCTCGCTTGGTCTTCGGCATCCTTAGGGGTGAGCTTATTGTCACGCATGTGACGTGGTGGCGATTCGGAGATAGCTGGCCACTGTCGCCACGGGTCTGTTTAAACCCCAGACGGGTTGCTATCTTTGGGATGAGGGATCTTATCCAGTGAAATAAGCTATAGTATTGATTCACATCTCCAGTTTATTTACTTTCTAACATATTAACATACGGTTGCGGGCCTTAGCTACTTCATCTAGCAACTATTACCTAAGTATCTTAGTTAATTAACACTTAATCTCTACGGCCTAACTCTGCGGTTCGACTGCGGGAGTCACCCTAGGTCGCCGTTACATATATTTCCCTAGCTAATACGGAGCTCGGCGGTTCCTGACCAAAATGACGTCTAATTCCCACTAGGACGATCACGACGGAGTGGAAAGTTTCTTCCGTATTCTAAGTCGCGGACCACAAGAGTAATTTCCCCGGACGTGTTTACTATTCGGAAATTTAACGGGCGCGGATTGAGGGCTAACGCGAGGCTATATCCTATCCCTAGTTTTCCCGGTCTCTGTTTATCTAGTTGTGACGGGTCCTAACCATTGTTGACTCTAAGACCTAATTTTATTCGGTAAGCCCGACTCCCCCCCCCCCCCCCAACTTCCCCTCTAAGCCCGACTGTCTACTCGGCGACCTCAAGCCGACAGTCAGGATACCTGGTTATTTCCCTTCCTCCGGGTTCACCAGTTCCTAGTCCCCATTTGATTCCTATCCCCCCACCTAAGCCAAACTGTCTACTCGGCGACCCCAAGCCGACAGTTAGGATACCTGGTTAGACCCTTTCCTCCAGGATCACCAGTACCTCGTCGTCTCGGCAACCCCAAGCCGACGGAAACTATATCTGTGGACAAAAATCACCTGGCAGTAAAACTGTGTAAGTAGGGAACCCCCAAAGGATCGCGGGATTACCCCTCCTACTAGGCCTACCGTCCTTACAAGGCACGACCATTGTGTCAGGCACGACTCCCGTGTGACACCACTATGCAGGCAAAGGCCCGCTATGCATATCAGTAGTTTGATATTGACATTATTGCGCATAGTGTGATTCTACAGGCATTATGGTTGCACCTTAATCAAGTTGTATCTTATGACGGTAAGTATAAATGAAATGTTCCGTAAGGGACAAATCTTTAAAACTTTACTGCGTTTACATCTGAATCAGATTTATCGTGCCTTTTGAGCATGGTTCAATTGCTGAATTGGATGTAGCACTCTGTACTCGTACACGTGAGTAATGGTGGTACAGTGTCGTCGACCCGTTGGTTCTGACTGAATGGTGGAAAATGCTGGAAAATGTACACACGAATAATAGTAGATAGTTTATGCAACTGTCATATAAAAGCGGGTATTAAAACATGAGTGTCTGTTTATCATACGAGGCGTAGCCGAGTGTTGCATAATTATTAAAAAGTTATTTTACGCTATAGCTGTAATAAAATTAGTATGGGAAATGCTGTATCGAAAAGTAATTTTTTTAAATTTTATAGACTGGCGTGAAAAAAGTGTAGGTATCCTTAAACAACTGTTTTCGAATATGAAATTGGAACATTACGCTAGCGCCCGGACACGGTCAAATGTAGGCTGGATACCTAAATGTCTCTAACAAATTCAAAATTTAAATTCAAATTTCAAATTTTCCTGTCTATATTTGTGAGTAATTATTTTCCCGCTAAACAGAATATTCTTTTCTAACCGTTGTTAGTTGTGTTTGTGAATGTTTTTTCTTGTTTGAAGCAAATAAATACGTAAATGTGAAAGTAGTGACGTGAATTTCCCGCCGCTTGATATCCGTGACGCGTAGATACAACAGAACTGACTCCAGCTTACATCCAGCAAAGTTGAAAAAATTATAGGTACGATATTTCAACATAAAAATATGAGTGTAGATAAAGTAGTGTATGCAACTGCATATAATTAGGTATTAAAACACTCGTGTCAAACTATTATCATACTCGGCTACGCCTCGTATGATAAACAGCCACTCATGTTCTAATACCCCCTTTTATATGACAGTTGCATAAACTACTATAACGTAATTAATAATCAATTAAAACTCGACTGTTATACTCCTCTGTATACGGTAACGTCTTTGGCTCCGTCATCACGACTCTTACACCCGAACTCGAACTCTGGATGGCCTCCCAAGAGATGGACGGACGACCTCTTTATGGTCCTAGGGAGCCGATGGATGCAAGATAACAGAGTCGACCGGAGTGTAAGCCGTGGGAGGCCTGTATTCAGCAGTGGATCGGAACCTACCTAACTGCCTAAAGATGATGATGATGGAATTACTGACCCACTGGAACCCGTGACCCTATAACATTTAAATATAAGTTCTCTTTTTTTCCCTCTGTATACTTTTTGATAATTTTCGATTTTACACGAAAACTACAATCGCTATCAGTTTCATCTAAAAGTTGAATATCCCGCCGCTATCACAAGGCCGCTAGGGACAGAGACAAATCAATGCGTTAGACAGAAACGAAACATATATGAGTGAATGAATGTGACTGATTTTAGCAGGGGTAGCCAGACGAAAAAAATGATCTCTTGTTAATGATCGATTAGCTAACAATAGATTGATTGGCCTTTCAGAAACCCACAGTGATTTAACAGCTTGTTAAATGTGACAGTCTTGTAGCTAATCAATGATTTGACAAGCGTTTCAGAAACCGGGTGTAAGTCTTTTGTCGTTGGATTCCCTATATATGCCGCGAACTTGGAACATTTCTCTAGCGCGATGTAGAACACGGTGCCTATGTTGCGGTACAAGTGAGAATATTCTTAATTCTTGTAAGTTTTCCGTTTTTCCTAACATTGCCCAGGCCCGGCCGTTACCAATCTTTAACGTCCTAACATCCTGACTCGATATCCCTTACAATATTAATATAATTTATACAATTATATTACATTTCTACTTAGTTTCTATGTAAACGGGAAATGTGGGGTAGTTCTCTTTTTATCCTTTTTTGTTTTCGTATATTTTTATATGTTGTTATTTTTTATTTACATCATTTCCGTTTTACATTACAAATACTTCCTGGATTATGGTAAACACAAGTCATACCACGGTAAAGTAAATTTCTAGTTACGTTACTTACTTACATATAAATAAATAAATAAATATTCGTGGACAAATTCACACAGCGCCATCTAGCCCCAAACTAAGCAAAGCTTGTATATTGTATACTACCCATAACTGATATACTAATTAAATACTTTTTTTTTTTTTTTTTTAATACATACTTATTATACATAGAACACCCAGACCCGTCACAGAAATTAAAATTCATCATTTCAATTTCTGCCCGGCCGGGAATCGAACCCGGGACCTATTTCGTGGCAGACCGGCATGACCATTGCACCACTCAGGTCGTCATATTTGTTAACTTACAATTTAAAAACAAAATCCGTAATTTGAATTCCCGCGCTTCCCCTATTCCTGATTTAAGTTTCCAGGTAATCTCTGGTGTATTGTTTTCGTTCCTGTAGCCGTATTCACAATGACTCGGAAATCGGATTCGGATACGGAATCGACAAAGGACCCGGCAAAAGTTCTTAGGAAAATGTGGTTTCAGTTACTTTTGATGAAATGTTCATATGTAAAGCGCGCTCCACATGTTCGCCGAAACTTCCGGCGAAACTTTTGCCGGGACTTTGGTTGACCCTCTACATTCTCGCCCATTAGGGATGTGGTGGTGTCAAAACGCGCGACATTTTATCGATTCATCGATGTAATATCGGTAATCTTCTGTAAACAGGGTCACAGAGATGATGGCAGCTTCTCTACTGTAATTACTTGATCTACTAATATCCTGGATCATGGTCAAGTGTACCCCGAACCTGTTACGGGAAAAAACGCTAGAAATATAAATATAAATCGATCGAATTGAGACGACAACAAACTATCTCTACTTAGTCTATGAAATAGGCGAGACATGCCAAACATGCACGGGACTACACGAATACTCCCTCTACATTCTCGTGTTCCCGCGGAACTGTCCACATGTGGAGCGCGCTTTATAGAGAGTAGAGTTTCCGTGGAATCTATCGGAATTCTGAATAACAGTTTTCGAATCGATCGACACGGATTCGCCACTCACGAATTTCGTGTCGAATCGTTCGGAAACGGTTTCGAATCGTTGTGAATACGGCTACTGACCTTTCAATTGTCGATTTTCGGCTATTTTGACATTGTGCATAATTTTCCATATGCCTGCAACATTGCCAGGTGTTTTCTGATCTTTCCGACTGCAAATACTAGCAAATCTCAGGGTTATTCGTGGTTTCGTTGTGATTTTATGTACCTTTCTTGAGTTACCCAACCATTTATTCGTGCATTAACTTGGTTAACCGGTATACTTTGTTATTATTTTGTTCTTCACTTTTATTACACATATGCGGGTACTTGAAAAACTTTCTCGTCTCGTATTCGGTGCGTATTTAACATGTCGGCGTGTTACCGGCGATGCTTAGAATCGACGTTTGTTATCACTGCTACCTGGGCTGCGCCCTCTGTAGGCGATATTATGAACTGTCGTAGTTTGCAGGTTTTTGGACACTCGTAATTTATGCTATTTATGTCGAAGTTGTTGTTGTATGTAGACTACCTATCGTTGACACTTGTTCGTTATACCACGGATGATGTTCGTAAGATGTCCGTTGTTTCATTATGGTGTTATTGTGCGGAGAGATTTATGTTTTTGACGCCATTGCGGCATTATATCCGTTTCTGTGATGGGTTGGATCCATTTCGTAGGGGATGGAGATGTTGCTTGGACGGTGTTATTCTAGTTTTTACGCTATTATCGAGATTATTATGTTCCACGGGCGCGTTAAATAGGCCCGCGTTGTTTTCTAGCACTTCCTCCTATGTATCTTTCCTTCCTGGAGAAATATGGAGACAGCCTGTCGGTATGCGGACTATGCTATCGTCGTTGTACCTATGTATTACGTCTTCGTTTGTTCCCACCACCACCACCACAGCTCATAACAGTCCACTGCAGGACTTTGGGCCTCTCCCACAAAAGGGGAGGTTATTGCCATAATCTCCACGCTTGGCAGGCGGGTTGGATCGCAGTGTTGCAAACATAACAATGGAAACGCTGCTGCCCATTTTCCAGTTAACGGAGACTAGATCTTTTGTCTCTAAACATTAGTCGCCTTGTACAACACCCAAGAGTGTAAGGGGTTGGTGCTATTCTACTCTACCGGACACCACACGGCACGTTTGTTCCCTGGTGGTTTGAATCTGGATAATACGTCGGTTCCCGTGCTAGGTTGTTGCAATGGAGTACTGCGTCTGCCGTGTCGTACTGTGTTGTTATGTCGCCCTTGCGGTATCGTGTTCGTTGTCGTTGGTGTCAATATCCCTTGTTTCTACTATACGGTTTTAGGCATGACTAGATGATATTATTTTACTATGGTGTGTAGTAGCGCCTATTGATTTTGTGTTGGCTAATGCCTTTTTTTATGTTTTCGTTCTTAAAATCGCTGTAGGCGTTCCGATCGCGCAACCAAGTTGTGTTTGCTGTTGTGTTTTGCGGTTTAGGAGGGCATGTCCCCCTTTGTAATCTTGCAGACCACCTTTAGGAGCTTATATCTCGTGGCTGCGTTGTGAATGCAATATAATTGGATGATACTCTGGTCTTCGGTGTTGATTCGTGGTGTCCGCTGAGACTCAGTGGTTGAGTTGGTCGGTAGTCTAGCTCGCAATGTGGGTTCAAATCTGAGGTCACTTTGGTATCTTATTTAAAACCTTAGTGTTTCTACGGTCAAGAGTTCAACGGTTGGCTTGCTGGGTTTTTCGGTTCGGATCCGGGTTCAAATATATTTTTTCCGGATGATTACGGACGGTAGGTACGGAATGAAGTATTTTTATGGACGGTTTAATTCATTTTCGGCTTGTATTAGGTACTTCACGTTTTATTGTGGGTGGTGTTTCCGAAAACTCTCACATTCCCTTACATATTTTGCAACATCGCGATACATCCCTGGCCGGGAATATTCCTGCGCCAGCTTCTGTAGCGTCTTTGAGGTTCCTTAATGATGTGCGAATCGGTCAACATGACATTGTTGAAGAATACGTATTCTTTCTTCACATAGTTTCGACTCGGTTTCGGGTAGAATATTAATTTTATACGACGGTGTTATTATTTTCCGGAACAATCTACCCTCATTTATGCAGTAATTGCTATTTGCTTGCGGATCTTCCGTTATCTTATCACGAAGTCGGTTGTACCACTCGGTTGGTTTCTTGACGGGATTTATCGGGTTAATGCGGCGCGGGGAACTGTGTGAGCTACTTGATTGCTTCACCTGTTCATTTTGTACGGAATTTATCTTCGGGTGCTTCTGGTTCGGAAAACTGTGTGGATTGTATAATTTTTCCACAGGTTTATTATTTATTTTCGGTTTCGGCGTGGACGGAGAACTGCGTAGGTATTCTGTTTTCCCTACATGTTCGGATTTATTTTTCATTTTCGGCGGTTTCGGGGAACTATGTGGTTTTTCCGGGTTTTCTATATGTTCATTACGACTGTTAACTTTCGGACGGATTATAGAACTGCGTGGGTTTTTTGCTTTTCCACATGTTCGATTTTCTTGGTTGATTTTGATTTCGGAGTCTTAGGGTTCCGTGGGATGTTTTTGTTCGCGGGTTCCGTACAGTTCACGCGTTTGGAAAACCTAACAACCCCACGGAACTGAGTGGGGTTTTTGGGTTTCCTCCAGGTTCACTATCCCTCGTAGGTTTTAGCGGTCTTTTAGGGTACAATAGAAAACTTTCTTTTGCTACGGGTCCGTTACGCTTCGATTCGGTATTCACTGTCTGTATTGAACAGGAACAGGCTACATTGCGCGGCGACGTTATTTTCGAGGATTCCGGCTGTTTTCGCCTATCTTCGGGTCTTATCCACTCTGTGGTGAAGCCGGTTTTTTGTAATAAGTCCATGCCTATTACCTCTCTTTGCATGCGATAAATAGTCGATGTGATGTTCTAATTTGGTGTTGTTTAATTCTATGTCAACTTTTATTGTTTTCTCGGTCTGTGTTTCGGACTGGTCTGCTAATAAGACGGTCTTTTTGTCGGTAGGTACGATTTCCGGCATGACTATATTCGACAGAACTGCATCGTTAATGTAGGAATTAGTGGACCCCGTGTCTACCAATGCGGAGTACGTTTGTCCCTCTGTGTTAATCGACGTGAAAATGCGGATGTCCTTGTGGTTTACTTGTTCGCTGGTGTTAGTTTCCGGCTTTTGATAATTATTATGAGACACCCTCTTGTCTCGGCAACAGTTTTTCCAACCTTTGCCCATAATACCGCAATTGGAACAAAATAGAATTATTTTTTATCTGCACTCCCTTAAAGAATGACCTCGTTTCCCGCAGTTCCAACAGCACACCTTAGCGTCGTAGTCCGGACATAGTCACGCTTCCGGTTTGTGTGTTGATTTCAGACGCGTATGTACTCCATTCGTTGCGGACGTACTTATTTGCTTACTTCTTCGGTATTCTTCGGCGCGGATATGTTCGTAGCTCTTTGCTAATGTAATTAGCTCTTTTAGGTCCGTAAAATCTTTACGCTTTATGTAGAAACGGTATTTTATGTTTAGATTTTCATAAATTCTTTCTAGTTTTTCAGATTGCGTCAATTTACCGTATAGTCGTATAAGAGTTTGTATATCGATCAGATACTGGACAAACGGTTCGGTGTATCCTTGTTTCCTATTTATTATTTTCTCTAGCAATTTATTATCATACCCTCTTGGGTAGTAATAAAATTTAAAATCGTCAGTAAATTGTTTCCACGAGTCCCATTCGTCTTTATTATTTCGGTACCATAATTGCGCTTCGCCGCGTAATAATCTCGGGAGTGCTTGAATCAGCTTTTTCTCTGAGATTTCTATGGAACTAACTATTTTTTCCTTTCTTTCTTTTTCTATTTCATCTAGTCGTTCTAGAAAATCTACTGGGTCTCCTGTAGTGTCAAACGTCATCTCACATTCGGCCAGTATCCGGTTCAATGCGTTAATTTCCGACATTGTGGGCGTTTGTAATTCGCGGGCTTCTTCGAATTCTTGGTCTTCTTGTAATTGTTTCGCGGCGAGTAAATTTCTTTCCCCCGCGGTCGGGCGCACTGGGCGCGGGCCCGGCGTAGGGTGGCTTCCGGGCGCGAACCGTCGGGATTGGGGCTGCCACTGGTGTGGCAGGGGCGTCGCCGGAGCCTGGCAGGTGTCAACCTCGTAGAGGGACGTCCTGCGGCTGCCGGGGATCTCGTCCGGAGGTGGGGGCCGCGGGACATAGTCGCTCAACGGCCCCCGCGTTGCTGCCCAATTGCGGCTAACGCTCGGGGCCCGGCGCAGTTAGATCCGTCGACCTGTAGGGACGGAAATGCAGCGCCGGGCAGTCGATCCGGTGGGGTTGGCCGCCGGGCGCAGTGCGCGCGCCGGCGGCGGGCGTCTAGTCAGGTGGGGTGCCGCGAGCGATGCTCAGCGGCCGTAGAGTCCGGTGGGGGTGGGGTGCAGGGTCTCAACCCGAAGGGAGTCCTCCTGCACCCGATGTCGCGTCAGGAGTGGTGTCGTATCAGGTGTTGCGTCGCCGTTGACGGCGATGAGTCGACGGCGACGCAGCGTCAAGTTAGGGCCGCGCGGCGGCTACGCGGTTCGCGGTACGCGGGTGCGCGTGCGCGTCGCGGCGGAGTGTAGGGCGCTTTTTAGCGCGGCGTCGTCTCCGGTGGGGGACCGCCACTTCAACGGGATCTCATTGGAGAGCCCGGAGTGACGGTCGGGGTGCGGACGGTCTCGCGCCGAAGACTGCGTCCGCTGGGTCAGGTTCGGTTGGTTTGGCGATCGGGAGGTACGCGCGCACAGCCCGAATCCAGCCCGGCGTTGGCTGGATGGCGGCGGCGGCCCCGTCGGCGGGGTTAGACGACGGCGGGGCGCATGGGCCGCGACACAACATCATGTTGTGCGCGGCACATTGTTGTGGCCTCGTGTGCGGCTTCGTCGGCTCGGCGGGCGGAGGGTACAGGCGCGGTGGTGCTCGACCTCACGGCGGCGCGGCGCACGACGTCTGCTCTGGCGCGGCGTAAGCAGATCCGCGATGCAGCGTTGGTCGTCCCCAGGGGGTGCCGTTGTTTCATCGGCCCGTCCCGTTAGCGCGACGCAGGATCGCGCGCCGGTGACGAGGTGTCGCTGCTGGGCGTGGGAGGGGTGATGTAGCGCGTCGGCGCGGGGGCCGTGCGGGTGCGCGCGTCTCGCGCGGCGCGGCGCCAATCCCCGGCGGCGGTCCGGGGTTGTACGCTTCGTTACACGCATATCATTACCTCTATCACCTGACTACGTCAAGCCAACGCTTCTTGGGCCGGCCTATCCCTCCCGTGCCCGGCGGGGGCGGCACGGCAAGACGTAGCCATACCATCGAAGACGGCATTCTTGCAGCTTGTCTGCGATGTCACGGATGCCAAGGCTACCCGGATGTGGGCGTTTCGAAAGGATGCTTTCCTTGAATCTCCACACATCCACCGCAGCATCTCAATTTCTATGACGCGCAGCTCCTGCTTTGGTCGCTCTAGTAGGGGCCAAGTCTCGCTACTGTATAAAAGAGCAGGTCTAATTATGGTCTTATAGACCTGTCCGTTCAGATTTATCGGCATTTTGGGGTCACAAATGACACCTCTTACCTCCCGCCATTTTGCCCAAGCCACAGATATTCGGGCCTTAACATCGTTTTCGATGTCCCCAGTTGAGCTAAGTACAGATACCAGATATCTGGCCTGATCTGTGCGCTTGACTTTATCTTCGCCTAAGCGCACAGGTAGGGGATCTGCACTATTGCAGGCCATGTATTCTGTCTTCGCCACATTAATCTTGAGACCGCCGTTCTCCAGTGAGTCCTCCCACTTTTTTACATGTTGGACTAGTCGCCCCTTGTCCAAGTCTATCAGCGCGATATCGCCAGCATACATGAGCAGCCACAGAGGCACCTCATGGTAGTCTCGTATGCTGTCTGACAGTACGTCTAATATCACGCTAAATAGAAGTTTGCTGAGCACAGAGCCCTGGTGTACCCCAACGGTAATCGGGAACGGGTTGGTGACCCTAACGGCACGCTTGGCTTTCCTGTACGCAGTGTGGTCTTGAGATCTGGTCGCTTGCCACTTTTTAAAGAGGGCTTTCTTTAGCCTGGTCTCCCTCTGAACTGTATCGTTCTACCATCAGGTCTCCGACCACCCCTAGACACCCCCAGCATCGTCCGTGCTGCCCGTGCGATAGCTGCCTGATATCTATCCCAGAGTTGTTGGACAGGTTCACCGTCTGTCGCTACGCACACTAAGGTCGCTGACAGCAGCGGCGAACTCGTAGGACTTGGTTCCTTCAAGCAGCCACCACGGGTTTGGCGTCAGAACTGCTTCCGGTGTTTGCCTCAGGGCTTAACGCGCAAGTCGATCACAAGGACCCGGTATTGGGCAGTGAGACTCTCTCCGGGTATAACTTTACAGGTGGTTTCTTTGGCAATATTGTTTTTCTAAGCGAGAAAGTAATCGATCTGGATGGCGTTCCTTTCACTCTTGTAAGTGATCAGATGCTCGGATTTCTTTTGGAAAAACGTGTTCCCGATGGCAAGATCGGCAGCCGCACACGTCCGAAGAGTTTTTTCCCCCTCAGCGTTATGGCTCCCAAAACCAAAATCGCCATGAACACGGCCAAACTCCTTAAACTTCTCGCCCACGTGACCGTTCAGATCGCCACTGTGACAACGGAATGTTTCGTAGTACTTCCCCGAATTGCTCCCAGAACAGCGCCTTATCCGCATCGCTGCAACCGACCTGTAGAGCGTAGGTGTTTATTGAATTGGTCACGACCCTTTCGATAAGCACTCCCACAACCATAAGGCAGTCGTTTACACGCTTCACATCAAAGACGCTGTCCCGGAACTCAGAGAGCACTACCCCCACGCCGTTGTCCTCACTCGGAGAGGTCATGTATACCAGCTTGTAGCCGTTCCCGATCTTGCGGGACCTGTTGCCCCTCCAACGAGTCTCCTGCACGAACGCCATTAATACCCTCCGCCTGGCGAGCACATCAGCTAGCTCACGCGCCTGCTCGGTCAGCGTGCCAAGGTTCCACGACGCGAAGCGGACCTTTCTGTGGGCTAGCGAATTTAACCGGGCTCGTCCTGGACCCGGTAGCCCTAACCGACTTAACGCATGAGTAGAGCGATCCTCCTGCGCGTCGTTTAGCGGCGACGCCCTATTTGTGTCCGGTTTCTTTGGTCGGCTTTCCAAAAGTTTTTGTGGGGTTTTGGCTTTCTACGTGTGTCGACTCCCATTGATTAAAAATATAGCAACGGAAGGGCAACGATGCCGCTGATGAGCTAGTATGGAAAGATGAGCATTGACGGTCCTCCCCCATTTTCACCCCTTTCCTTCAATACTGTACGGTCGTGAGTGAGCAAATATATTTACAAATGACCAAAACAACAAGCGTTGGGAAAGCACTGCTCTCGCATGTAGACAGTCTAAGTTACTTACTGGTGATTAAACAATCCCCAAAGCTGGCAGTTTGCTAAATCATTGGAACAGTTATGGGACACCATTCCCTAAATAAACTAAGTACTTCATATCATAGAAGCTGAGCGAGCGAAGCGAGCAGCGACACCTTATGTGGTCCCGAATGTGAGGGACTAACGGACTACAAGGCTAATGGAAGCCTGTGAACATCCTAACAGACTAACTTCTGGAAGGAACTATAGCCACTGCCACTAGACGGCGCCTAAAACACAACATTGAGTATTTCATAATTATGATTCATATTAGAGTGCCACAAACTTATCTGATCCGGTGGCCAAAACGGAACTAAGTGACAACATTATGAATTGTCATGTCAATGCCGACAACTGCGACACTGCATATAAGTTTGAGACTAATTAATATGAATAGTATTTGAAACACTAATGTGGCCTTTTTAGAGTGGTCCATTGGTCTACCACGCAAATGGTCCCCAGGTTCGACACCCGATTTTATCAGGGTTTGAAAACACCACTTTTCAGTTGTCGTCTAATTTGCCTATTTAAATAGGTGTAATTTTATGAAGAGGGTAGTTATCACAATAAAATGGACGGACTAACCTAACCTAACGGATTAACATTCCGTTAGGTTTGTCTGTTTGTTTACAGATTACCATAAAAACTACAAATAAGGCTGTAGAACCTAGCCATGGACGTCAAAGATGAAGGAGGTTATGACGTCTCAGATTCGGCAGCTTATTGTTAAACTGAATGTCAATGAGGAGTTTTCCAGTAGGCATTGATAGTTTGTTTCAAAAAGCATCAATAGATGGCGCTCCTACAATTTTGGTAATCTTCTTTAAATCTGTATGATGGTGGCAGTGATTTCATGCAGCCAAGTAATACTAAACTTGAAAATAAAGTGTTTATTAATATAAACATAACTGTTAAAGGTTGAACGAAGTGTAAGAAGAAATATTTATAGAAGTTGGCACTATGTTCCATTATTATTACAACCTCTAAAATGGTTGAAAACTATTGACAAAATAATATTATCTAATACAACGTACCCAGTGTTTATATCCTGTTTGCTAAGAACCTATTTCAAGCGATTATCAATTACCAAAATTGTCGGGACGCCATCTAGTGAGTGGTTAGGAATGCCTTAAATACCTATTGGAAAACTCCTCATTACAAAATAATTGTATTTGTCTTTACCGTAATAATGTTTATTAATTGTAGAATAACGTTCAAATTTTTTTTTAAATAAGCGTATCTTAACGGGCAGTCGTCATTTTATGCCCTACTACTCTTTCCGTGACATGTCGTGGTGTCAACGTGCAATAAATGTGTCTTTCTTTCTTTCTTTCAACCCCACCACTGCAAATCCAGGCTAGCCTGGGTCTACAGCGGCGGCCCGAAGAGCCACTGAGATTGAAACGGCCAAACCATACTTCCTGACCAAAATGTAGGGTTTGTAGTGTTAGGGGCTTGGCACTTCATGAGGTCTGATAACTTTTCACAGTGAAACCATGGCTTGGCGAACCAATTTTACATTAATGTTTTTGGTGGGATATGTATTTATAACATAGGCGTACGAAGGGGGGCCGTGCCCATCCCAGAATGGTCTGGTGCCCACCCCAGGATGTACCGTATGTACATATGTACATAAAAAACTTCATACAAACACAATTTCAATTAAATACAACCCATGAATCCTCCGGGGCCAGGCCCCCCTGGAAAATAGCCCTAGCGCTAAATACGCTAATAATTTGTAAGGAAATAAAACAACTGTTTATTCGCATGTGCGTGATATATTTCACCGAACTTACTTCACAAGTCTTGCGCGTTTGAATGATTGCAGTTTCGATTTAAGTATGTGGCTAAATGTGCTTATAATTATTTAGGCACTGTGTCAACGTAAAATGATGGTACGTTTTCGTTGGTCGCGTGGTACAGAAGTTAAATTGAATATTAATTAAATTATTGTTACAAAATTGTTTGGAATAACCGGGTAAATTGTTTTATATTTTGGTTGATTTCAGTATTCAATAGAAATTTGAAAATTTCTATTGAAAATTTTTTCTTGTATATTTTTACACATTTATTTGCACATAGTTAAAGGACATTAAGTAAAATAAAAACTAATTAATGTAACACACATATTTATTTATTTGAATGAATGAATAACGCTTTATTGCACAATCAAAAGTATACAATAGGTACTTAAAATTAACAGCAGGAGAAGCAACAGGCGGCCTTATCGTTTAAAGCTATTTCTTCCAGGCAACCAATAATTAATATTTTGTTTACTAATTTAAAATTACCTACTAATTAATATTTGTATGCCCAAAATATGGCTAGACATAGAGACATTTACACTTACACTAACAACTAAGTTATGAATACACACCTATGTTACATATAAATGACTTTGAACTTTGCTTACCACCCGCGGCCCCAACCGCGTTGGCTGTTATGTAATTTCAAATTTTTATTGAATATTGAAATCTTGTGCATTTTTTACACATTTATTTGCACATACACACAGATAGTTAAAGGACATTAAAATAAAATAAACACTAATTAATGTAACATGCATATTTATTTATTTAATATATTGTTTACTAATTTAAAATTACCTACTAATTTAATATTTGTATGCCCAAAATAGGGCTAGACATAGAAACATTTACACTTACACTAACAACAAGTTATGAATACACACCTATGTTACAAATAAATGACTATGAACTTTGTTACTAGCTTTCCACCCGCGGCTCCAACCGCGTTGGCTAATATGTATGTTTGTATCTTATAAACTTGGAGAGGCGTAAAAAGCAGCCTATTTCCATCCCCAGTAAAGTATCTCTAAAATTGGTGCAGTGGTTTAGCCGTGAAATCGTAACAGGCAGACTGAATATTTTAATTATTAGGTCCTTATGAAAATGGCGTTTCGTATGTCAAAAATTACGGATTCTGTCATTTTCAAACAAGCAACTTTGTATTTCTTGGAAATGGCAAATGCGATTACAAATAGACTGTAAAATTTAAAAAAGAAGATGCGACTAATCGGCATCTAATAATACTCTAATTTCAAAATCAAGTATTAATTTAAATGTGTTAGGTTCACTTAAAAATATTTGGGCAAAGATATACTTGCGAAAAAAACGCCTTAAGATTAATTTAATATTTATGTTTTGAAATTATTTCTTTAGGACTTTGGTTTTACTTAGTTAACGCAATAACCAGTCTAGGTATACAGTGTGTTGCCTAGAACCGGGGCTAATATTGAAAATAGAGACTGTCTAGAGTATTGGTATTTTTTCTGAAAATATTCTAGTTAACCAAAACTACAACATAATCAGAGAAAACAATATTATCGCTAACTTTGTCAATGTCGTGGTATCATGTTAACGAGATGTTCCGAGTAGCTCCGAATAAGTACGATGCAGAATGAACTCGGTAAAGTTGAGCGGAACTATTGTTTTGTTTGCATTACATTGAATTTACGATTAAGTTTGTTAGAAAAAAACATAATGATAATTTTTGATTTTAATTAGTTGGGACTATGATGATTTAATTACTGATGACCTATAAATCCTCCTTTTATAATATTTGCCCCGGTTCTAGGCCACACACTGTATAACGTACAAACACAGAGTTTCGGTACTGCTGGAAATTATTGGCCCTAACCGAAATTTCGATTAGTCATTAAGTACGTTTAATAATAATAATAAAATTTGTTTTCATTGAATCTATTTCCACAAACATGGTTGTAGAATAATTAAATTTTGTAATGAATAAATATGCTTTGATTTTCATTTCAACATATCATTTATAAGACAGCAGACAGCCAATCTGATGAAAAGTGGCTAATGTCGCCAATAATACATACAATTCTAATACATCAAATCTTTATATACATATACTAATTTGTCGCCCTGGCTTCGCACGGGTTTTCTCGGCATTATACATATAAACATTCTGGAATAAATTATCTAACCTATGGTGACAACTGCATCAAAATCTGGTGCATGGTTTAGGAGTTAGTAGATATACATACAGATAGACAGACAGACACGTAAAGCGACTTTAATTTTATGTGTTAATTTATAACCCAGGTTGGTAGGCAGAGACCACAGTAAACTTACAAATACACTTATAAATACAATGAGGTATACATTAGTTACAATGGTAGGTAAATTCTTTTATATTGTAATGGGCATGTGGGCACAATGGGCATGCCCACAACCTTAATTGAGGTCCAAGGTTAACATTGTATAGAAATGTGAAGTAAAAAGACCAGTACGGTGCCAGATCTTTATCTGACCCGTTAAGAGCGTCACTGTTGACAAAAATGACGTTTCTAAATAGTGATACATAGTTCCAGTTTTCGCCAACAGGTCAGATAAGTTTGTGGCATTGTATTATCAAATCATTCGTTAGCAACAACATTTTGTTTGATGGCACAATTTGCAAAATTTCGAAACCATAAACTGTTTCGATGTTTGCATTACATATTTCTATTTTTACTATAGAAAAAAACATAACTAAACTAAAAATCCCGAAAAAACACATTAATCTTCTACTTCTTTTATTACCTAATCATTGTTTCTAGAGTAGCTATTCTATTAAAATTCCAAAGATATAGTTATTTATGCGCACCTACCTTCGGGTATCTACCCTCAAAAGCTAGGATAGTCTACTAACATTCCTGAACTATAGCATTTTACAATTTACAAAATTATTGAGCTTGTTGCTCTCGCTCCTTCCAAGACCTACCTTAGTTAGGTGTATTTTATTGCTAATTTCATTGGAGTTAGGCAAATGGACTGGTCTGGAATGATTGGTTTTCTATCATCATTATCACCAGATTTAAATGGCAAAATTATGACTTGCCCCTCTAGCTCATTCCTTGATTTATGTTAAAGATAGAATTTATTACTACACTCATGATTTCAAGCAAGCAGCGCTGCGTGTGTAGATAATTTGTGCGTTTTTCGGCCAGTTTCCGTGAAGGTATAGCAAGAACCCCCAAACACTGCTGCAAAATCCGACTCGCATGTGACTGGTGATCGTGCCAGAACCTTTTTAGGGGTTGGATCCGCGCCTGGCAATGGGTCTATCAACACTGCTCGTCACGAACTGTATTGAAGGTATAACTGCAGAGCCGCAGGAACATAGTCTTACTGATATGAAATCGAATGAGCCAACTCTCGAGCTACATTTTTCACAGTGCAATTTTCCTACAGTCCATTCCACCTCTTCAACCTTTGATTTTATCCATGTAGGCATATTGGTTTCTGATATATATATAACGTTCATTTGATCAAAACTGGAACATACTTTTGGGTTACAGTATGTATACTTTATTATTTTACTTCCGTCTTCATGTAAGATATGTCTGCATTTATGGCATTTTATGGGTTGTAGAGCTTTTGAGTCTGTCATCATAAAATTTTAAATAAGAAATAAACGTTTAAAAGAATACAAGCTTGTTTCGAACCAGTCTCGAACAAACAATATCACTATCAGTATTCAGTGTTTCGCAAATCGACATGATTGACATTTACACGACGATGTTGCCATCTATGAAAATTAGGGGCAATGTAGTATCCCCACACTCTCGGAAAGGGCCCTCCATAAATATGGCAAATAAAAATATGATAATTTAGACAGCTCACTAATTATTGGTCCTTGGCGCAAGCCTTCGTGCTTTTTTCTGCAAAACATACTACGAATAATGTCGTACTCATGGACTTACTACCCAAAGGGACTGCGCACTGCTTTGACTAAAACCGGGCAGAGCGAGAGTCACCATCGATAGTCCTTTGTCCCTTTCTAACAGTGTAAGCATAATGTTTTTGCATAGCCTCCTTCATCTACAAGCCATGCGCAGAAGTTTGACAACGTCGCATTTTTTAATTTTAGTGAATCTGAAAATTACTGTAAAACTTTCTTCGCGGTCGTCGTCGTTTAATGTTATTAGTTATTTAAGTGATTGAGTATATGCATTAGTTGGATAATATGAAATAGGATAGATTCCTGTACTATTTATCTATCTACCTACTTGGATTATATCCTATTACCCTATTAAAAACATAAATGCGAAAGTTTGAAAGGCTTGATGGAAGTTTGGATGGATGAATGTTACTTCTTCATGCAAAATTTACCGAACAGATTTAAATGAAATTTGGCAGTAATGTAGCATATAACCCAGAACAGTATATAGGCTATATTTAATCCCATAATCATTTGTGGTTCCCGCGGGCGCGGGCCTGGAACGTTATACTACTAATACTATAAATGCGCAAGTTTGTGGGTATGTTTGTTACCGCTTCACGCCTAAACGGATGAACGGATTTGGATGAAATTTGGCAGTAATATAGCATGTAACCCAGAACAGTATATAGGCTATAATTTATTCTAAAATTAAATGTGGTTCCCGCGGGCGCGGGCCTGGAACGTTATCCTACTAATACTATAAATGCGCAAGTTTGTGGGTATGTTTGTTACCGCTTCACGCCTAAACGGATGAACGGATTTGGATGAAATTTGGCAGTAATATAGCATGTAACCCAGAACAGTATATAGGCTATAATTTATTCTAAAATTAAAAGTGGATCCCGCGGGCGCGGGCCTGGAACGTTATCCTACTAATACTATAAATGCGAATGTTTGTGGGTATATTTGTTACCTCTTCACGCCTAAACGGGTTACCGCCTGGATTAAAACTTAGGCTACTTTCTATTTAAAGTCTATAGGCAGCGCTGACCGCTTTTCATCAGGTGGCCTGCTTGCCTGTTTGCCTTATATTTGTACCGACCTAATAGATTTTCCAGTTGGGACCTTTTAGAAAGCAGCAAAGTATGGGACAACATCGGTTTCAAATCATGTTCGGACAGTTCATTTTTACCTAAAAATACTTTGACTTTTAAATTAGAAAACACAATAATATTGTTGAGCACTTTGACGGGAACATCATCGTTTAAAGTATAAAAATACATGAACTGGTCACCATATCCTAAACGCCACCCACAATACAATTCTGTTTTAAATTTAAGACCTTCCTGTAGCTCACTAAAGCTCTTAATCTCATCACTTTTTAACTTTAAATTTTCTATTTCTTTTTACCTTCGAATTCATTTTTGCCGTCGTTCTTCTGGATCAGTTCTAGTCTTGGGGCATGCTTTATTTAAAAGTTTGGGCAAACTAGGAAATATACGGGGTATCGCACCAGCCACTAGACGAGCGCGTTTTACTGGTACCTTTTCAACGCTGCCATCACCGTGGTATATTTTAGTTGTTGTGATAACTTCCTGTTCGCTAAAATGTTTACTACATACGAAGGAACCAACAGTGGGACTCCAGTTCGCTCGGGAAATAGCAGAAGTCCATTTTTTTAAAAGATATTCATTCTTTGGAAACGAAAAAGTCGGCACAGCCTTTTGTCCGTTTTTTAGCGTAACATCGTAGTTTGACCTACATTTTTCTATGCAACAACGCCTAGGCATCTGTTGGAGAAATATTACTATTTTAAAACAGAATTTGAATGATAAAATAAGTAAAAAGCTAACAACAAAAATGATCGAGGATTGTTTTTTACTAATCGTATTTATCCATATTTGGCGCAATTTTAAATATATTTACTTCTATTTACTTTCGTAGATGGTCCATACAATTCGTTTATTTATAGTTTTAATAATATATTTTAAATTTATTAGCTTAAAATTCAAAATTTTCCCGCTCATTGACATGTAAACAATGAGTAAATTGGTTCATAGCGACATTGCCGTTCTGTGCTACAGCATGGCTTGTAGATGAAGGAGGCTATGAATTGCGACCAACATTCGCTATTCGACCAAATTGGGAATAATTTAAGTCAAGCTTCAGTCCGGCATTTTATGGTACTTTTTATTTGTCCGGGTTTTAAGCGTTTTAGGGATACCTGCTGTAGTACTGATAAATTATCTCAGTTGTGGGGTATTATTTTTTTATATGGACCCTCAATTTATCTAGTGCTGTACGCCCAGTGATACATAGAGGTGTTGGTTTACATATCTTCAGATTTGTCGCCATAGTATAAAATGTTAGGAATTGTATACTCTATCTGAAAATTACCTACAATAGTTCTTTCTAGCTGGCACTTTCGAGTTTTTGGTTTAAATCTAGTATAAAGTATAAAAAGGTGCGGGGTTTGTCTATGAAGTACTAATAATTAGTGAGCCAAGGACCAACAATTAGTGAGCTGTCTAAATTATCATATTTTTATTTGCCACATTAATGGGGGACACTTCTCGAGAGTGTAGATGGGCCATGAAATATTTTGCATTGCACTTAATTTCTCTTTTCTCGTACTTTGCTCCGCATCGTACTATTTAGTACGTTTTTACAAAATGCTAAATTTAGGTGAGGGGGTTTGTCTTTCCAGTCCGCAAAATACCGTAAAATAATTGAAGGAAGGATTGACTTTAACGTGTTTTGCTTACTGGCACCACCGGCCAGTAAATCAGGTGTCGTCTTGTCAAAATAAAGTCATGTCATTTTCATTGGTCGATAAATCGGTCGTTAGCTCGAATTCAGGGACTTCCCGCATGCGGGCTAACGACCAATGAAATTCATCTTTTGATAACTCGGTCGATACAAAGCATTCGGGGACTCCCTCATGGCACCTCGGTCATTAGACGTCATCAGTCAACTCGATGCATTAGAAGCACCGCCACTTTCTACTTTTAAGTAAATTTCGCACCCAAAATCTCTTTTTCCTTTTTTCAAAGCCAATAATTTATTTTTTAATAGATCACAAACATTCAAAATAACTCCACATATCAATAATTGTTGATCCATGGCTAGTCGGCACGTCAACTTATGATATTCACTCAAAGCCAACTGCCAAACTAAATTGTATTCAGGTTCTTTCTTTCGCACCTTGCATGCGGACGCTAACGACCAATGTAAACGGTTCCCCGCATGCGGGTCCTATGGCATGCGTTACAGAAATCTCCCGTACCCCGCATACGGGCACCACAATGAAAATGCACCTTAACGCTGTTTCATTGGCTGCAACCCCCTCCCCCTACCCCACGAGGCCGATAAAATTGAAGAGAAGGTAAACCGTACCTTTTTAGCCATTTTCGTACTATTATAGGAGCCCGGACGTACTTTTTTGGAAACTACTGCTGGTAACACTGGTTGACTGTCAAAACAAATATTTTAGGATTTGCGAAACACTGATATTGTTTATTCGCGACTGGTTCGAAACAAGCTTGTATTCTTTTAAACGTTTATTTCTTATGTAAAATGTTATGATGACAGACTCAAAAGCTCCACAAACCATAAAATGCCGTAAATGCAGACATATCTTACATGAAGACGGAAGTAAAATACTAGAGTATGGAAACTGTAACCCAAAAGTATGTTCCAGTTTTGATCAAATGAACGTTATATATATATCAGAAACCAATATGCCTACATGGATAAAATTAAAGGTTGAAGAGGTGGAATGGACTAAAGGAAAATTGCACTGTGAAAAATGTGGCTCGAGAGTTGGCTCATTCGATTTCATATCAGGAAGACTGTGTTCCTGCGGCTGTGCAGTTTTACCCGCAATACATTTCGTGACGAGCAGTGTTGATAGACCCATTGCCAGGTGCGGATCCAACCCCTAAAAAGGTTCTGGGCACGATCACCAGCCACATGCGAGTCAGATTTTGCAGCAGTGTTTGGGGGTTCTTGCTGTACCTTCACGGATACTGGCCGAAAAACGCACTAATTATCTACACACGCAGCGCTGCTTGCTTGAAATCATGAGTGTATAATAAGACCACGCTAAATCCGAATCGCTTTTTAAAAAAAAAAAAACCAGCATGTCTTTTATCCGTCATAGAACGTCATTCATAAAAGTCATAATAAAGAATTTGACTGACTTGGAAAATATTATTAAGGCGATTGGCACATTGGAACGCAGCATTTATTCTGGCGAAATTTGGAAATATATGTAATTTTTATATTATTTTATATACAATTAAAAATTTAGGAATTCTTTTTCTTTTCATAGAATTAATATTTAATAACTAAGTAACGGAACACCTATTTGGCAATCCTGGAGACCTCACTTCACAGCAGCGGCCTATTTGACGCCTTTTTATATAGAAGTACAGCACCAAAAACTTATCTGACCTGCAGCCCGTGTCAAATGTGTCAAAGAGAAAAAACGACGGATCTGCATGAAAGCGCGTGGATGCGTTTTCAGTGTGTTCGACTATGAGTGATTTCCATAGAAACCGATGACAGCTCGAAGAACTTTATGTCACGCACTAATGCACATCACGCACAACCGTTCGGTGCTGCGTTCCAGTGTGCGAATCACCTAAATAATAATGGGCAAGAACAGACTGACAAGAACAGATTATCCAATAGATATTGCTATATCTTCACTTTATAATTTCTACCACTGTCAGTTGATTCGGACTTAGCGTGGTCCTACTATAGTAATAAATTCTATCTTTAACATAAATCAAGGAATGAGCTAGAGGAGCAAGTCATAATTTTGCCATTTAAATCTGGTGATAATGATGACAGAAAACCAATCATTCCAGACCAGTCCATTTTCCTAACTCCAATGACATTAGCAATTAAATACACCTAACTAAGGTAGGTCTTGGAAGGAGCGAGAGCAACAAGCTCAATATTTTTTGTAAATTGTAGAATGCTATAGTTAAGGAATGTTAGTAGACTATCCTAGCTTTTGAGGGTAGATAACCGAAGGTAGGTATAAATAACTATATCTTTGGAATTTTAATAGAATAGCTACTCTAGCAACAATGATTAGGTAATAAAAGAAGTAGAAGATTAATGTGTTTTTGGGGATTTTTAGTTAAGCTATGTTTTTATCTATCGTAAAAATAGTAATATGTAATACAAGCATAGAAACAGTTTATGGTTTCGAAATTTTGCAAATTGTATCATGTCACTCAGATGTCACTGTGCCATCAAACAAAATGTTGTTGCTGACGAATGATTTGATAAAACAATGCCACAAACTTATCTGACCCGGTGGCCAAAACTGGAACTATGTTTCACTATTTAGAAACGTCATTTTGTTGTCAACAGTGACGCTCTTAACGGGTCAGATAAAGATCTGGCATTGTACTGGTCTTTTTACTTCACTTTTCTATACAATGTTAACCTTGGACCTCAATTAAGGTTGTGGGCATGCCCATTGTGCCCACTACGCTGTATCCACGCATGCCCATTACAATATAAAAGAATTTACCTACCATTGTGACTAATGTATACCTTATTCTATTTGTAAGTTTACTGTGGTCTCTGCCTACCAACCTGGGTTATAAATTAACACATAAAATTAAAGTTGCTTTGCGTGTCTGTCTGTCTATCTGTATGTATATCTGCTAACTCCTAAACCATGCACCAGATTTTGATGCAGTTGTCACCATAGGTTAGATAATTTATTCCAGAACGTTTATATGTATAATGCCGAGAAAACCTGTGCGAAGCCAGGGCGAGGAACTAGTATAGTTGTATAAAGATTAATAATGATTAATTTATGTATTATTGGCGCAATTAGCCACTTTTCATCAGGTGGGCTGTCTGCTGTCTTATAAATGATATGGTTAAATGGAAATCAAAGCATATTTATTATAATAAAAAAATAATAACACGAATATATATTTATTCATTACAAAATATAATTATCATTCTACAACCATGTTTGTGGAAATACATTCATTAGCTTCAATATCTCTGCACTGGGCTGCTTGAAGCTCTCTGCGTATCTGAAACCAATTTTATTATTATTATTAAGCAGGCAAACAGTTGTCAAAACAAGTTATGCCTGTATCCCGCCCTTCTCCACTCATTATCAATCTGAGGTTAAATATTTGTCGAGTCTATTTTTAAAGTAGAAGTGGATATCATCTATCTATACTATTAGAACTATATTTGATAGGTATTTATCAATTGTATGTACATTAGGGTGTCCCGAGATTTTTTTTCTTGGATTTTTTTAACGCAAGACCTTAAAATTTGCGTAATTGATAGCAGATTCATCATCACATCATCACAGCCCGTAACACTCCACTGCAGGACTTAAGGCCTCTCCTACGAAAGGGGAGGTTATTGCCATAATCTCTACGCTTGGCAGGCGGTTTGGAGATCACAGTGTTTAAATATAACAACGGAAAATGCTGCTGCCCATTTTCCAGACTACGGAGACTCTTGATCTTTTGCCTCGAAAACATTAGTCGCCTTGTACGACACCCATTAGTGTAATGGGTTGGCGCTATTCTACTCTGCCGGACACCACACGGCCAATTATTACCATAATAATAAAAATAATAAAATAAAATTTGATCTTTAGGGTTCTAAAGATCTTCTAAGTTCTGAAAAATTATGATATTTCGCTACTCCGGATTTCAGATTTATATTATATCTGTTTTTTGTTTTTCTTAACTCAAGACCTGTCAAAAGTTGCGTAATTAATCGTAGATTACTCAAGTAACTTAAAAAACCAAATAAAACCATACCTTTAGGGTTCTATCGATAGTCAAAGTTTTGAAAAATTTGCAAATTTAAGGTAATATTTTGCTATCCTATTTTAAATATAAATATGAAAAATATTTACTTATTATTTTATTCAGGTGTAATACAAACACGATATTTAGATTTTTATACAACAATATGTTATCGGCGACTTCGAATTTGCAGATTGGGACTCGCAAATTCAAAGTTGCAGGTAACGTTTCAACTTGTTTCGAGGACTTTGTGGCTTGTGGACTTTACTCGCTAGTGTTTTTTCGAATCCAAAGTAATTTTATGCTATCAAAGTAGTATAGTTGTGATACAGTGTAAAAGTAGATTTTGTGACTTTATTAGAATAATAAGTTCGAGACGTCGTGTGACACTTTCGCTATATTGAGAACATACTAAGAACTTGACGATCTGCAGCGCTATTTCATTTGTCAAGAACGACCTGAAATGGATGTACCGATAATAGAAAGAATATATCCAATTCAGTAATATATGGGACTGTTTCAGAAAATATCAACAATATATGGACCAAGGCTTCCATTCTAATCTATACCAATATCATAAAGAGAGGTTTGATTGTCTGTTTGTATTGATAAGCTCAAAAACGACTACTTACTACGATTAACAAATTATTTCACCCATAGAAAGCTTCTTTATCAGCGGGTTACATAGGCTATAGTTCTCCCCGAGATTCAATGTGGTTGTCATGGGAACGGATCCGAAACGTTCTAACCTAATTTTACGCAGACGAAGACGTGAGCAAAAAAGCTAGTCGGAAGTATGCCCAAATTATCTAATTCCTGAAATCATTTGACCACGAAAAGTGGATGGAAACCTACCTCAATTTGAAAAGATACCGCAAAAGCTAACAAAATTATATCTAGTTTCAAAAAACGAATGACGAAACGAGTGTAGTTAAGAGTTATCTAAAAAGCTTTTAGATTTGCTTCTTAAATGTACTTCATTTGAATCTTGTTTGTATTTGAGCTTGAAACCTAAGTATTCTCCTCAAAGAGAGAAGTTTATTGTTAGATCAAATAAATGACAGGAAAATGGTAATGAGTGGTATTGATTAAAATAAAGGACTAGAATGATAAAGAGACAGCATAGGCAAATTGAAGCCTCCTAAGAGACCGATTTTGTTTCTGCAAATTGTGAATAGTGCGTGAATCTTCCTCTGAAATATGTTCGATACCAAAGGCATCCACGACATAAACGACCTTCGACACCATCGACTTCAACAGCGAATAGAAAAACATTAAGCAAAGCCAACTAACAAAGTAGCTAAGATCTGTGACAGATAAAGTTTATCGACGCGGTCTGCTGCAGCTGTTTTGCCTGACATCCGCTTAGTTTCTACCAAAGATTTAACTTAATAATAGTAAAAGCTAGAAATGCTGAGAGTAGCACTAAAATCAGAATATTTAAACTATAAAAATTAACTTCTCTGCTGAAGATTACACATACATTATTGAGGGACAGGAAAATCCGCAACGCCGGTTATTCACTGCACCGCCGATTCTTCAGCATATTTCTAATGACGACTTACAAATCATGGCAAAAGATAAAAGCTTGGAAATTGTTGACTATCCTTGTTATACACAATCTGTGGTAACAGAGGCCTCACATAGTGTTACTGTGCTACTGACGCTAATGCTTGAGATGGCTTCATTGGAATTTGCAATCACGAACAGAAATCCATTATTTTTGACTCAATAACAAGCAAAATAAAATAAAAATATTATATTGATTATTATGCTCTATTTTGATTATTTTGTTTTTTTTATGCCTTATTTCTTTAATTTCCTGTTTTAGTATTAAATAAACTTGAATTTGTATTATTTTAAGCAAGTGGAAAAATTCTGTAAAAAATCAAAATTTCAAAGTTCGGTAGAGCCCTCAAGATTACATATATTTAAAATATTTTTACATTTTTCATAATCTGTGTAAAATTACGCAAATTATGATACCTCTTGCGATTGTGTAGCTTGAAATATTTTTTTTCTCATACATGGACGGGACACCCTTACATACCAATGCAAATAACTATGAATATACTGAAAATTTTAATACCCCCTTAAAAATATATCAGTGATATTACTTTACTTGTATATACCTTCTGAGTGTACCACTAGCATAAACTGAAAATTACTTACAAAGATTAGCTATAAAACATTCAAAGTTGTAAACCTTTCCAGTTATGTTCCCATATGTACCTTTATTGATTGATTTCATTAATTACATTAAATGTAATGACTAATCGAAATTTCGGTTTCGGCCAATAATTTACAGCAGTACCGAAACTCTGTGTTTGTACATTATACAGTGTATGGCCTAGAACGGGGGCAACCATTTAAAAGGAGGATTTATAGGTCACCAGTAATTAAATCATCATAGTCCAACTTTGTTTTTAAAGTTTTTAAAAATTAAAACTTAACTAACTAACTTAACAAAACTAACTTAACGTTTTTTTCTAACAAACAATCGTAATAAACAATAGTTCCGCTCAACTCGATCGAGGTTATTCTACATCGTACTTATTCAGAGCAGAAAAAATGCCAATACTCTAGACAGTCTCTATTTTCAATATTAGCCCCGGTTCTAGGCCACACACTGTATACCTAGACTGGTTATTGCGTTAACTAAGTGCTAAAGAAATAATTTCAAAAAAAATAATTCGGCGACTTAACGGCATCTAATAATACTCTATTTTCAAAATCAAGTATTAATTTTAATGTGTTAGGTTTAATTAAAATTATTTGAGCAAAAAAATACTTGTGCAAGAAACACCAATTTCATAGGTAAGAACCTAATAATTAAATTATTCAGTCTGTAGTTTATTTAAGTTTCCGCTAGGTCTGCCTGTTACGATTTCACGGCTAAACCACTGCACCAATTTTAGAGATGCTTTACTGGGGATGGACATAGGCTACTTTTTACGCCTCTCCACTCCCAAGTTTACATTTACAAGATACAAACATACATATTAGCCAACGCAGTTGGGGCCGCGGGTGGAAAGCTAGTAACGAAGTTCAAAGTCATTTATGTAACATAGGTGTGTATTCATAACTTAGTTGTTAGTGTAAGTGTAAATGTCTCTATGTCTAGCCCTATTTTGGGCATACAAATATTAAATTAGTAAACAATATATTAAGTATATAAATATGCGTGTAACATTAATTAGTGTTTATTTTACTTAATGTCCATTAACTATCTGTGTATACGTGCAAATAAATGTAAAAAATACACAAGATTTCAGTATTCAATAGAAATTTCAAATATAATTGTCGGTTTCGGCCGATACTAAGGCCGAAAATTCAGCTTCGGCATAAACTAAAACCGTGGTCGTGTGGTGTCTGGCAGAGTAGAATAGTACCAACCCCCCTTACACTAATGGGTGTCGTACAAGGCGACTAATGTTTCAAAAGATCAAGAGTCTCTGTAGTCTGGAAAATGGGCAGCAGCATTTTCCATTGTTATATTTAAACACTGCAATCTCCAACCCGCCTGCCAAGTGTGGAAATTATGGCAATAACCTCCCCTTGCCCCTAAGTCCTGCAGTGGACTGTTATGGGCTTGTTTTGTTTGGACCTTAATTAAACGGTATTTTCGACAAATGAATTTTAAAAGCCTATCTAACGCTCTTTCCTCAACAAATCTTATGGTTGATAGTTATATAAATAAGAGTACATCTAACCTCTGATGTTATTGTGGGATGAGACTTTTTTCTAAGTAGCTCTAGTAGAGCATCTCTCTGTTCTGTTGATATGTCTGCTTTATAACGTTGTACAAATGTTAGCAAAGCCTGATGCCAAAGAACTGGTAATATACGTGGATCTCGTTGGAACCTGAAATAGAGTAAATCAATGTAGTATTCATGAATTTTTTTTTTAATGACTTTGCGGACATGCAATCAGGCCTTTTACTATAAACAGTTGTTATCAACGATGCCATGGCTTGTTAGGCTATCCCTTTATGAGCTACATTAGACAGGTCATATGTTATCCCATAAGTGCAGCCTCTTCAGGCGTCTTATTTTAGGTGGTTTATTCATATGTAATTTCAACTTTCACCAGGTAAATGAAATTGAATTGTAATCACAAATAATATTATTAAATTGAAGTTAGAGACGTGGTGAAACATACCTTAAGAAGTGAAATACAACTGCATCTACAACTCTATATGGTAAAGCATATTTCTTGTCAAAAAGAATCCGTAGGAAAATTGAATTAGCCCCTGTATAGTCCATCTCCGCTACCTTCAACATAGCTGCACTTGAATGCAACACAGGTATTGAGTTACGTGCTAACACAGATCCTATAATGATTGCTTCTCGTAAAGTACAATCGCCTGCCTAAAATGGAAGTGATAAAATATTATAATTACAAACTTACATAAAATGATTATATTCAATTATTATAATCATTAAGCAATATTATACCTCCAAAATAGGTAACAGAATTCCCTTCATAAATGCTCCAGGTTTGAAAAGTGCTTTTCTCAATGCTTGATATAAATGAAAGTTCAAACGCTTGTATTCTGCTAAATCATCTCTTACACGCGGCAGCAATACTAAATTGTAAAAACGTTGCGCCATTTTCTCTTTGAGATTTGATGCAAAAATTCTTGTTGCCTGAAATGTTAATTAAATTTTAAGTGTCTGACTAGACACATGTGTTCTTTCTTCTTTATTTCATTATCATAAACTGCAACTCAGCCCTTTGAAGGTACTCACCATTTGAGTTATTTAACATCTAATGTAATTTATACCACAAAGTATTATTATATGAAAGTATTCTTAGAAAGAAAATAATTATTTGAAGAATATATTTATCACTATTTTGTAATAAATTACCTGATACATAGCTGCTGCAGACCAACTAGTGGGTTCTGTAATGTACAATATTTGCTCCCAATTTTGAAGATGCGGTATCATTTTGAAGGCTTTTGGTAATTTACCTGATCTATATTTTTTTAATACATCTCTCACACCTTCATACATTTGCTTTATTCTGTAAATAACACACACTTGTTTAGTTTGTTGTGAGTTTGGTTAAGATAAATAATTAATAAATTATAGTTAATAAGATAATTCAAAATATAACTTGCTCAGTTACTGCCTTAAAGAACAGACACCTTTGTAATTACAATGTCAGAAGTATGCTATCAACTCACCTCGGATCTATGTTTTGAAGTTTCAGTGTCTCTACATCTGAAAACTGGGTTTGTAGCTCAGTGTTCTTTTCAGTGATTTTATCTTTGATTATATCAGCTAATGTTCGAGTCTTTTCTGGTTTTGAAGACATGAACATTTTTAGCGCATCTTCGTCTTCTTCGTTGATTTCCATGTTATCATAGTAAGTATCTGGCTCCAAATCATCATTATCCGATGTACTATCTTGATCAGAATCAACACCTTTAGACAACAGACAGAAAAGCTTTAAAGGCAAAATTTTAGTATATAGATAGTTGAGATGGGCGACAGCAATTATTTGGTGAACAGCTCTTAATCTAAGTAGTCTTTCTGCCAGTTTTAAATTACAGAGATGTGTAGTTTTCCGTTTAAAATGTTGAAATTTGGAAAGTCCGTGTACAAGTTGTGAAATCTGGTCACATTACAGAGGGGTTTGCGGTTGCGAGGAGCGAAGCAATGAACTTGTTATTTGTTACGAACCGCCGACATGAGCCAATTGTTTGTAAAATGACGTACACAACCCCTACAACTAGAGTGTTTTTTAAGCGCTGGAGCAGTGGAATTACTCAAGTCTCTGCGTCTAAGGGGAAGTTCTCAATGCCATTAATTTGATGGTGCATAAACTAAAGTTTTACTATTTTTATACATTCCAAAGTAAATAGAAACACAATAGAAAAATTATCACCTGCATCTGTAGTCGGTAGAAAAACTTGCTTCGATTTTCCCACCTCTGGATTACCATCAACTTCAGCTTGTTGCTTTCTAGCAGTTTTCAAAATTTTTTTGGACAAATCCGCATTAACAAACTAAAATAGAACAATGGCAATATGTATAATAAAATGAATTAAAACAGTAAATGAAAACAACCAAAATTGTGTTTTTGCTTACCTCCTCTTCGTCGTCATGTCTATTTCTGTCTTTAGTTCTACTCTTATTCTTCACAGATTTTCCAGCTTCAATCTGATCTGCGAGAGCTACATTTTTTCCAACTTGTGATGGCTTTAGTTTCTTAGCTTTTCCCATGGTAGCCTTAAATAGGTAAACCTGTTGTTACAATAATTGGTTAATGAGCTTTTCCGCTTAAAACATGGACTGCTTACTATACTACGCGATAGTGTACCTTTAATTTATTGTCACAAATACTTGAAAAACCACAACACGTGCTTTATTTTATTTAAATTGAAACTAAAATAAAACTCCCACACACACACATAACATTGATTGACAATTTGCTTCGAAATGAGGTTGTCAATTCATGTCACGCATGTCATCATGCTTCAAGGACCAATAATCATCCAAGAATAGACCTCATGGGCAAAATGATATCGTTACGGTCGTTCGGAGTACGACCGTAAAGCGCGCTCCACATGTTCGCCGAAACTTCCGGCGAAACTTTTGCCGGGACTTTGGTCGATCCTCTACATTCTCGCCTATTAGGGATGTGGTGGTGTCAAAAAGCGCGACATTTTATCGATTCATCGGTGTAATATCAGTAATCTACTGTAAACAGGGTCACAAAGGTGATGGCAGCTGCTCTACTGTAATTAATTGATCTACTAATATCCTGGATCATGGTCAAGTGTACTCCAAACCTGTTACGGGAAAAAGCGCTCGGAATATTAATATAAAATCGATCGAATCGAGACGACAACAAACTATCTCTACTTAGTCTATGAAATAGGCGAGACATGCCAAATATGCACGGGACTACACGAATACTACCTCTACATTCTCGTGTTCCCGCGGAACTGTCCACATGTGGAGCGCGCTTAACGATATCATTCAGAGGCAACGTTCAGAGGCTACGTTCCGCTCCGAGTGCAACTTTTAAGTACTGGTTTTGATTTTCAGAGTCAACTCTCCGGACGGGAAAGGTCCCGCAGATCGCATGATACCACCCTCTGGAATGACTTCACAACATGCAATGAGGAGTTTTCCAATAGGTATTTAAGGCATTCCTAACCACTCACTAGATGGCGCCCCGACAATTTTGGTAATTGATAATCGCTTGAAATAGGTTCTTAGCAAACAGGATATAAACCCTGGGTACGTTGTATTGGATAATATTATATTTGTCAATAGTTTTCAACCATTTTAGAGGTTGTAATAATAATGGAACATAGTGCCAACTTCTATAAATATTTATTTTTACACTTCGTTCAACCTTTAACAGTTATGTTTCTATTAATAAACACTTTATTTTCAAGTTTAGTATTACTTGGCTGCATGAAATCACTGCCACCATCATACAGCTTTAAAGAAGATTACCAAAATTGTAGGAGCGCCATCTATTGATGCTTTTTGAAACAAAATATCAATACCTACTGGAAAACTCCTCATTCGGATATTCTGTGACGTCATTCCAGATGATGGTATCAAATTACAAATGGAGATCGTTATATATAGTTCATAGTTTGTGCTGCAGAAGCGGGAAGGTGAAGGCTGAGATCGAATACTTTCGCTTTCACACAGAAAGCGAAGACGGTTGTGGAATGGTATAGAGGGACGCAGGCTTGAGAAGAGGAAAGCTCACCTGCCATTTCTTACCTAGTCTATCACATATCTATAGACGACATAGACGCGAAGAACTGAAACAAGTCACGTACCGTGCCAGAATTCTCCCACCGAGTCTGCCACTCATTTAAAAAATCCTGGTAATCTACGCCAGGATCTTTGAACAATTTACCCAATATTGGCCGGGGGCGGAGCTACCCAATCGCGAGGCGCCCGAAAACGTCCTTGAACAATGTGAATAGCTTAGGTATATGTTTCTGTCAATAAATAATAAAATTTTATTGTCCTACTTTTTTTAATCACCCATAGCTCATCCAAGAACTAATGTTACAGGAATCGATGCCGAAGGACATAACATAAGGATACAAGCTGATATTGGTAGGGTGAGATGTCGAACAGTGAACCAGTAGTACACAGTTAGCCACCATTAGTATCACCAAAACGTAACGTTGTCAGATCGTGCAGTAAGCGTGATCGTACTTGGTTTTCACCGCACTTCCTGCTTCCCAGTCGGCAGCAAGCTCCAGCGCAGAACGCTCGCGTCGTGGTCGCGTCTTTGTGAGTTTCGGGGCAAAAATGCGGAAAATACCTAATTAGTAATTTTCAGTTTTTAACTTAATACTGTATCTTTTAAAATAAATGTTTTTTTGTATTTCTTTACTGAACTTCTTAGCATTGTTTAGTCGTACATTCATAACTCCAACTTTGATAATTTATTTTTTGCTTAACCTATAATCAGTAGAGGTTTGTGTGGTACATAGTGAACCATCACACCGACACGAACAGTGAGCCACCGGTCCAGTGTGTTTAACCTCAAGATTCTGATTTTCTTAATTATTTTACCTTAAATATCTATATAAATCAGCAACCGGTCATTGTTTTTAGAGTTATTCGAACAAAAAATGCGGGTAGGCAGTATCAAGCTACTGCACTCAGTCTTCGTGAATAGGTACTTCAATTGGCTACCCGGCACGACTTGATTCGCATAGTTTCAGTTTTCAAAATTCAATTAAATTAACTTTACTTCTACCCCACTCCTACACGTACCCTACCCTACCCCTATCCGTGCTCTAGCCGTACCCTACCTATACCCAACCCCACTCAATCCAATAAGATCCACTGCAACGCTCCACTAGTAGATCGAATCCCTACCCCTTCCCCTACCATTTTCTGCATCGATTTTTATGTAGAACTCCTTTCTTTCCAAACCACCACTGTCAATAGATGCGTAAAATAGATCTCAAGAACTCTAGTGTAGCTAGTTGATTCTTTATTATTTATTAAAATATATCATCAATGACCGAAATCAGTCAAAAAAATAGGCTAAGTTATATTGCTATTGATTTATGTTGTTTTGTAGTCCTCACAGCTATTTTGGTAAATAAAACGAATAGCTTACACATTTATGAAGAACGTATTATTATCTAACTTATCTACTATATAAATAATAAATATCTATTGCATCCCAAACAATTCGGTTTTACTCGGGGTCGTTCAACAACAGATGCAGGTGTTGAACTAATTAAGCATGTCTTTGGAGCCTGGGAGGAATCACGTGATGCCTTAGGGGTGTTCTGTGATTTATCCAAGGCCTTCGATTGTGTTAATTATGAAACTTTGGACAGGAAATTGCAACATTATGGAATAAAGGGCTAAGCTCTAAACTTATTAAGTTCATATTTAAGTCAGAGAATTCAGAAGGTTGATGTGAACGGAGAAAGATCGGCAAGGTCTGTTGTCTCTATGGGGGTCCCACAGGCGTCAATTCTAGGTCCGTTTTTGTTTCTTATTTATGTAAATGATTTGCCGTAATTTGTAAAAGATACTCACGAAATTATTTTGTTCGCTGATGATACATCTTTAGTGTTTAAAATTAAAAGACAACAATTAACATATGACGACGTGAACAAAGCTATTTCAGAAGTGGTAAACTGGTTTACGGTTAATAATTTATTACTGAATGGCAAAAAGACAAAATGTTTAAAATTCTCCTTGCCAAATGTTAGATCAGTACCTACTTATACATATACAAGTAAGAGGCGAAAATTTGGATCTTGTTGATTCCACAGTATTTTTAGGCTTTACTCTTGATAGTAGATTAGATTTAGATTTATTTATTTATTTATCTATGAAAATTACCTTATATTATTATACATTTCATAACATAAGTAACTCACAAGGATATCGTCTTAAATTTGAATATAACAATGTCATGGTAAATATACAAATATTAGTAACATGTCAAATTATAAATCATTATATAATAAAATAAAAATTCGATACAATATGATAAGTGAGTAGGTATACAAACAATACCTAAGGATTAAAACATCATGTCAAATACAATAATCATCCAAAATATTTAAATTGTCAAACTTAATCAAAATAATAATATAAATTATAAGTAGGTATACTAACAATATACCTAGTTTAGAAATAACAAGTCAATTAAAATAATTAAAATAGTACCGATACGGGTACAATAATGTCGAATCAACCACAATAATAAATTATAAATGTCAAAATTTCAATTCATTATATTCTTTTATAGAATAAAGAGGATTAGATAATAAGAGGTCTCTCAGCCGGCGCCTAAATGTTTCGTCGCAAGATTCTTTTTTTAAATTTGCGGGTAGTTGTTCATAGAACGCTGGCCCGACAACGCGCGGGTTTTTATCGAGCAGAGCCAACCGCCGCGGAACAGCGGAACAGACTTTAGTTGCCCCGTTTGCCGCGTGACTCGACCCGGAATGTGCATGCGCTCGAAGTCGCATATGTTGCGTCGCGTCAACATTACAATGTCAAACACATATTGGGAGTACTGTGTTAGTATTCCATGTGTTTTAAATAATTCCCTACACGAGTGCCTCGGCCGCACACCCGCCATCGTCCGCAGAGCCCGTTTCTGTATTATGAAAACACGGTTCGAATCAGTTGAATCGCCCCATAAGATTATGCCGTACGACAACAACGAGTGAAAGTAGGCGTGATATGTTTGCAACAACGCTTCGTCAGACATAATAGGTTTCAGTTTCCGTAGGGCAAACACAGCACTGCTCAGCTTCTCACAAAGCATGTCTACATGTCGTTTCCAAGAGAGATTGCTATCTATGAAAAAACCAAGGAACCTGCAGTAATTGTTTATAGGTGTTGGACTCTCTTTTCAATGGATCTCAATTTCATGTTGATTTAATGTTTGTTTAATTTTATCTATAAGCTTAGATAAAAGATGTGCACCACATAACTCCAGGCGAGGTAATGTTATCACTTTCTTGCGTGGTACAAGTTTCGACTTCGCGGCGATTAACACCACAGCATTTGTTCGTTTGATTCGTGCATACACAACGCACGCGTACGCTAATGTTGACGCGTCACAAAATCCGTGAAGCTCAATGACGTCACTTTGTTTAGCGCCGGAGAGTTTTTGCACGAGAAAATCACGATGTTTGACTTATTCGCGTTGAGAATCAGGCCGTTCATTGTAAACCACTCAAGCAACTGCGTGCATACACTGTCTATCTTGCGTTTAAGCTCTTCAAGCGTACGCGCGCTCACCACTACAGTAGTATCATCGGCGAACAAGACCATTAAACCTTCAATTACATATGAGGGAAGGTCATTTATAAATATTAAAAATAGATAATTTCCGAGAGATTTTCTTTCCGTCAATATTGACAGCCACGGTCTGCTTTCGGTTTTATGTATCGGTAATGGGGTCCACACATTGATAAATTGGCGATAAGGCTAAGTTCTGCAGCATACGCTGTAAAAAAAATACGAAGTTATTCTGATGAGGCTACAGCAAGATTAGTTTACTTTAGTTATTTCCACAGCATTATGACTTATAGCATACTGCTGTGGGGACACGCTGCCGACTGGCATAATATATTTGTACTGTAGAAAAGGGCTATTCGCGCAATTTACCAATTGGGACCTAGAACTTCACTTAGAGATAAATTCGAGAATGTTGACATTGTGACAATGCCATCACAATACAAATATGAGAACTTGATCTATGTTCATAAAAATATACACTTGTTTATGAAGAACAGTGATGTTCATAGTAGAAATACTAGAAATAAAGATAAACTTATTACTGGTTGTTGTCGTCTGGCCAAAGTCCACAAATCATTTGTGGGTCAATGTGTACGCTTTTATAATAAGGTTCCAACAGATATACAGAATTTATCATTGAATCAATTTAAAGCCACTATATAAATCAAATTATGTCATAAAAGTTATTATAGTATATCTGAATATGAAAATGATAAAAGTCCATGGGACTGAACTGCTGTTCTATACAGGTATTTACTTTTAAGATAGTATATAAGATAAATAATGTATTAGTACATAAGACATGTTTAAAAAAAATGAATTAACGTAGGCTCTGTGGGTTTCTTGCCGTTTCTTTTCCCCACGGAGCACCACCTTGGAAGCGGCGTTAAATTTTCCTTCCTTTCCCACACATAGTGACTTCTGTCTGCGGTTGGGTAGGGGTAGGGTAGTAGTTAAAGTAGGGGTAGGGTAGGGGTAGGATAGTGGCAGGGTAGGGGTAAGTTAGTGGTAGGGTAGGGGTATGGTAGGATTAAGGCAGTAGGAGAATACGGTAGAGGTAAGCTAGGGGTAGGGTAGGGATAGGATAGAGTAGAGTGGGAGCAGCTACCTATCACATGCAGCATGGGTAATGCACGCTCACTTAAAAGTCTGTCTGGCGGTGGCGTTGGGGCCTGGTCGCTCTTTTCCCTCACATATGGTTGAATTGGACGATGTCTGTCTTGCGTTATACTCGTGAACGGGTGCTGCCTTGGTAGACTGGCTTACTCTTGCTTTAGTTTTAGGTGGTTTTTCTTAATTTTACTAGACATATTTATATAATATATTGAGCGCGGTCCGGCTTTGCCTGGCATTGCCGGGCACGGTCCGGTTGTGACTGGCGTGGGGTAAGTTTGCTGCTGCCATGGGGCGGCCAGCGTGTCACTGTGTGCTTCCTTCCTACTTTCCTACCCCCCTCCTTTTTGACGATTGAAAGAGATATTTAATGTCCTAATCAATAAATAAATTTTAATTTTGAACTATGCTAATAAGTACAAAGAGGACACATTAATAATAGTGATCTCATTCGTCGGGCTTACTGTGTACTCCCCGTGGACCAACCCCCTGGTTCAATGTGTCCCAAGAGGTGGACACAACAAGTCATTTTCTATCTTTTAAAAATCAGCATTACCATTTTTTCTCTAACTCTTTTTCTATAAAATTATATGCAAAATGAGAGTCAGATATATTACGCAATGACTAGACTAAAAAACATTTCATTATATTGAAAAACTTATGAGTAATGATTGTTTAACTTATTTGTGGGTCACTGTTCGACACCTCACCCTACAATGTATCAAGGCACTGATAGAAGGATTAACATTTAACCTCATCAGCGCGTAGGTATACAGATACCATACGACGTACGTATAGGTACCATCCTTTGAACAAATCGTGGCTGGTGCGGATCCTAACGGCTATGTCGTTCAGATGAGCAGAGGGTTGAGACGGGTTCACGGAGAGTTTGGCTAGGGCCAACCAAACAGTGAGGGAGACGAAATTCTCTGAATCTCACTCACTGTCTCTTGGCCGTGGCCGTGGTGTAAATCACAACTAAAAGTTTTAGTTTTCAGTTAAACTATTTTTCCTATAAAATATTAAAAACTATAAAAATAGCTGAATTTAGAGTAGGTAATCGATAGATGGACGAACAGACATCCAGCTTAACTGTAAGTTAGTTGTACTCGCTGGCGGTCTCTGTTAGAACCAAAATCTAACAGTAATAATTTATTCGTTTTATATTCGGTCAGTCATCATCATCATTTTAACCAGAAGACGCCCACTGCTAAGCCACAAAGGCCGGTCCTGTGCTTTCCGCATCCAGCTGGTACCTGCGATCCTTACAGCAGGTCGTCGGTCCACCTTGTAGGAGGCCTACCCACGCTGCGTCTTCCGGTACGTAGTCGCCACTCGAGAACTTTACTGCCCCATCGGCTATCTGTTCTTCGAGCTGTATGCCCTGCCCACTGCCACTTCAGTCTGGCAATCCTTAGAGAGCTATGTCGGTGGTCTTGGTTCGCTTGCGGATCTCCTCATTTCTGATTCGATCGCGCAAAGAAACTCCGACCATAGCTCTTTCCATTGCCCTTTGGGTAACAGTGAGCTTTCTTATAAGGCCCACAGTGAGCGGCCACGTTTCAGTTCCGTAAGTCATCACTGGCAACACACATTGGTCGAAGACCTTCGTCTTGAGACACTGCTGTAATCGGTAATTCGGTCAGTACTTACTTACAATAGTACTTAATAGTAGTTTTATCTATGGAGAAGTATCTCCGACACAAAACTCATTTAAAAACCAAATCAGGTGAGCTTACAAACTTCTGGGAACACATTGTTCTCGGAAATAGGTATTTTTTACCACACCACAGTTAATAATATCTATATCTATATCTAAAAGAAAGTCGTGTTTGTTACACTTTTTATAACTCAAGAATGGCTAATCCGATTTGGCAGAAAATTGATGGGGAGGTAGCTTAGAACCAGGAGACGGACATAGGATACTATTTATCCTTTTTTTTCTATATATAAAAGAAAGTCGTGTTTGTTACACTTTTTATAACTCAAGAATGGCTAATCCGATTTGGCAGAAAATTGATGGGGAGGTAGCTTAGAACCAGGAGACGGACATAGGATACTATTTATCCTTTTTTATGGAAATTGTTTGGGAGGTGCCTTAGAACCAGGAGGCGGACATAGGATACTTTTTTTTTTTTACGAAATTGCGCCGGGTCCACTAGGTGTAGGGTAGGGTAGAACTAGGGGTAGGCTGGTGTAGGGTTAGAACGCTACGCGAACGAAGTCGCGCCGGGTCCACTAGTTAATGATATAATACTATACTGGTAGATATATCTCATCTCATGCAATCTTAGAGCCACGGACGCGATCGCACTGCGTGGGCCAACTTACTACCGGAATTTATCTACCTTTTTGTACCTACCATTTATTTGTTTTACTTACTGGAATTTTACATTACATACTTCATTCCACGAGGCTCTGCACTGTGCTGAGGACATGGGAAGATGGCGTGCCTTTGTCCGTGACAGGATTATGGGAGAGAGAGGTCACGACCCTCAGATATGAGGAATACGAATGGAGGAAGACGACTGGAATTTTAATCTAGTCAATCATGATTAAAAATTAAAACTAATTAGTCGACTAAAGTAGTCATCACACGATTGAAACTAATTAAATTTTGAATCGTTACATAAAACGAAATTTGTTAGATTTAGGTTTTAGTCGTCAATCAAGCTAAATTTTGCTTAACACCGTTTGTTCGTCTGAGTTTAATGATGGACCTCTGGTAATCATTAGGGGTTTTTGTTCTTTGCGCTGCAATCGAAGTCTTTACTGCTTTTTAAAGTCTACCACTTAATAGACGGTTAGCAACGTTCTGCCGTAGGACATTTACTAGTTACCCGAACGTCCATGACAAGGACTCGGTGCTGTGTAGACATTCCCCCTGGATGATCTTGTAGTCCTACTTTGTTTGCTATGCCTATGGTGCTACTTTTTTGCTGTGCTTTCCCATCCCATACATTATGAAGTAAATAGATTTTGTATAAAATTAATCACTTTGATGAAGTGGATGGGCAGGATTAGCCCAGGGCTAAGTCACGGTAAGACCCTAATTTTGCCGATCTTACGGACGATAGGGTTGTGATATTCCGCGATGAAGAGGTGCAGCCTCCGGACCTCCTTCAAAATCAAGTATTTGTACTAGGGGTAAGTCGAGAAGACTCTAATCTCGAAAAATCGATCGATAGGTGCCATTAGCGACCACAATGTCCAAAATGTCTGTAAAGCTGAAAGCCGCAAGAGTGTCTCCTTCGACGGAGTGGCCACGTCTCGTGAAGGCCTGCACATTACGTAGGGTAGGGAATAAACTCTGCAACCGCCGCGCCGCCCGACATAGGAGAAAAAAGGCCAGCTCAAGCGATGTCTCGAACGGAACACTAAAAACCTAGAAGCGTCGGTGGCCGAGAGGTTAAAGTATCCAACTCGTAAGCGAGATTTACCGGGTTCGAATCCTACTACTGCCATTGGTACACCAAATACTCTTTTCCGAGTCATGTACATTAAGTGAATGCTAACCGATGGTGAGGGAATACATCGTGAGGAAACCTGCACATTCAGGCGACTGAATGGCATGACTACCATGATCCAATCAGGCCAAATTCCCTTGGTAGCAAGGTCACAGAGGTCAGATGGCAGTCGCTCCACTGTAATTAACTGATATACCAAATCCGTGAGACTAGTGCCCAGTAGTGCTCCGTGCGAGAGCACTACTGGGACATTAACGCGAAGATGATTATTTGCCGCTTCTTATGCCCTAATAATAACCTAGTTTTGGATTAAGAAGATAAAAACTACACAGCAATTATTATTATTTTATTTCATAAAATAATGCTTAGTTCAATCCCTTCTATACCCTTAAACTACTATATACATAGCTGTCAAATTATAAAACTTTCACCACATTAAAAGTACATACAAACTCATACAAATACATTAATCTCCAAACCAAAAACTAACCGACCTACGCTTATAAGAAAAGTATCTTACTACCAACCATCTAACATGCGGTTCACACATTCACGGCTTTTTTGATTCGGTATTCTTTAAGCTATAGAGTTTGTGGCCTACAACCGGGGCAAATATTAAAAACGGATGCTCTATAGGTCACCAGTAATTAAATAATCATGGTCCCAACTAATAAAAACCAAACTTAACTTTTTGTTATTAAACTTAATCGTAAGTTCAATGTAATGCAAACAAAACAATAATTCCGCTCAACTCGATCGAGTTCCATTCTGCATCGTACTTATTCGGAGCCACTCGGAACGTCTCGTTGACATGTGGCGGCTGATATATCTTATACCCTGTACCACGACATTGTCAATATTAGCGATAATATCGTTATTATAATATTCTTATTGTTGTAATGCATGAGCTTTGGCTAACAATATTTTTTTAAGAAAAAATACCAATAACTGGAGAGTCTCTATTTTCAATATTAGCCCCGGTTCTAGGCCACACACTGTATATGTAATAGAACAGTTAAATAATTATTTATAGCGTTTAAATCATAAACAAAAGTCAACAAAATCAATCATAGTCCCTCTTTGGCACTGATGTTCGGATATCATATTAGTTGACACAAACAAATCTTCAAATAATGTAAGAGAAGCAGTATTCTTATTTGGACTATTTAGGTATACTCATACCTAAATAGTCCAAATGAGATGATTGCAGTAAGTACTCTCGAGTAGATAACCGCAATGTGTGAACCAGCTGTAACAGTAGGTGTATAATATAGATTCGATTCAATTAAAACAATAAATAAACAATTTAATAACAAAAGCATACAATACAACAGTTACAACCCGCTACCTTGTTCTAGGTACTAAGTACTACTATTTTGTTCGCGTGTACATCATTAGCCGTAGGTAAAGCCAAAATGCTCACAATAAATCAAGTTTCAACATAAAATAAAATTAGACCAATGACTAATTCAAAAATATTCGAATTTTGTTCTAAAGCTAGTGTTATAATAGGACCACGGTAAGTCCGAATCAACTGACAGTAGTACAAATTATAAAGTGTGGATATGGCAATAATCTGGGGATAATCTGTCCTTGTCAGTCCTTCTTGTAAACATTCAGTTATTTGGTGACGATTAGCTTGAACTTTTGTCCAAATTATTAATCATGGTGAAAATTATCTTCCGCACGTCCTTAATAATAGTTTTGCCCATTATTTAATAATATTTTTCTTAACTTACGAAAATAAAAAGTCATAACCAGAAGTCATTGGTCATAACAAAGAATGACGTTCTATGACGAATAAAAAACTTGGCATAAGTTGCCATAGATTTTTTTTAAATATGCGATTCGGACTTAGCGTGGTCTTATTATAACTTATGCTATAATTCTCCACTTTTATCCTCAATTAGTTACTTTTCTTCTGATCTTTTCCCAACATTTTCTTTCTTTGTGTTAACATGTGTCCGAAAAGAACAGGGAAAAGTGGTAAATACAGAAACATGTAAAATATAAGGAAATAGTAGTAGTTAAACACGAAGTTCCATGTGTTCGGCATAGAAACGGTAAATATCTTATTTACAGCAATTTCGTGAAGCGAGTGGTACATACACAGAAGTTCGCCGGTTATACCCACAGGATATAGAACTAAGAATGTAGAGTACCTGGAAAAAGTGAAAATTATAACGTTAATACTATTTGAAGGCATGATTCAACAGCTATACATTGATAACGTGGAAATAATACAGAAGACATGCATTAAACATTCATCATCTTGGTGTTAATGTCTCGGTTGTGCTCTCGCGCTTGATTGCCCCGGGTTCGCCTTGACCATGATCCAGGATTTGGCAAACTACGTTGGAGCGACTGCTATCTCACCTCTGTGTCGATATACCAATTACTCTTTTTTGAGTAATGTTCATTAGTTCTACACTAGCCGATGCTCTTACGGTGAAGGAAAACATCGTGATGAAACCTGCACATTCAGGCGACTAAATGTGTAACCATGATCCAATCTTGTCATGTCAGTTCAGGTTCAGTCACGGTGCTCAGATAGCAGTCGTTCCACTGTAATTATCTGATCTGCCAAATCCTGGATCATAGTCAAGGCGGACCCCAAGCCCCCGTGCTCGAGAGCACAACCGGGACATTAACACTTCCAGTAATGGACGACTAGACCCCGAGCCACGAACAAATCTCGTCAGTCATTTCCTCTCGGGCGTTAGCTTGTAAAAGGCTTCAGGGGGTTGTATAATGAAGACCCATGAAAGTCATGCTGCGCGGACTTGGTTGGAATAAGAAGCGGTAGCTTCCTAAGTACTTCATGACCGAGAATTCGTCAAGTTATGTGAACGTTAGAACGAAGTTATATGAACATGTAAACAAATATACTTTATCAGTGATTTTGTCTCATTTAAAAAAAGCGTCAGATCATAGTTTGTATGCTATTCATAATCATCTTGGCGTTAAACCCCGGTTGCGCTCTCGCGCAAAACGCGGGGGCCCGGGTCCGGTCGGTGTACCGCGATAGCATATTCAAGCGTACCTACTTAATTTCTTGAGAGGAAATAACTGAAAAATATTTTTTTACATATTCGTGTGACCAGCTGACGTATTACCCACCACTCTAGGTCAGCTAACTTATTTTTTCGATAAGATATTGGTTTAGCTTTAGCGGTATGCTACGGCTACGAACTGAAATAAAAACTTTGCACTCGCACCTTGTGTTATGAGTGATAATTAACATATTCAATACCTACCAGTGTTATTCATTCTTGTTATCGTTGCTAATAGCCTGTTAGTGTTGCACTGTGCACAAAATAAACAGATTACCTCACGGGGTACCAATCGGCTTCCAAGACTGTTCGACCAGTCTCAGGGTCCCAGCCGAAGGCCTTGATTAATCTCGTTTTCCCAACAGTAGTAGATAAAAAATAATAAGTGGTGTGGTGTGGACTGGTGAGTTCGTTGCGGTACTGAAGTTCGACTAGCCTCAAAGTCCGAAACGGTCACCCATCCAGTTCCCAGGCTCTAATGCATTGCTTAACTTTTTTAATAGTCCCACAATCACGCTGCCACTGAACCAGGGCGAATGTTAGTGCAATATTTGCACAAAACCAACACAAAAATAGGGAGAGTATATCAGAGCTCAGTTCCCATTCCTCAGAAGTTTCTAATCGCCTTCCAGCTCATTCAGATTTTATAATTTTAATTTTTCTTGAGTTTAAGTTTTTGCCCAAAATAATTATCCTTACATAAGACTTTTAGGTTACGTGCTTACGTTACAAATGACCGCGCGCCCTTGTGAAAGGTAATGATATGGCAATTTGAATGAAGTTTTTATGTTATTACCGTATGCACACTTGTAAGATGTTTTTATAGTGAGTACATATTTATTTTACACGGTTTTTACCTACATTAATATCTTACATGCAAATCATTACTAATATAACATATTTAATTAATTATATTAGACATTATGTAGAATCAATTTCTATATAACAAATCAAAATACACTTACCTCAAGAACAGTAAAGGTTGTGGTATGGCTTTTACCAAATTAAGAGCATAGTATGCATATCTAATTATTTCTGTGATAGACCATGCGATAATACAAAGAGGTAACCCAGGGCTAACAGTGGCACCAGATGTGACGAGCAAGGAGCCACATACAAGGAATACTCTTGAATAAACTTGCATTAATACAATCATCACACCCGATGGTACCAGGCCGACTGCTGCATGTACAACCTGGAAGTTATTTTATACAATTAACTAAAAAATTCATTCCGTCATAAAAATACTTAAAAAACATAAGCTTACATCTATAATTTTACAACTTAATAGTTATAATCTAAATTGCTAAAAATCATGAAATACAAATTTCGAATTTTAATAATAGGGATTAAGCAGGTAAGTACCCAAGCAATGAATTTAAATTACAAGCACAACATGAACAATACAAAAGGAATTTTAATGAGTGAATCAACATATTACAAGAAAGAAGACAATTAAAATTTTAAAGTACTTGTGGTTATGGACTGTGGGATTTATTTTACTTCATTTATCATTGAAACTTTTTTAATTGACACTTTCAATTTGTTGTCACAAAATGCTTAATGACTAAGGTCAGAGTTATGCTCGAACATATTTCATACTATAATCATCTTGGCGTTAATCTAACATTTCTAAAAGTGTTAGTATATTATTTTGAATGAAGCCTGGGATAATATAACCATATTTTATTTAAATTTCAATATTATTGAGTTGTTTTTTCAGTTCAACAGAGGACATCATCACAAACAAATAATGTTAATAATAAGAGGTCTATCGATTCGCATAAGTACTACCTTATAAACCAGAAAGATTTGAAAATTGAGGAGGAACATTAATTGGATTTGTAATTATTTAACAATTTAACTGCATGTAGATTCAGACTTCATCCATATAGAATATATTCTAAATTTAATGTATCATTTACCTCTAAAATGGCAGCATTTTGAAATATTATAACTGTCCATTTTATTTGATCCCAGAATATATCTAATGAGCCACGGTTAAGGAAGTGTTGTAATGTTTGCAACAACAAATACGACCATCTGAAACAATATTCAAAGTTAAACAAAACATTGATTAAATGATACTTTATGTATTGTTGATGTAGATGATGATGATCATGATGAAATCATTCAGTGATAACTAATAAATTTAAAAAAAACTTTTCACTTACCCCAAAGTTTGAATAGAGTTGTAGGCTATTAGATAAAGTTTACCTATTTTAGATGGTTCGGAATGTTTTTTTACTCGTTTAGCTGTTTGTGGCATTGTACTTAATTTTTAGTGAAAGTGAAAAGTTTGGTGAACTTTGCTCCGGCTAACGTTCGTATACAGCTGTGGGTGAAGTAAATAAAGTGACAAGTCACCGTCAAAGTTCACAAAATATAAGGTCTCATCCCACACAAGCACACTTGAATAATAAAATTCTCATAAAATACGTAAACTACTTATTTTCATTCATATGTGAGGTGGCGTTTTGATGGACGGAAACGTAATTTGTTTCTTATGTCATGGACTTACTACCTAACAAACACAGAACACGAGGTCAGACAGACGAGCGACAATCATTCGTTTTTGAATAGTTCGATACAATTTTTCTTTCGAATACTTCAAATATCTCTGTTGCTCTCTATCGAATGAAATCTCATTTGCTTCGCTCAACAGTAACAACACTAACTCAGGCTTGCCAGATTGGGAGTTTATTTCGCAATTTTGGGGGAAAAATTGACTCTTGGGGAAAAACTGGGAAGACAGAATCTTTGGGGAAAAAATTGACTCTTGGGGAAAAACTGGGGAGACAGAATCTTTGGGGAAAAAAGATCTAGGGAAATATTGAGCACCAATTATAGTATAACTTACATTTACGAATGACAATGAAATGAAATCTATGAATCTTTAAGACACGTTCGAAAAAACTTGATTCCAGTGCCATAAAACCCTTGAACAAAAAAAGGCTGAAGTCCGTGAAGTTGGCCCCCCAAAGTAGTTATTTTTGAATTTAATTAATGCAAATCGTTTGAGAATCGTTTGAGAAGATTTGAGAGTAAATAAAAATCGTTTTAGAGTTAAAAGTTTTCAAGAAAATTTATTTTAATTTTGGGTGTGAAATTGGCCCCCATATTCTCTATCTCGTCGAAAAATTTACTTAGACGTTCAATTTTTTTTAAATCTTTTAAGAATCGTTTGAGAGGATTTGAGAGTTCAAAAAAACTGTTGGAGAGTTAATATTTTAATTGAAATTACTTCATTATTGCGTGAGTCATTTCCCCGTAATTTCCCCTAGTTTCTCAGGACTTCCAGCCCGCGCAATGCAAATGCGCGGCGTACATGCGCAGACATTCAGGGCGGACCGTCTGGGAGGAAAAGCCTAGTTCATCATCACAGCCCGTAACAGTCCACTGCACTAATTTTCCGACAAAAGTTCGAATCATGATTCGAACTAACCCTTGATTCGAATTGATTTATTACTCTAATCGACATGATGATTCGAATACATATGAATAGAAAAAAAAAATACGTGAACATACTGCCAAAATTTTAAAAAGGGTCTACTCAACCGAAGACAAAGACATTGAAATGTTAAATTTGTTTAGTGAAATTTAAGAAGCTTTCATATATTATTCGAAGAAATATTGTGTTTATTGTGTACCTATTTATTTGTTAATTGAACCAAATCAAGTTTGGAGGTTTTTCTGAATAATGTATCATTTTGGGGAAAAATAATTATGAATCTGGGGAAATATGATAAAACACATCTGGCAACCCTGCCTAACTAAAATCTTCCTTTCATTTTTCTGCGGCGATAGCAGAGGTTGGTTATTTTTTGTGAAATATTTGATGTAGTGAAAATTTCCAATCACATGTTTATCTCCAATATAAGTGTAATGTAATTAATAAATATTTTTTATTCTAGCTTACCAGAATTGTTGATAAGATATCACAATGGTTGCGGCTAAGAAACAGGTAAGCGTTGAACACGTGTTCCCTATTCAGGACTGATGGCAGTGGTTAAAATCAATACCCTTGATTTTTACTTGCATAATTTATAGTCCTATATTATTCGTTACAATGATAGGCTCAGTAGCTTATGCTATGTGATGTTGAGAACGTTTCGGACAATTTTTAGGTTATGTTCATCATTTCATTAGGAACCGTTTTCTAGGCAAGCTTTATCTTCAATCGTAACTATTTATCTTTTCAGAAAAAGACCATCGAGTCTATCAACTCGCGCTTGGCGCTTGTGATGAAATCTGGCAAATACTGTCTCGGTTACAAGCAAACTCTGAAGACATTGCGTCAAGGAAAAGCCAAGCTGGTCATTATTGCCAAGAATGCCCCTCCTCTAAGGTGAGACTACTGAGAAGTAGTGTTTCCCAACTTTTGTTTAATTAGGGAAGCATATGGAGTCTTATGACTAAGAAGTATGGATTCCCATGTAATAGATTGGTGAAGTTGATGATAATAATTGCTTGTGAATGGTCCTTCACTAATCTATTTGTTATTTGGGAAACCTATGGAGTAGTCTTAGGCCCATTGCTGTCTGACAGGTAAGATATTATTTTTCATATATATAGGTCATGATAATAAGATATTTCTCTACTAGCAGTTAACAGACTCCAATAACTTGACAGTATACTAGTTTTACGAAGTTGCAGCATGGACAAAATGAAAATTAATTATTTTTTATGAGGTTGTAGTGTCTCCGGAACAGGAGTGGTCTGATGAACGAAAGAGCTGTCTATCAGATATTCAAGATAGTTTTGCCATAAGTTTATTAGGAAGAATGCAAAAACTATAAAAACCTTCTAAATATTTTATTTATTTATTTATTTATTAGGTTATAGACGAGCAGCATTGTTGCTGATGTGTCTATATCACAGTGTTGAAAGTTACTTCAAATCAAGTAGAGACAGTTTGTTTAACTTCAACCACTCGTCCAGTCTGTTCTTGAAGGAATTCACTGACACAGCTGTCACAACATTTTGTGGTAATTTGTTCCAGTTTGATACCACTCTGTTAGAGAAGAAGTGATGTGCAGTATTGGTGTTGGATATAATTTGAGTTGGATTGAAATATGTAATCTTTTGATAGAAAGCGGGAGTATAAATCCTTTGTATTATAGTAAAAACTCTTCTTTTAACATTTTTGTTTTAAGATTTATTTATTTCATAAATTAGAAATTTACGTTAGTAGGTAGGTAGGACAAATAGTTTTGACATAATGTTATTTTGTATATAGTAAGTATTGTGGCATTATAAATGTCATTAGACATTAGGAGATTGGCCGTGTGGTGTCCGGCAGAGTAGAATAGCACCAACCCCTTACACTCATGGGTGTTGTACAAGGCGACTAATGTTTTCGAGGCAAAAGTTCAAGAGTCTCCGTAGTCTGGAAAATTATGAAGGAAAAGTGCTAAGCGTGGAGATTATGGCAACAACCTCCCCTTTCGTGGGAGAGGCCCTAAGTCCTGCAGTGGACTGTTACGGAGATAGCTCGGGTGGCGGTAACTTGGACACCTAAGAGGAATTTAGCCCACCTTTAGCTTGTCTTTCAAATGGTAGTGTGGCCACCCATTTAGTGCAGTATTTATTACACATTCATTATTTTGTTATTTAGACCTTTAGCATTATTCAGGTGAAGCCCTAGCATATAAGGAAAGGAACACTTCTCAAACCAGAATCAGTCTTCATGCTACTTTTGATATACTGTTAATATAATTTAATTTTTGTCAACAGGAAATCGGAGATTGAGTATTATGCTCTTCTCGCGAAGACTGGAGTTCACCACTACAGCGGTAACAACATTGAATTAGGAACCGCCTGCGGAAAATACTACAGAGTTTGCACACTGGCCATTACGGATCCTGGTGACTCGGACATCATCACCACATTGCCAGAAGCAAATGCATAATTTCTTAATATAGGTTCCTAAAAAATCTAATTTTGTTTTATTTGTTTGTATGATTTTGTTGTGACAACACCGAGATTTGTTCTCAACTCCCCACAACCCTAAACTTATTGATCTATAATCTGTATTATAGAGCATCGGTGGCCGAGCGGTTAGAGTATGCAACTCATAAGCCAGAGGTCCCGGGTTCGAATCCTGCTCCGGCCATGTACCAATGAGTGTTTTCTGAGTTATGTACATTAGTTGAATACTAACCGATGCTCTTACGGTGAGGGAAAACATCGTGATGAAACCTGCAAATTCAGGCAACTGGAAGTGTAACCATGATCCAATCTGGTCAGGTTCCCCTGGTAGCAGGGTCATGGAGGTCAGATGGCAGTCGCTCTACTGTAATTACCTGACCTGCCAAATCCTGGATCATGGTCAAGCGGTCTCGTGCGCGAGAGCACAACCGGGTCATTAACGCCAAGATGTTTTTTTTATTTACTATTAGGAGTGTGCGTCGCCACTTTAGGCCCGCGCTATACTAGCCGTTTTCGTCCGTTGCAGTAAGAAAAGAATAACGTAAGGTGCAAATTCAATGTCATCATCAGAGTCCATACCGGTACACTACATGACTAAGGGCCTCTCCCACGGAAGTGGAGCTTATCTCCACGCTTATCAAGCTGGTTGGAGATGGCAGTGTTACAAATACAAATAGAAAACACCGCTGCCTATTTTCCCCATACGTACGGATTAGAGATGAAACGCTTAGCGAGCGACCACACAGAAAAGACGCAGACACGCTGCGGGCGAGGCCCGGCTCCCCGCGCCCCGCCCGCACCCCCGGTCTCGCCCGCGGCGCGTCCGTGCCTCGTCCTGGATCAGCCTACGCCGCGCCGCTAGCAGACGTCGAACGCCGCGCCGCCGTGAGGTCGAGCACCACCGCGCCTGTTCCCTCCGCCCGCCGAGCCGACGAAGCCGCACACAAGCCCACAAAAATGTGTCGCGCACAACATGATGTTGTGTCACGGCACATGCGCACCGCCGTCGTCTAACCCCGCCGACGGGGCCGCCGCCGCCATCCAGCCAACGCCGGGCTGGATACGGGCTGTGCGGGCGCGACGTACCTCCCGATCGCCAAATCCACCGATCCAGACCAGCGGACGCAGTCTTAGGCGCGAGACCGTCCGCACCCCGACCGTCACTCCGGGCTCTCCGCTGAGATCCCGTTGAAGTGGCGGTCCCCCACCGAAGACGACGCCGCACTGAGAAGCGCCCTACATCCCGCCGCGCCGCGCACGCGCACCCGCGTACCGCGAATCGCGTAGCCGCCGCGCGGCCACAACTTGACGCCGCGTCGCCGTCGACTCATCGCCGTCAACGGCGACGCCACACCGGACACGACGCCCTCCCTGATGCGACATCGGGTGCAGGAGGACTCCCTTCGGGTTGAGACCCTGCACCCCACCCCCACCGGACTCTACGGCCGCTGAGCACCGCTCGCGGCACCCCACCTGACTGACGCCCGCCGCCGGCGCGCGCACTGCGCCCGGCGGCCAACCCCACCGGATCGACTGCCCGGCGCTGCATTTCCGTCCCTACGGGTCGACGGATCTAACTGCGCCGGGCCCCGAGCGTTAGCCGCAATTGGGCAGCAACGCGGGGGCCGTTGAGCGACTATGTCCCGCGGCCCCCACCTCCGGACGAGACCCCCGGCAGCCGCAGGAGGTCCCTCTCACGAGGTTGACGCCTGCAGGCTCCGGCGACGCTTCTGCCACGCCAGTGGCAGCCCCAACCCTGATGTTCGCGCCTGGAAGCCGCCCTACGCCGGTCCCGCGCCCAGTGCGCCCGACCGCGGGGGAGGTGACGAAGGCGCCAACCCAAACGACCGGCCCGTCTCTACGGGCCGCGCACCCACATCACCGACAGTGGGTTCGCCCCAAAATCGGTCTCCCAGCACGTGCGCTTCGCGCACGCGCGAGACGAGGAAGAGAGAGCCTCGTCCTTTCTATATGTTTTAAGTCGTGTCTGCGACGCGTCCGCGCCTTGCCTTTGCTGTATGTTTTGTCGCGACGTTTCTATACATTTTATATGAAAGTAAATTGATTGGGCTCCGCGTCTCGACGACGTGTCTGCGTCTTACGTTTTTTCTGTGTGGCCGCTCGTTGAGACGACTGCGTGTGTTTACGTGATTTAAAGTCTTCCTTCATTGAGAATAATTTGAACGTTGAACTGAACAATTCTTTCGACCTCGAAAGGATTCGGAGTTTCGAAATACGGGCTTACTCATGCCCCCAGCATATCGGAGGACAAACGACATCCTATATTACCTCTAAATATAGTGAAATTTGTATTTTACTCCAGTATAAACCTTGATTGACTTAGGAAAAAATTTTATACTAAGCAACACTTGTCAAAACAACACACGACAGAAATGCGCATTTTTTACGCTGGTCAGAGGGTGTCACCCTGTTAGGAAAAGTACGTATCTAATGTCCACACTCGTTGAAGTTACAAAGTCTCTTATATCCCAGAGAAAATTAGAGAACGCCGAATGCAATGGTATGGGCCGCGCACCGCGGGCATGTGCTCTGTCACCCCAAAGACCACTATGGCGCAAGTACCTAAATTTGTCGACGACGACGACGCGCTGCCGCGGAAGGCCCCACACGCCACCTGGCTGACGGCGGTCCAACAGGACCTGAAGGATAATAACATTGACGCGGCTACTGCTCAGAGAAATGAAGGAAGCCGTTGAGCAAAATCATTTTTATGGGGTTTTCATAAATTTTTTACTATCCATTAATTTATTCAAATAAGTGACGCATGTAAACGCGGAACACAAATAGAATAGGAATAGCTATTTCCAATTTGATGACTGTAAAGGTAACTAACTTACAGACATTAACAATCTTCGTTTACCTTAGCTCCAACTAAACCTACTATTTTTACTTTAAACAATACATAATCATAGATTCTATTACATTTAGGTAGGTACCTGAATTTTTATGATGTGTCATCATGTCGTAGGAAGGGGGGGGGAAATTACCTAGAATACAAAATACGTAGAATATTGTACGTCCGAAATGGGCAGCACTTAATAAGAAATTATTGTCAGTGTCATACAATTAAAGATTTCTATTTCTAATTCCAAGTTCGCTGCGCTCGCTCAATTATTGTACTTTTATCAATCACTCCAGTTTTTTAGAACAAAAATGTCAAAAATTTCGAGCCCGCATCTCTCGCTCATTTATTTGCTGCAGTTTTTTTTATACTATTTACAAATCTTTCAAAACCTAGAATTCCGAGCTCGCGAGCTCGCTACGCTCGTTCAAATATTCATTTAACAATCACCCCAGCTTATAAAAACCATAATGTTAAGTTTCGTGCGCGCTCCGATTGCTCATTCCATAATTTATATTATGTACATGCTTTTATTACGATCAGCATCACACCTAAGCTAATAAAACTGCCAGGTCGCTCCACTCGCTCATTAATTTAAGGGTTACCTCAAGCTTTTGTAACCAAAAATATCACTAATTACAAGATCACTCCGCCCGCTCATTCATTCAACGATTACTCTAGCTTTTAAGACCTCAAACGTAAAAAATGTCGAGCTCGCTCCGGTCGCTTATTCATTGATCACCGTAGCTTTTAAGATCCAAAATGTCAAAAATTTCGAGCTCGCTCCGCTTGCTCTTACATTCGATGTTGTCCCTCAGGTTATAAAACCTAAAATATCCGAGCTCACTCCGCTCACTCGTTTATCCGCTCGTTCACCACACTAAAACGGCAATTGTTTTTGCTCATCGCGCCCACGCGTTGAGTAGCAAATACCTATAATTTTGACTTTTGATCCCTTCCGCCTCCGTCTCCTCTCATTGCCGCCGCGATCGCCACCGCCGCCGCCGTAGCCGCGGCTGTCGCCACCACCGCCCCAGCCGCCGCCGTTGCCCTCGCGCCCGCCCCGCCCGGGCGGCCCACAAGCGATTTGTCGATTCCGTATCCGAATCCGATTTCCAAGCCATTGTGAATACGGCTATAGGTTCTGCTATAAGAGCTCATGGTAAGCCCCCCTGAGCTGTCTCTGCTCTCGTTTTTTTTACCAATATTTCATTTCATGTCTTACTTACTTGAGTGATTAATACGTGATTGAGAGTGGAGACTGAGAGGATCAATGTAAAAGTGTGCTACTTAACACTAGAGGGATTATAAAGTAAAATGGCTTGTTTAGTTTGCAAAAAGCCAACCAATATCTCAGAACGTTTAAAATGCTGCGCATGCAAAGGTTCTTACCATTATAAGTGTTTGAAAATCACAACAGCTCAATTTAAAGCTAATGAGCGTAAACATGACTTTTCTTGGCAGTGTCCAGAATGTCAGAATATAACAAAAAAGCGACCAAGAGCGAATGCCTCTCCGGTGCGGTTAGAAGTATCAAACTGTGATTCAGACTCAGAGCGAAGCTTAATGGGAAACACAATGATAGAGGATGTAAACACCACTGGAGAGAAAGAATCGTTTTGCTCCAATTTGAAGCAGTTGAGCGACCTCTTAGATAATAAATTACAAATCATGCAGGAAACAATTGTGATTGAAATCTCCAACAAAATTGAAGAAAAGATGTCGTTAACAATTCAGCAATTTAAACAAGATTTTCTTCAAGAAATAAGAAATTTAAAATCAGAACAAGATAAAATATTTACTACATACGAGACAATAGAAAAAAGAATACAGATATTGGAGGGTCAAAAAGAGGGTTTAGCAAAAGAAATACATAAATTAGAAGAAAAAATCACACAAAATCATCCTTACTACAATGGAACTACACATAAATGCAATGACAGCAAAAAAATTGTGTTATATGGTTTACCTGAGAACCCAAGAGAGGACAGCTACAACCTAAACGACAGAGTATTAAATATATTTTATGACCAATTTAATATAGATCTGACGGGATACATAGAAGACCTACGGCGTCTCGGAAGAAGAGGAAACCACAGGCCTTTAATGATCGAACTAATAAGCAAAAGAATGACGAAATATCTACTGGAACATGCAGTTTATTTGAAAAATACTGGTCTCTACCTAGAAGCTTATTTTGATGAAAATGGACGTGAAGACAGAAAGAAAATGCAAAACGCGCTTCGAAGCGCAAGGAAAAATGGAAGGCATGCATTTATACGCAGCAACAAGTTAATAATAGATGGGAAAGAACACAGATTAGACAACACCGCGAGCACACCTCGGAATGAGCAGGACAAAAATACAAATTTTCGTGGAGACAACTCTTGCTTTCGTGGAAGCAGACAAACAATGTAAAATTTTGTTCCAGAATATGCAGAGCTTACACAATAAAGAGCATCTACTTGAATCCTTCATCGAGCAGTGTCCGACTTATCAGGCATTTTGTATAACAGAATCGTGGCTTACTGAGGATAAATTAGATCTAATAAACTACACCGGGTACAAAATAGCATCATCATACTGCAGAAAATCACGAAGGGTGGGCGGTGTTTGTATTCTGCTTCAGGATCATTTTGAGTGTGTAGATAGATCGGATATCGCAAATATGTCAATAGACTATGTATTGGAAGTATGTGCAACAGAATTACCAAGGGAAAACACTATTATAGTTACTATGTATTGGAATAGAAGGGAGGAGGACCAGTTCTATTCACAATTAAATAAAATTCTAAACTACTTAACCATCAAATACTCAAGATTCAACATTATTTTGGGAGGAGATTTCAATATAAACATTCTAAAGAATATCCCGGAAGTAAATAAGTTTTTGAACCTTTTAAAAGAATATAATTTTACTCAACGTATAAACGGACCAACAAGAATTATAAATAACACATCAACATGCTTAGATTTAATATTTACGAACTTTGACACTAAAAATACCCACACAACAATTGAAGAATTTGGTTTTTCGGACCATATGGGGACCGTGTTACATATTGAACTGCATCCAACAAACAGTAAGAGTGATTGGTACACAGAGAAACGATCATTTAACGAAACAAACATAAATAAATTTAAACATGAACTTAGCACAATAGACTGGCAAAGTATTTTGAAACAAAATAACACAGTGGATGAAAACTACGAAATCTTTCGTAATACATTGACAAATATATTAAATAGATGTATTCCTAAAAAAAGAATAAGGCTACGTGAAGGCTACAAACTAAAAATAAAAAACACTGGTTAACCGTCGGCATAAAAAAATCGTGTGAGCACAAAAGACTTTTAAAAATTCATGCAATAAAATCAAATGACAAAATACTTAAAGAACATTACCAAAAATATGCAAAGACATTAAAAAAATCAATATATATAGCTAAAAAAGTAATTTACATAAATAAACTAAAAAAGTCAAATAACAAAATAAAAACTATGTGGAACATCATAAATGAACGTACAAATAAAACAAGGAAAAAAGAGAAATCTAATATAAGGTTAGTAGTTAATAAAACAGAGTATTCGAAACCAGAAGAAGTCGCTGACATTTTTAATAGGTTCTTCGCGTCAGTTGGAAAGAAGGAAGCACAGTGCACTGAAAACCGGCGCGGATGTCCAGTGCTCAGTCCTACTGAAAATACCATGTTCCTTTCCCCAGTAGACTACGGTGAGATACACAAGATTATTAAAGGCTTGAAAGCTAAAAATAGTTACGGAATAGACGAGCTCCCGCCTTCTCTAATTAAGCAGTGCGCTGACGTAATTACGTTACCTCTCACACTTTTAATAAACCAGTCTTTTGAAAGTGGTATTTTTCCAAATGCGCTGAAAAAAGCTATAATAAGACCAATTTACAAGAAAAATTCAAAAACGGATCCATCTAATTACCGTCCAATTGCTTTATTACCAACAATTTCGAAAATCTACGAAAGAGCTATGTACAACCGCGTTTACACTTTTTGTGAAAAGTTTAAAGTTTTTGACGATAGTCAAAACGGATTCCGTAAAAAAAGATCTACAGTACTATCAGTTTATAAATACATTCAAGAAGTAATAAACATCATTGACAAGAAAAAATATGCGGTGGGAATGCTTCTAGATATGACAAAAGCCTATGATAAGGTCCAGTATGGAATTTTACTGAACAAGTTATATGGGATAGGAATAAGGGGAATAGCACACGAATGGTTTAAGTCATATTTGTCAAGAAGGGAACAATTTGTAGAAGTAGAATATTACGATAAAAAAACGTCACGGAAAGAAATGATACGATCTAAAATAACCAGTTTAAATGCCTCAATCCCCCAGGGAAGTATTCTGGGATGTCTCCTTTTTATAATATACCTTAATGACTTACCTAAAATTGTAAATGATCACTGTAATTTATTTGCAGATGATATTTCACTATTGACCTCATGTCAGGATGGTTCTGATATAGAGGATAAACTAACTTCCATGCTCGACTCTATAACCGATTGGATGTACAAACACAACTTAGAATTAAATTTTTCAAAATCAAAAATAATAACATTTTACCCTCGTCAAAAAGATCCCTTACACATTACTTTTAATTACAAAGACAATACACTGGAAACAGTAAATTCATTCACATTGTTGGGTGTAGATATAGATAGACACATAGATTGGAAAAATCATATTGGGAAAATCTGTAAAAAAATATCAAAATTTTCGTATGCGCTACGTGTAATAAAAACATCTACTAACTTAGATACTGCCCTTGCTACTTATTATGCATATGCTCATGCGTGGCTGAACTATGGAGTAATCCTGTGGGGATGCAGTACAGATGCACCTACACTCTTTATTTTGCAAAAAAAAGCTGATTCGGATATTGGCAAAAATTAAACAAACTGAAACATGCAAACCACACTTTCAGAAACTGAAGATTCTTACACTTCCGAGTATGTATATTTTTGAAATGTGTAAGTTCGTAAGGAACCACCTAGGCTCATATCCCAAACGTGAAGATTTGCCTACAAACATGAGTTTGCGCTACAAAAGCAAGTTAATGCTTCCAGTGTCTAGACTAAAGATCCACAATACAAGCACATATACCATGTCCATCAAAATATATAATAAATTACCTGAAACTTTGAAAAAAGAAACAGATGGCAAAGTTTTTATTAGGAAGCTTAAGAAGTTACTCTTAGCTAAGAGTTACTATAGTTTAAATGAATTTTTTAATGAGAAAAAGTGATATCAATGACTTATTTTGTATTAAGGCTCTATATCTGTACTTGTTATGACTTAGAATATAATTTTTCTAATGATTTTTATCGGTTATTGACATTTAATTTATTAAGAATTGATTGTTGACAATGTACTTAAATTTGATAAGGTGAAATTTAACTTAATTTTATTTAAATACTTGACATATTTTAATTTTTGACGTATCGCTAATTGATTAATTAATTAATTTGTTATTAATGAACATGTAATAATTTATGCATTATGGAATTTAAATTTAATTGTTAAGATAATTTTGTTTTCTATATTTCTTATTATTTTTGCAGTGCCCTCACAGGGTCACATGAGATACTTACCTATTTTTAAGATCTAATGTTATTATATTACCATGTGAAGCAATAAATAAATGACAATGACAATGACAATGACTTGTACGTAGGTAGTTTTTTCTGTGCTAAAACAGCTTCATCGCTCCACCCAGAGAAGAGATCACAAGTGGCTGTTTAGTCAAGAATACCGTATAAAAGTTAGCACTCTCGGCAGTCTGTATCATCACAGCCCGTAACAGTCCCACTGCAGGACTTAGGGCCTCTCCCACGAAAGGGGAGGTTATTGCCATAATCTCCACGCTTGGCAAGCGGGTTGGAGATTGCAGTGTTTAAATATAACAATTTTCCAGACTACGGAGACTGTTGATCTTTTGCCTCGAAAACATTAGTCGCCTTGTACGACACCCATGAGTGTAAGGGGTTGGTGCTCTCCTACTCTGCCGGACACTACACGGCAGTCAATATAATATACCCTATAAGTAAGTGGTACTTTAAGTGTATTTAAATGCTGTAAAACTGTGATATGAACTAATAAATAAATAAATAAACCTAGGTACGATCCTACCATATGTACCTGAGGTAGGTACTGTAATGTTTTATACTATAAAAACGTTGCTGAAGGAAAGAATAAGAACTGACAAATAATACCAATTACAGTCAACGTAAACATTTTATTCAAAAAGTTCATTATCCACTCCATACATTGCGATTTCAATCCACAGACGCGCTGGGACACAGGACGCTCCCGGCAGGGTAACTCCCGATTATCTTGCACGTCCTGTAAATGTAAAAAATAAAAGTTATTCATATCTTATGCATTTCATACAGATATGGGACTCTGAGGGAACTATTTTAAATATTTATTGTACATAATTAAGACATTATATGCTACTGGCTTACTGGACCCGGCTACCGAGCTCGTACCGAGCCTTGCTTGACATTTAGCCATGGTTCCATCCATGGGCTCGGCCGTCGGAGATACAGACGTCCAGCGATACACGCTAATGATGCGTTGACAGGCGGCGGAGTCGAAAATTATAAATTACGATTGACCCTTATTCCCCTTTACTATCTAATTCACAGCATGTTTATATTTAAAAACTCGCTGTACCGACGCGATTTTGTTCGCGTGATGTCCTACCCTCTAACCCTACCTACTTTTTTCTTGCATATGTTTATATACCAGAACAAAAGAAACTATTCAAATCGGTGAAGCCGTTCTTGAGTTTTAGCCGGACTAACGCACAGCAATTGATTTTTATTTGTAGAAGATACGTTTAACTCCCGTGTCATATTTGTACATCTTCATGTGTCCTTGACTACCCATCTATTTCTACACAATCACCATATATTAAGACTTTTTATAGTTCCTGTTATAAAGAAGAATAACGTAGATTTTAGAATCGATGAAATGAATAGTTCTTTGCATGAAATGGAAAATGTTGGAACTATCCGGAATATTTAGGAATTACGTTTAACGTCATTTGGTATGAAATGTAATGTATGTATTTATCTTAGGCTACATTGAGTAGCCTGTTTCAGTGCCATAACATTAACAAAATAACAAGCAACACTTACAAATTCTATTCCACCAAGTTCTTCATTTTTCTTTCAGCTTCCAGCACCATTCTTTTTTCGAATAGGTATAATTTTCGTCAGGTCCTTGAATGTATAACTTTTATCCATATTCTGAAAATTGATAAACACAAATGATAAAAAATATAATAACGTTTAATATTTTAAGGTAGTAAGTATTTCATGTTTACAGCTATAAGTAATTAGTAAGAAACTTTGTTATTCCTTATTAACTGATCATGAAAAACGTCGGTGTTGCATTCTTTTTACAGGATTAATAAAATGTAACGCTGGTGACGTAGTCATTCTAAACGAACTTATTACTAAAATGTAGTCAAGAGCCTATAACATATAGCTAGGTATTTAGTATTTGAAGAGCAGGTGTCATACCCGCATTGTGCACTAAAATGTATTGGCAATTAACTTTGCGTTTATCTTTAGCTCCTCGTACGTTTTCTCTCTCTCTTATGTATAAATACAAAAACCAGATAACGAATATTCTTCCAGACTATTACTTCATACAAATCGTACATAATCCACAGAATTGTCTGCAAATGGTAATGTATATTCAAATCCTGCGCCTACTTATTGGTCATATTAGTGATACACTTCCACTTTGAATTAAATTATAACTTACAATTATGTTGTAAATGAATAATTACTTTTTCTCAAGAAGGAACATTTTAGGAAATTTCTTTTGGTATAGTATACCTACTAACGCTTGTTCCTTACTGAGTGTATACATATAAGTAATAATAGGTACCATTATTCGCTAATTTATAAGTCAGCGACTATCTGTGCTAATTAATATAGTAATGGTCTACATTTCTCTATCTAATATGTTCTTAATAGATAAACTGAAAAAAGAAACGTGTTCTTTACATTAATGGTTGATCACTGTCAAGCCAAAGGTGAATCACAGTATACTCCATCAAAAGTATAACTAGTCAATTTATTGGCAGTGGATCCTAGTGAATTGAGGCATTTTTTATGTTCCACAAAATCTTACTTATTTCTTATAATGCAGGCAGTGTTTCATAGAGACAGCTTAGTGCTATGGTGCTTTTCTATTATATACGTAAGTACTTCATATTTCTACGTGACGCTTCTCATATTATCCATCTTATCTTATGAAGTATGATGTTGATGCCACTCATTCATTAAAACTTAAATCTAATAAACTCTTAATTCAATGACTACTTATTTAATAAACAAAGTAACTGTTACCTGGGTGATGTAATGGTATGTATAAACATCCACATCTTGTAGCGATAGGTAAGCATCTCTGGCCACTTGCATTTGGACGATTTACCTAAGGTAGACATCTGGGATATTTGAAATATAGAATCAATGTAATACAGCAGCAACTTCCATGTATTCTATTGTAATTATTAAATATGTGATCCATTGTAATAGTTCCATTAGAACATTTTTGAACATGTTTATAGATAGAAGCTGTATCTGTATGGAGGTGTTGACCTCACCCATAAAATATTTTTATACGCAACATATGGATGTCAAATATTTGCAAAGCATGTTTGTGGTGAATTCCATATCTGTTGAGGCAAAACCTATAATGGATGTTTTATGATAATGGACATACCATTACCCTCTTGAAAGCCGGAGAGTTGATTGTAATAAAAGTAGAGTAGATACCTAGAATAGACAAGGACTTAGCAGCTAGTCCTCGCTAGTAGCTAGTCACTAGCTAGACTTTCTTTTGTGACCATTTTTACTCTTCATTTATCTCAGCTGTACACTCAAAATAAGTTTTCTTTAGATTAGTTACGACAATCTAATTTTTTTATAGATAAACATCAAAATAAGGTAAGTATATACCGAACGCTTACTAAGTTTCATTGCTCTCTGATAAAGTAGAAAGTCTGAGAAATCTGTTAAATTAGTGCTGTATTTGACTGAAACGTAAAATATTTCGTTATAGATAACTTCTATAACTGTGCTCGGCTTCGACTTCATAGGCAGTAGTGCGCTTGATGATTGTAATTCGTGATTGACATTATAATTTCAATCCTCATCCAATTGTAACAATTATTATTCTAGTAATATTCGTGATACAACTCCACATGATATAGGTAGTTGTATTTAAATGCTTCCCAATTCCACCTTTCAGTTAGCTACATACACTTAAAACCTCACTTAGTATTCTAAAAATATTGCAACAGATTATACCCAAATAAATATACACATCTTCAACTTCCACAATTTTATTGAAAATTTTATGATCCTTATTAACTAATACTGTCATTATTATATACCTAAGGTACACGCACATTTTATTACACTACTTGAGACAATGAATATTTTAATTGCAATTAAAAATTAACTATATTTACCTACGATAATGTACTTGTAAGGCAACAAGCTTTACCTCCACAAAACATTTATTCCTGGAGACCACCTTGATCTCCACTACTGGTGGCTCTATGGAATTAACAAGTGTCGCTTGGTACCGACTTCTGCACCACTTTCATTCGCAAGTTTTAAATTAAACAATTTATCATTACTTTTGTGGAAATGAATTCCACGCAACATCTTCATACTTCTATAGCTTTGATATAGCATTTAATCGTAAAGTCGAGTGTACTTTCCAATTTTCCATATTTGGATAGCTTCAATGTTGGGGGTCTACTACAACCATCGGAAACCATATTGTAATATTGACGGTATTTCTTAGGCTTATTACTTTCGTGATATTTCCTAGTATATTGTGAAGTACCTATATGCTTTTACGACATGCCGAGAACGATTCAAATTATTGCAGGATAGGACCCAATATGACATGATAAAGTTGCCAAGTTACTAAAAATATTTCAGAACTTATAGTTACTTCATTAACTTCTCATTGAATGATAAAAATATATTTCGAGATAATATTAGAACTGCCAAATTAGTCATCATCCATAATATTAAAAATAGCTTTTGCACTACCTAATAACATAAATTATTATTCTTCTAAATTATACCAAAATAACAGCTGCTGATTGTAGTCAGCGTCAGAAATTTGGAGGCGAACAGACAGGTCAAAATGATCTAAGAACCGTAATGTAAACTTTAGCTCAACAGCATAAAGTTTGTTTCAGAATGGAAATAGCGCACGACAAAATATTCTGATAAGAAATATCATATTATGGTATTTTAATTTTCATGGTTGTGTACGTAATATTGAACAATCTGTTGTACACGATATTTTTGACGCCGGCTGTGTACTATAATTACATACTTCAGTACTTGCTGAGTAGTAGGTACTTAATTTGACAAGCCTAGTTAAGCCTAGTTTGCCATGCCAAACTCTATTCCTATTCCTACCTCGCGAACTTATAATTATGGTATTGTGTATGCTTTATTACTATATCGTAATCTGAGATTTCATCGACACAAACAAAAATAAAATGGCCACAGCTGTTAGTTTGGTCATTGTTCATAAAATGTAATAAAATAACGAATTTGCAGTCAAAAATAAAAAATTCTATGTTTATATTATAGGTAAGTATGTCGCTCTTCAAGTACATTTTCACTTCACGTATATTATATCACTGCGATATGGATTCCTACCAAATACATTGTCACATATCAATAAATTATTAATAACTTTATATCCAAGAGCTTCAACAATGTCATCCAGCTATTTTAACTCATGTGGGATGCTAATGAATCTTTTCTGTTATATTCAAACAGATCACCAACTGCCTGCAATACAAACAATTATAAAGATACTTCAATGTATATTTGTGATAATGCACTTCATTATATTCAAACCTGCCTCAATTATAAGTCTTATGAGTTAAATATTATAGTCTTATGATCTACCTAATCCAAACCACAAAAGTGGTCCTCCTATATCCAGTAAATAATAATATCAATATTATAATATCTTTGCATTTGTCATTGTCATCAACTATATTTTGTTTGAGCAAGTATACCTACTTTATTATAATGATGATATTAGCAATGCACAGCACTAAATAATAGTATTAGTTTCAGCATTCTTAATTTCCAACATTTATTGGAATATATTTCATCATTGGATGATTGTTGTGGCGACTCCTACATAGCTAAGTATAAATACACTTTTTTGTGTACTCATTGGAAATGGAATACTAATGTAACTTCAAGGAATCACTATTCCCATAGGAGTGTTCACATCATTGGCACAGTTCAGATTATTTATGTACACACCCACACCTCATAGGATGAGCTCGGATCTTGACTCATTATTTAACATGTCAGTGTACCTTGTTGGTAAGTTCCTAAATTCCGATTTTCAGTTTTAATAATAACAAATCTTAAAAATCACCTAGTTACCAAACCTATTACATGGTGAGATCAACGAGTCTTGACTCCATTGTCATTTGTCGATATAGGTATACCACCTACCTACCTATTCTAATTATTCAAATCATTCAATAAAATCTGGAAGTATCACTAGCTTGGTTTTTGTTCATGCCATTTGCTTTCTTACCAATACGGTGAATATCAATAAATATGTAAATCTACGTAAATATCTTGCGCACGGCGGTTTACCAAGATATTTTAATAACCTAAACGAGTTGACTAGTTGTGTCGTAGTTGTTTATACCACCACCCACTTTAGTAGATGCTGTACTTACCATAGTTGTTGCTATACTGAGGCTGCGGCTGTTGGTACGAGTTGTACGCTGGTTGTTGCGAGTAGGAATCGTAGGATGGTGCCGGGCCGCCGCCGCCGTACGCGGGTTCTGCCACGCCGTAGCCGGCGTCTCCCGCGCCGCCCGCACCCCCACTACACCATCAAACAAAAATCATATACTTTCGTACTCCACAGACTATTCGAACTAGACACGACTTTGGAGAATAAAAACCGATTGTGCGTCGAACTCACATACAGACAATTCTTAGATTTGCAAACAAGGTTTTGATGCCAGAGCAACATGTAATTCGTCACATACTGTGGCAATTGACATTATTAAGACACCACTTACCCATAGCCCTCATGTTCATAACCGCTTTGGCTTCCAGTAGAGTATCCGTAGCCCCCAGAGCCATATCCTCCTGAATTGTATCCTGAATTCGTTGGCGCCGGCGCTGGAGCAGCGTAGTTGCTGCTCTGGTACGGACTATTAGAAAAGTGTAACTATTAGATATCTCTTCATTTATTTCAACTCCATGGCGAATGTTATATGAAAAAATCAGAATGAAAATTGTCTGCATCTATGTTTCAGACGGCAATTCCTATCATGCAAATGAGTGTTCATCATATGTGCTTCTAATGCAATTCTATAGATCTAGGATAGTAAAAAGCTTATTGAACATTTGCTAGATACCTAGGTGTGTTGTACGACGGTTGCGCATATGGATCTTGTGCGGGCTGCTCGTACGGTTGATAACCTGTGTGACTAAAACTAAAACAAGTTAATGACAATAAATGAACTTTCCAAAAAAAATTGTAAATATAAAATTTTCATTCAGAAATTAAATTAGCGTCATATATGTATCAGACGGCACATTCCTATCGTGATAAAGGATCATCATTTACGAATTTTGGTGCTAAAATTTTAACTACATTCTTGGGTTGTTATACTTACGACGGTGGGCCATAGCCATTGTTGGCAGGCGGCGCGTTGTGCGGTGGAGGAGCCTGCTGGTAGCCGCCGGGCGGGGGCGGCCGCCCGCCACCGCCGCCGCCACGTGGCCCATCGTACCTAAACACAATTTTAAATTAAAAGTAACATTTTAGACATCTTATTCTATCTGTGAAGCTGTGTCCGCTTCTACTTACGCAATAGGGATAAGCCTACTATGTAAATTACTTGCTAGATCAAGTTAAGTCAATACTAATGATTGTATCTAAGTACAGACTACACCCAATATATAAGACTGCCAATTACGACAGATATTATATTACAAAAATCTTTAGCTATTTAATGACTACAATGAAGTCAAATCATCATTACAATTTGGAATCACATTCAAATTGAGTGATATTATCAAATTGAAGTGAACAATGAATGCCAAAATAAAGAAACTCTTTAATAATGCTTACCTCCCGCGCTTTGGTGGACCACCCGGTCCACCATGAGGTGGACCCCCGCCTCTCTTGTATGGCGGCCCTTGAGGACCATGCCCTGGCTGGTCCTCAGGATGGTGGGACGCAGGAATGGGACGTGGGGGCAAATTCGGCGGTGCACCTGGCCCCTGCGGCCCAATTAGCATTGGGCCCTGATGAGGCCCTGGCGGACCCCCATGTCCGATCGGCGGGCCGCCTGGTTGCCCTCCATGACCCCCACGACCACCGCGACCTAATTACGATAGAAAATTATAACTACAGGAGATGTACAGGTATTGTGCAGCTCTGTCATGAGCTTGACATGGACGCGGCCTTGGCGTACAAATTTTAACTTTAATTTATAAGATCGACAATGTTACGAGGCTCCGGCGTACCATTACAACACAATACAACTCGGCGCTGTAACGCGGCGATAACGCTGCCTCTCATGACGCACGGTTCCGCCGTTAGTGGACGCTACTATCGCAATATTTAAAAGTGAACCTTAATGAGCAGTGCACATTTCTTTAGCTTAGTGAAGAACATTTCTTATGGCAAACCAATAAAACTAAAAACCATTTGACTTAATATTTACCTCTCATTCCCATGCCGCCACGACCACCTCCTCTATCATTACGTTGACCAAAGTCTCCACGGCCCCTGCCTCCACGACCCCTCATGCCTCCCGGTCCTCCTCTGTTGAATCCTCCTATTTAAACACAAGTCTTATTAATAATGATTATTTTACATTAACAAACATAAGCCAGAAACTATTTTCTTAAAATGTGTGTAAATCTTTGGTCCAGTATAGTAAAAATATTACCCGCCTCTAGGCGATTAAATTCAGATTTTGGATGTGATCACAGATTATGGTGATAGGTAATTAATTAACATAAATGCTTACTCTGTGGCGGTGGACCCCGGCTCTCAATAGTAGGCACTGGATGTGGCCCTGGCCCTTGTGGAGCTTGGAATCCACGTCCTCTCTCGCTACCTCCACCACGCATCGGGCCACCTCGGAATCCACGTGGGCCCCCACGCATTGGCATACCACCACCGCGTGGCGGGCCTCCTCGACCCCTCATGCCTGGACCTCCTCCACTGTAAAAATAGAACTATCAGACTATTGGACAAACGTTTAACCACTTGCGTAACGACAGCGGCAAATAGCGCGCAGTAAAGTACGAAACCCCTTGGTTAAAACTAACGCGTTACAAATATTCCTAGGCCATATCTAGGTAATGCATTGTGTTAATAAGACGAAGATGAAGCCCCAGCAAATAATTAATACACTAATATATCCCAACCACCATAAGTTTCTAACCTTAAAAATCAGTCATGAGGTTATAATATATAACACGGTTACGTCTTAGTTCTATGTACAAAAAAAAACATTACAAACCGTCCGCGCATTTCAAAACCACCACGTCCTCTAAGTTGACCAGGAGGACCTCCACGTCCACCACCCCGAAATCCGCGGGAAGGTGGTCCATCCATTGCTTGCTCGCCTAGATTGGCTAAGGTAGATTTTTCAGAAAAGGTCCGTCTGTTTTGTTAATTGAAACTTATTAACTAATAACGGAAAGAATATTAACATAAATCTTTTTATTCACTTTATTACAAATAATTATACAAACAAACCGAAGCCGGTTGCAAATGCAAAACTACAATCACGAAATGCGTTCATTTAAAATGGCTGCCGGCCGACCGACGAGCTGCGGCGTTTGAGTTCAGTGTTGCCGACACTTAATTCGAAATTACAACAACTACGAGCGTTGGAGCGTCCGTCGCCGCGTCGGTGGCCGAGTGGTTAAGGTATGTACAATCCACACCACGAAAGATGAGACCTGACGGGGCACGTGGTTCGACTTGCGTAGCAGACGATTTGTGGGTAACATTGGCGGTATGTGGGGTGGGTGGGGAGCGGCCGGGCCGGTTAGCGGAGAGACAAGCGGTGTGCGGCGCTCCTGCACGCGCGTCGGCCGTCTGACGTCCTCCGCATCCTGCGCATACCCCGTTGTGGTCCGCAGTACTAACGAGTGCAAAAGTTGATAGTTGTTTTGTTATCCTTTGTTTTCATTGTTTATTACCACGGTAAATTATGCCTCGAAGTAAAACTTTAAACCAGCAATGTAAAAGACTTGTGTACGACGTATGTACTTTATATACTTTTATGGCGAGAGATGCAGAGCACGGCGTCGACAATTTTAAAGCGGCTATATTCCAATGACTCTTTTCTGAGTTATATGCATAACTTAAAAATATCGTGATGAAACCTGCACATTCAGATAACTGAATAAGTAGGTAACCATCACCGAAGACATTAACGCCAAGATGTTTTTTTATACCAATTGGCAACTACATATTCGCAACTAGAACTAGTGTGTAATTAAAGTAAACAACACTCGAGTTTATAAAATGTGTATTGTTTATCAAATCAGGAATTACTACAATAAAGTCATTATTATCCAGTAAATGAATCCTTAGCCTACAATTTTTGCAAAATGCATTTCTTCCTTGTACAAAAAAAAAATTGAGATATAATTTTTTTCTTAGGCCATCTAGTCTGATTCCGATTGAACGGACGACAAAATTATACTCGATTATCGACTTAGAAATTTTAGAAACTCAAAACTTTTGTAGTACATTTTAGTTGAGGGTTGTTCACTCTCACCTCCTTACTTTTCATGCTTTTTACACTTATTATGAAATAAAAACGACTGATCTAACAATGGCGGAGAGTTAATATTGTCTTTTACTAACCTATAACAAGTACGTGTGATAGCAAAACAAGCCTTATGTGCACGCACGTAAATGGAGCCAACCACCGATTAGCGAACGCGGGAGCGACAGAGAAGGGGAGGGGAAGAGCGACGGCAGCGACGGCGATGTACCTGATTTCAAATTATCAGAGTGTATCAGCCGAGCACAATGGCATTTAGGTTATATCAACGAAAATAATTAAATTTTAAAATGGTGGACAGCGGGAATTTTTATTCCCGTTGTTCCCCATTTCAGAATTCGGGGGTCAACGAAACTAAAATTCCCGCTGTCCCCCATTCGGAGGATAGCATTCGGGGGACAACGGGAATAATCCTGTTTGAGTGTGAATTCTTCGCCCCCTTGCGTCTCCCGCTAATTATAATGGTCTTATGGTACAATTATAAGTTCACGCAATGTACCTACGTGTTATTGATCACGTCAATATGAAGTGATCGATAATACTCCCTTTACGTTAATTGAGGAAAAGTAAAACGCGTGTGTTTGTTCATTATCACAAAGTGTACCTCATAATTGTCCCAATAAATTGGCGAGAAATGCTGCGGTCACTTACATTTTTAGGTTATGAAATGCTCGTGGAAATTCCACCAAAATAAATTAACTCTGCAACGTTTGGACTCGCTACTGTACTAACCGAAATGTACCTATATCAGCCTTTAGTGTTTAGTTCGAGGTATAGCACTGGCTACTTACTACCTTATCCGGTATTTAGTTAACCATTATTTGCTAAATTTTTGACTTAAAATTAAGTTGCTCATTCAGTTACCACTTAATCCTTTGACCTGTGTAACCTGGCCTGTGGTTAGCATATAGTCTGTGGTTTACTGTAAATTTTTTGTTTTGTTAGAAAAAATACTTGTGAAATGGTCCCCAATGAGGAGTTTTCCAATAGGTATTTAAGGCTTTCCTAGCCACTCACTAGATGGCGCCCCGACAATTTTGGTAATTGATAATCGCTTGAAATAGGTTCTTAGCAAACAGGATATAAACACTGGGTACGTTGTATTGGATAATATTATATTTGTCAATAGTTTTCCACCATTTTAGAGGTTGTAACAATAATAAAACATAGTGCCAACTTCTATAAATATTTATTTTTACACTTCGTTCAACCTGTGATGTTTATATTAATAAACACTTTATTTTCAAGTTTAGTATTACTTGGCTGCATGAAACCACTGCCACCAAAAAGCGGATACTACACACACGATATATATCGTGATTCACGCAGGATCACGATATTTATCGAGTGTGTAGCCTAGAGTATCACGAATCGTGATACGGATCACAGGATTTCCGAAAATCCAGAAATCTACGATCCGTATCAAGTATCGTGCGATATATATCGAGCGTCTAGTATCTAGTCGATATTTATCACGACATTTCTGTCAAACTGACAGATAAATAACCTAATTTCAAATTTATTTTCAGTGTTTGTGTTTATTTTCAAGCTGCTGTGGCCACTATGGACCTGGACAGTTACTATAAAAGTATAAAAAGTCAACAAGGTCCTCATCCTCATAATTTTACTCATTTTTTTCTCTTCACGCGTCTTTTTAATCCTATGCTAATACTATAGCAACGCTAGCTTTATCAGTCATTTTGGTAAAAATACGTAAAAATAGTAAATATACACCAGCGACGCGTCAAAAATGCTTTTTTTTTAGACCTGGCATTGGCAACTTAGTCTATTCAGCCATCAAAATGAATGAAAGAATGCACAGACTAATGAAAATATCGACGATTCTTATCGTGTGTGTAGGGTCGACTTGCGATCCAAAATATTACTCGATATGGATCACGATACGTATCACGATATATATCGTGTGTGTAGTATCCGCCTTACACAGATTTAAAGATTACCAAAATTGTAGGAGCGCCATCTATTGATGCTTTTTGCAACAAACTATCAATACCTACTGGAAAACTCCTCATTAAAAATAATCCCGCTGAAAGCTAAAATTACCCGAAGTTGGGTAAAAATACCCGTACGGCAACTCTAGCTTGTGTACGCCCACCACCAACAAAAGTACCAAACCGCCGCGCGATACTCCCTCTACGGCCGGTGCAAACAAAAATCTAGGGATGCGCAGCGAAGAATCAGCGTAGATCGAAGAAGCACACGATTCACAAATCGATTCTTTGGTCGCCCGTCAGTGTGCCTCCCTAGCCCACAATATTGCCCAAGTTCGTTCGTTCTATTCTATCTATTCGTTGTTTTGTTTTGTTCATTCTTTTAATTGGACAATTATTCGTTCGTTAATGTCAATGGATTGAATGGATGCAACGCGGCGTTTGATTCAGCTTGCTTTTCTTTTCTTTCATCAGTGATTTATGTTTATGTTGTTTACCGGTGATTTATGGGCACGGTAGATAGGGTCTTTCTGTAACAAGTTTTGGTGTAATAATTATCCATAGTCCATTAAATAATATAATCATCATGGACATGGACGAATTTGATAACGATATTGATTGGGAAGATGGCCCTCCAGATGACGGTTCTTTTGGACCACCCTTCCAACCTCCGCCTCGATCAGAGAGGTACGTAACGTATAATGCTTTTTCTGGTGTAAATATGTAGAAAATGTTTCTTATTGAGGGATGTTGGTGCCTTTCGTCGGCGCAGTCGGAGATTTACATTATGTACCTATATTTGCCACTAATGTATATAGGAACTTTAGCTTTGTGTAGGACTCGTTTATCACCGTCTACAGAAATTTAAATATCATTGAGTGTATGAGACATGTGATTCGACAACATCAACAGTCCACTGATTATCATGAGCGTCCTCCTCATCAGAGGAGATTGCAATCCTGTGGTTTTTAACGGAACTACAAACATTGTGATATATACTTACTCATAATAATGCTAGATTAGAGAATACAGCGCCACTCTTCATCATCATCATCATCATCGTCCTAGCGCTTATCCCTGCCTCTGCCAGGGTCCACTTCCACAATACAGCGCCACTCTTCATAGGTAAATGTAAAAACTCATTATATATACTACTGTTTTCCCCACTTCGAAATATGGGGTTGCAAAACCAGTATATCTTTTCAAAACTGGGATTTTCGGTATTGACATTATGCCAATACTGGGATTCTGGTATTTTCAGGATTTGGACAAGTTGCTAGTAATTTTTTACAAACCTTTAGTTATTTTATTCTTTATTGCATAAAACTCATAGACAGATTATAATGATGCCTAATAGGCTAGCTCCCAAATGGTTAGAGGATTTCATATGAAAGGTTATTTTCTAGAAGAAAAACCTGATTTTAACTTGATTTATTATCGATCAGTTTATTCTTTTAAGTATTTGAGAAAAATATTCATTTTGCCAGTCCAAATCCAGATCTAATTAGATGAGTCTGTAAGAACTATCTAAGACTAAGAAAATCAATCTCTCCGAAATTGGCTTGGAAGATATTTTAAGAATAAGTCAGCCAGCCAGATCTACGTTAAGTGGAAAATAAATCAGTTACAAACGTTTTGACTAGGATAATAATCTTAAATATAATATATCTTAACTCTAAATAAGAATATAAAATTTATTCTAATAGTGCAAAAGTAACATATAATTTTATTGTTACTGAATACCGATAATACCGAACATCCCAGTTTTTGTATAATGAATACCGCTATATTGTGAAGGCGTATTTTTGGTCCGGGATCCCGGTTAGCAACCCCTATTCAAAATAGATAAATGTGCCTGTGGTTTGGTCTACTACTCACCGTTAATAAATATTTACTAAGTTTGCAACCAATCAGTATTATTTGTTTCAGGTATAACCGGTACAATAATGCTTATGGGGACTACAGAGGTGGATATTCCCCACTTGGGTTTGGGAATTCTGGTCCTGGATTTGGACCAATGGGACAAATGCCAGGGCCTCCTAGACCTGGCCCTCCATTTATGTTTGGCAGAGGTTTTGGACCTAATGGACCCCCACAAAGATCATCATTTAAAGATGACAGGCACATAAGATATTTAATACGTAAGTGTAAATAATGGTATACAATTGATCCCCCAATGATGAATTTAAATTTGTTATTAGGGGATCCATAGCATAGCAAAAAAAATAAGAGGGAAATAAATACAACAATCAAGTATGACATCAGATGTGACTATTGCCATTTAAGAATACATGTGTATGTCTTTGTTTTGCATATGTGGTAGCATGTGTCTTAGGCCCTTACAGGTACCTATAAAATTTCATCCAAAAAAGGTAATCCATTTAGGTGTAAAGAGATAACAAACATACACAGTACTCACCAAAAATGTTAGTGGGATTTAGTATAATGTCAATACCCTTTTGTAACTATGATTGTATATTACTTATATGATTGTATATAGTTATAAAGTACATTTACTGAACAGGTTGTGGTGTACCCGCGGAACATGTCCGAATTTATCCAAAGGATATGTTGCACCTAATCCAACCAGAGAATTGCGGTGTGTGTGCTCTGAATTTTAACAGCTTCTCATCATGTAAGTTGCACATACTGTTATTATCTAATATATTACATAAATCTATTTTAGTAGCAACATATTTGTTATCTTAAACCCAATTCGCGGTAACCTATTATTATATTGATTACATTTATATAGGTGTCAAAAAATTGCAAGCCATAGCTTGGTGGGTGTTCCAGAATTAAATCTAGTGCCAACTAGATATCTATACAGTGGCGAACGTTGATGCCACCTGCTGTCATATTATCGGCGATTACACTCCAGCCTTCATGTAGGACCTTTAAAAATGATGCTCCCCAACAGGCCTGTTATCGATTTTGGGATTGAAGATTGTGCTTAGGCCTGTGAAGCTTTATGGCTGCAAGATCTGGTCGGCTGACGAAGCACATCCGCAACGAGTACATAAATGGCAGCCATGGTGTGAGGCTCGCCTGCGCTGGTTTTGATCACGTGTTGTGTAAGCCCCGAGAAATAGGTGCCTAAACCTGCCGGTATCAGGAAAGAGGCCTCACGGAATGCTCAAGAAGCGAAAGAAGATGAGCCAATGGCTTAAGGCGCGAGGATGCGCAAGACCGGGCGAAGTGGAAAAGAATGAGTCGGAAAGCGGACCCTGGCAGGAGTAGGGAGTAACCGTTTGGAAGAAAGAAAGTATCTGTATTCGACGACACGATGTTACAAAAACGTTAAATAAACATCATCATCATGACGATTTTACATAATGGGTGCATAATTAGTACCTCTGTAGTTTGAGAGTACTAGAACTTTTGAAATTGGACTGCCGCAGAGCAAGCTCTAGTTGTAAACTTATCAAGTTTTTCTTATTTCAATTTAAATATTTGCTGCTGCGCCTGAACTACAATAATAACAAAATACTTTTGAAGTAAATAAAATGCAAACTGAATATTAATGTAGGCACTTATCCTTTATTTCGTTTTAATAAACGTTGATGAACTCAACGTGCCGCTGTAACATCAAATACAATTTTTTTTTAAACTTATTCGTCGCTATCCGCAACCGGGGACATCGACAGCGACGTCAAGCCTGAATATCCGCGACTTGGGCCAAATGGCGGGAGGTTACCAAAGTGCCGATAAAGCTGAAGGGACATGTTTACAAGACCATCATTGGACCTGTACTTTTATATGGCAGTGAGACTTGGCCTCTACTAGAGCGGCACAAGCAGGAGTTGCGGAAATGATGCTGCAGTGGATGTGTGGAGTTTTTCGCAAAGACCGCGCCCAAAACGCCCGCATTTGCGGTATACCGCGAAAACAGCCTTTACCTCCGTGACATCGCAAATAAGCTACAAAAGTGCCACCTTTGATGGCATGACCTCGTCTTGCGGAGACCAGGAAATTACGTAGGGAACAAATGTCTCGCCATGGTACTCCCGCCGGGCACAGGAAGGAGAGGCCGGCCCAAGAGCGATGGCTAGACGTCGTTAAGGTACCACTTTAACGACATCTAGTTTTTCGTACAAAATGTATGTAGGTAATCTTTCGTGAAAAAATTCAAAAGTGAAAAAAGCAAAGCTTGTGCTATGGGTGCTAGATAACCGATATACTACTTAAATACTTTTAAATACATACTTTAGGTTTAGGTTTAGGTTAATGGGCTCCTTTTTCCGCACTTGAACTCAAACTTGGTCCTTTGTACGTAGTTAAGGCGTGCTAATTTAGCCAGCCCAGCTCCCTCCAGAAGTCCAGCAGTCTCTTCGGACGCTCGCAGATCTCTCGGAGGGACCCTGTTCCTAATACGATTTTTACCCTGTGGTCCTTAAGTCCCTCACACTCCAGGACCACATGGGCCGCTGTTTCCTCGTCTACTAGGCATCCCCTGCATAAAGGGCTGTCCGTAGCTCCTATCATGAACAGTAGTTTGTTCAGGGGGAGGTGTCCTGTTATTGTGCCAACTACTGTCCTGAGTTCTGTCCGTTTGAGATCTAGCAGTTTATTAGTTAGTCTTGGCAGTGGCGTAGCATAGGTCACTAGCACCCGGTGCGGATTCCAAATTTGCCGCCCTCTTATTTTTGTAATCCATTATAAAAAATTTGGGGCATGGTAAAAAGAGTACTTTTATTGATTAACACTAACCTGAAAATTGAAATTAACATTTTTTGACATAGAGTAAAGTTTTGTAAAGTTTGGTAGTTAGATATTATATATTTATTTGGCATGTTACTATTTTCGTTCCGATTGTACCTGCGCGCACCGGCGCTCGCAGCTAGGTAACAACAAAAAAAATGACGAAAAAAACACTGAAAGAAATTAACTTTTTTTTTTATTTTAATTTTTTTTTCTTACTGCCACCTCCGCAGCGCCGCCCCCGGCAAAGTGCCGCCCGGTGCGGACCGCACCCTCCGCCATGCTACGCCACTGAGTCTTGGTGAACGTTCGGTCACCACCAACTTCGACTGTCTACATCCAATTGTGTTTTGCCAACGTTTATTGTGCTGGTCCGTTGTGTGTTTGCTCACCCATGCTCGCAGTGTGTTAAAAGACAGGGGTAGGGATGGAGGTGGGACCATTAATTTCCATCCCTGATCCCTTTCTTGCCAGCTCATCGGCGGCGTCGTTCCCCATTGAATTGCTGTGACCCTTGATCCATTGTATCGTAACCCTGTTTATCAGGGAGGTATCTTCAAGCGCCTGGTGGCACTCCAGGATTAGGGCAGAGTTTATACTGTTCTTTCCCAATGCCTTCAAGACCGACATACTGTCCGATAAGATTCGGATGCCTTGGTCGCTTATACCGAGTCTCTTTACTCGCATGGCGGCCTGTGTGATTGCTACACACTCGCATTGGAATATGGTACTATGTTCCCCTAGTGGTATGGAACTCTTAATATTCAGATCCAGCGAGAAGATTCCTGCACCGGTGCCTTGGTCGGTCTTGGATCCGTCCGTGTAAATACGGACTTCTCTTATCCCAGACCAGTCCGCCTCCGTTTCCGCAGTTTGTATCTGGTATCTCTTGCCAAAAGTGAACTGTTTCGCGATTCGGTCACACTTGGCTTTAAACATAGGGTTACTCTGAACCATTGTTTCCCATAAGGTTCGATGGGAGCCAAGTTTATTGTTCCATTGTCTTGTTATCTTAAGTCTTAGAATTGCCATCTTTGCCTCCTGCTGTATGCAGATCAAGAGGTGGCAGTCCCAGTAGTACTTCAAGTGAAGCTGTTGGTGTCGAGCGCATGCAGCCCGTTATGGCAGAGCATGCCATTCTCTGGAACCGTTACAGCCTGTTGACCGCTGTATTGCGCTTGGTTCTGGACCACCAGGCCACCGCGCCATAGGCAACGAAGGGCCTCACCACGGCTGTATACAGCCACCTGGCAATCCTGGGGGAGATTCCCCATGTTTTGCCAAGAAGTCTGCTGCACTGCCACAGCGAGATGCTGGCTTTGGCCAGTTTGTGTTCCAGATGTTTGTTCCATAACAGCTTGTTGTCGAAAATGACCCCAAGGTATTTGACCTCGTCTGTTAAGGATAGTTTGGTACTGAATAGCTTGGGGAGTCTGAGTTCTCCCAGATTCCTCTTGTGTGTGAACAGGACCATCTCTGTCTTGGATGGATTGACCGAGAGGTCGTGCTCACTACACCAGCTTTCGACTATTTTTAATGCAGACCCCATGAGGTCGCATAAAACGTTCTCGAATGGTCCGCTAATAGGTATGGCTATGTCATCTGCATAGCCAATTGTATGGAATCTGTTGTCATTTAACCGGCTTATCAGCTCATTGACTACAATATTCCATAATAGTGGAGATAAGACCCCACCCTGTGGGTATCCCCTAGCGACCACTGCTCTGGTTGTGTTATTTATCGTTATTCGAACGGCCCTGCGTCTCAGCATTGAGTCGATCCATCCGGCTATGGTATCCTTGACTCCGTGCTTAATCAGTGCCTGATTGATGCTCCCAAAGTGTGTTTTGTCAAAAGCACCTTCTATGTCTCTGAAGACTCCTAGAGTGGATTGCTTAGACGCCATAGCGTGTTCGATGTGAGTCGTTACGCTATACAGTGCTGATTCTGTGCTTTTACCTTAGATACATACTTATTATACATAGAACACCGTCACAGCAATAAAATTTCAACATTTCAATTTCCGCCCGGCCGGGAATCGAACCCGGGACCTCTTGCGTGGCAGACCACATGTTGACCACTGAATCACTCAGGTCGTCAACTCAGGTTTGTACATTCTTTTGGATTTGACGTTTTAAATGTAGGTATGTTTGTGCAATTGACCTATAGTGAAAATATCGAATTTATAATGAAACGTGTTAATAATATAAAACAAAGCAATGAAAGAGGAAAATAATAAAATTACAAAACAACGCCATTTAACGGTTTTTTCGTTTTCACTACAAGTAGAAATCCATTTCACGGTCAATTGGACACGTTTACTAAGTCCAATAAACCACTGCCACTAAAAGTAATAAACCATAATACAATGACTAAACATTTAGAATGAAAGAATGGTAAACAAATTTTGTATATATGACGAACGACCTTAAGAATGTCATGGGCGCCAACAAACTCATCACTAACCACCCCTTGGCATCCTTATACAGAAGACCGAGCGAAGTGGACCCAGAGGAGTAGGAAGGCGGACCCCGGGATATCGCGCGCCGCGCGGGTGCGGGATTTAATGCCAAGATGATAATGTTGATGACTCGCAAAAGTGGGCCGTCACACACCTTGCGATGATGTACGCCTTGCTCTCATCGCCCGTCCGTTCTAACCCGAAGGAAGATATAAAATGTTAATCCGTAGACTCCGGGTTAAACCTGGAGGGGTGGCGTGGCACACTATGGTTCTGCCACTGGGACCCCTGGGCTGGCATGACCTCTAAACCCGGGCCTTGTAGGCCTAAAGGGAAATCCGGCCTGGAATGTAGAAGCCGGGATTGACTGCTCATTTCATATCTATTTGTGTATCTCTAATTTGGGAAATTATCTCTTGTAAGAAGGTATGTAACGTAGACGATAGATGCTGCTACCCGGAGGATAAAACGCGGTTGTCAGCAACCGCTAGTACCCAAAATAAAATTTCACCCCTATTGCACCTAAAATTTTTATTTCATGTACTTTATAATTTATTTAATTTGTAATGAGTGAGTTAGGCTCTGCTCTGCTCTATTTCTTGTCAACAGTGTGTCGAACACAATCTGAACAACGCAGACATTTGATTAATTCTGGAACACTACACACACTCTAAGCTTTGGCTCATACTTTTTGACAACCTGTATCACGTGTTTTTTACCTAAATATATTCGATTTCTTATTGGCGTAAAAACACAGCAAAAAATTGTTGTGATGACAAAATTTAACTAGGATAAGTAATACAGTTTTATCGTTATTTCAATTGACATTTAAAACAATGACTGGCGTATGTAGCAAAGATAAGCAAATTCTTAATACATGTTGAATATAATATTAGGTATACCTACTCTGCAAATTAAATACTTGTATAAAGTTTGTATTTCCTTAATAAGATTTTAAATTTCTTACAGCTCGAGTACATTATACATCAAAAAACCACCAGAAGTCCGTAAAAAAGTATCTTTCCCAAAGGTCCTCTATTGGTCAATCCCGACAGCAAGGCTTTGCAGAGGTAACTAGACAATTTGACAATGTAACGTTTCAGTAGTTGTTTTGCCAATGTTCATAATGGTTCATATAATATGCATCATATTGTTGAATTGTCTTGATCTTGTTTGTATAGGTTACAGTTAGGTTTGTCATATAGGTGCGTGTGTAAGTACGGTTCACTTGTGAAGGTATCAACACTCATAAAAGAGGTCTCCTTCTTTCTATGGAGTGTTGATATTGATACACCAGTGATATTTATATGAACTCTATTGGTAAAACAGAATCTTACATTGTGTCAAATTGTCAACCCGCGTTACATTGTGTGACGAGGTGATATTACTATAATTTATGTATATCTGTATGCTGTCAAACAAAGCCATGTTTATATTAAATTGGAAGTTATGTCCATAACCTAGTAAAATATGCAATGTTAATGAAAACTATTTATCTTGAATGTCCTTACTAAGAGTAACACATGAATTGAAAATGCATAATGCTTAAAACAATAAAATCCATAACATTTTTCACATTTACAGGCAGTTTACATTGTAGTCAGTGCAACAATGTGGTCTCTGCCTACCGCATGACGTTATGTATGACGTCATGTATGTCATTTGATACCGGCTGTCTAAAAACCATGGACTTACTACCCAAAGGGACTGCGCACTGCTTTGACTAAAACCGGGCAGAGCGAGAGTCACCATCGATAGTCCTGTGTCCCTTTCTAGTGTTGCCACCATTGTTGATGCAAATTCCGAATTACTTTTATTATTTGGCGCGGACACCGACTTCAGGGCCAGGCAGAGCCGGACCGGGTGCAATCTGAAGGTCATGTTTTCACCAGCCGAAGCTTACCCTGCTACTCGGAAACTATTGGCCCTAGAACACTAGTTCCTAGAGTAAAATGATAGCACTCCTCGAGATCATCATTGCGTATGACAGCTGTAAAAGTTAACCCATTGGTCCTAAAACACTAGTTCCTAGAGCAATACGATAGTACTTTTCGAGATCTACATTTCGGATGACAGTTCTAAGTTTGACAGCTGTCATACAAAATGTAGATCTCGACAAGTACTATCATTTCTCTACAGAAACTAGTGTTTTAGGACCAATGGGTTCCGAGTTACAAAAGATTTAACTTTGACAGCTGTCATACGAAATGTAGATTTCGACGAGTACTATCATTTCTCTTTAGAAACTAGTGTTCTAGAACCAATGGGTTCAGAGTTATAACACATTTAAGTTTGACAGCTGTCACCCGAAATGTAGATATCGACGAGTACTGTCACTTCTCTTTAGAAAGTAGTGTTGTAGGATAAATCGTTACCGAACTCTTTTATCTGTTTTGTGGAACAAAAAGTCGTAGGTTAATAATTATGTCGACTCGACGTTTGTCGGAGAAACGTTCAGTAGATCAAAAGGTATTCTGATAACTACTTTTCGGATTGTACGGATTACCTCATAATAATACCAAATTCACAGTAAATATATTTCTCCAATAATGGCAACACCAAACATGAAACTTGTCATTTTTGACAAAGGACTATCGATGGTGACTCTCGCTCTGCTCGGTTTTAGTCAAAGCAGTGCGCAGTCCCTTTGGGTAGTAAGTCCATGCTAAAAACACTCAATCTATAGAACACTTCCTTTTTAAAAAAAATTTTCTTTTAAATTATATTAATTATCATTCTTTTGTTTTATCTTCTTTCTAAGTAGGATTGAAAATCCTACACGTACTTAATTTGAAGAAAAGTTATGCTTTTTCAATTTATTTTCGGATTTTGATGATTATGGCCAGTATCTATTTTTATACATTAAGAGCTATCAATTTACAAATTAGGATTTTTAGTTTCGAGCTTCAAAGGGTTTTTGACTTAAAGAGTTTTCCAAAATAAGTTATAATTTGAAATGTTATCAAAACCCCTTACACGCGTGAGTGTCGTACAAGGCGACTAATGTTTTCGAGGCAAAAGATCTAGAGTCTCTATAGACTGGAAAATGGGCAGCAGCGTTTTCTATTGTTATATTTATAACACTGCGATCTCCAACCCGCCTGCCGAGCGTGGAGATTATGGCAATAACCTCCCCTTTCTTGGAAGTGGCCCTAAATTCTGCAGTGGACTCATATGGGCTGTGATGATCATTACCTTTATTTTGCTCTGAATAGGTTAGGTACTAATTTTATTGCTAGATCAAAAGTATTCTATGTCTGCAGCATTTCACAAGAGTGTCGGTTACCTAATGGCTAGTGGGGCAGTCAGACTGGTAAACGAGAGGTACAGAGATCGATCCCCAATGCTGCCATGAACCAATTACTTTTTCTGAGTTATGAACACTAACCGTGACTAAATGTCCAAATAGTTATAAATAAATAATAATCATATTGGCGGTAATGTCCCGGTTGTGCGCTCGAGAACGAGGGCTCGGGGTCCGCCGTGACCATGATCCAGGATTTGGCGATCTGGTAATTACAGTGGAGCGACTACCATCTGACCCTGCTACCACCTTGACCTGACCAGATTGGATCATGGTTACAAATTCAGTTGCCTGAATTTGCAGGTGTCATCATGTTTTCCCTCACCGTAAGAGCATCGGTTAGTATTCAACTAATGTACATAACTCAGAAAATAGTCATCGGTACATGGCCGCAGCGGGATACGAACCCGGTACCTCTCGCTTACAAGTTGTCGCCCGGCTACCGTCGTCCAAACAGCCATACAAATGGCACAAATCCTTGGCATCTGAAAAAAAGCTACTTACTTACTTTTTGGATAAAAAATGGTGCAAGTTGTCAGTCTCAATCTCAAGTCCTATGGGTAGTTATTACGTCAATATTCTGAAGAGACTGTTTTACTTCCAGGCGGTGCCTTTGAAGGCGCGTGAACTGTACTGCGAGTTGTGCGATGTGCACATAACTTCCAAGTCCCATGCAGACTCGCATTATTCTGGGAAAAATCATCATGCGTAAGTAGGCACTAGGTACTATAGTCAATTCGCCGTAAGAATATAGTGACGACTGCCTGTAAATGTGTTTTCATAGTGGAGTAAAAATTCAAACAAATTATATTTAAATAAAGATTAAGTTCAATTGATTAAAATCAATTAATTGTGGTTTTCCCGCTCTGCCTCCATCGGCCAGTCTTCATTTAAATTTATTATGAAAGAATTTTGCTGTGCGTGCTTTATGACGTCATCACGTTCCGTGATCGCAGCATTTCCTCCATCTATTAGTACCTATCAAAGTTATTGCGCCATAATGTAGGTAATTTTTTAACATCACTTGTCATGAAAGTTGAGTCATTGACATCGACATAATTTTTTATTTGGGCTCACACCAACTCAATAGGATTGAGTTTGCAAAAGTACGGTGGCAGTTAGGAGAATTTCACTACTATTACTTTTAGCAGTTTCATCTACTAAATATTTATTATAAGTATTCTCTGGTCACTGTGAACTTAGCGTCCTAATTTGCTGCGACCCGATTGGTAGAGGGGCGGGGCTAGGCCGGCGGCAAACATTGAGTCACTATTTGCTTATCGCGAATGGTCTATAATCAAAAGGAACATGTAAAAATGCAAAACACTACTCTAGCCAGAAAGGTTTGCGCATGTGAGGTACTTTTGTCTGAGTCAAATGTCAACGGAGGACAAAACCTTGTGTGAATCACGCAGCGGATTTTAGTCCGCGGTGAGCGCTCAAATGATCGAACGTTCCGTGTTCTCCGATCCGCATGTCTGTATTGCCACAATTCTTTGCTAGCGGAAATTAAGACATTAGGCATCTTGGGCAACGAAAACACTCGTTGCCCTGAAATGTCCATACGTAGAAGCAGACATCCACACATTTTGTCTATTTAACAGCCACTGAAGCCTGGCCGTGTGGTGTCCGGCAGAGTAGAATAGCACCAACCCCTTACACTCGTGGGTATCATACAAGGAGACTAATGTTTTCGATGCAAAAGATCTATGAATCTCCGTAGGCTGGAAAATGGGCAGCAGCGTTTTTCATTGTTATATTTATAACACTGCGTTCTCCAACTCGCCTGCCAAGCGTAGAGATCATGGCAATAACCTCCTCTTTCGTGGAAGAGGCCCTTAGTCCTGCAGTGGACTGTAATAAGCTGTGATGATGAAGCCTGATAGAGTTTTCAACATATTTTACCCCATATTTACTTATTTTTATTATTCTTCAGAATTGTTGAAGGCCGTAAACAAACAAAAAATCCAGTATTGCTGCAAAGAAACATGGCGGACAGGATGTAAGTACATATTTTAATTAAAGGAAATCAAAAAGAGATGGTGATTGTACCCAACTGCATTGAAAAGGTTTAATAATTATTTTATAAATATGTAGTATTGTTGAAATGAAACGAAATATGCAGCGATTATCTGATGTTGATAAATCCCAAACATTTTAACTGTAACTCTTGTAAAGTTATCATAAATTTTTTTTCATTACCGCATGAACATGCAGAGATCAGCTGATCCGCCGTGAAAAGAAGCATTTGAAAGCTATGGAGAAAAAGGAAGAAGATAAACCTAAAGCGCCCAGCGCACCGCCTGATCCAGAGCTGTATTGTGAGATATGCAAGGTAAACATTTTATTAAACTCTTTAAAGCAGCAGAGAAGACATTGTAGTAAGCTTTTAAATCATTTATCAACTTTCAGACGTCCGTCACCTGCAGTGACCAAATGACTATGCACTTGAATGGAAAAAAGCATTTGGCTAAAGAAAAACGTCATATTTTCGAGAAGATCAAGGCGAATCCGGACAACAGTGAGTATGCTTAGCTTTTAACCCTTTAACCGCCACGCTTAGAATCAGTTGGCGTGCCCTCAGCGCCACGCACAGTAAAACGAAAAATAAATACCTACAACAAATAGTGATGTTCAATAGTATATCGATATGGGTAATTCCCCTTCAAAGTCGAAAATTTTCGAAGTCTTTTTTCTCAGTGCCCCCTTTGCTATACAACAACCAGTGGGTTCCGAAATTTTATACGCATTTTTTTCCTTTGCTACACTCCAACCCCGGATCGATTCCCGTGGACCTGCGTCCAAAAACCACATCAAAAACGTATAGTATTAGGATTCTGTACCAAAACACAAACTCCTAATACTAGAAAACAACGCATACTTCGAAGTATTTGAGGAACAGGTTTTTGGAACAAGTATTTTTACGTACTCGTACTCGCAAGACTCAGTACGCATTTTACCTAGTACGTCTCACCTCTAAAATGAACTGGCCCTAAGCTTGCAATAATAATATTAAGTCATTCATATAAACTTAATCTATTTATTTAATACAGTTTAGGTTAAATAAAATAATGCAATAAAAATTACCTCTTCATCGATGTTAAACTCTTCATCTGATTCAAATTCTTCATCTTCATCACCTTCCAGAATACGTATTAATTCTTCAGCAGTTGTCATGTTGAATCACATTTATCGATAACACGAACATAATAATAACACACATAAGCACAACACCAATGGAAAATTCCAGAAGGCGGCACTCGTTTATGACGTCAGAAGCGGTCGTCTTTTTCCGTCCGTGGCGCTGGGTGTACTAGCAACATTAGTTTCTAAGCATGCAGACTAGGGATGGGAATTGTCGATTCAGTTACTGACATTTTTAAGCTTTATTTATTATAAATAAAATAAAATAAACACATTTATTTATAGAAATAAATGTGTTTACTATAGAGTAACATTTGCTTTATTTGTTTTATAATAACTTAAGTATAAACAGAAATAGTTAAATTTATGTGGATTTTTCTACCAGTAAATCATTGCTTATGTCCCATCCTTGTTGTCGGATTTTTCCGTCACTGGCGTTGGACACCAATACACTTTTCGAATAATACTATCAGTAATTTATTCAACTTTAGACATTATTTTTGAGTCTTCTAATTAAGAAACTAAAGTGTAAGCAATTGTATATGATTACTTCATCAACTATTTACCAAATTATGAACATTACAGTGCTATCAAACAAAAAGGCAGATTAACCGAGTAGTGGTATTTGGTCGTCAATATCCGACCTTGGCGAAATGAGCACGAAAATTTTTGACGGATATATCCGACCTTGGCGGTTAAAGGGTTAATATAATTGTATTCTCTTCATTGTCGAATAACCGGTTCAGCAACAGAAAAGGTTCAGGTATGCGGGGCTCAGTGTTCATACTTCTCTTTGTAATAGAATGAGGCAAGCGAGCAAACATGTCGCCTGATGGATAGTGATCACCGCCACGATGAGCCAGTGGCGGCAGAATAGAATCAAGCACCAATCCTTTTCACTTATTTGAATGTCTTAGATTATAGCGAGGCAGGTCAGATAGGACCTCTGTAAGCCAAAAAGTGGGAAGCAGTTATCCGTAACAGCCTGCCAAGTGTAAATATTCGCATCCGCTTTCCTTAGGTTGCAGATGCCCTGGACGACGGTGGCCACTTTCCATCACTTTCCTTTCCGACCGTGTGTGTGCCTTCCTAGGCAATAAAAATATCATAGCATACCCATCGATAATAAAACTAGTAACTCCAATTTTGCTGAAGCTGACCAACCGTCAGTTACAGTCGATACTAATCCTTACGTTGTACAAAATAGAGTCGCTTTTAGATTAATTCGGTTGCGCGGGCGAGCGCCGACCCGACCTTGGTCGGACGTCCGACCACGTGCCCCGCACCCAAAAGCGACTTTATTTTATACAACGTAAGGATTAGTATCAACTGTAACAGACGGTTAGTTAGCTCCAGCCAAAACGGAACGTCTGTTAGAGTCCACCTATTAAGTGTTGCAGTGTATTGAAGACGCATTATGGTCGGTGTTTAGTCTCAGTTACATCTTCAATAAAATTTTGTTTTTTTTTTGCAGAGTTGAACTTAGTTGAACTTTTAGTTGTTACCCTCTACAAAATTGTTAAAAATGAATGTCGTAACTTTATAGATGAAGAACAAGAGTACTACGAGGATGATGAAGGTGAAGAGGGTGATGCTGGAGAGGGGGATGCTGAAGAGGCTGGAGCTGGAGACTCTGCTGGCGGGGACCAGCCCGCCCAAGATGGTGGCAACGGAGAGTGGCCCGACGGAGAGTACGATATATAATTATGAATTTCATACATTATATTATATTCGATTCGTCTAATATTTATACCCAATTAATAAATGGTGAATGAAAATTTAATTTTTTCTCTGTCTGCGAGTACCTACTTAGCCTTTCCTATTGTTAATGCCCATGGCGTAACTTGCTCGTTTTGTCTAAGTTACGTAATTTTTCGCGTAGCGTACGCACTTTCGCGTAGGGATCAGCGGTACAGACTTATGCGCTACATTCAGTCGTCTAAATTCAGAAGCAAAAAGCGATAGCAAATTAAACTGGAATGAATGTATTGCTCATAAAATGAGGTCGATTTTTGTATCACGCCTTTCGATAATCGGAGAGACGCGTAACGTAAAAATTATAAAAATGGACCTTATTCTATGAGTCATACATTCTACTTTGATCTTGCTCTTGCGCTTCTGAATTTAGACGACGAAATTTAGTCAAATGTAATAAGCGCATTAGATGAACTACACTAGAACTATCTAAGAATACAGTCTATTAGGCATTATAATATTCGCATTCGCATTAATCTGGACAACCGGTCCTTAAGAGGACGACCCAGAAAAACATTCGCTGAATCAGATCAGTAATGTTCTCAAAAAAGCTGGGGTCCGAAGTGGTAAGAATAAAAGGAGATGTATGAAAAGAGTTGTGGATATATGCAAGGCTAGGGAATTGTGTCAGGACAGAGAAAAGTGGCGGTCCATAGTCTCTGCCTACCCCACCTGTGGGACACAGGCGTGAGCTTTATGTTTGTATGTATGTAAATTAGCATTGTTTGTTTATGTAAAAAAAGGTAAAATAACACCACTTCTTTATTATATCTTTACTTTTAATCTTAGAACTTATTGTTTTCATTTTTAACTTAAGCTTTAACTGCTGCTATCTCCTCTTACTTGTTTCTTTGCATCTGGTTCATCTTCATCGCCATCATGAATGTGTTTCACCTAGCAAAGAGTTAAAATTGCATTAGATTCAAATAAAGTATTTTCAATGGAAGCTAACGAGCGGGTAACCTGACTGACGGTAAGTGATATGATCTCCTATCTGTTCCGTAAGTATATGACCTACGATGCGGCCCTTTGACGTCCCAATCGTGACTTTCAGTGTAGTAGGCCACGAGCCTAAGGCAGGTAGCATAGCGCGCGATAGACCAGTGTCGCTAAGGGCGAGACTAGAATACTAATGATTGTAAGGAAAAGCCAATATACTTTTTTAATGATGACGTACAAGATACCTCTCGACAGACACGCCTCTCCACGTGGGGCCGCATCATCGCTTCTCATGTGAGATGGCCCCGTGATGTCAGTACCATTACTGGTACTGATCCTAGTTATTGTCTCTAGTACCATTGAAGAATGCACTAATGCTATGTCCTGTGTTTGCGGCAGTCACATGCCTGGGTAGGTAGGCATACTATAAAAATACTAGTTCTCTGCTGGTAGGCATTTCAGCTGCATTTTGGATATTAGATCACAATCTGTGAAGTGTGTTTGTTTGTAATAGAATCGGCGCTTAGGGCTGCTCGTCTGTCAGTTTTTCCTACGTGTGTTTCGGTGTTTATGATTTCGGTACTTTCTGTGAATGTTTCGCGATTTCGGTGCCGACGCGGGACCACCCCAGTGAGATGGCGGCTAATTGTCTGTCTGTCTGTATATATCTAATAGTAGTCCTCTAGATCTATTTATTTATTCAGGTGGTTACACATTCAGGCGACTGAATGTGTAACCATGATCCAATCTAGTCAGGCTCCCGTGTGCACAGGGTTACAGAGGGCTAACCGATGCTCTTACGGTGAGGCAAAACATCGTGATGAAACCTGCACATTAAGGCGACTGAATGCGTAACCTGATCAAATTTTGGTCAGATTCTCCTATTAATTGGGTTGATTTATGAAGGCAATCGCTCCACTGTAATTAAATCCTGGATTTAGGCCTCTCTACTCTACTGTATAAGTTTTCTCTAATCAAATGGTTTCATTTGAATTTTCCTTAGGCACCCAAAAGGTCCACCTCTTGCTTAGATTATTTCCCCGTGCAGGAGCTCTTCATAAATATGGCTTTACTAAACCGTATTTCTTTTTTGTATTGCGATTGTATAATTTTGTAAAGTTGCCAGTCTTGTTCTCTCCTGGTGTTCATTGCCCTGTTGAAGAGGCGTCTCATCTCATGCCGAAGTATGCCCAGTTTAGGCCTCCACCAAGGTTGGATCACCTGATATATTCCAAAATCAGTTTTATACTTCATTACTAGGTAAAAATTCAAAGTGATTTTTGCCATTTGCCTCGAGTTTTTGTAGGTACCCTCTTTCTTACAACTTGAACCAAAGTGTCAGTTCAGACTGAGACGCAACGACATTTTAAAAGATACACACTAAAGCCTTTGTTTGTCGAATAGGTTCTCGATACCCTGTTCGTTCAGTAGTTCGACTCCAGGAGTAGGTACCTACTAAAAATCTCGGCAACTTTGGATTTAGGTCCATTGCTTATTTATGCGCATAATACATTTGGCTAAATTCAGAAACTAAAAGCGTACGACCAAATCAAAGTGGAATGTATCGCTCACAGAATAATAATAATTATTATTAAGCAGGCAAGCAGTTGTCAAACAACTGATAGATGCCTGTATCTAGCTCATCTCTACTAATTTTCAAGCTGTATTTAAAAATTTGTCGAGTCTGTTTTTTAATTGGTTAGTATTTTCCGCCGTCACCAACGGATTCAGGCAACTTATTCCAGGCATTCACGACATGGTTGGTTAAAAAGTGTCTGTGCGGATTGTTGAAGGAGAAACCAGTGTTGAGTTTCAGAGAACGGCCTCGTAAGTAATAAGTATAAGTAATAAGGTCCATTTTTGTATGACTTTCTTGCTCTGCTTTTTAAAACGGCATGATACAAAAATGGACCTTATTTGATGAGCAATACATTCCATTTTGATTTGCTCGCACGTCTGAATTTAGACAAATGTAATAAGCGCAACTTATTGTTACCAGTTGACTTTAGTACCTACCTTTTCTGGCTTTATTATAGGCTCTTCTGAAGGTACACTGCTGTCTGTTGGTGGACAAATGCCACTTTCATATTTTTTTTCGAGCTTTATGTTTTTTTCCAATGGTACACTGTTCTCTAATGAACTGTAAGTTCCAACTTCATTATTATTTTCTATCTTTATATGATTTTTTAATACTTTACTGTTTTCTATTGAACTGTAAGTTCCAATTTCGTTATTCTTTTCTAGCTTTATTTTATTTTCCAATGCTTCACTGTTCTCTATTGAACTGTAAATTCCAATTTCTTTATTCCGGTCTAGTCTTTCTAATGGTTTAGTACGGTCTATTGCCGTACAAGTTCCAATTTCACCATTTAAATATTGCCAGAGTTGCTTTCTGTCAGGGCGTCTAACGGCTGGTATATTATCACCCTGAAACAAACAATAAAGTAAAAAAACCGACCTCAAATCTCAAAAAATTATCTTTTTATTATACTATAGGTACGAGTACCTAGGTTAGATATTATAATTATTTTTGAACACAGTGCCCGCACTGTAATGTTCGTCAAGGGAGGGCTAAACCCTCCCGGGGAGGGGGAGGGTTGCTGTGTGGCACCGACTCCAAAAATCATGATATCTAACTTACTGGTATTGAATGAGAAAAAGCTTTTTTTGTAATTTGAAGTCGGTTTTGCAACAAGCAAGTACAAACGCAACGGCTCCGGTGATTCGGGAAGGCCCTTCGCCCTTGACAACCAAGCTCGCCTCCGTGGCGACCAGCCTTCACCGCAACAGTTCGCGTGGCTGCGTCCCCCTTCTGCACAGCCGCACGTGCGGCAAGCTTGTGAGAACAGCGGCCTGCAATTGGCCTTGCTCCGGCGAGGCAGTGCCGCGTTGCCACCTAGTGTCTATCAGTCCACTGCCGCATGCAGCAGATAATTGTTTAACAAGTAGTTTGGAGAGGTGCGCAGATAATGGACACTGTCTGCCTTTACTTACACGGCATAGAATAACAATGTACAAGAGACACCCTACTTACTTGTGTTCAAGCGTAGCGAGCTTCCATCCTTACACTACTTTTCTTTGAAGCTGTTTGTACGATTTTTGATACAGCGAAAACCTTTAATCAACAACTACTCGCTACTTATATAGGGTTACTGTGCGTATTTCCATAAAAATGAATTACCGTGATGCCAGCGTATTAATTTTCGTAAACTATTAGAGTTGGACGTGTATCAGAGAGAATAGCACCACGGTCGGGGCAGGGTACAGGGTACGGTTAGGGGTACGCGCCGACTGCACGCTGACGGCCGCCAGTGAGTACTTATAGTAGGTTAATAGTAAATCGTAAAAAAGAAAAATTGTAATCAGATGGATAATTTTAAGAATTTTCCATCTTGCTGTCGTTGAAGGTCGATTGTAGCCGAAGTAGCACATAAATAAATAAATAATCGTGGACAAATTCACACAGCGCCATCTAGCCCCAAAGTAAGCAAAGTTTGTGTTATGGGTGCTAGATAACTGATAAACTACTTATATACTTTTAAATACATAATCATTATACATAGACCCCTAACAGAAATCAAAATTCATCATTTCAATTTCTGCCCGGCCGGGAATCGAACCCGGGACCTCTTTCGTGGCAGACCGCGGCATGTTGACCACTGAACCATTCAGGTCGCCCATAAAGTACTACTTTTAAAAATATTTATGGCAGCTGAGTGTCTGCCGCATTTTACTAATGCGGCATGCCTACTAAGAAACCATAAAATCTCCTGTTTAGATTTTTAATTTAACCTTGAAAATTTAAGTCATAATTCACTGAACGTAAATTTTTCACTTTAGACCAACATTTCCATAACTTTTCTCAAAGTAACGAAGCTGATTATTTCATGTATAAAAGTACAACTCATGAATATTCAGTCGCAAAAAAAAAACATTCGAAAAAGTCTTCTACTTCTTTTTTTTAAATTTTTATTTAGTCGTTTGGTTGGTTGGTTGGATGGAAATACCTGTGTAAAGTATAAGTAGTAGGTACAAAATTTGTTTTAGTTTTAATTTAATTTGTTGAAACGTTACATAGCATAAAAATCACTTCGGTGTAAAAAAGCTTCGTACACCGTTGTTTAGATTAAAGGTTTTCCATGTATCAAAAATCGTACAAACAGATTTAGAGCCCACGTAAGTAAACCAGGAAAAGTTATATTGGTTTATGAAATAAAACATTTTTAATTGGCATGTAAATTATCATTTTAATGTTAGATAAAAAACAGCTATTGAGCCTATTGCAGCTCAATAAAACTTTGATTTGACGATAAAAACACTTATGAAATAATCTCAGTCACACCAAGAAATCAAGTGAACATGAAACGATTGAATGAGCAGTTTTCCAATCTAAAGCATTCCTAATCACTCGCTAGATGGCGCCTCATCCATTTTGGTAATTGAATATCGCTTGAAATAATTAGGTATTTGGCAAAGAGGATATAAACACTGGATACTAGATAGTTTTCAACAATTGTAGAGGTTATAATAATTTATTAAAAAAAACATCAATTTGACTGAGTCAGTTCGTTTCAAAATACCTTCAAAGTCGAGGAGGAGTCAAAGGATGTCATTGATGTCATGAAAGGGAAACTTCACGACAATGACATCCCGATGGAAGTAGCCAAGTTACTTGATCACTGCCTCAATACGAATTATTTTTTACACCTACCGATTGATCGCTGCTATGGGCAGTTCCGTTGCTCCAATTGATTCTATAACCGAAACAAGAGGATACCCAAGTTAGTACTATCGCTACAAAAAGTAGAAAGATTGGTTCGCGAAAATAATTTATTTTAATGCATTTGGCAGACCAACGTTTTGTGGGTCTCCTAAACCTTTACTATTGTGACAAAATTGAATTTTTCTTGTACTCGATGACGTAGGATAACCTACGATGCCCTCACAGTCTGCAATGAATCTCAGGCGCAACGTAACTATCAGAAGTACCGTTAAGTATAGTTATGGTACGATGCGAAATTTCGTATGACCTTTAAAGGTCAATTAAACGTAGAAAACTTTAGTAAAAGAAAGACTTGCGCAGCAATCCCCGTAGTCCTATGTATACGCTCATGTTCAAGCTAGCCGTAGACACACGTGTACTAGATATCCAAACAATCATTTTGACCCGCAGTTCTTAGAGAGGAGTGATGACATCATAATTTTATGTACTTCTGGAAAAAAAAATTTTTCAAACCTATCGATTGGGGGATTCCAAAAATATAATAAATACATTTATTTATGTCATTTGTTCCAATCAACAACTTTGGGCTCATCCTAATAGGATACAGCTAAATTTGTTTGTAAAATATACTTAGGTAGAAAATGATTCTACCTTAAATTATTCTCTTATTTTTCCTACTCCACTTCGCCCGGTCTTCGGCAAACTCGGATCGTAAGTCGCTGACTTACGCATCCCTCTCCGCGACGGCAATCCACTAGCTAGACCTGTATCCTGATACCGGCTGGTTTAGACACCAACTTCCCACGTTTTCCTGGAGTTTACGCACCACGTGACCAAACCAGTACAGGATAGCCTCTTTAATCTCACACCCAGGCTGCCATGAAATTCGTCGAGTCGTGTAACGCCGCATTTCCACCGCTTTTCGTTTCCTTGGCGTAGAGTTCGCGGACTTGTTTCTCCAGCGCCGGCCAAGTCCCGCAGCATAGAGCATCACAGGCCTAATGATGCTCTTGTAGGTAGATATATGAAAGTTCTTGAGCGTACCAGGGACGGTAACTGCTACAGCTACAAAGATAACAGTTGCACGACCTCATTCCGCCGGCCCCTTTCCGCCATCGTACGTTACCTATCTGATCACTTGGCGAGTAATTCACGCACTAATTGTAGGGCTCAGCTGAAAATCAGCGCTGTGGTCTCACTACCTACAGCATATGCTGAGCTGATCTCTAGTTTGGCATGATACAATATTTAACCTAATTTATGTTAGTAAGGAATATTTTGTTTATTTATATTGTAGAAATTGCCAAATAAATATTATGTCTGTCTATGTCCATCGGGAAACGCGATCCGGGCCATCGCTTCATCCTTATGTCGTGGATCTTCCAGCTGTCCGCACGAGCAAGCGCGAATCTACCGTTGTGGGCACGATGGGCATGCCCACAACCCCAATTAAGGTCCATAGGCTAATGTAATACGGTAAAATTGAAAATTTAAGTTAAAAAAACCTGTACGGCAAGGGCGTAGCGAGGGGGAGGGAGTTCAAACCCCACCCAGAAATCATTTCACACCAACTGCACCGCATGATCAATCCGGATTTCAACAGCAAAAATACAAAAAATTCTGAGCTCGATTCATTTGTTTTTTTTAATAAGTTCGCTCCGGCTCTTTTTACCAATAATTCGAAAAATTTCGAATGCGCTGCGCTTGCTCATTTTATTTCACTAAATATTCACACCGCTCGCACCATGTATTCAATTCGGATTTTAGGACCAAATATTCGGAGCGGAGCTCGCTACGCTCACTCAGTGATTGGTTTATGTTACATTTATCATGTTCGTTCCGCGTCTTTTAGGTCTTAATTCAAAAAACTTCGAGCTCAGAGATCATTTGTGACCCGCGGTTAATTGAAGCAAGGCTGAGAGCCTCGAACATCGGCGTAGGGTTGCGCGTCTGACGGCCTTCTACAGGTTACTTTCCGCCATCGGGAGACGCGATCCGGGCGAGCGCTTCATCCTTATGTCGTGGATCTACCAGCTATTTGCACAAGCCGCTTCGGCTCGACCTATATAATGCGTACGACTAAGGAACGCGTTGCCTGCGAGTGTGTTCCCTGATCAATATAATCAAGATGCCTTCAAGGCTAGAGTGAATAGGCTGTTCCAAGACGGGCATGCTTCATCTTCGGCCGCATCGTCACTTACCAACAGGTGAGATGGCGGTCAAATGCTTGTCTTGTACAAATAAAAAAAAAATTGACACCAGTGCCGATATCTCCGGACTCGTGTAACACTAATTCTTCATTCCTTATACCAATGATTTAAAGATCCGCATCACAGCCAGACATGTATTACTCCAGCGACGTCCAGCTTAAATTAAAACGTCTAGCACAGATGGGACGTTAGTTGCTTTTTACGCCACATTTATTATTATTGTTCTCGCGCTCAAGTCTTTTGTATTTTTCTATTGAAACAAAAGTCATATTTTTAATTTTATTTCTCCACATGCGCGAGGTCTTCAGCCGGATTTTCCTTTTTCCATGAAGACGGCCGAGTACATACATGAGACATACCGTACTCCCTTTCAGGATATAACATTACTGCGACGTGGCCATCTGAACTGACTGAACGCAACTCCGATCTGTAAGGTCTGTTTCAACCATCTTTGAAATAACGGCAAGATCAATCTCTCTTTGTAGGACTTAGCTCTTAGTTGATTTGTGCACCTTGAGACTATTAATGATCACACGACATGTGCTCTCTTTGGTGGACGGTATCGTCCACTCCCAGTCTGGTTTATGCCCCGAGCATTAACTTTAGACAAGGCCGTATTCCTCGAGACAGGGATTGTCTCTCCTGGTTGCCCGGAGTTTATCGGGGTGGCAGACACAGCAGCCTATATATCCTTTGAGGATCTGGTTTACTTTGAACCCCTTTGGCTCCGCCATCATTGATTTTAAAAACGGTGGTTCTACAGCCAATGGCGGCCTCGCCCTGACTTTCTATCAGGGTCTCCACAGAGGTATTGTCTGCTTCAAAGGTGGCGAAAACGCCTTCCTCCTCCTTCCTACTGTGGAGAAGCTTCCAGAGTTCTGTATTGAGGCCTTTATTTTGCGCACTCAACCAGTATCAAGCCTGGTTTGAGCTTGTTTTCTGAGAATTAATTGAATTTGGGTCCCTCGCCCTTGCTAGTCTTGGCAATTAAGGCTAAAAGAGCTACGTACAAGCTTCGTTTACTACTCTGTCAATGGGTGTTACCCACGAATTCCGACCCTAGAAAATTCAAACTCCATGGTGGTTGGTTTTATCCTTCCCTCAAGTGTGGTTTTCTAGGCTTTTGCCTGCTAGTCTGGGCGGTTCGTGGTCCTCTGAGCAAATTCGTTTCCGCGCCTTTGCCCCAGAGATTAGCCGAGGAATGTCCCTCCATGGGGTACGACAGAGAACGAGAGCCTCTTCGACTTTAATGTTTATTTCCATCAACATCAACCTTTTAAAACGTTTCCGCGTCGCACCAGAGAGCCTTGGGCAGCTTGCCTTATTGCCCAGGGCTTCATTGTCGGAGGTCGCCGCCTCAGTCGGGCGGGTCAGTATTGAAACCTGTATGCTGTAACCAGTAAGTTGACCTTGGTATACGCAAGTTACGCGCTGCTGGCTACGGAAAGAAACATTTGTTTGCTTGCTGTGTTAATTGCTGCGCACGTCTTTTTATTATAGAGTTTTCTACCAAGGGCGTTTAAAGGTCATAAAATTTGCATCGTATCACTATCTACCTACACGTTTTATAACTTGTATAAATCCGTCTAGCACGGGTGAGACGTTAGTTCCTTTTTATGCCGTAATATACTACTACAGTAAGTAGATACAGAAGGATTCTAGCCGTACTCCCTTTCAAGATATAACATTACTGCGACGTGGTCATCTAAACTGACTGAACACAACTCCGATCTGCAAGGTCTGTTTCAGCCCTTCTTGAAATAACGGCAAGATTAATCATTCTTTCTAGGATTTATCTGTTAGTTGATTTTTAGAAACATCACCTTTGCGCTTTGATTGACGCTCCACTAACTATCACACGACGTGCGCTCCGTTTGGTGGACGATATCGTCCACGTCCAGTCTGGTTTACGCCTCAAGCATTAACTTTAGAGGAGCCGTATTGCCAGAGACAAGGGCTCCGGCTCATCTGATTACCTGGAGTTTGTATAGGAGGCAGTGACTGGTTTACTTTGAGCGTCTTTGGCTCCGCCATCATTGATTTTAAAAACGATGGTTCTAAAGCCAATGGCGGCCTCGCCCTGACTTTCCTTCAGGGTCTCCACAGAGGTATCGTCTACTTCAAAGGTGGCGAAAACGCCTCCCTTCTCCTTCCTACTGTGGAGAACCTTCCAGAGTTCAGTATTGAGGCCCTTATTTTGTACTCCCAGCAATCGCATAGCCTCGTCTAAAGTCTCGGCGTCGCTATCGGGAAAGAAACTAGTGACTACTGCTGGCTTAGGCAATTCACTCTCCCCAAGAGCCGAGATCTTCGCCTCCGGCCAGGGTTCGATTTCGGACACAACCCTCAAAAGCCAGTCCCTACTATCTATGTTCTCACACTCAACCAGTATCCAGCCTGGTTTGGGTTTGTTTTCTGAGAATGAATTGAACTTGGGTCCCTCACCCTTGTTTGTCTTGGCAATTAAGGCTAAAAGAGCCCTCCGTACAAGCTTCATTTGCTCCTCTGTCAACGGGTGTTCCCCACGAATTCCGACCTTAGAAAATTCAGACTCCTTGATGGTTGGTTTTATCCTACCGTCAAGTGTGGTTTTCGTGGCTTTTGTCTGCTGATCTTTGGGCGGTTCTTGGTCTTCTGTGCAAATTCGTTTCCGCGTCTTTGCCTCAGAGATTAACTGAGGAATGTCTTTCCATGGGGTACGACAGAGAATGAGAGCCTCTTCGACTTCAATGTTCATTTCCATCAACATCAACCTTTTAAAACGTTTTCGCGCCGCACCAGAAAGCCTTGGGCAGCTTGGCCTATTGCCCAGGGCTTCACTGTCAGAGGTCGCCGCCTCAGTCGGGTTTGGGGCATTACTGCCACCATCCGCGCTAAGCTTCGCCCTCTCTGCATTATCTGCTCTGGTAAGCGAGGAGGCCAAAAGCGCTCCCTCCAACCCACAATCAATTTCTGACATTGCCATGGCAGAAACTTCCGGCCTATTAGAATTTTTTAAATCGTTATCCAAAGGTACATTGTCCTCTATTGAACTGCAACTTGCAATTTCACCACTTAAAAATTGCAATAGTTGTATTCTATCAGGGTATCTAACAGCTGGTATATTATGAGCCTGAAACAATACAAAAACAGAAAAAATAAATTAACTGGGCAGAAAGTAAGATTTATGGTTTTTTATACACATATCAATATATAGTATAAAACAAAGTCATTTCCAACGTCTGTCCCTATGTATTTATGTAGGTACGCTTATATCTTTTAAACTACGCAACGGATTTTAATGCGGTTTTCAACAATAGATAGTGATTGAACATTAAGGTTTATAAGCAAGAAATAAAATGGCAGGTAGGGGTATTCGGGCTGACTACACCTCTGGAAAGGTGCCATATTCAGGGAAGCTAGCCCATGTGCATCCGATACCCATAAAGGAAGATAATTAAGTGAGACCCATCAAATTACAAGACAAAGCGGCAACCTCGTTGCTCTCTCAGGCGATGGAGCGAGTTATCAATATCCCGCCTCTTGGGATACTTCGAGGATCACCAGCTGATCAGTGACCTCATACTTATTTACCCTACCCTAAATATAACTGATATATAAATAAGTCTTTCCTGAGTTATGTACATTAGTTGAATGCTAACCGATGCTCTTACGGTGAGAGAAAACATCGTGATGAAACCTGCACATTCAGGCGACTTCATTGATGATCCAATCTGTCACACAACTCGACAGTGTCCGTAACAAGTATATCCATGGCAGCCTCGGTATGAGATATCGCAAAGATTGAATATGCTGTCTTGCGCTGATTTGGTCACGTGGTGTGTAAGCCTCAGGAACACATAGGAACTTGGTGCCTGAACCTGCCGATATCAGGAAACAGGTCCAGCCAGTGGATTGCCGTCGCGGAGTGGGATGTGTAAGTCAACGACTTACGAAGCGAGAATGCTGAAGACCGGGCGATATAGAGAACGAAAACTAGGAAAGTATACTTTGGCAGAAGCCGGAATTGATCACTAGGATGTTGCGAAAAACTCACTAGGATAGGCCTTCGCTGCCCATTGTAGTAATCCCAGCGCCAACACACACGCTATTCGCCAGCCCATCGCTCCTACGTCCTCCAAACGATAACCCTACATAGTGGCCTATTGGTAGATACGATGCAGGCCTGGCATGCTAAGTGAAACACCAATATTATCTATTACACCCAGTTTTTAATATTAAATGCATCAACAGCATCACCTTGAATCTGGATCCAGAGCCAAATATCAACTTGTATGTATACCTAAGATTTAATGTGTAAAAAAATATTTATTTATTATTCTTGTAAAATAGTGCAAGTACCTAAGCTCACAAAGATCTAACATACGTTTCAATAGAAAAGTATAAAACAAATGAGAGCGACGAGACAATAACAACAAGACAATAGATACTCTTTTGCAATAAATAAACCCGGAATCATGGGCAATTTTCAGAAAAAGTGCGGTTCAGTATTGAAACCTGTATCAAGGTGACCTTGGTAGACGCAAGTTGCGCGCTGCTGGTTATGAGTACGGAAAGAAACATTTGTTTGCTTGCTGTGTGAATTGCTGCACACGACTTTTTATTATAGAGTTTTCTACCAAGGGCGTTTAGAGGTCATACGAAATTTTGCATCGTACCACTATCTACCTACACGTTTTATTACTTGTATAAATCCGCCGTTTCAATCCGTCAACTCCGTGAGACGCTAGTTCCTTTTTATGAATTTATTATTATCGTTGTCACGCTCAAGTCTTTTGTATTTTTCTATTGAAACAAAAAGTCATCTCTTTTATTTTATTCCTCCACCTATGCGCGAGGTCTACAGCCCGTTTCTTATTTTTGCCAGGAAGATAACCGTAGTAGTAAGTAGATACAGAAGGGTTCTAGCCGTACTCTGTTTCAAGATATAACATTAGGTACTGCGACGTGGTCATCTGAACTGACTGAACACAACTCCGATCTGCAAGGTCTCTTTCAGCCCATCTTGAAATAACGGCAAGATTAATAATTCTTTCTAGGATTTATCTCTTAGTTGACTTGTAGAAACTTTACCTATGCGCTTTGATTGACGTGACATGCGCTCCATTTGGTGGACGATATCGTCCACATCCAGTCTGGTTTACGCCTCAAGCATTAACTTTAGAGAAGCCGTATTGCCAGAGACAGGGCTCCGACTCTCCTGATTACCTGGAGTTTGTCTGGGAGGCAGAGACTGGTTTACTTTGAGCGTTTTTGGCTCCGCCACCATTGATTTTAAAAACGGTGGTTCTAAAGCCAATGGCGGCCTCGCCCTGACTTTCCTTCAGGGTCTCCACAGAGGTATCGTCTACTTCAAAGGTGGCGAAAACGCCTCCCTTCTCCTTCCTACTGTGGAGAACCTTCCAGAGTTCAGTATTGAGGCCCTTATTTTGTGCTCCCAGCAGTCGCATAGCCTCGTCCAAAGTCTCGGCATCGCTATCGGGAAAGAAACTAGTGACTACTGCTGGCTTAGGTAATTCACTCTCCCCAAGAGCCGAAATCTTCGCCTCCGGCCAGGGTTCAATTTCGGGCACAACCCCCAAAAGCCAGTCCCTACTATCTATGTTCTCACACTCAACCAGTATCCAGCCTGGTTTGGGTTTGTTTTCTGAGAATGAATTGAACTTGGGACCCTCACCCTTATTTGTCTTGGCAATTAAGGCTAAAAGAGCCCTACGTACAAGCTTCATTTGCTCCTCTGTCAGTGGGTGTTCCCCACGAATTCCGACCTTAGAAAATTCAGACTCTTTGATGGTTGGTTTTATCCTACCGTCAAGTGTGGATTTCAGGGCTTTTGCCTGCTGATCTTTGGGCGGTTCTTGGTCCTCCGTGCAAATTCGTTTTCGCGCCTTTGCCTCAGAGATTAACGGAGGAATGTCCTTCCATGGGGTACGACAGAGAAGGAGAGCCTCTTCGACTTCAATGTTCAATTCCTTCAATCTTTTAAAACGTTTCCGCGCCGCACCAGAGAGCTTGTTCCTGAAGCCCAAAGATTCGCTGTCGGAGTTCGCCGCCTCAGTCGGGTTTGGGGCATTACTGCCACCATCCGCGCTAAGTTTCGCCCTCTCTGCATTATCTGCTCTGGTTAGTGAGGAGGTCAAAGGCACTCCTTCCAACCCAGAATCAATTTCTGACATAGCCATCGAAGAAACTTCCAGCCTATTACAAATTTTTAAACCCTTTTCCAAAGGTACATTGTCATCTATTGAATTGCAATTTGCAATTTCACCACTTAAAAATTGCAATAGTTGTATTCTATCAGGGTATCTAACTGGTGGTATATTATGTGCCTGAAACAATACAAAAACAGAAAGGTACCTCCTTTGACAATAGATGGTTTAGCTCTACCTCTAGATCGTCCACCTGACCTGGTTCAAGAAGTAGCTATGCAGCTGGAAGAAGCTGCTAATAACCTACTTACCTTGAAACTGCTACCCTCATTCCCTACAATTTTTCGTCCATGAAGTCGTTTTTAAAAACCAGAATGTTCAAAACTTTCAGGATGAACGATCAGCGTTACCAGATTTTTTGTCAGGGAAAGCAGGTTTTTGAAAGGTTGACTAAATTAATTACCTTGTCCTGAAAGCGGGACAAAATCATTTGGGAAAACGTGCCCGAGAAATGCTGATATTTCTAATTAATAAAATGAACCTAAATGAAGAAAACTAAATTAAACACAATCTTCATTTTTGGAAACCGCTTACTAAAAATGCTGCCATTTCTGTGCAATGGTGTCTTTAACAATTTCTTGGTAGATAGTTTGTTCAAGGATGATTTCAAGTTTTGCATGAAAAGTGGGACTGAGCCTGACATTGAATATTAGGCTAAAAATCAGGACATCTCAGCGTAATCAGGATGTCTGGCAATGGTGTGAAATATACTTTCATGTTTATCAATGTGATAAGACTACAAAGCTATTAGCCAGCCTTCCGTAAAATATTCCTTATATGGTTAAGCTTTGATCCTGAAAGGATCAGAGTATTATCTTAGGGGAGGGCCAAGTATGCATGTCCCCTGTGTGCAATAAAATAATTTTTTGTATAGTTTGACCTTTTGTTTCTGTAGGACCAGTTTGTTCTTGAAGGAATACTGTTTGTGGTAACCTATTCAATTTTGGTACCAATTTGTTAGCAAAAAAGGGATGTCACACACATAATGTGTAGTTTTGGTGTTGAAAATACATTTTGTGAATGTGAGGGGAAAGTAGGTATTAATGTGTTTTCAGTGGTAACTGTCACCTTTTTCCGAAATGTTCTGATCTTTTTAGAATATCCAGCTAATTTGTCTGTACTTTCCCATTTTTTAGGCAAATGGTAACCCTACTTGTATACTTGTATGTACTTACCACTGCTTGTTTAACATACTCTGGATGGAATAGTTCATGATTTTTCAGATAATACAGTAGACATTCCAATGAATAATAATCTTTGGCACGACCGTTTCTCCCAGATCTAAAAAAAACATTACAATAAATGTGTACCTTTACTGCTGAAAATTAAACTTAGATAAATAATGTATTGTTGCTAAAAATTTAATATAAATAACGTACATACCCTTGTATTAGGTAATTGGTTTTAACAGTTTTCGGAAACGAAAATCTTCCCATTATGATCTTATTATCACTTTCAATGATTTCAAAGTTATTGATATTGTATTGTCGAAGTACACTTAAAGGATCCATGGTAGGGTGTTATTTTCACTTTACACCTATTTGTTAAATATATTAATGAACCAGCAAAGTTACCAACCAAGGTAAAAGCACAATACACTAAAACAGAATACAAGTTCTCTTCAGTAGTTTCATTTTATTCAGGAATAAAATAAAATAACAAGAAAGACCTCTCCTACTAATCGCGCGATCCTACCTAGCCCCTAGCCACCGACAGCCCACAGAGTACAGTAATATTATAAGAAGAAAAAAGAAAGACCTGTCGCGATTTTTTAAAACTTAATTTGAAACGCCATCTATTATCTGCTTCCAGAACTAAGAAAGTGCCAATACGTACGGGGCATAATAATAATCTTGGCGTTAAAAAAATCTCGGTTAACCTCTCGCGCACCAGGGCCCGGGGTCTGCTTTGAAGTTGACCGTAATCCAGAATTTGGCAGATTGGGTAATTACAGTGGAGCGACTGCCATCTGACCTCCGTGACCCTGCTACCAAGGAAAAATGTCGGGAAAATGTCCATCTGGAACTCTTTAGTATTATGGTACAAACTTTCAGGGGCGTAGCTACCGCCGTATCTGCCGTATCAATTATATGGGGCCCCCGGGCTATTGGGGCCCCCAAATGTGTGTAAGCAAAAACACGTTGTCTCAGTAAAACTTTTCTTTATGTCTCGAAAAATAAATTCAATAGAGAATTTCAGGCCAGGGTCGGGGGCTCCCTCCGCCAAAATAGCAAATGAAATCAAGTGATACAATCCGTTTTCATTTACCTTTCGTTTAAGAGATAATTAACATTTTTATCAAAAAAAAACAAAACAACTCATTGAAATTGTATAAAATGTGCACCCATCAGATGTCAAAAATTACAACAGTTTTGATAATTTAATATTTTCAGCATTATCGGTAGCACCAAAGGTAGAATATTCTTAATGGGTCATGTGGATCTGGCTCATAATAATCTTGGCCCACACGCTCACACGCATAATCGTCTTGGCTCACACGCCCTCAACCTTTGAATTTGACTCTTTGTTGTTAAGTTAATAATGGAAGGTTTTGATAGCCAACATTTCAGAAATACAGAGCACGCTACACTCGCTCATTAATTGTTCGTAAACTTGATTTTATAACTCTCCTAAAAAATTTAGAGATAGCCCGATTTCGATATTGCTGATTTTACGGTATTTTACAACGAAAATGTGCAATGTTTTAATGTATAAAAAATTTCGAGCTCGCTACGCTCGCTCTTTTATAATCACGCAAGGTTTTAATATAGCCAAATCAAGGGCAAATTTATCAAAAATTACGAGCCCTACCTAGCCTCGTGGACCCGACTTTTAGAGTCTATAGTCACACAAATGTTAAGCGCGCTAGGCTAGTCCATTAAGCTTAAGCTGAGACTATGTTACTCATTAGTACCCCCCGTAGTTCGGGCTATTTGCTAGGCCTACACAATTATTGATACGGGGCCCCCGAAGGGCACGCTACGCCACTGGTACAAATGCACCCTACCCTTTCAGTATTCGAATACCTAACCATCTCTTACATCTATCATGCCTGTGTAAAGGGCTGAACTTGTCTCTATCTACGGTTTGCATTTATTGAATCTGATAAAATTAACAATACATGGAACTTCATCCGTACATACAAAAAATTAAAAATAGCTCATCCGCTTACAAGAATATGTATCAATAATCTTAACAGGATACGGCAAGAAAATGTTTGAAAGTCATTTTGTAGTTTAAGTGTTATATTTAGTTATGTTTGTGTTTAATTGTTATAAGTAGGTAACATGTAGTTCGACGCCTGGTAGTAGGATGTATAATAAGACCACGCTAAGTCCAAATCGCTTTAAAAAAAAACTGTATGGCAACTTATGCTATGTCATTTTTCCGTCATAGAACGTCATTAATAAAAGTCATAACAAAGAATTTGACTGAGTTGAAAAATATTATTAAGGCGATTGGCACATATAAACGCAGCAGCAGGGTAGAGGGCGCCATCCTCTCGGAATATACTGAGTCCGTAAATAAAATTAATTTACGAATGTTTAAAAATGGTTAAAACAAACATCTTGCTATATAAATATATACATTCAGTTGATTAAACAGTGATAAGCCTGTGTTAATGTTATTTTGTGGTGGAACTAAATATTTTGAAATCATTTGAAAACTGAGTAACGGAACACCTATCTGTCAATCCTGGAGACCTCACTTCATAGCAGCGGCCTATTTGACGCTTTTTTATGTAGAAAGTACAGCGCCAAAAACTTATCTGATTTACAACATTATTATCAGTTTACTACATTACTTAAGATTATAGTCAGAAGGCGATGCATTTCGATCATGATTGTGTTCTACTTCAATTTATTTGTATGTTTGACGAATTAGTCCGTGGTATTGTTGATGGCTTCCATTCGAAAGAGAGGAAAAGAGATAATGAAACGAAAAATACGCGGCTATACGAAATATTATCAAGGAACGAAAGGTCGTGATAAACAAATCACTGGTAGTCTAGTCTATGTTTACTACTGGTAAACATAGACTCATGGGGAAAATACTACTATTTCTGTTTAGGGACCAACACAAGTCACGCACAACCGTACGGTACTGCGTTCCAGTGTGCGAATCACCTAAATAATAATGGGCAATGACTGACAAGGACAGATTATCCAATCGATATTGCCATATCCGTCTACTGCTGAGTTTAGACCTTCCCCAGAGATCTCCACAGAGGCCGGTCCTGTGCCTTCCACATGTTGTCAGTTCAGGTACGTGGTCGCCGCTCGAAAACTTTACTGCCCCATCGGCCATATGTTCTTCGAGCTATGTGCCCTGTCCACTGCCACATAAGCCTGGTAATCCTTCCGGCTATGTCGGTGACTTTGATTCGCTAGCGGATCTCCTTATTTTTTATTCTATCACGCAACGAGACTCCGAGCATTGCCCTTTTTGGTGACAGTGAGCTTTCTTGTAAGCTCCACAGTGAGCGGCCACGTCTTTGGTCTATGCATCTAGCTATGGTGATCATGAAATTTTAGACCACAAAATACACGTAAAACAGTACAAGAGTTAATATCGCGATCAAGCGTCAAATGTAAGCGTCAAATTCGCACGAATTCACCCACTTGTTCAAATCCATTACATTGCGCAGAAATAGACTTCGATTCAACGCTAATATTCAAAACAAAAGAATGTAAAAACGAGAAAATACAAAACTAACATTTAAATTCCTCATTTAAGTGTTAGTTTTGTATTTTCTCGTTTTTCCAGTAGGTATTGTCAGTTGGTTTCAAAAAGCATCAATAGATGGCGTTTCTACAATACTGGTAATTTTTTATAAATCTGTATGATTTTGGCAGTGATATCATGCAGCCATCTAATACTTAACCTAAAAATAAAATGTTTATTAATATAAACATAACTTTTAAAGATTGAACGAAATGTACAAAGACATATTTTTATGAATAGGTACTATGTTTTATTTTATAACAACCTTTAAAATGGTTGAAAACTATTGATAAATACAATATTATCCAATACAACGTACCCAGTGTTTATATCCCCTTTGCTAAGAACCTTTTTCAAGCGATTATCAATTACCAAAATTGTCGGGCCGCCATCTAGTGAGTGGTTAAGAAAACTCCTCATTAAACGAAATTTCAAGAAAAGTTTTGCCTTCATGACACGTTGACATATTATTACTGACAGCGGTTTTTTGTTGTCAGTAAAAAAGTTCGTTTTTGGAGGACGTTAACAGATGGTGATAGTTTCTTTGTAAAAATATCGGGTAAAAGGAAGTGTACCCGCTGGTGTCAACTGTCAACTTCCTTCATGTTTTTAGGTTATATATTTGTTTGTTATTTTTCTGTAAACGTAGTGTTTCAATCATCTTTGCTGGTTACGAATAAGAAGGAAAGGATGTAGTTCTTTTTACAGTTTATATATTTACTTTTAACTTGGTGACGATGCCGTATTATTAATTTAACAAATAGGTGTATAGTTAATTAACACCCTAACCTGGATTTTACCGTCCTCAGTCTCTAAGTCGCCTTGTATCTACCTCCTGTTACATTATCCTTCACTAAAAGCACAGAAGACTATACTCTCTACCGGAAGGGTTGGAGGCTGTATTCTACTCTACCTATAACATTCAAAATCTACCAATCTACAAAGAAAGACATGGAAGATCAAGAAAAAGTTCTAAAATACCTTGTAAATGCAGAGAAATTAGCACAAGAAATATTATCAGACAGACAAGAAATAATTATGATAGATAAAAGAAGGAATCATAATCGTGAAGCAATTAGGAGCATTACCACATCAGTGGATAAGAAATGCTGGGTCACTGTGGGATCTGCTCTTATAAAGCAAAATATTGATACCGCAAAATGTCTTCTAGAAGCTGATCAAAAGCAACTGAATATTGATATAAACAAACTTCGCAGTGATCTGAAAGTTAAAGTGAATGATTTAAGAGATTTGGAAATGCAGCCACCAGTCCCTGGTTTAATGTTAGTGCCAATGTCACAAGAGGAAACTAAAGGACTGTCCAAAGCGGGTCTGTTTTAGGTGGATAACAGGAGGTTCATATGCCTTAATTAATAGGATTGGATCACGAGCAGAACCATTAATTAGACTAATCAGCCAGCTAAAACTTTGAGGTAATGGTTAAACCTGGCTCTCTGTTGCATTATTGCAATCAAACAAGATATTTTCAAAAATACCTTACTTATACCTTGATTAAAAAAATTTAAGATGGGTTATCAACAGTGTATATAAATAATAAATATTATATAAAATTATTATTATCGACTTTAACCTTATTTACTTTTTTTTAACCTTGCTTTAATAGAGGTCTGAAAACTGAATTATAAGAGGCATGGTGTCGAGCCCATAGCGCGGCTGTCTAATAAGTAAGACTTATAGTTTTATGCTTTAGGTACACATGGTCCACTGTGTCATGTTTCATGTTTTGATGTGGCAGTGTAAACAAGGTCATAGAATAAAAGGTAATGGTTTAAAGGTTTATTAGCTTCTTTCTTTCTGTTATCTTCAAATAATAATATCTCCTTTATGTAGTAAATTGCTCTGTTCTCTAGATTTGTACCTCTTCACATATAAGAAATCAGCGAATTGTTTGATAGGTATAAATTAATAAAAGTTGGTCTTTAATATTACAATAAAATTGTAAGAGACTTGAGCGTCGGTGGCCGAGCGGTTAGAATATCTGACTTATAAGCCAGAGGTCCCAGGTTTGAATCCCGCTCCGGCCATGTACCAATGACTGTTTTCTGAGTTATTTACATTAGTTGAATACTAACCAATGCTTTTACGGTGAGGGAAAACATTGTGATGAAACCTGCACATTCAGGCGACTGGATGTGTAACCATGATCCAATCTGGTCAAGTTCCCCTGGTACCGGGGTCATGGAGGTCAGATGCTGGCCAAATCCTGGATCATGGTCAAGGCGGACCCCGGGCCCTCGTGCGCGAGAGCACAACCCAGACATTAACGCCAAGATGATGATGATTGTAAGAGACATGAGCCCTTTATCTTGCTTGTTTTTAAAGTAGTCAAAAATAGTTGTCTCACTTACTCCATATAAGCTAAACATTCAATACCAAAATGAATTTTTTTATTGAACATTCCTTTGAAGGTGAACCTCAGGCGAACGCACACCACTATGTGTGCATCATAAGGACTGATGGTGGTGACTTTTTCAGTTGCGGCCAGAGTAAGGGCTAATCCAGTCCACCTTGTGTCCCCCCCGACCTGCGACATGTAAATCGTGATAGGGGGCCGCGCCGCCTTCAGGAGGGCGCACTTTGCGGCTCCACAGCTCACTGTTATAAAGACCTCTTGAATTCCCTTCAGCCACTTTTTACCCACCCACACCACCACTCACAGTATACAAAGTGCGCCTTCGAGCCCCGCCGCGTAAACCTCGGGAAAATGTGATAGTCGTTGGGTTCAAGTGTTCGTGTTCGCTAGTAGAGACCACGATTGCGTTAACGTATAGTAGAACGTCCTGTCGCTAGATGCAGTGTTCTGCAGCGACGATCTGCGTTACAAGGCTTATAGTAAGTGGATGCAAAAAAACCGAGGCCAGTCAAATAAAAATGGCGCGCCTTGATCCATCAAGGCCGAGTAGGTCACTGCTACATTCTCGACTTGACCAAATATTTTAGTTGAATTTTAATTGAGCAAGGATAGTGTGTTACAACATGAAAATTTATCGAGTTTAAATCTGACGATTCCAATAAACGTCTCGGGACACCCACTGTTCGACAAATGGGCTGATTGGGACAGTATACTCCACCCGACGCGCCGCACGGCCCTCACAATGCCGAGACCAAGAACGAGCTCTCAAAGTCACTGGTAGTCTTGTCCTTTCCACCGATTTTGTCCACCTACTGGACCAAGGGCATTTATTTTTACCAGAACTTCACTTCTTAGATGTAATTTAGAGTTAAATTAAATTATATTTCCCGTGATCCACCTTCTCCTAGAAAGACAAATTTGTGAATATTTATGAAACTCGTTCTCAGATAATAAACGAGCCAGGACGTCAAACTTGTTACATCAAATCACGCGACGTCAAAAGTTTACTACTGCGAATCACTTGTCATCATAAGTTCACCATTGCGAATTACTACATCGAATGATGTTGAAACTTTCGATGCCTCGGATAATGAACATACCTAGTAGTAGTATAGGGGAGGACCGGGAGAACGGTGCCTGAAGGTGGAAAACTCCTGACTGAGTGAGGATGGTATTTCCAGAGCTAAACGCTGCCGGTCGCTACCACTTCGGTGTGAATTGATCCTAATATAATAAATAAATATTCGTAGACAAAATATGATTCCATCAGCCTTCAACTTTTACTTTCTAAGCTTTTTCTCAAGTTACTACAGCGTCATTGTCAGTTCTATCTGTCCAGCTATTCTAGGTAAGTACCAAACTAAGGAAAAAAAATAAAAATTGCACATTTTTTAAATATGTTTTAATGGGCTAATTTCAAATAAAAAGTCATCAAATATATAATTTCCATATGCACAGTTACGCCTTTATACATGTAAAAAATATAGTACATTAACAAAATAAATAATAAATAGTACCAAATTTTGATTTCTCGTTAGTAAAATTGTTTGGTGTGATAATTAATATACAAAGTGACTTGACTAAATGCCAATTTGTAAATGTGACAATATCATAAAAGATTATTTTATAATTTACAATACCTAATTGTGTGTTCATTTGTAATCTTTATAATCTTACATATTTTAATGTTCTTTAAATGGCAATGTTCTTTACAACATAATGTTCTTGGTTTAATTTAGTTAATCAATTATTTCTCGTCAAGACCCAACTAGCTTACCATTACAAACAATATAATATGGCATATATGAATTAATAGTTTGATTTGAATTACAATAATCTTCTTACAGAAATAAACAACTGCAAATAATAAACCTAAGCAGTATTTAACTTACTTATGAATAATTGTCAATATCAAAACATTTAGCCTAAAGGTTATTGCTTAATAATATAAAGTTTCATAATAGCTTGTAATGAAATTAATATCTTCAGTACAAAATGCCACAAGTTACTTTCATATGACGGTCCTCTAATACTTTAAAATTTGTGGTTCAATTTGAGCACATCTGTGTGTCACTATCACAAGTCTTTGAATTTTAATTGGCCAAGGCAGTTCATTGCATTGTCCCGACAACTAAGTCATTATGCGCTCGTAGATACCCTCTAGCAGACATACTAATTGCATTTTATATTTTTTGTCAAACTAACATGTGCCACAATATTTGTATTCATGCATTTTATAAAAAAATGTCTCCAACTTTCTCTTAACGAGTCTTGTAATGAGCGGCTGGACAATATATTACGTACGTACGTGGACCGTACGACTCCGTTACGAAGCCGGGCATTACTCGCCCGCGCCCTGCCACTACCAATTGGCCATACCAGGCTTGTTCAGAGTCATGAAATATATTTGACAAGAGGAACCACCTTTTGCTGAAGAGAAAAATACCTTATCGTTACGCTCACACAAAAACTTCAATCTTTGTGCTTTCTTGTGCATGAACACGCCATCGAGATGACCAGATTCCACTGAGCGGATTTCGATTGCTTTATTGCCCCAACCCATTATTTGTCCCGTTCCAATGTACGCGACAGACGTCGGCATCTCGCCCCACTGGAAGTAATTTAAAACATACACTGTAACATTCAATAGAGTAACAGTTAATAGTTTACTTTCTGCCTAGATATATCGTAGTAGAAATAACTACGGGTAAGTTGGTTTTAAGTTGTGTTATAGTGCCAAATGGATTGAGAATCGGGTGCCCTGACATAGCGGTCAACAAACAGCATTATTTCATGAAAATTTTTAACGAATACAATTTAAATCATTACAGCTACCGCTGCGGCCACTTACAAATTAGTTCCAGTTTGCGGTGCTGTTGACTATCTCAGTAGATAACAGAATTTGACATTTGATAATCCTACACTACTCTAAATTTGGTATTCGTTATTTATTTATTTATTTATACTTCATGCACAAACAGTACATTGGCGTTATGGACAGTGGCCAACGTAGATGACGTAGTGCAGAAATATCAAATGTCAAATTCAGTTGCGTAGTGTTAGCCAATAACACTCAGTAGTGTTAGCCAATAACACTCCGCTGATAGACGATCAATTTCCCCTATTCTCAATCCATTTGGCGCGAACTATAGTACGTTTCTGTGTGCGGTATTCAAGCAGGAAATTATTACCACGAGCTTTCAGTCAGTTAGAGGCGCGCGAAACTATCGTGCGGCCCATGAAACAATAACCAGCGGAGAAAGGACATACCGAACATATACTACTTTTATTATACGTGAAGGATATTTTCGCCAATCTGGAGTTATACTACGCAGCACAACAAGTCTTGTGACAAGCGCGCTACGGCTAATGTTCGACAGTTACATGTATTATTTCTTTAATATTTATGTAATAAATGACTTTTAGTTGAATGATTTGATTACTAACCTGCAATACAATATTTTTGCTGACACGTCCATACGTATTCACGTATACGCCTTCGTTGTCATAGCATAGCAGCAGTTGTACACCATTAGAATTTGGTAGAGGTACAATGCAATGTGGAATAATTGCACCCTGTGTCTGGAACAAAAAATCAAATCATAAGGGTTTCTTTTATACATGACACGGAATTGAATGAGATGAATTCATCAGAAACGTAGATGCAAAGTCTAATTCCTTGAAAATGGGATATATTGAGTGATAAACTTATAGTGTCTTATTCATAAATGTTATTTGGCGTTCAATAAACCTATTTCTTTCTCTCTATTATTCACTTTGAAAGAATGTAACAAACCATATTTTAGCTAAAATAGGTTTATGACGTCGTCATTTAAAACGTGAAATTACTTTTACGAATAAGACCAATAGACTTTGTCATCATACCGATATCGTGTCGTTCATGCGCCAAGTTCGCCGTGAAGTCGGCGTAATTCTACAGTGTGTAATAATTTTAGGTACAATACTTGTTTATATTAATTAAATTTTAACTCACATGCTTTGGAATATAAATGTCGTAGACGGAAGCATTGTCTAGATCAACAGCGTGGAAGCCATCAGCCGAACCATATATGACTTTCAGTCTAATGCCTTCTTCAATAGTTAGATCAACTAAAAGAGGCCTGAAATCAAGAAAACGAATTAATTGTGTGCTATTAAACTCACTAACTTGTTACTGACAAGTTCTTGAAAGGATTTTTTACCTATGTTGCAAATCTCCAAAACTTTTGAAGGCCATAAATTTGTGATATGGTTTTGGTGCCCACGCATAGATTTCGATGGAATCTTTCAACGCGATCACGAGGAACTTGATCCGTTCATATTTAACGATTCGGAAATGTACAGCACCCTGTAGTTCTCCTACGTTTATCCAGCCATTTCTTCTTTCTGCTTGCTGTAATAGAGATTTTATATGAGCTTTATTGGTGTTTCTGTTGTTATATTTTATTAATTTATTTTCAAAATGGTTATTAATAAAAAAAAATAAACATCTTGGCGTTAATGACCCGGTTGTGCTCTCGCGCACGAGGGCCCGAGGTCCGCCTTGACCATGAGCAAGGATTTGGCAGATCAGGTAATTGCAGTGGAACAACTGCCATCTGACCTCCGTGACCCTGCTACCAGGGGAGCCTGACCAGATTGGATCATGGTTACACATTCAGTCGCCTGTATGTGCGCAGGTTTTAACACGATGTTTTCCCTCACCGTATTATCAAAATGGTTATTACTTTTACTTTTGCATCTATAAACATCTATGTGGACTAATATTTTAATCGATAAGATATAGTATAATTTCAAAGGTTACTAACATCACTGAGTCCGTCGGTGCGCAGAATCTTCGACTTCAACCAACTCAGATAGTACACACGTACTCGATTCTTCTTGCCCGACACAGTGACAAGAATATTTTGCCCTTCTAACACTTCCATCTGTTGGAAGCGGCGTCGTGAGATCAATTGATACACTTTACCCTGCCCTGAACGGTCTAACAGCATCAGACCGTTCTCTGTTCCGATAAGCAGATTCACACCTGGAATAGAAAATAAAACCATGTAGTAATCACTAGCTAGAGTGTGTGCTCACTAAACAATGTCAGAGTGTCAACATTGGTGGAATTGTACGAAAATGTCAATACAAAACTCCAATAGCAATGGACGCTGTATCATAGGAATTCATACAAAACAAATAGCCGCCCACTGCGTAGGAGATGATTTTGGTGTCCAAAAGGTGAACTTTCGATGAGGCTTGATTCGATGTAACGTTGATTCGCAGCGGATAACTTAAGACGGCGCGCGATTCGATCTAACGAATTCGACGTCACGTACCACACTCGACTCAATTGTGCTAGCAAACTCGTACTCAGATTGTCATACATCCTTCCTTCCTCACAAACATTCGCGTTCACAACATTAGTGATTAAGATAAGGAAATAATAACAAAACATACACTTTTCTTTGTTACAATTACTAAGTACATCTTCTTGCCGTTTACAATAACAATATCATTGTTTAGTTGTAAGTTTGAGTGGTGGTAGATTTGATTTTTTAAATTTAGCGCGATCGATTCTGTTGTGAACGTAAGTTTGCCTGTTATTGGATTTACATTTAAGTGATAATCATCTTTCATGTAATCCTTCAATATAATAAAAAGTGTGAATCTGTTGGCAAATTAAATAAATCCTGAAACCCTACACTCACCCCACAGCGCGGCGCACAGGATCTCCGAGTTGAATCGCTTCTTGTATTTCCTTATCTCCGGCGTGTCCGAGAGGTCGTGGTTGGTCGGTGTCACGTTCACGTTGACGTGGCTCTCGCGCCGGGACGCGTTCCCCGAGCCGCCGGTGCCGGAGCCCGCGCCGAACCCGAACGTCAGGAAGGACCTCTGCTTCTGTTGCAATGGGAGGAACTGCTGATGCGAGCCCACCGACGAGTTGGAGGGCGAGTGTTGGAGCGGCGCGCCCACGAACGACTTGGACGGGGTGGAGTGGAGCGAGGAGGGGGGGTGGTGGGCCAGCGGGGTGCCGCCGGACACCGCTTGCCTGTACTGGAACACAGAGCGATGGAGAACGGTTAGAGTCGGCTGGCGCAATCATTAATATTTTTTTTTGGTACAGATGAACAAATATAAGGCTAAACGGGCTCGAACGAAACGCGTCGTTTTGCATACAGCCTTCGTGTAACTTTATATTTGTTTGACCGTACCGTGACACAGTGAGAAACGAGCAGACAGTCTACATGATGGAAAAAGATAACAGTCGCGTATAGCATCTACGGTTCATGCAGTTTCGTGTAACTTTCGTGAAAATACAGAACCGCAGGTGCGTTGTCACAGCATGTGTGTTGATATTTATTCTTTTTTATTTACATATCATAACGATGAAATGATTATCATTCTATAAAGTAATTTTCGATTTACAATTGTATGGGATATATGTTGTCTCGAACTCTATATAGTGTTAGTCATTATTCCATCTCCCGAATGTTATGAGTTATCAGTTTTATGATCGGAAAATTATTTGCATTTTCGGTGATCGTTACGATTTGTTTTAATTATGGATATGATTCATACATAACAGAGCAGGCAATGAGATGCGATGGTCTGTCGCTGGATGCTAATAACTATAATATTAATTCTTGTCATAATAATAAAATAAAATAAAAATGTCTGGGTAAAACAGTTTTATCTGAATGAAGTGTTATTGTATTGTTTTAAAAAGTGGAATCGTGCTTGGTAACAATGACACAAGTAACTAAATGAAACCGTTGGTAATTGAAAAACTAAGACGTTTAGCCAATACATAGACAAATTAGAAAGAGATTCTGACAGATCTATATCAGGTTAACTTATATAACTTAGACATAAAAGTATATATAGACCGATTAGGTTATTCATACATTATGATGTCCACTTTGTTAACTAACCACTTGCCCCAATCAATCTACACTAATAGATTATGAATTAGATTTGCGAATGGTACTCAGCCCTGCGAGCCTGCGTGACATAAAATTCAGAAGATTATACAACAAATGATGGAAAAATTACATTGTTCACTTCGATAGTGATAAACTGATAACAAATCTTTTAAATGATTTCAGAACAACTCAGCCTAAGTTCATACAATCATATTAGAAGCTTTTTAATGTAAACAAAGTTAAGCCACGCATTCAGTGATCGCTGGTTTGACTCCATTCTAGAAAAACCAAGTTTATTCAAATGATTACAATGCGTATACATTTTACGCGATATGATTAGGTCTCGAGGAATGTACGGCCGGCCAGCACTAGACTCAGCTATTAGAGCGCGGTTCCATTCGACCTTAGTATGTTACGGTTATTAAGCGGCCAAGTACACGGCTACCTGCAAGCGACTCGCTTCGGTACACTAAGAGTGTCGTACAGATGAAAGCAGAGGATACAATACGAAAGAGAAGTGAGGGTACAGTTCCATATCAAACAGTCAATGAACACATTACAGTAGAAGCGTTTCCTGTAGCGCCAATTGATGGATACTTACGCAGTACTAGGCGGTGACGGCGGGCGGGCCGCGGCGCTTGCTCCGGTGTGCGCATGATTGACAACCATCATCACATTAATACGACACATTAAAAGCTCTCACAATATCCCCACATCGAGACCGCGTTAACAAATAAAATGAACATAGAGATAAACGTGTTACAGTAGAACAATGTGACATCGCCCTTTACTCAATTAGACTGGATAATTATTAAGCCTCCAATGAAAATGCCCATGAGATTTTTTTTTAATTTTTATCGCAAATTTTAGCACCATAGCCAAAATGACCGGTGACGGTCATTCACTCGTTGCTATCATCGCTGGAGCGCTGAATGTGGCAGATATAATTAAAATAAAAAAAAATGGACACAAAAAGGTTTGATAGCATCGAATGAGGGGGCGTAAGTCGAGTGGGTAGGTATTACTAGGTACAATTGTATATGCAATGTGGGTACCTCCTCGCTGGTGGACTTGTCGTGTCTCGGTGGCGTGGTGGGCTGTCCAGCCTGGCTGAGCAGGTCCGGCAGCACAGAGCTCGTCCGCGCACCCTCGCCCGCACCGCCTCGGCCCTGACCACATTCGCACACATGAAATTTCAAGATTAAAACACTAGGGTCTTATCAAGAGTTATTTTTGTTGATCGCTAATAGAACTAGTTCCGTCACTGAGAGATTTTGAAACAGGGTCGGGCTTTAGTCACAACACACTCTACGTCAATCAGAGTTGAGGAAGGAAACCAATTTTATAGTGTTGATTGTTTAATGTTGTGCATGTGCATTGCTTCATCCCAAACATTTCATATTGCATTTCATTAACGAAACAGTTCTTATTTATGGCAGTTCAGAATTCATGAAGCAATGCACATACAGCAGAAAAAGACAGTAGTGTAATTAAGTAATTGTGTAACTCCAAAGTAAACAAAGACAATAAAAAAATAAATCACGAAGTTGTCGAATCTTAAAGAGTATTCTCGAAGGACATGGTTAAATATTATCACTAAATAGTATTGTAGCAACATAATGAACGTCAGACAGCACGACAAACACAAACACGACAGCCAAGACATGCAGACACATTCACAGCGTAATGGCGGCGCTCCACGGCTCCAGTGATATCGTTAGCGCTCATTCTCGTGAGGTTAAACGGCGCGTGATTCCATGGCACAATTCACGGATTCGAGTGTTTATGAACTTCACATTCTCTAGGCAGGAAGACGGTCTTTGCGCACAGTGAGACTTAGTGAGATTACCGTTGGTTGTTAGTACTTTGGATTTGTTAATATAAGTATGTATTAATTGTAGCCAGTAAACTTGTTAAAAATATATAAGGCCAGAGCAGTTATCACATTTTTAGTGTATCAGCGAAAATGGGATTTGTGTATAAAGGTTCACGCCAAAATGTAAGACGTGTGAGCTTGTTTTTAAATTTACCGTTAATAAAGAAGGATATTAAATCAACTATGTTATAAAAGTACCATCACTACGAATTAAAACAGCATATTTTACGCATGTCACATAAACCAAACCAAGTCTACAAATCAGTCGTACAACACAAGAGAAAGCATCGAGGTGTTAGTCAATCCTATGTTAAAAGTCGTACCCTCATACCAGTCAATACGCAAATATTAAAAGTTAATGGCCATCCCGAGCAGCAATTACCTGGTCCTGTGCGAGTACCGCTTCCTGCCCGCCACTTGGCATTAGGTCCGAGTGCCGATTGTAATAGGAATTTCGTCGGAAGACTATATCAGATTCTGTTTTTTCCCGGCGCGGCTTGACGGGGGCGTCCGCGGCGGCGGTGAGGTCGGGCGTCCGCGCCTTCTCGAACGACGCGGACGGCGTGATGCCGGCGCCGCTCTCGGCGCTGTCCTGGCGAATCAGCGCCGCCACGGTCTTCAGAGCCTCGATCGGATTCCCAGCCTTCTTGCCGAGAGACCGCTTATCAGCCTTTTTCACCTCACCCTGCGCCGACATCTTCAGCCCGTCGTTCATCTTTATGAAGTCGGTCAGAATCGGCTCCCCCGCCTGCGGCTTTATCACCTGTTTCCGGGAGTTGTTGAATATGCCGCTGGAGCGCATCTGCTTGCTCGCTCCCGCCTGGTTTTCGTTCTTCGGAAAGTATATGGCGGAGTGTCGCGTGCTGGCCAGCGGGAGAAGGTCAGAGTTCTCGCGTCTGAACGCTCTAAAAAAGCGATTGGGAGGATTGACTTCTGCATCTTGGTCCTTCTTGTATTTCAGTATATCTGCCAGCTTGTCCTGCGTGGATTTCTCGGCGGGCTTCTGGAAGAGCTGCTTGTGGGGGGTGGGCGGGGTGGCCGTGGCCTTGTACTTGGCCCACGCGTCCTCCATCTCGATGCGGGACTGCCGCTGCAGCTGCGCCCGCCTCTGCTCGGCCTGCCGCGCCTCGTCCGCTTTCATCTCGCTACTCTTGGACGGGAAAAACTTAGCGAAATCCCAGTCTTTCAATAGGACCGCCTCGTCGATGTCCGACTGTCTTTTACCAACGTCCGCGTTCTCTCTCTGGGTCGTGTTCCATACAAAAAGGCCAAATAAATAAAAAAGAACAACAACAAAAAGGAAATCAATCACACAACATAAAATTAAGTGGTACAACGGGGCGCTCACTAATCTTACTTTGGCGCGGGGACCTGGCTCGGGTGTAGCGAGAATGGTAGATGGGATTAGAGCAGTAATGGAGTCGCGAGCCACGAACAAGTGAGGTGTTAGGGTGGTGGGTGTGTGTGTGTGGTGGTGCTCACCCGTTTCATGACGAGTGTGCGGTCGGGGTGGGCGTCGTCGTCGTCGGGCGTGGGCGGCAGCGGGCGCGTGGGCGCGGCGGCGGGGCCCGCGCCGTCCTCGCTCACCGCAGCCAATCCCGGCCTGTAGCAGAACTCGGGACTGACCAAGCCAAACCAAAACGAACACAACGGAAAAAGAGGAAAAAAAAGACAAGGAACAGGGGAAACGAAATGTAAACGGCAAACGAAAATTTAAGGGGGAACAGGACATGGAATTAGTAATGTGGTTGACTAGCGATTTCTGTTACTAGCCTACTATCTAAGTAGCGGCACTTGTGAGACCAATAAATAAGGTTAGGCAATGCTCGCAATGTCCGCGAACTGAATGGATGATCGTTTCGTACTTTGAGGGCAGTCGAACTTCGGCACCGCAACGAGCTGGCCACTCGCTAGGTGTGCTTTCTAGTACCGTTGGCGAAGCGAGGTTGAAAAGATCTTCAGCTTCCCGACCCAAAGACTGACTGAACAATGACAGTAATGTCACGGGACTCCCGTGACGATATTTATCTTGTTAGGATATGTAAAGCTGTACTGGCCGAGCGGCGAATAGAATATAACACCAAAAGAATAGAATATAACACCAACAATATCCATTAAAGGGTATTGTAATAGCTTAGGGGCAGACCAGACCATCCATTTCAAGTTACTCAGCATTTTCTGTCTAGTAATTTCAACACTGCAATCTCCAATCCGCCTGCCAAACATAGAAATGAAAGCCATTCCTTCCACTAATGTAGAGGAAGCTCAAATCCAGCAGGGGACAGGTGTGACGCTGTTGTTTTTACTAACAGTCTACTAATGTGGAGAAAGCTCAAGTCCAGCATTGAACTGGACTATCGCTGTCGTTTTCGTGAAACTAGTAATAAGGGTATCACTCACAGTGGCTTCGGCGGGTCGCTGGCGAGCAGGGTGCCGTCGTTCCTGGCGCGGCCGCCGCCCTCCTCGCCGTCCGAGTCGCTGTCCGACTCCTCGAAGTGCTCCGGCGCCCCGCCACCGCCTGTGCAGACCATATCATAACATATTAAAGTAAATAAATATGCTTGGCCATGCAAGCGGTGGATGATATCGCCGAGTCGAACGCAGGAGCCGACGGCTTACGAAGTGAGGATGCCGAAGATCGGGTAAAGTGGAGAAAGCAAAGCAGGAAAGCGGAGCCTGGCAGTAGCCGGGATTGACCGCTCGGATGATGATGATGATGCGTGGCCAATGGCAGGATAGGGACCAATGGCCAATTTTTGTGTCGGAGAGATCCACTTCGGGTCGCTGAGCCAGCGAAGTAAGTAAATAAATTCATATAGCGCCATCTAGCCACAAAGATATATAGATATTATAGATTAAAACCCATTTATACAGTAGTTCCACTAAATATATTATATTTATAAACTTTAAATTAGTCGCGACCGGTTACGGACATCATCTTCTGGCAATTGCTAGTGTTTTATAATGGAGTTCCATCATGAATGCACAACACAAAGTGTCAACTACCACACGTTAACACTTCCCGTGCTAATGCAAATACCAGAGGCTACAGCAGTGCTAAGTATCATAGCGCGCGTATTAAATGGACCGGCTAGGTGAGCCGTACGCACACGCGTAGCGCCGATTTCGACCCAACTGCCGCAACGAAAGTGTTAAACTGTAGATAAATGTGTTCATTTGGGGCTCCAGCCAAGATGCCAATAGCTTCGTAGCGATTTTGCGACTGTCGATCGGGACTTGTCGGCTATGTTCGGCCATTTTCAGCAGTAGTAACTTTCTGTTCGAATGTAGTTGTTGTTCACAATACATTATCAGCCAACTTTCGGAAAGAGGTAAAAGAAGAGTTTGTTGTCAACACAAACTATGTTTCCTGCTTCAATTATTTATAAATATTCAGCGGTAAAGCGCTATTATTAAATCTGTTCTTGCAAATGTATAATGCTAATAGAAAAATAGACATTTAGATCCCTCAAAATGGAGTTTTCTTTTTAACACCCTTCCGACTCAAAACGAGGGAATGTTTGACGTGCGGTGTATGTCTGTGGTATCTCCATTTGGAAGCCAATTTAATCGGGATAGTTATTAGCTTTGATACACTAAAACCATTTCAGTAGTTTAGGCAACATTAAAGTGTTTTACCGGGGATTAATCCCTCGGTTAGGTTATGAAATCGTACCTTGTCCATTGGAGGCGGCGGCGGGAGCCCGCGGCGGTCGCGTGGGCGGCTCGCCCGACACCACGCCCAACTCGTTCAGCTGAGCAGCCAGCTTGTCCAGATCCTGCACACCATCAGTACATTTAACACCACCAAAAAGGCAATTTCAAACAAAATAAAACAATGCCAACAAAGTAACAAAAGATCCGGGGCATATAAACAGAATAAAAAAGCGGCGGATCATTACAACAGGAAACTTAGAAGTTACAAACGAATTATTGTAATAATATTAACAAGCCACCAACCTCCGGCTTCCGCGGGGGAAGCTGCAGTTGCAGATAAAATCACGGGTGCAAAGAAAGATAACAGCGTGACATGGAAAAAAGCAAATAAAAATTAATTTACTCAGAATGCTCTCATATACTTCTTTGTGAATACAACATTATATAATATTATGAATGACTAAACACATGGTAAAATACTGTAGGTAAAATGTAAACATGTTATGTAATATCAAAAAGTATGTAACCAAACATTGAATTGATCAATATTTTCAACATACGCATGTTTTAATTATTGCATTAGCATTTAATATTGCATTTTATAAGAGGATAAATGAACTCAAATTATTTCCTCTAAAACCGCGGTGACCACATAATTAAGACGCTACGCAGAGATACTGAGTCATTACAATGTGAGCCAAAAGATTTGAACTATACATTGGTATATTTAAGTAGAACACAGTAACTTTTATTTGTGAATGAAGTTTCGAGACAATATTTAATTGGTAATGTAATTTACGGCAAGTGACTAAACAAAAGCCACATTTGTCCAGTAATTTGTATAAGTAATAAACTTTATAAAAACCAGCCTAGCATTAATCTATCCATTTAGAATTAATCACAAGCTGCTGGCTAAATCTTTCAGGTCCTTCTAAGCTCCCGCGCGTTTCCTTTCGTTCTAGGCTTAGGATAGTAAGGTCCTCAGCTTAGGATGTATAGCTTACCATTGGCTTGAACATATGGTGGGAGCCTCGCTGCGGCGGCTGCGGGCCGCCGGCAGGCGGAGTACCGTTGTTAGAGCCCGAGCTATTTGAGGAGCCCGAGGACTTTGGAGTGGGCGGCAGTGGCCTGTGGAATACGATTACCTTTTAGAATATGCGCGCTAAGATGCACAATTTTATTCAATCATTTGAAATAGCAATTTTTGTAGTCAATACTATACTAAAACTATGTAGGCATTTAGATGAATTAGTAGTTAGCACACAATAGTATGAGTGAAAATGGCCAGCGATTATAGTTACCTATATCTATTAGGCTGTTGTGCCTGTGGGTCTGGCACAACAATCAGTCTTTGCGGAATGGAAGGCCGCGCGGGCGGGCCAGGCTCTGCAGTGCAACAAACGACACAAAAGTTAAATCAACGCCACAAAAGTTAAATCAACCCCACAACTCCGTTATTGCTCGCAAGGAAGCGATTCTCGTTACCTGGGATTTCTTCTCGCTCCTCGCGCTTGCTGTTGCGCTTGGGCGGCGGTTGTGGTTGGGGAGCTTCGGCGGCAGCTCTATTAGGTTAAACACAGAAACGGTTAGGGTAGGGGTAAATCGTGGTTATTATAATTAGAGAGGCAAGTGGTTGCCGCACAGGCCAAAGCGCTCACCTGCCCTCCTGTATCTGCTGGAAGTTCCTGCGCAGCGTGTCGCCGCCCTGGTGAGGCGCGTTGTGCACGATGGAGGAGGGCTCTCCCGCCACTGCGTTCTCCTCTTCCTCGCCCTCCGACCCAGAGTATTTGTAATCCTCTCGCACCGAGTTGTCTTGCTTTCTCTTCTTACACCTATCTATGTGATCTTTCAGCTGTATCCGTACTTGTCTTTCCGTTGGTTGATCTCTACACAGTACAATTGTGACGGTTAATGGAAAAGCATAATTGAATAAATGTAATTAAAATAATAAATTAAAGTTGTTGATTACCTTATAAATGGATGTTTTAGTAGTTGTTCAGTATAAGGCCTCTGGTGATAATCTTTGACAAGTACAGTTTCAATAAAACCATGGAATTTTTTAGCCCATTTCTTTGACTTCAAGCGTGGAGGTGGGTTTCTGTAAATATAAAAAGGCTAATTACAGCTAGGTTGCTGGTACTCCACTTATTTCTGTTTGATTGAGAGTTACTAAGAAATAGTTACAAAATATGGAATTTTAGTATTTAGTACTTGCCTTGGAATAAGAAAGAGGGCTCTCATAGGATGAAGATCACACAGAGGTGGTTGACTCTCTGCCATCTCCAGTGCAGTGATTCCAAGGGACCATAGGTCAGAACGGTTATCATATGTTGCATCAGGGTTTTCATCACAAGCAATTACTTCAGGTGCCATCCAATATGGAGTGCCAATGAAAGTATTCCTCCTACCAATAGTCCTGTCAAGCTGTGCAGACACGCCAAAATCCACTAAAAAGAATAACTAATTAATAACCCACTACTAACCAGTGACTAATCTACAAAGGGTGCATAACATCGAGATCATTGCTCCAAAGAGATATAATTATTATTCATGTTTTATCTAAATATGACTATAATTTTTCTTGATAATATTACATGGCCAATAAATGTGTAGTCATGTTATGATTCACATACCAAGTTTTACTTCTGCATTGTCAGTAAGAAGAACATTTTGTCCTTTGATATCCCTGTGTATTACTTTATTGGAGTGTAGGTAACTGAGTCCTCTGAGAATTTCTCTACATATGTATGAAATCCATTCCTCCTTCAATGATTGGCCTTTGGTGGATTTCACCAAATCAGTCACAGATCCTGTAATACAATAACAATTATAAGCAGGTATAAATCAATGTTATCATTATTACCTACAGTTTCATTCAAATAATACGAACCAGCTCCACAGTACTCCATAACCAACCAGAGCTGATCATCTTTGCCTGGAGGGCTCTTTTTAATAAATGCTCCATAGTAAGTAGCAATATTACGATGATTGGAATATTTTTTTAAAACATTGATTTCAAGTTTTATCTCTTCCTCCTCATCTTGTGTGACATCCATCACCTTGATGGCAGCAAGTTGACCTGTTTTGGTGTGTCGCCCCTAAAAAAACGTAAAAATAGTTTAGGTGGGTTCCCTTTTCCGACTTAAACTTGCTCCTTTGAGTGTGATAGGATAGGTTTAATTTAGTTTTATGGATTGAAAAATATGATGCCTACATGTTTCAACTACATAAAATGATTTTATATCAAATCTACTTCACAAGATTAATAGAAACAAGATGTGATGCATGGAAAATAAGTTTAATTAGACCAATTCACTTTTATTGAAGGCAACTACACTGATACCAATTAAGTTCATTGACATTAATAGTGAGCTCTTTCTAATTGTGTTGCTCTTGATAGGCTTAATAATTTTGCCAGGTTGAAGAGTCATGTTCTCATGTGTATGTATAATATAGAGAGAAAGTGCTGTTTTTTGTGTGATGGAAAATTTCCAATATAAAAAGATAGGTAATCCATTGTAGCTACAGCATAAATGCAAACACTATCTAGTTTATTATTACATTACTAAATAGGTCATTCTAATTCCGTTTTGTTTGCAATATTGCCAAAATTATGTTAATTAGATATAATTTTTATAATATACATAACTGATATGGACCAATTTATCAACAATAATCATTCTAAATAGACTTGGCCAATTAACATTCAAGCAAAGTGAAATTTGTTGCCGACAAATAATAATGATAATGAAATACATGTACTAACTTGCTATCATCCAGTTTGTAAGAGATTAGGTAGGTACCTTGTAACTGTTAGGCAATTATTATATGAGAAGAATACTTGTTTGTGTACCTATCTAACAACTTATTTATAAAGATTAGGAAGTAGGTAGGGGTGTTTTTGAAAAACTGTTGAGATAGAATGAAATTGTTTAGATGTTAATGCATACCTTGTAGACTTGGCCATAGGTGCCATTTCCAACTACTTCTATGAGCTCAAATATGCCAGCTGGATCCTGGAATATAAAGCATAGGTCCTTATAACTATGTTAACGAGCCATCGTCTTCTTTTTATTGTAAACGTTCACTATGAATCACGCCCTGTGAGATCATTGCCCTAAATGACATATTTTTCCCTGATATGGGAATATTAGCGCCCCAGTTCAATGGCACTATTTATGGCTAATTATAGCATAAAGTTTAAAGTTTACCTTAAGTGCACTGAGGTCAATGTCGTCTAATGAACAATTTACAGACGGAGCTAGTTGATGCGCCATTTTGAGTAATATTGTCACACACGAAGACAAAGCACGAGAACCTCACATCAATGGAAACAGTTATAAAAAAACTTAAACTATGACATTGGCAAAGATATTAGATTTAAACCATTATTTTGTGTAAAAATTATGTATAAAACACATTGTTTACAAGTAAAATTATTGTAAATTACGAATATACAATTTATCTGTCGCGCACACACACCCGGCAGGGATACCAGGCGGTAACTACCAGTATTGCCAGCAGCAAAAATTAGAAAAGAAAAATACTTCTGGGAAACTACTTTAATATTTGAAAGGTAAGATTTCATAATTTTCTAGATTATATCACAAAAATAGTTCTTGCTTAATACTAAAATAACAAAATATTTAATTAATAAAGAGTGTTTACCACGGACGACGTTTGCGGAGATAAGTGTAACTAACTAAAATAGTTGCACTTGTTTCCGATAGGTGGAGTTTAATTTAATTAAGGCCGACATCGCCAATACGCAGGCCTGAAGTTTGTTGTGAATAGTTGCTTGCACATGCAAGCAACATGCAGGTATGTACATACATCAAATGTATAGCCAGCATCTCTGCAGCTAAATGGCACGGGATTCCCAAAGAAACCTGCCAAACTTTTAAGAGAGGTAGGGCATAGCGGGGTATCCCGTTCGAATGAGCAGTTTTCCAATAGGTATCTAAAGCATTCCTAACCACTCACTAGATGGCGCCCCGACAATTTTGGTAATTGATAAGCGCTTAAAATAGGTTCTTAGCAAACAGGATATAAACAATGGGTACGTTGTATTGGATAATATTGTATTTGTCAATAGTTTTCAACCATTTTAGAGGTTGTAATAATAATGAAACATAGTGACAACTTCTTTAAATATTTCTTTTTACACTTCGTTCAACCTTTAACAGTTATGTTTATATTAATAAACATTTTATTTTTAAGTTTAGTATTAGTTGGCTGCATGAAATCACTGCCACCATCATACAGATTAAAAAAAGATTACCAAAATTGTAGGAGCGCCATCTATTGATGCTTTTTGAAACCAATTATCAATACCTACTGGAAAACTCCTCATTGGAGCCGCCCGGCTGGGGAGGTACCTCCACCTTACAGAATACCGCAGCTAAACAATATTTTTTTAAATAGTATTGTGTTTCTGCCGTTGAGTAAGGTCTCCAGTGCTCCATGGAGTGGGGATTTGGAGAACCGTGGCTTTGGCAGTGGAGGGGCATTTACCCTTTTTGCTGCCAGAGCAACGTGCTATAGAGGTGGGCAACGCATTGGCGATGCACTTGGTGTTGCTAATGTCTATAGGCAGTGGTGACCACTTTCCATCAGGTCGCCCGCTTGCCTGTTTGCCTACCCTATGACATAAAAAAGACAATGTTGACCTAGGGCTTACTCCTGTTGCTTCCGTCAGGTTGCTGTTCAATAGGATTTTATACCAAAAGGCACGGGGCTTACCCGGCGCGTGGCGCATACACATTATACCCACGCCTACCTATGAACTCATCCATGTAGGTACACACGTAGGTCATACTGAAAATATCCGGATATATAGGTATAAGATCAGATATTAAGAAACTATTTATTGTTTTTCAAAGTAGTAGGATATAGGTATGCCCAATGTATATACATTTTTGCATTCGTTGGAACCTTTTCCGTTCCCGTTTCTCGGCCCGTCTCCCATTACGGTTAGGTATCAGGTGGTAGGTCTCTGTCAAGCCTGAGGAGTCCGCCTGGGTAAGTACTACTGCCTTATCTATCTATTTCTGCAGCCAAGCAACAATGCTTGCATTGTTATGTTCCGGTATGAAGGATAAGGTAGTCATCGAAATACAAGCATGAGGCATTTCATCTTAGTCCTCACAGTGACAACGCACCTGCGGTTCTACATTTTGTTGCCTGCGACCTAAACGACTGAATCGCCGATGTTATGGGCGACAGTTACCGCTTACCATGTGGGCTGTGCTCGTTTGTCACAGTGAAGTATAAAAAAAAGGTAGGTACTGAAAATTTCGTCAATTTCGTCATTTCTAGCATACTGCTGATTGAGAGGACATACAATTATTACCTACGCAATGTCGAGTGATTCTAGTGACGAAGAAGCACTTGCAGTTTTGTTATTTTACTATTTTCATGTAGGGTCATTGGCGGATCACTTAACTCCGAAACTGTATAAGCTAATGACGGCAAACTTCAGTAAAGGAAAGAGAGACAATTTAGCTACATTTTATTCTAAGCACGTATTTAAGTATATTTATTGGATTTCAGAAAGAGGCTTTGATCTACTGTAATCTATATGCTGTAGGTATATGTTATAGGCAATGTCATTATTTGAGCATTATTTACAATGCCCGGAAATTATGAATAATAACAAGTCTAATCGCGACCCTCCTGGTATTTCCCCCCTTAACGCCAGTGTTCACTTCCTGTGTACCACCTTTTTATTTTTAGGACGCAATTTAAGAAACTTATACTGTGGTGGCAATCCTTAATTTAGTGTCAAATAAAACCTTAATAATTACTTTCCACATAGGAATGATAGCTGAGACGAGGCAGGCGTAAATTTCATAGTCCCTCGTCAAAAGAAATAAATGACACCACTCATTGCAACGGTTCTACCCCGGATGTCTTGAAGCAATCTACCCATAGCTTCTCTATAACTTTCTTGTGTACTCATCCCAATCGATCAGATAGCTGTCCTAGATTACCTGGGCATTGTCGCTGTTACACACAGAAGTTTCTGTATTGTCTAAATCGATGGGAATCCCTAAGATGACGACCTGAGTGGTTTAGTGGTCAACATACCAGTCAGCCACGGAAGAGGTCCCTGGTTCGATTCCCGGCCGGGCAGAAATTTAAAATGATGCATTTTAATTTCTGTTACGGGTCTGGGTGTTCTATGTATAATAAGTATGTATTTCAAAAAGTATATAAGTAGTATACCAGATAGCTAGCACCCATAGCACAAGCTTTGCTTAGTTTGGGGCTAGATGGCGCTGTGTTAATTTGTCCACGATTATTTATTATTATTATTTATTAAGATAGTATGGGTAGTGACCGCCACAAAGCAATGAGGGATAACGACGCTAGAAAGATAATACAGAAAAGGCGTTTTTTTTTGTCGCTTGAGATCAGCCTGAGTTGCAAGTGAGAGTGAGATAGTATCGATATTTCTCCCACAGTTGGAACTGTGAACTTTGTTCGCCAGGCTACATAAAAAGCAACAAATGGCGCAGACGTCTTGGGCTGTCGTTGACGATAGCCTCTGCGAGAGTTTCGTCCCAGTTTCAGTCGTCATCCAAGAAGTGCTTTGCGCTGCAGGCCGGCCGCGTGGAACGTAATTAAATTAAATTCCAGGAACGGAATACGCAGCAGTCAGTACCTACGCAATAGCGTATAGCGAATGTAACCCTGTCGTAAATAATATTTTTTCAGAATAATCTGTTTTCATTTGAGTTTTTCTTTTAAAATGTGTCATTTAAAAAGCAATACAGTGCCACAGGATTATCCTACCTGGTAACGGCTACGCTGTTGTTGACAATAAAACGACATCTAGTTCCAGTTTTGGCCACGTCAGGGTTTTTGGTAAGTCAGGGTTCGCTTTCTCACTTTTCTTCCTCCACTTCGCCCAGTCTTCAGCATCCTCCAGACTAATTCACAATTTCTCTCACGCCTAGGATGCCATGGATAAACTAGTTACGGACTCGGTCGAGTTGTGTCACGCTGCATATGCACCGCAGCATTGCAAATAAAAATGATGTTCCTAAACATTAGCCCTTTGAGCTTGATAGTAGGGTCGCAGGTAACTGCCATGATCTCCAGCCGTTTGACCATTGGCGTATCTAGGGCTATTTTCCAGGGGGGGCCCGGCCCCTGAGGTGGCCGATGAAGCCGAGTCGATTGCCAATGTACAGTCAGTGAGCACAAAGCAGCACAATTAAAGCCACCCAACACGCATCCAGTATTTAAGTTAGGCGTTAGTTTCAGTTGTCACATGACATAGTCGAGCTCTGTAATTCTTTTTGAATTTATTATATGTTGGTTTTAACAGGATTTGGTTTAAGGGGGGCAAAAGTAAAAATTATAGTTCATCATGAGCAAGAGCCCAGAGTTAAAAAAAAATTTGCCTTTTTAGTAGGGTGATAAATAAATGAATAAGCGGAGCGAGCTCGGAAATTTTGAGTTTTAAAACCTAGAGGACAACAACGAATGTTAATACCTCTAGGTGCGACCGAAGTGAACTAGAAATGTATGTAATTTTGGGTCTCAAAAGCTGGGGGGTAATCAATGAATGAGACACCGGAGCGAACTCCACAGTTTTGACGTTTCAGGTCTTAAACGCTGGGGTTATAAATGAAAGATTGAGCGAGTGGAATGAGCTTGAAATTTGTGACTTTTTGAGTTATAAAATCCTTAGGTGATTATTGAATGAATGAGCGAGAGAGCGAGCTCGCAATTTTAGACATATTTGGTCTTAACAGCAATGGGTGATCCTCACAATAGTAATTTAAGGAAAACAATGACAGCAATGAGCTAGGTGAATGATAAGAAAAGTACCTAAAACTTACGAATAAGCGGCGGCTCGAAATTTTTTGTTTTTTAGCTTAGGTGTGTTGACGTGTGATGCTGATCGTAATAAAAGTAATATAAATTATTGAATGAGCAATCGGAGCGCGCCCGAAACTTTTAACATTATGGTTTTTATAAGCTGGGGTGATTGTTAAAATGAATATTTGAGCGAGCGTAGCGAGCTCGGAAATTTAGGTTATGAAAGATTTGTAATGAGTATGAAAAAACTGTAGCAAATAAATGAGCGAGAGATGAAAAAAATTGTATCAGGAGTTGGGGCGTCGGTTGAGATGTAGGGTCCCAAGATCTGGACACTTTTTGGGTCACTAAATATCACTCGGCGTCCATCGGCGGAACATTTGACTATATTATGCACTGGTGAACTGAAAAATTTTCATTGCAATTTAATTTAATTGTAATGAAATATGGTTGTCATTTAAAATGGCTAAGTGACGTCCTTTCAGAATTCCACGTTTTGCTTAAAAAATGCGATACAAGATAAATAGAGCAAAAGTTAGGTAAGCAACCTAGACTCGAGGGGGAATGATCCGTTTTTGTCCACCACTATACAATACATATATACCTACACTCCTTTGCATAAAAAAATTTGCGGTTGTTATGTTTGAGTGAATTTTTTGTGTGTCCAGCCCAGAATTTCAAATTGGTACATCCTGGGGTGGGCACCAGACCATTCTGGGGTGGGCACGGCATTTCATTCTCCTAGCGTTCTCTAGACCTCTAAATATCCAACCACTGTACTGAGTACCCAAAGGTTTTATTGGTGGTTTATTATTTTTAGACATTTTTAGATATTTTTAATATCGGTCAGGGATATAAAATATTACTATACAGGGTGTTTCATAATACATGTATAAAGCCGTGAACTGGATAGAGTGCTAAACGTATTAAAACGATAGGTACAATTATTTTTTTCGTGCGTGGAATAGTAAGCGGGAAAATGACTATCGAACTTTTTCTTTTTCAATGTCGATAATCGACATTTTGAAAACGGAAGACCGCATCTCTAGAAATCATTTGTAAAAGGTCACTCAAGTTCATAGTACTAGGCGCAATGGGATATTAAGGAGATCTAAATAAGCCGTTTTGTATTTTTTGGTTTGAGGGTTCTGTACAAAAAAAATATTGTAATCAATTATGATTTTAATTTAAAAGGTTCCTTCATAGTTTTTTCATAGGCTCCTGGTACTAGGCTTAAGGAGGTTGCTCTACATTCATAGGGGTCGCACGCGGTTATTGAACTTCTCCTTCTAGGATCATCAACTTGAAATAGAGCTGCGCTTCAACGTAGTCGATATGGTTATTTTTCTTTAAAAACGAAGATTTTTTTATGAAAATTAAAATTCAATGTCTGGATAATATGAAGTCGCCAGTGTACTCTTTGCAAGCTATACTTTAACACCCTTTCGGCTTTATACATGTATTAAGTAACACCCTGTATAAAATTTCATAAAATTCCGTTCAGTAATTTTTACGTGATGCGCGCACAACGAAACATACAAACATACAAAAATTTCAATGAGTGCCGTAACTTGTTCAGAATGTCATTTTAAGTCGGGCTGGCTAGTTTTTCTACGATTATCTTCAATGTACAAATTTTTGTCTTTACGATTTAATTTTTATTTTGCAAAAACAGATTTTTCGATTGCAACTCAAAATTAATCTGAAATAATAAATACAAACAAACAAACACACAACCTCTAAACCCAAACGCTTATACCGCCTCCGTTCCGTTTCCTCCGTCCGCGGCGTGCGCAGGTAAAAATGTTTTCATGACATTTGATGTATCATACAAAAGACATCAACGCATGACTTTTTGCAACACTTTTTATAGAGTTCAAATTCAAATCTCTTAGCTAATATCTAGACTCGTAGATCAAGACATTTTTAATAAGAAAGGCTAGGCATTTTTTAAAGACTCATGCCCGATTGCATTAAACTTTAGGCGACGCTTAATTTGATCTAAGATATTAATTCCTAACAAGAAAAAGCATTGCACCAACACCTGCCTTCAATGAAAACTTAACTCGCTGAGTCACTCTTTACTTAATGACGACGATTTTGTGAAAATACTTAGTAATATCTTACGGCCTCGCCTAAGCATCGCCTAAGTTTAGTGCAATCGGACAAGGCATAATTATGTGCGTATGTACGCATTGCCTACTTTCAAATTCTTATGATTGAGGATCGTGATTTTATATATTTACTTGTGAACGAGATTCTCCAAGCCAGAGTGGCTTCAGCGAAACTGAAGCACTCTACCTCATTAATTTTTCCCAGGCTATTTCAGTCCGCATGTGATCCGCCAAATCCTGTATTATAGTTAAGGCGGACCCCGGGCCCTAGTATGCGAGAGCATAACCGGGAGATCAAAGATAAGTTTATTTTGTTTCAGTCTAGCTACAAGCCTGAAGTAATTACGAAATCGCTGCATACCTGTTATTAACAGTCGCGTTTTTATTTTAAGTTAGGCAAGAATTGATGTTTTAATGTGGTCGGCCACGGATCACAGGTGGTGTGGCGGTGCACTATCGAGATGAGCTTGCAACAACGTCCGTATCATTACTTATCATTACCACCATTTTATTTTGATATATAGGTATCAGAAGAGCCTCGGTGGCCTAGCTTTAAAGGTATTCGACTCGCAAGTGAGTGGTACCGGATTCAATTCCCACTGCGGCCATGTATTAATGACTCTTTTCTGAGTTATGTACGTACATTAGTTGAACACTAACCGATGCTTTTATGGTGAGGGAAAACATCGTCATGAAACCTGCACATTCTGGCGACGAATGCGTAATCATGATTCAATCTAGTCAGGTTCCCCTGGTAGCAGGGTCACGGAGTGACCGATGGCAGTCACTCCACTGTAATTACCTGACCTGCCAAATCCTGGATCATGGTCAAGGCGGACCCCGGGCCCTCATGCGCGAGGACATTAACGCCAAGATTTTTTATTATTCCCTATCGATATCTTTCTTACTGCCAACCTTGCCTAGAAGTTAAATACATTGGAAAATGAAGTAAAAATGATTTATTAATACCAAACATTACAAGTCAGAAAGTCTAGGCAGTTATTAGTATTTGGACATAAGCATTTTCATTTGTAAAATATATCATAGCACAAGAAATCTACAATGAAGACACCGAAAATATACAGCGCGTTTGGCCTAGTTATGGCGCGGTTCGGCTCGCTCAATATGTGTGCTGTTGCACAAACACTAAACTAAAATTATTGACTAGATTTATAGAAGTAAAATACACCGGCGGCGGCGGTGCCGCGCGGCCGTGCATACCGAATCGTAAGATCAAAGCACGCGTAGGTACTTCACGTACACCGACACCCACAACTTGCCACGTCCCGCTGCGCCGCGTCCGTGTGCGGCACACAGGCGCACGCGCAGCGCAACACTTACAAAACTATAATAAAAGTTACCAAGACACGGACACGGCGTACGGTACTGTTTGTTTGGAGGGAGGTTGGAGGCACTCGTACAAGCGAGGGAGGAGAGGTTGTGTCGCGCGGGCCGCCAGTTTACCGTTGCGAGGCGCGCAGTGCGGCCGGACGACGCGCCGCCGCCCGGACTCCGCCCCGGACACCGACCCACCCCCGGGACTCAGGACTACGTTGTGCCTACTGAACGGACCTCCAACTGAACCTCTAGGACCAAGTGCTACTCTCGTGCTTGAAACCCCAAAGTGTTGACACGAATTTTTGATTACTATTGGACCGCCTCGACTGAGAAGGTAAGACCCAGCTAAGTTAACTTCAAGCATACTAATACTGCATGCGCATTCTCGGAAAAGCTCATACATATTTCCCTTATGAATCAAGTAAGGTAAATATGGTAATGTTTGTTTATTTGCGTACATTTCATGGCTTCAGACTAAAGCTACCTGTATCAAGTCATTGCTCTTTGACGTCAAAGTTTACCGAGTTTACCACACTGCTCGGAGCTGGGTCGCGGCTGGCGACGTGGTTCCCTCGCGTTGAGATCGTTGGACTATTTACTTGTCATAACTGACCAAACTTAAAACCTATTCATGGTTATTTTACCTAGTGCACTGAACGTACTAACCCCATAGTATCACTATATTTTAAAACATATTTTTGAGTTTCTAATTGAAGTAAACATGATTAGGTAGATGTGTAGCTTTTCACGTGCATCAACCTAATCTTTGAAGGTAACTAAGGACCACAATTTTAGTCACACTAAACTTATGCTAAGTACACAAAGTCTAGTTTCCTTAAGCCACGTCAGAGGCCATCAGGGTGGCTTGATACCGTGGTTGACATGCATATGCATACAAAGTAGGAACTTGGGGAGGTTCCACATTTTGTAATAGAATAGGGGCCAAAAATCAAAATTGAAAACCGTTCGACTCGAGACGAGCGGTTCAAAAATATGTCCCTAAGGCCAGGGCACTGCAACAACATATAGACCCTCACACTAGGTTGTTCACGTTTGTGTTTATTTCGCACTATGATAATAAACAAAGAAACAAAATCGTTGATAAAATCTTCGTGAAAACAATATTCTTAAGAATACTTCCACAATAATAGTTACATATACTTACTAAGGTCTGAAATGTTCTTCTACTGAAAGCAATGTTTGCCTTGGACTGCAATAAATAAAATAACGTGAAGTTTACTCTATAAAATTATTACATTATTTTTACATTACTCATGCCATCAGCACTTGCTTGTCATAAACAGATCTAATAAAGCATGGGGATAATTAGCAAAATTACAAAATGCGAATAACGTCATTAAAGTAATCCATTTAGTACACCAGTTAGTCATCGTCATGATTGGTAACAGACAAGAAAAGTCAATGTATTATAGGAGAATAATATAGACTTATTTTAATGTTTTGGTATCCTACCTGGAATTCCTTCTTAGGCGTCGGTGGCTGAATGGCTGGATGGCGTGTCGGACTCGTAACTCAGTGGCATCGTGTTCGATTCCCAGTACCGCCATGTACCGATTACTTGTTTTGAGTTATGTACATTAGTTGAACACGATGCTCGTACGGAAACATCGTAATGAAACCTGCACCATGATCCAATAGTCAGGTTCTCCTGTTAACCCAGGTCACGGAGGTCAGGTGGCAGTCGCTCCACTGTAACTTTTTGATCTGCTAATCCTAGATAATGGTCAAGGCGGACACCGGACCCTCGAAAGCGAGATCACAATATATATTCCGGATATTGATACCAAGGTGAATTTTTTGTTATTTCTTTTTTCTGGTTTGAATTTCACTGTTACAGCCGTTCATAGTTTGATAGACCGGTTTGCCACATAGTGGCCGCATTTCAGGCGGACAGAAGTTATCAATGATGAAAATAGACGTCAGTAAACGTTTATCTACTGGTCAACAAAGGTCCTGGTCGACTCGAGGCGAGCGGTTCCAAAATAGGATCCCTGGCCCGTCTGCCTCAAATATTAAACACTTTGTACAATAACTGGGAGGTATTTTATTTGGGAGACTGCGCGCGGCCAATTTTGTGAGCGTTCTTTTTGTTGTTTTACGGCTAAATATTTGATACAGGTTTAGCTCAAAAGACCAAAATAATCACAGAGCAGACAAAAATTCCAGTCTAGAATGTAGCTAACTTTCTAATCGTTTTGGAAATAATCTATCGCTCTAAAATCTAATATGTCGCGCGTTTATGTCTTTTGTATGGCGTAGTTGTAAATACAATGTTATTATTAAGTAGGGTATAATACCTAATAGTAGATACTGTATTGCTTTCAAGGCTAAATTGTTGTACCGATATCTAGCTTGAATCCTGTGGAAGTATTACAAGCTAACTTGCATGTAGTCTGTAGAAGGAGTCACAAACAACACCCTAGTAACAAACACAGTTGAAAAATGTAGATCTAGTCCATGACTCTCTACAACATCAAATTAAAATCATGTGTCCGTTGCTTTAAATGTGAATAAATAAATATTAAACATTATAAATAAACACATAAGTCTTACCTTGGAATATATCTAGGGTTTAGAATTGTCTATGGATAACAATATATCGCGTCAATATAGAGCGTCGGTGGCCGAGCGGTTAGAGTATCCGACTCGTAAGCCAGAGGTCCCGGGTTCGAATCCCGCTCCGGCCATTTACCAATGACCGTTTTCTGAGTTATGTACATTAGTTGAATACTAACCGATGCTCTTACGGTGAGGGAAAACATCGTGTTGAAACCTGCACATTCAGACCATGATCCAATCTGGTCAGGTTCCCCTGGTCATGGAGGTCAGATAGCAGTCGCTCCACTGTAATTACCTGACCTGCCAAATCCTGGATCATGGTCAAGGCGGACCCCGGGCCTTCGTGCGCGAGAGCACAACCGGGACATTAACGCCAAAATGTTTTTTTTAATGAATAACAATATATCAAAAATAATTTATCATAGACGAATTAATATTAATAAACGGACAATGTTACTTCCTGCTAATATTATAAACGTGAAGGTTTATATGTTTGTTAACAAACAACTGAATCACGCAAAAACGGCTTATTAGATTTGGATGAAATTTAGCACTGAGATCGTTTTAATGTGGATTAACACAAGGGCTATAATTTATTCCAAAATTCAATGTGGTTCGGGAACGGAAAGTAATAACCGAATTTATGCGAACGAAGTTGCGGTCAAAAGCTAGTAATATGATAGTAATTCATTGTGACTGTTCAACCAGTCTCAGGGTTCCCATCGGTAGACCTTGGTCAATGGCTTCGCCAACGGCATAAGGAGCTCGTTGCGGTGCTGAAGTTCAACTAGTCTCAAAATGCGAAGAACCATACTCGGACTCAGCGAGCGTTGCTCAATCTTGATTATCTGTCGCGCTGCCACTAAACCAGTGCCGCTTCTATACGTATGAAAATTTCTTTCGTATGAGTTCATTCTTTTGTGATAAAGGTCAGGAACCACACACACTTTAAGCTCACGCCTCTGTCCCACAGGTGGGGCAGGCAGAGACAAGAGGTCAGGAATTTCTTATTTAATATAACCTTTTAGGGTTCCGTAGTAAAAGGAGGAAATCTTATATGTTTACTATGTCCGTCTGTCTGTCTGCGGTTTAACTCTGAAACTTTAGAAACCATAGAGCTGAAATTTTGTATGGTTATTCATATTTATTGTGTCGTAAAAGTAGTAAGATAAAATCGTTAAAAAGTACAAAAATATGTGCTTTTTGTTACGTACTTTATGTCAGCATCGTTGAAAATTATCTACCAACTAAACCGTAATATTTGACCGTGTATAAAGTTTTTAACATAATGGTATATACTTACTTAAAAAGGAAAATTATTAATTAGTAGACTCTTGAAGTCAACGAGTAATAGTCGACCAAATTATAAAGTGTAAATGGGTAAGTAAATATTTCATAAAAATTGTGTAGAAAGAAGTTGAAGCTAGCTGGATTTGCAACTTTGTAATGTGTTTATAGTAGGTATCAAAAGCCCTCGTTCAAGCACTCTTATTATGGCAGATATTTCAATTGCAGTAAAGAAATTCATGCAACCAATATATTATGTTATAATAAACAATAGTTGAGTGCGCAAATGGTCCCCTGTTAGTCTCGGCGCTGCTCCTAAGTACAATCTAAATAGTAACAGCTACACCAATTTCTTTAAAACTTTCAAAAGTTCATAGCCGGTGGCGAATATTTATAACTCTGAGTACATCGACTGGGGTTCAAGAATCACCAACACAAAGGGAAGAGTGAGAGAGAGCTCACCAAAACAGTTCAAGAACTCAATTTTAAAGTAGCATCTACCGGAAGCCTACGAACTGGACAACGAGTGTATTAAGGAATTTCCTCAAAATGATATAAAATCTGCAATCAGGTAGCTCGATATAAACAAAGCTTCAGAATACGATCTTATCATAGCAAAAATTATGAGAGAAATTCCTGACGTTGGCGTTAAGTTCTTAACTCAGCTTTATAATGCCGTGCTGCTCAGTGGAAGACTGCAAAGATAATTTTGTAACTCAAACCCGGAAAATAACCCGACAAAGTAGCCTCCTATCATCCAATAAACTTGCTCTCAATAGCTTCGAAAGTCTGGACATTCTTGTAAAAAAGGACTTATACCTGAAATAGTGAAATCAAAAGTCATTCCTGAGCACCAATTTGGATTTCGCGAGGCCCACGGACCCATCGAACAAATGTATCGCCTGGTGAATAATATCAGCCATGCCTCATAACACCAGAAGTATTGCACAGGCGCTTTTCTCGACATTTCCCAGGATTTCGCCCGCGTGTGGCATGAGGGATTACTCTTCAAACCAGAAAGTTTTCCTGCTGCTCAAATCTCAATCTGACCCAAAACCTGGGGAAGACAAATTAGGGCTTTGTAGAAATGAAGTGAGAGTCTCACAGGGCAACGTACAAGGCCCGATATCAAATCTACATATCTGACTGTGATGCCCTGATGGGCACCTTCGCCGAGGATACAGTACTCATGGCTAACCATGAGCTGTATTGTTTCAAAGAGGCTTCAATGAGATATCGAATTGCATGACAGATTTCCGCATAAAAGCATGGATCATGTCACTCGAGTTAAACAGTCTATAAATATCCGGATGTGAAGAGTTTATTTATTTGTACATTCACATGGATAGGAGACTCACGTGAACACTCAAAACTGAGCGTGGATAACAAGCTCTTTCTCTTTAAATGTATCCTTAAGCCCACGTGGTCTTACGGAGTTGAGTTGTGGAGTACGGCAGCAAATAACTCTCATATAGAAATCACGCAACGAATTCAGTCAAAAATGCCACGTATGATAACAAATACACCATGGTGCACGACTTCAAGGGACCGAAAGTCAAGGAGGAAATAAAGATGAAACTGACAAGCTATGCGTATGCAATACTACCTTATTTGCAACTGAACTATAGATAAGAGCAACAGCATCTTTAGGAAAATCAAAAGAAAGGCCCTTACATCTTCTTACATATTACATTCTAATAAAATACTTAATTTAGGCTTTCATTAGAATGTACATGTAGATATGTATATGGGTCTGCCAGAGGGCAGATAATATAAATAAAAATAAAAGTGAAATTCATAAACTCTATCTAAATGCTTATGCAAAGAACAAGGCAGATTGCTAGTTGACCTAAGGATATAAAAAGAATATGACAGGCATCTACGGAACCCCAGCAGGGTCGCCCGCGTAATTTTAAACTCTGCAAACATATACCTTACCCTCTGCATCCTATTACTCTACCAAGACTAATAGTATGAAAAGAAACGAAATTTCAAAATCAAACAAAAACTTCCTCTTTATACCTTTCAAATATCGACTTGCTCTGCATCGGCTGCGGTGTGGGTAGCATTGTCGGAAGTGATCCGGTCCTGCCTGGCATTATCGGACGTGTCACGTAGTTCAGCCCAGCCTGGCATTGTAGCCCGGCTCTGGCTGGTCTTATCAGACGTGGTCTGAGTCTGCCGGGCATTGTCGGGAGTGGTCAGATTTGTCCGGTTCTGCCAACCGTGGTGGGGGTCGTGTGGGTGTAGTCTAGCTTCGGGGTAACTAGTATGTCGCTGTGTGTTTCCATCCTACTTTGCTTCCTTTTTCTAGGCAGTAGTTGAAAGATATAATGGTATTTCCTACTCAATAACGAAATTTTGACATTTTTGAATATAAAATGCGGTCCATGTTACTCACTTATAATTGGTATAGTAGTTTTTGAGTTCGTTTTACAAATATACAAAGACTCAAATCTTTTCTCTTTACAATATCACTTAAGTCAGATGTCCGACAGTGATGGTTTACTGCTGTCAATAACATATATTCTAAAGTATTAATTGGGGAAATTGTTAAGTCAATTTGCATACACCATACGTACGTGATGATACGTATGTTCCGTAATTTATAGAGTGAAAAAATTAGCGGTTCTATGCTAAAATATGCAAGAAATCCACTACATTCGAACAGACGTTTGAGAGATTTGAACGGAAAAGTTCCACAGCTAAAGTCACGCGTTGATGTCTTTTATATGGAACAGTTGACATTATCTGTACCTACATTTTTTATTTTTTGTGTTTTTTTCTAGGATTCTGCCAAATGAGTATCCCATTAGTTATACAAATTGCTTATAAATTTTGAAAATCTGATTTACAAACTAAAAATTACACGCATAAGACAGTCGACGAAATATTTAAGTTTATGTGAAACGGTCCTATTCCTATTTATGTTAGTTAGTTATACGTATTTGGTGATCGGCAGAATAGCATTTACCTTTTCCCACATAGCCAGCAACAGCGTTACAGCAGGGAGTCATTTTCTGGGACCCTATTTTTGAATCGCTCGCAAAGATTGGAACGTCGATATTTTGATGAATATTGTTGATTTTTCATATTTATGTTTGGTATTGTCAAAGTAATTTGAAAAATATTGAATTCTTCATGCCGTACATCAAAACTGGAAACTGTTCGAATCGAGGCGTGTGATTAAAAATAGAGCCCCAGGTCTGATAAGAGCGACGTATATCAACCCCTATTTAGTTAACCCGGATCCGAAATAAATACCTACTTAAATCATGTACATCTTCGGCAGATGTACTTTAGTAGACCATTACTGGGTTCTGATGATTATAAGGATAAATATAAACTGAACCTGCAATTGACTCTGTTAATATTATAATAACATTCTGCTTTAAACTGGGAAGCATGTGTGATATAAACAATTGAACGCAATGTAATTTTAATTAATCACAAGGATGGTCGTTAAAATTAATTGAATTCACAAACAAGGTTAATTAAATAAATACCTATGTTTGAGGATTGGTTTGCTTAAATTAAGAATGGAATCCACGTGGCATTTATCATTATTTTTTCTTTGTTAGAAAAAAATAATATTTCATTGTAATATTATCACGTTTCTCATTTCCTATTTCATACATTATTACATTCAACGGGACTCACACGGATTAGTTTGCAACAAATATTTCCTATTTCATCCGCATATATTCACCCAGATTCGTGGTTGTACCACATGACCCTTGTACGTATATGCTACTCTAGCCTAGCCTAGGCTAGACAGCATTACGCCGCGAAGAGAGGGGGAGGGAGGAGGGGGGCTGGGGGCGTGCCGCGCTTTGTTCGCCTGCGACGCAAGCGCGATAGATACCCCGCGGTATGCTGATTATGCCATATACCTACGAATCTAATGCACACGTAGTTCTAGGAATCGATGGTACAATAAAGCTTAAGTAAATCAGGTATTCCAGATACTTATTTCTTGTAATGCGTCGGTAGGCTTTACATGTCTTTTAGTTTTATAACCGACACGAATGGGGTACTGTTATTTCTTATTCTTAGAGTGCCTTGTCCTAACGGACGCCCGCGACCACCTCTGCAAATTTTGTTCCTGGGCCTAATTCTCGCCCTGTGACATCTCGAATTCGACATTTGTGCTAGCTACGTATCTCATTAATAATGACATTTAAAGCTCTATTGCAGCCTAAAATATTTTCTCAACTATCTTTGACTGTCGTACATTGTCGGAGATCAATTTCAGTGACTTTTAATACAGTGTTTTGGCTAGAGGAAATTTGAGAATACAGTACATAAATCGCTGCGGCCCAATCAAAGCGGACCCCAGGCCCTCGTACGCGAGAGCACAACCGGAACAATAACGCCAAGATAGTTGTTATTTTTATCATCCCCTGCCCTTATCCCACTATGTAGGATCGGTATAACAAGTCTGCCTTCTCTATGTAACCTAATCGGTAATATTGATTGATAATTTATTAAAATTAAGCGTTATGTACGTTATAATGATCCGTTAACAAAGGTACGGCGAGGCGGCGGCGGCGGCGCGCGCGCACCGCTCCGGCTTACGTAACACGCATACTCCACCGCTCTGCCATCGAGTGGTGCAATAGCAATCTTAACTGTACCATACGCTGCATCACGATTTGTCCTTTTCAAGTCTTTTAATCGTGTCCTTATTTCGACTTCATATTCAGTGAGAGCTAGGTTTTTCTTTGTGTTGGCCGTTATTTCCATATTCATGAACTAGAGATTTCTCAAATATTGTGCAGCTTATTGTTTTTACTTAACGATGTGTTTTTGGATTGTTTGCGATGGATACTATGGAGATACAGTGGCTCTATTCTTTCAATAATTTCATGATTTCGAAACAGCGTATAAACGGTAGCTAGTACGTAATCAAGTGGGTACGAGTAAACTAATTCGCGTTTATGCAACGTGTTAATAACCCCACTTAAATAACTACATTAACTATGCACAAAGTAGTCAGTATCCAAGATGAAGAGGTAAAATGATTAAATAATGAAACATTTACTGGCCAATGATTGATAGGTGCTACGAAATATTCTCATCACTCATTGTATAAGTTACTTACCAACGTGTACTCATTAGGGGAGCCTCGCGTACATAATAATGAGATTAAAAAGAATAGAGACACGCTGTATTAACGTTGTTCGACAAACAATGGCCTTATTAGGGTACTGTTTGTAATATGATGTAAATGGTTCGGTAAGTTTAAAATGGAAAGATAAACACGAGAAAGAAATATAGAGCAGTCAAAAGCACGTCTAAGTTTGCGTTCCCAAATCGGAATGCGTGTAGTCGGCAGCGGCGCCGTTGCCAATTCTGTCAGTCACATTCAAGCTCCACTTCTCTTTTTGTTGTGTTCTTAAAGGTTAACAGTTTATCTAAGTGATCTGAAATACCTTTTTTATTGTATTACAAAAAGACATTAAGGATTCGCGGTACTCGACGCTTTACTTTTACTGAGACAAAGAAAGAAAGAAACATTTACGTGATAGAGACATCGCAGTACGGCAAAGTATTTACCATACACCGCCTATATATAACAACAAGGTTCACAATTTACAACATTACATAATAGTATACCGAGGCAAGTAAAAATACCTTAAAAAAGTGCAAAACAAACTCAGTACTTTCTGCCATTACTTTCAAGCTAACTATATTTACCGCAATTAAATTCACGAAATCCATAGTTCACGGTGTCTAGCGCCGAATGTTGCTAATCTAGAACGGGATCGGTTGCTGGCGGGCTGGTGACAGAACCTTGACCCCGCGGGTAACCCGGAAGAGCGGTGTGCGCCCGACCGCGACCCACTCCTGCGCAGAAAGCGTTTGTCCTTGCGCCGGCGCACGGCCGACCCTTGCCCCTCAGACTTGCCTGTACTTGGCAACTGCCCTATTCAACTTTTAACATGCTTTATTAAACGAAATAGTGTCAAATAGCTACAGTCTATAGGGTGTATTTATAATAATTTTTTTAGACAAAGATTAGCTTGTCACTTACAATTAGATAAGACGACTGTCACATACTTGCCTAGTTTAATGTGAAAAAAGGCCGTAACATTTTTGTGTTTGGTATGGCGAGTCAATTATAATTTGATACACCAACAAATTGATTCCGATTACTTAGCTAAATTGAAATTTATTTCGAGATAGAGATCAGGCAGTGCAGAAACCAAAACTCAATCCGGCGGAGTGGTCAGATCCGATCAATCAATTTGGTTTGATGGATACCTACCCACGGCAGCTTGTACAAGTATATCTGTTTTAGTGAGAGAGTAAAAATAAAACACTGACATCGGCCGAGTGAAAGCAATTAATAATAATCGGACAGAACTTTCCCATCGGTGTAGGAAAAATATCTTCATGTTTTCCCAGCAATGTAAACAGGCTTCATTCAATACATTAAGTGATGTTATTGAGATGTTATTGAAGTCATTTACCGTTTTCCAAAAGTTTATTTGCTTTTCGACATGATGTGGTAAGTGATAGTCAAAGGAAATGTCACATTCACAGAAGTGTTTTTCTACCTACTGCTTTAAGAAAAATATTCGATTTAATTAGAATTTAAATGACCTAATTTCGTAAATTATCTCAGTTAAGAAAATGAACTAATTAGGGAGCTTCTCTTTTAAAAAACAAAAGTCCGTGTTATATGTATTATTATGTGATAGATTTTCTATAGTTTTGCATATTAATACACAAGAACTACGGACTGGTTTCTTTCAAAGGCCGAGCCGTGACTAATCTGCACATTAAGCTGGGATGTCGAAATATTCTCAAAGCGACCAAACATGCAGACATTTTGTTGGTTGTGCACACACGCGCACAGACACGCGAGGGACGCACACACCCACCGGTTGTTTTTGTCGATTATTAGTGGCGAAGAAACCGCCGAATACCGCTAGCACCGCCGCCGGTTATTGCTCTCGGATTCCGCAACAAATTAACATGTATTCGGTACGGCTACATTTTATACTCAGTAATTTTAAGTTTCAAATCGAGTTATATACGAAAAATAAAACAACTAATATTTCTATTCCGTAAACGATAAAATGTGTTGCAAACCGAAATTGTTATATTACAATTTTATAGTATTAAATCAAAGTGCTTCACTTAGCAACAAGGAGTAAGTCACTTTGCAACGTAGTTATGGTACAAATAAATGGCCATAAACGCGAAGCATGCATTCCCAAGGCATATGTATAAAATACAAGCAAAGGTACCAAAGTTAGCAAAACCTATATTCGTGTCGGGCCATTATTTTAGCGCATGTGTGTCAATCTCGAGCCGTGACTCATGGAAATGGGGCCGCACCGTTTTCAATTCGAAGCTACATACAAATATATTTAAGAGGATGTAAGAATAGGTTTTCATTTTTTACAACCGGTCCCCAAGAATATTGAGAGTATTCTAAATTGATAGACAAATCTTGTTATGTTAGGTTAGTTTATTATTAAAGTGAAATGTTTATTTACGTGCTTCCTTCGCTTCAGTTACAACAAGCGAGAACTAGTACCGATATTTTTTTTGTATGCTACTCAGTGATAAACGAGCAGACAGCCCACCTGATAGTAAGCGGTAACTGTTGCCCATAACATCTACAATGCATGCAACGGTAACAAAAATACAGAACCGCAGGTACGCTGCCACTGTGAGGACTAAGATGAAATGCCTCATGCCTGTTATTCCTCTGCCCACCTTATCCTTTAAACCGGTACACAATAATGCAAGCATTGTTGCTTGGCGGCAGAAATAGTTAAGGCGGTGGTACTCACCCAGGCGGACTTATCAGGCGTGATAGAGTCCTACCATTTGACAAAAGATTTGATCGGCTTCGATTCGCAATTGTGTACCCATTTAAGTTTGTTTGGTTCCCTGTTGAGTAACACCTAGCACTGCTACATAGGTATAGAAATACTTACCAAGTAGTTGACGAAAGTCTTTCCCTGGAGACCCTGAGACTGATTGTCTCTGGCGGGAGTCAATTGGAACCTCGTGACGGTTTTTTATTTTATAATGGAAATTCAGTCTTCAGTCTGAAGCTAGATTTAACATCCATTTTTAACATGCCCTAAATAGACAAAATCGTTCTCACTCATTGATTTTAAAGTTATGTAGAATGCTTTAAGACTTATAGATGTAAAAAAAATTACGCAAAACTAACTTCGATGTTTAATGTTATAGTTTTTTAACTATGACATTAAAACTATCAGGTCTTATTCTGTACATTTAAGATATTTTGAATTTTTATATTGGAAGTACTTTATAAAGATACTGAAGTCCAAACTGTATTTTTTTCATATTTGTCTGCCTGTCTTTATCTTTGCCGCGTATAACTCCGAAACTACTAAATTAATTCAAATGAAACTTGGTATGATTTGAGTTCATATTGCGAGGTAGGACATTGGATACTTTTTATCCCAAAATTCATCACGGTTCCCTTGGGATAAAGGATGGAAGTCAAAATGTGTACTTAGTTGTAATTTATTAACGCGTAGTCCGATTTAATTTATTCGTTTTTTAAGAAACGATGTTCTTTGTAGATTGTCACATAAATATTTCAACGTGATCTATGATGTAGTTTAAAAATTTGCCTTATAAGTCGGCCCAAATAACTTGAAACCCGGAATGAAGAGGAACCTTTGAACGTACGGCTCATCTTATTCTGGCGTATGCACTTCTTTACATAGTATAAAACAAGACGTTTCCCGCCGTTTGTCCCTCTGTAGGTATGTATGTATATATATAGCTTTATGTACGCTTAGATCTTATAAACTAAGCAACGGATTTTGATACGGTTTTTAACAATAAAGTCATCCAAGAGGAAGGTTTATACGGTAGGACAACACGCAAACGAAATCGCGATGGACCAACTAGTTATTCATAAAATAATCATCTTGGCTTTAATATCCCGGTTGTGCTCTCGCGCACTAGGGCTCGGGATCCGCCTTGACCATGATCTAGGATTTGTCAGATCAGATAATTACAGTGGAGCGACTGCCATCTACCTCCGTGACCCTGTTATCGCTCCACATACGGTCGCATGAATGTGCAGGTTTCAGCAAAATGTTTCCCTCACTGGCACTGGGGCATCGGCTAGTGTTCAACTAATGTACATAACTGGGAAAAGACTTATTGGTCTATAACGGCACTGGGGTTCGAAACCGGTCAGGGGATGATGACGACTAGAAAATGGGCCGCAGCGATTTCTGTACTGTATTTTAAACACTGCGATCTCCTGCTCTCGCATAATTTATGCCGCGTTAGCGCAGGAACGACATTGGATTTTGGGGATCAATTTTTATCTTATGATGTAAGCTACAGCAGTTGTAAGATACCTACTCTACAACATCATTTCAGAAAAGTCCGTACAGTACCTTAGGATGTGAAATATATCCTTCCGAACATTCATCCTTATAAATTTTCACATGTATAATGTTTCGACTATGTTTAGGTACACTATGTAAGTAAACAAAAGACGTAAATCTATAAAATGCAATACTTAATTTTGAGTAGTTATTTACAATACTATATTTATAGGTACTATACTTTAGGGCTTGTTGTTTTAAGTCAATTCTGATCGTAATTTATTATTTTTAATCTGTGTTACTTTGTTTGTACATATTGTTATTTATTTGGCATTTTATAAACTTTAACAATACGAAATTAGCGTCTGTTCAATTTATCTTATAGCCATATTAGGAAACCTGATCTTTAACTTACGAGTATAGTTATTATGCAAACATGTAAAGTAAGTTGCGTTTTCTACTGTAATTAATTATTAGTCTGTCAATTATTGTAATTAAATAAAAATAAAGTGCTAGTATTAGCATACCATATAATGATAAGCAAATTAATGTGTCTGAATTTTACGCCGGCGAGAAGCAGCACGAAGAATGTCGAAAATCGCCGAGCCAAATCCTAACTAGTCTTAAACCCACGAACTGGTTTGTTGTTGGAATATTCGATGATAGAGTGCAAGTGAAAGTCATGATCGACGTACACATAAACAGTTCCGGTTTATCTTGGTTTTTATCATTAATTAGCAAGTCTTTCTTTTTGACCAGAACGTAAACAGTGTCCAAGAACGTTAAGTAAATTTGCTTAACAGAGTCCAAAAATACAACTACTCCTATCAGTAAGAGATGGCTGCAAATTAGGCGCGGGTCGCGGCGGGCGCGGTAAGTGTTTGGCCAAACTTCAAGTAGTAAAAGTCAATGCGGTTTGAACCCGGCGCGCCGCCCGCCCGACGCCTGACGCCCGCCGCCGTCAACAAGGAAAACGTTATATAAAAACTGACATTTAGTCTTGGTTTCGATATTAGCAGACAGCGATCTAAGCTTCGAGAACGTGAGACTTGCATTTTCTCTTGTCTCCAAAGTTCATCCGTTATTTGAGAAGAAAGACTATTTTGCCTTCGAAATCATTGCTTTAAACGTCACCATTCTATAATTACAGCTCCATTACCTTACTATACCTACCAAGTTTAAACGTAAAAAACACGAACGCGTCAACATCGCTGGCCCAGATAATGGCATTTCAAACGTCCTTCAGTGACACTCTGATGCGGAAATTAAAAGACTAAATTACTACCTACATTGAGAGTGCAACATACAAATACATAACACAGCATGATATTATTATAATAGCATTAAGCTGTAAACAGTAGTCTATCTAATTTTGTCGTATTTATTACGAGCTCTATATTTAAAGTATTATTTTGTACATAGTCATTATTGAGTAAGTGTTTTTCGGATTGTTTTTGTCATACTTTACGTAACACTATAGAATATGTCCACGTTACTAATGTTCTCAATGGATGTCAAATTACAATATAAACATTGGCGGGTTACACAGAGAAGTGGCGGGGCCTAGCTACATTGCATACGTAACACTCATCCCCAGCGATAATGGTTTTCAACTTATTTCTACCTTTTTTGTAAATTTGATACAGATAGTCATGGGTTAGGTTATGTCATGAATTTACTGGTATATAGTTATTATAGAAAAGTAATCCTTACCTCTTCCTAATTATAGAGTTAGTTTGAATGTTACAATAAAGGTGGAGCCATTTTTTATGCAGTAAGGTTTACAAGTAGGTACGTAAGTAGGTACCTCGTATCGGTTTGTCTCGAGAACAAAAACGCCATAATGTCATTTAATCGTGCTCTCGACCGTGGGATTACGCGCACTTTTAGCCACGAATTAAATTTTCAATTTATCGCGTACTTTTCCAGCCTCCTGAGCGACCTTCAGCGGTTACTGACAATACAAGTGACTGCCGTACCTGAATCTCTATTTTGAGACTAGCCTTTGACAATTCAATCAATCTTAGGATATTAAACGACTTCAAGAAACGAAAATAAATATAAAAAGTAACCGATTCCAAATGTGCCGGTTCCAAAAATTAAAAATTAATAGTGCAAATTAGTTACTTCAATTACCATGTAGTTATACTTCCTCTTAATTGAATTAGACGTGTAAAACATTGGTACTAACCTAAACTTTGCAATTAACACAACAATATTAAAATTATTGACCATACTTACTGACAAAATGTAGGGCTTGTAGTCAGGCTGTGTAGAGTTGAGCTTGGCTCTTCATGGGATCTGATAACATTTTCTTAGTGAAACAGTTAATAGATTACGAGGCTTGGCAAACCAATTTTACAGGAAATGGTTTGGTAGGATCATTTTAGCCCGACGACGTGGCGTTGCTTCGATCAGGTTACAGTTACCAGGTTCATGTATACAGTAAGCATACACAAAATAATGCCTACCTAGAACTTAATAGATTGCCTAATAATATTTTATGGATATTAGAGGTTATATTTATATGATAATGCAATACCAACCCGACCCATTGGGCCCCGAACATGAGAGAGTGAAAGATGAAATAAGCGATGAAGTGCTCCTCATGCTCATTGAAATGTAGATATCCGAGCACTCGATTCCTCGTCATAGTTATGGTAACATCCCAGTAATGTCCCAGTAACATTGGAACATAATAAGAACTGCATTGTACCATTTGATTATACCAGAATCGGTACCCAGGCTACTTAAAGGGTTGTCGTATTTTTTTTTTATATGTTTTTAATACGAGTATCTCAACAAATCAAGACTGGTGTTGTCATATGGTGGTCCTCTAGGCGTTAATGTCCTGGTTGTGCTATCTCGCGAGGGCCCGGGTTCCGCCTTGCCAATAATCTGGGATTTGGCAGATCAAGTAATTACAGTGGAGCGACTGCCATCTCTCCTCCGTGACTCTGTTGATAGGGGAACCCGACCAGATAGGACACCCTCAGCATCGGTTAGTGTTCAACTAATGTACATAAACAACACAAAGAGTCATTGGTACATGGCGGCACTGGGGTTCGAACCCGGTACCTCGGGATACGAGACGGACCCCTTAACCATTAGGCCACCGACGCTCTCAAGACTTGTCATATGCTACATTCTAATCTAAATTAAAAATCAAGGTGCAAGCTTAGTTAATTAGTGAAAAAATCTGTGTGACATGGTCCGCATCGTAAAGCACTTTAGTGAAATTTCATGTTCAGCCTGTCGTGAGTCATGAGGACTTATAACGTCAATAAATAAGTGACTTTTAACGACTCCTCTTTGGAAAAGCGAGTTGAGTAGAGCAATTAGCGAATAATCGAGCACATATTAAAACTCGGCCCAGACGTAAGTAGGTCCGGGTACGTCATTAACTCATTATTATTAAAGGCAGGCCATAAACTCTATACATAGCGAAACCTTTTTTATTTGTTTTAAGATTTTAAAAATGAAAAAGTTATTATTCTAATTTTAAAGTTTTATAAAATTATACACATTTATTTATTCATCGTATGGCTTTTAAGTTCCTACTGCTACTTAAATTTTCATTTTACATTTCGTCAAGTAGGCGAGAGCTTCGGCCGAAAGGGACTGAAAATCTTCCGCTAAACACATTAAAAATAATACTTAAAACAATTGTTCCATGTCAAAGTGGTCTATTACAAATTGTCATTACGTTCTCTAATGCGAGTGTATCTGAGATGAATCTGCAAAATGAATAAAACCGCAACAGTGGTATCCAATTAAGTGGATTGCTAATAAAAGTGAAATCGAAGTGAGTGCAGTGGCCGCCCGCGCCGCGACACCGCGCGAGCGCCGCCTCGCCGCCCGCCGCCGCCGCCGCCGTGGCTAGCGCCTCATTCATTCTTCGCTAATTTAAAATTCAACACATATATGCAACTCAAAATTGCATATTTATTAAGTCTAGTCACCTTAGGTAGCCGCCGTAATTTCTCTCGGTGGGCGGTTTAGCTCTTTAGTTTTGCGTGAAGAATTGCATGCCGACTGCCGCCCGGGAGCAATTTGCATATTATCATGCAATGCTCTTTTATTTTTGTCTAAAACGTTCCGTTGTTAGGTATTCCATTCGGAATACAATACTAAAGATATTCAAGCATTATTTAAACATTTTATTTAAATCAATGCTTATAAGCATATAATATCCACTTTCTTTTTTACATAACTGGAACGTGATATTTTACGAGGTATTTTTCGCACTGTGATTATGTATATCCATGGTGTTTGTTAATATTTCTAATAAAGGAAAACTACCGCCCAGTAGCCACGTGCGTGTGGCTTTAATGTCAACATGTGTGTGAGGTGGCCGAGCAAATAACTGCGTGTGTCGGTCTCAAACATTACCGTGAAATGAAACCTGTTTTGGAGATAAATAAAACACTGCTGTAAAGGGAATCAGCATTTCCTATGCTTATTAGTCAACCACAAGCTTGCTGGTTGCTTGTTAGTTATGTTTAGTACCTACTAGACAAGTTATTCCTATTACACCTTCACATTTGTAAAGTATTTATAGTATTTTAGGACTTATTTACTTTTATTAGAAGCACTTTTGAAATTGAAATCTCTGTTAAGTTAGCACTTACATTTGTAAAACTGCTAGGTGCATGAACCGGTACCGGAATGTTTCTATTCCAATGATACAGGTTTGTACGATCTGGGGCAGGTTTTTATTTAGATTATTGCATTCATTTCTTTATGAATAGATTAATTGGATTAAACATACCGAAGGGGAATTATTTGGATCTAAATTGGCGATTTCTCTTTTGTTTTATGAGTAGGTACGAGACTTTTCAAGTACGAATTTTCTCGCACGTCTTAGCCAACTTGATCTAGTTGTAACTAAGTTGAAGCATGACGTAAACTGTTTCGTGGTCACATAATGTTCGATGGTTGACATTCAAATGAAAAGGCAGAGCAGCCAGTTTGAACTTTTAGGGTGTGGTACTTAATTGTTTTTGTGATATTTAGATATTTTTCTCTGTTGAGACTATAAACGCTATGTAACTGACCATGCTTAGAGTCCAGCCAGACATAGCTTGCTTTAAGCTAAGCATGATTTATCGCACGGCTAGATCCGGTTCGCGCAAGCGCAAGTCGCGACTGCGCCCACGCCTCTACTTTGCTCCATTATCGGGCCAAAATGATCGCCAGCCCAGCCTTTGTTCTGCATTCAGTTCTATCATAGTACTCTTTTTTCTTTTATTAAGTGCAACGAATTGATGTCAATGGAAATAAAGTCGGGTGAAATGTCTTTTACGGTATCGTTAGTTAACCACGTTAGATAAACCATTTTCGTTGGTGATCTGTGAAATGAGCGCTCGAAGTAATTTGGGCTTTATTTTAATGACACAAGGTACATTTTGCTAAAATATGCATTACAAGCACCCTAGGTTTACCTAAAGGCATTCACTACATTAGAATTTTATACTCTTATCAAATCATTGTTAACATTCATACATTTTAATTACTAGTAAAAAGAAGACGACTCCCGCAAGTAAATCTTTCACTTAGTAGCGACTTCACAGATGTATGCAAAAAAAAACTATTTAAAGGAATAGGCATCTTTTTTATAACACTAAGGTGACGAACAAGAGTGGCTACGGCATGCCTGATGGTTAACAGCTACTGCAGCACTATTACATCAAGTGTACGGCAAGTGTTTAGTGAGATATTTCCTTGATGTACTTGCTAATCCTATAGTGGTGTCCACGCGAAGGTTCGAAAGAAGGTTTCTCGCTCGTACGATCCGGATGTAGAAGGAGTTCCCAGCCACAGTGTTTCCTTTGGACTATGACATGGGATCGTTCAAGATGTATATTAGAGATCTCTTTAGAGGTGGGCAACGCATTGGTGTTGCTGATGTCCATAGGCGGCGGAGACCACTTTCCATCAGGTGGCCCGCTTGTCTGTTTATCTGCCGTATAACATAAAAAACATTGTAAAATATCTAGCGGACACTGGCAGCCTCTTGCCGTTCACACTTGAATTGGACACTTGGATTAAACTTTCTACCTGTAGTACAATTTATATCATCATATGAGCGGTCAATCCGGGCTTCTGCCAGGATCTGCTCTTCTTCGCCCGGTCTTGATTATCCTCACGTCATAGACCGTTGGGTCTTGCATCCGACACAGCAATGTAAGACCTAAAGAGGGAGAAATGGGTGTCAAAGTCTTAGGCACCTATGGATTGCAGCAGCAGTTGTGTGGAAGGAATATTGTGTAGAATCGCGAATAGGAAGAAACACGATTGTAAATTAAAAAATTGAAGACTGTAGAATTTATAATTTGTTGAATATCAGTTGCGCGGAATCCATATTGTGTAGAATCGCGAATATATAGATAAGCAATTGTGTTGAATATCGATTAATCATAATCCACATAATTTACCTCTGTAGATAATTGATTGGATTTTTTGGTTTAGGTAGATAATCTAGACATACTACGACAACAATGAGTCATGGCATGATACAATGTACCTAAAAGTTTTTAAGCTTAAAGCTTTGCCACCAGTAGACGGAGTGGATTATAAAATAAAATTGTGGCAATGAAGAGTCCACTATTGGGTACTCACTAGTATTTGATGATAGTAATAAGCTAAAGATTAATTTCTAGTAATGACGAAGTATATTCTTGAACGCATTATTCACATAGCAATGTCAGGCATTAAAAATCATCGTAATACCGATTGCTAATCATCGTTGAGAGCTAGTGCATATTGAGGTCGTTTTCTATGACATAATTTTAGGAAAAAATGCAGAGTCAGCCCGTTAGGCTATAAGAGAGTAAACGCAGACACGTTTAAACTAAAAATGTTATCATATGTATAAACTGTGAAAAACAAATGACTATAGATCATAATATAATTTGCTTATTACCCTCGAAGTGGTTTAGATTATATAAATGTTTGATTAGCATAGTAACTAATTAAAAAATGATTTTTAATATTTGTAATATGCCATTTCACCATTAGACGATGCGAACTACACACATATGAAATACCTACACTTTATTTTTTGAAATCAGTCTGCAGGCAGTTTAAGTGCGAAATGTTTTCAAATCAGACAATATTTGTACTTGAGTCAACATAGAATCATAAAAAGCGTGATTCAACGTCCGAGCAGCAGGTGCCGTACCCACGTGCCTCTTGATGAGTCGTCTGAAACTTTCATTTTCACAGAACACGTTGTGAATAGCGTTTTATGTTTTCTTTCATCAAATTATTCTTCCTCGGACGTTTCTCGTTAGGCGTTTAATGACTACTCACCTACTTACCGTTCAGCAACCATTAATGCGGAAGATTTCCTATGTATTAATAACTATTTAAGAGCTAGGGAGTGTAAGGCCAGGCCAGATTGTGCGTGCTTAAATGAGGGTCGATAAATATAATTAGTAACATCAGCCATAAAATACAAGTGTACATACATAGGTAAAAACGACACTTTCTAAGATAACCTTCTATTCATTGAAGGAGTTAACCCAAAGTTTTGTTAGGTATGCGCTTAAGTGTTAAGTGTTGGTAATGTCGTAGCCGTGTGTAAGATTTAATTAGCGTTCCTCCACAAGATAATGACAAGGTTTGCGCGTCTGTCAGTGCGCGATTAATAACGGTCCGGTAAGGGAGGTGCGCTAAGGAGGTCGCGGCTGTATCGGCACCGCTCGCAACTAATGTACACCCAAATTACCTCGCCGAAAAGAAAAAGTGTACCAATTGAGCTCAGTGTAAAAGCTAGACGTAAATCAAATTGAAGATGCCCGATAAAGTGGATAATAATTAGTGGAAGACGTGAAAGCGTTGGGAGAAAAATTCGTGAGAGTTTGTGTTAGTGTGATTGTGCATTTGGCGCGGGTATCCGGTTGGTGCGCGGGCGCCGGCTCGGCCGCCGGTGCGCGCCGCCGCACAGCCACTAGCGCTTATTGCGTATCACATACTTTTATGTATAACGCAACTGCATCTTACGCAAATCGGGTCAATTTTCAAGGTATTTGGAATAATTTCTTTCAGAATAAAAATGTAATTACTTTAGTGATTAGATTAGATAAGGTTGATTATGTTGACCGTTATTTATGAAACAAATACACAGTGATTAACTCTGAGAATAAATTATTTTAGAGAATTTGAGAGATTTTCTCGTTATTGTTTTTTTAAACAGTAAACAAAAGTAAAACTTTAGATATCTCTCCGATGGCCGCTCCTATCCAATGGAATTCTCCGCGATCACTAGTTTGATAGCGGCGCAGCCGAGCCGCCTACGCCGCGGCGGCATGTGAGCCCACAATCGAAACACTCCAAAAATAGCTTATGATAATGTTTACTGTCTATGTTTGTGCAGTGCACAATGTATATAACCTCACATTGACTGCCATACGTTCATGTATCTCATATTATAAAAATAACCAACGAAGATTTGCTTAGTGAAAGCTGCATCTGGATTAGAAACGATTAATCTAACTCATTTTCGATGTTGCCAATTATTGATACATTACGCTAATATTGAGCGTGATAACTGGAAATGATTAATGTGCTCACCCTAACAACAGGATGCAGATATGTTCACATACGAGCAGGTTTGCGGAATATAAAAAGAAATTCAATGTAAGATAAAAATTGATTACAAACTCGGTCCGGGCAGTTAGTACGACGACAATAAATTCCAAAAACCAATAAGATTTCATTAACGTCCGTTACTGGGTACACTCCAAAAATATTGCCTGCGAAATCGCCCACCGTGTATAAGTAGCTACTAGGTATTATAGGTAGTCTAGCAACAGGCGTCGAAACACGTTCTAGTGTTAGCGGGCGCAGGTAGCTGTTATGCAACCAGCCGGACACAAACAATGTTAAGAATATTTTATAGACTGCGCGTTCCGTGACCAGCCAGGATCGCGCCATGCCGGATGTGTAAGCGTATCTCGAGTTCTGGGATACCAGCCGGCGTCACTCCGAATGGGTTCCGGTGAATTTTCCAACCGATTGAACTCGCTGCAAAAAACCTACGTTGTTCAACAAGGCTTGGACGTAAGCGTCGTGCCGGGCTTGTATAATTTTTGCATATAGGTTGCCTTTTAACATTTTGATACCTAAGTAATCTGATGCGTGGTATTAATTTCGTAGAGATAAAGTATCCATTAACTTTAAAATTCAATTTTTGAATTGTTAATGTTTGGAAAAAAATACAAAGAAGTGCTTTGTATGTCTTTTTTCCTCTTCTTCTTTCACTGTAAATATCTATTCTTCTTGTCTGTTTTATGAATAAACTAGAGAAATTATGGAATAAATAAATTGCAAGCGTATTCATCTTGTACTACTTCTTTAAGTGGTGTCAGTAAATCCTCATTGAGGAGCCTCGATATTCAACTGACAGTGATGGCTAAAGATTTTAGTGTTTACTTTTACTAAGCCTAGATACTTCAAAAAGGCAAAACTTTTACATAAACACTTGTTTGGGCCTTGAAAATAGTCATTAATGAAGTAACAGAAGTGTTGTCAGAGCAAACATTGTGAATCACTCGAGCATTGTCGCGGCGAGTGGGCCGGCCGAGTCGAGTGTTGATTTCCCGTTTGGGTGCTCTTTCTCACGACAACCATCTAAATGCTTATAAACTAATGAAACATTCAATAGTGCAAAAGTGGAGTTTATACGTTATAATATTTATTGTTGGGTAACTTTTTAGTCATGAATCATGGTAGTGAGTTAGCAAATTCCGTACAATCAATTTAATAAATATGAAAATTAAATATGAGAGTTTAAGTGTGAAGATACAGCTTTTTGCCCAGATAGGTACTTATATTTGTTTACAACTTTTTTATTTTAAACTAGGCAAAAGGACATAAAATAAATGTACGCTTTACCGTGACAGACTGATAACCTGCTGACAGACAGCTAACTCGTGTGATGATGACTTATGAAACGCGAACTGAGAAGTCGTATCAACTGATACGAAAGAAGATAAAAATAAAACTATGTCTTATCGATGTAACGGTGTATGGGTTCGTAAAAAGTGAGAAAACAAAATTAAGTATACCGCGTGCGTGTTCGTTTCTCCATGTCTGCCGCGTCGGGGTGATTGACGTGACAACTTGATCTAACCGCCCCGCGCCCGCGCCCCGCCGCCCACGTCGCCCCCCGCGCCCCGCCCGCGTTCGCCTGCCCTCTAGCCTTCAGCTTATTGCAATCAGGGGCTCTATTTTTTAATCGATCGACTTGATCGAATCGAACTGTTTTCAACTTTGATTTTCGGCATGAAAAATTGTTTTTTTTTTAAATCACATTGGGAAAACCGAAAGAGTATAAATAAATAAATAAATAAATATTCGTGGACATACACCTAGCCCCAAACTAAGCAATGCTTGTGCTATTGGTTAAAGAATACGGAAAATCAGCATCATACATTAAAATTTTTCATGACGGAAATCAAAATTTAAAACCGTTCGAATTAAGGCTAGCAATTCAAAAATAGAGCCCCAGATCTTATAATCTTACATGAAACTATTTGGGTTTGGGGCTTCTTTCTGAAAACATAGAAAGCGGCAGGTTTTCATCAACTACCAGATGACTCGGTTGTGTTGTCTGTGGTCATGTTTTATTAAGCTGTCCATATTTTTTTACTAACTTTCCGCCCGCGAATTTTCGCTATTCGTGATATCGCGCAAGTACCTAAGGGGATAAAAAGTAGCTTATGTGTTATTACAGAACCTAATGTAGCTATCAACTACATTTCATCCAAATCCGTTCATCCGTAGGCGTAAAGAGGTAACCAACATGCACACACAAGCAAACTTTCGCATGTACAGTATTAGTAGAATTTGCAACATTTTTTGATAAGGGTACTTAGTGCTTTAAATAATACGGAACCCATACTAGTGCACAAGCACTTAGATGGCTTTTTATGGCTTAAAAAGTAAAATACAATCCGCTCTACTTCTTACCGATCGCTCTCATAAAACTAAAAGTTTTTACGCCGTATGTTCACTTTTTAAGAAGTCATAATATTAATTCAATAAGCAGATATTTTGGGTTATTATAATGTTAATGCACCATTTTATTGTTTATGTATGCAAAGCTGTAAATCATAAAATTCATTCGTACATTAAACGCTAGAAAGGACCCGAGAAGTGAAAGTAACAGTGTTACTTCTCGATTTTGGATTATTTTACATGTGTAGTAATTGACGTGCACTGCTCTGGAAATACCAGTCAGGCCGTGTTGAAATTGGTCGCCGGGCACAAAATAATAATACTTATATCAGTGTAACGACTTATAAATACATTATAGAGAGATAGCCAATACCTACTAAGAAAAAATGAAAGTTACCCTCAAAATATCTGCTTATCTATTTTTTACATAAAATACATATTAATGTGCACTCAATTAGTAATCCATAATTAAGCAAGTACAGTTATAAAAGATATATCATTAGAAGAGAATAAAAATTATGGACAAACATTTACATATAGCCGGACGGCGGAATGTTGTGCATGGTGTTATTTACATAGCAAATGCGCGTGCGCACAACGTGACTCGTGACGGTGATTATAGAGGTGCAGCTATCGTGCGCTTAATGCAACGCTAAGCTGCGTAATGCGCGCCGCCGCCCGCCACACAATGCCGCAGTTTCAATAGTGAAAACTCTCGGGTTACGCGGAAAAGAAATTGAACGTTAACGGCCATCTGATATGTTAAATCGCGCCAGTATCAATAACAGTAGTCGCTGTATCCTGTCGATATTTTAAGACAATGACATGTGGTAGCAACGTGTGATAGTAAACGCGACACTGGTCGGGAGCGAAGCCGCCACCGCCGCCGGCAATGCGGTCGGTTTCTCTGCGGTATCTCGCCATCGCGGCGCGAAGGCGTTCCGCGCTCCTTTTTTGGTTTAACTCGAGCAAAATTCGGCGGAAACTTTTATCTGGCTTCGCGCGAGTTGCACTCGAAAATCTGACTTTTATTTTAATGAGGCGGCCGCGGGGCTGCGGCTGCGGCAGCGCCGCCGCCACTGCACTGAATAAATAAATGACTTGCTCTACTTTCTATGAGATCGTTTCTTTGGGCGTTCGATGAGTCTGTCCGGCGGCGGCGCGGCTTTGTGCGCGCCCGGCCGCGTGCGCCTGCGCGTGCAAATGGCAAACATTGTTCTTTTACTCTCTACAAAATACAATGCCACTCTTATAGGTACACCTACAGATTCATCTATACATCGCCGTTTCGGTCACGACTGAGGTTGCAGATTAAAAAAATATATTCTATAACATTTCCCTCGGTAACCGCAATTCCGATTCGTATAACTACTTACAAAAAAAGAACACAAAACTCGGGGAAACCCGGGTTTTCGGCCTTGATACGGGGAAATACGGTACACTGATTGTCATATAGGCAACACGACTCTTGCGCACATAAAACCAATTAAACGAACGACAATGAAACCTAAATAGGTGTAACAACAAAAGCGTAAACAACTAATTAGGTGGCTAAACGGTGCCGCTGCCGCTGCCGCGTTACACCGGTCGGGCGGGTTGCGGGTACCGGACATTGAAAAGGACATTATTATTAGTGCAATGCACTTGCATGCGTCACTCGGTGCATGAAGGACACGCTTTGTCTGGAGCAGCAGGTCGCGGGGCGCGGGGGGCCGAGGCCGCTTCCTGTCGCGAGACTGGTTCTGCGGTTTGCACCACTTCGCTTTGCACCAGTTACAACCAACACTCGCCCGTATTTTATATTTGCCTACTTGCTAGTTGTTGTTACTAGCTCGGCTATTATACGTACCTATTACTCCTACAACTACCACTGTGACTGATAGTAGGCGTGGAGTCAAATAGGTTACACCTTTACATTTACATTTACAAAGCATATTATGCTCTGTGCTTTACAAGTATTCTGTGATACGTACTGGCCAGTTTGAAAAAGCAACTAGGTATCTAAAATGTTTTGTGTCTAAGAAATATTATTTCCGGATTAGATAGCCATCAGTAAAAACTTTTTGATTGATTAAGCTGCCATTATGAGTAGGTAAGTCACAGCTTTTTGTGAGTCCGAAAGAAATGACATGGTTCCTAGGTTTTGTAGGTATCTATTTGTGCTGTTATTGAAATATGTCTATACCAGTAAGATACAAAAGAGTATCGTAACTATTTCAGTGTGATAGTTACATTTAGAATAAACCAGTTTTAAGTTGCAAGCACTAAGGTTTATGAATTGTGAGTTGCGATATTTATTATCTTAATTGTGGTCCAGTATATCCGTATACGTAAATTACAGCATTCAAGTTGTAAATTATGATTGTGAAACAACAGAACGTGTTGAAGAAATAAAGTAATTTTTATATTCGTAAAAGCCACAATTACCTGCCTACCCATATGTTTATATAAGTAAAGTCATAAATTGCAAAAGTTTAAGATTGGGTTTCGGTTTTAAAATGACTTTATAAAGGGAACTTTTATTCCTCTAAACTGTTCTAAATTCAAACCGTCATATTTTATTATTAAACGAGCAATTCGAAACAGCTCTTGATTACGAAGAAAATAACAGGTTGGAAGTTTTTAGGTTTTTAGGTTAAGCAACGATTGAAACTTTTGACTTCTTTGAAAGAAGCTACCCGATAGCACTAATCTTAAACGAAACTTAGTAATATTCCTAAGTGCTTAGGTTAAGAGTGACTTAGAGTTCAGGTTTTACGTGCAGTACTTTTTCTTGATAGAAATGTTTTGAATCATTTAGGCCATAAGTTTAGTGCCATTTTGCTCGCTTTTACGTGCCGTGTCGATTTTATAAAGCCATCAAAATTATTGCAAGAAACCGTACCTATTGTATTTTTAAATCCGTGTTAGACGATTATATTTCAAAGTAGGCACCATATAAATAACGAGGGACCGGTCCAGACAGCTCGCTCATTACTGTATAGTGTATAGGTTCTCATTGTGGCTCCTAAAAGCCCAGGCCAGTGCGGGCGCGGGCAAATCATCGCGAATCACGATTACGGCCCGTAATAACGCCAGTAGAAAGCTGGAAACGTTTACTGCCCACATGGGACTGTCAATACAGATGATTTTCAATAATAAAAACAAATTTGTTTTCGACTCAGGTTATTGGCGTAATTGCACATAAAATGCTCGCTGTGTGCTTGTAAGTCTTTTTGGTGTTTGGTAAACCTAATCGTTGGATTTCACTTCGTTTCCTTAACCGGCTGCGGTTGGTTATAAATATGGGTTCGATGTTTATAGTATTTGTAAGGGGGCCCCACGATTGATCTTTGCAGTGTAATGAAACTACTAAGACTTTGTCACAGCATTCTCCTTACAAAAAATTGTTTTTTTTTATTACTACCTAGTGACAAACAAGTAGACAGCCCGCCCAGTGATGGTAAGCGGTAACTGTCGCCCATAACATCTACGGTTCATGCACTTAGGTGGCGTCGTTATCCTTTAAAGTAAAAGTGATTCGTTTAGGTTAGGTTATTACAATAATTGGCTTGACATATAATTAACCACAAATATTTTTTTATTGCAGATCCATCAGCGGCCAGCCGGGCGTGCCATCACTTCTTAACTACTAACTTAAGTAAGAAGCTAATCAACGTTTTATATGCCTTTACCTTCTTATAAACACTGGTCGTTAAATACTCTATTTATATAATACACCCTATTAGACTTACAGTGGCTTTACAAGGCTTGTTTTAATTGAAAAAAGAAAATAAAATTAAGTACAACTTATAGTCTCATACAATCTTGTATAAAAAATATGTCGATACCTTGTTGGTATTGTCTAACAACACGGAGCAAGGTAATGAAAATTGGTATGCCGCGATTACGATCTGACAACGTGAGTGCATAAAATGAATATCAAGGATCCGCCGCGGCCGGCGCGGGCGCAAACATTGCCAAAAGTCAAGGGCAGCCGTCCGCAGACTCGCATCCGATATTTATTGAGCCGATGGACCGAAACATTAAGGCTGAGTGGACACTACCAATTTTTGTAGCTACGCTTTTAAACTACGAAATAACATCGCAAGCGACGGAAATTCCTACGCATACACACAATTTATTATCGCCCCTAGGTACGATGTCATAAGGTACGAAATTTACATATGATTTCGCATTGTTGTAAATCGCAAAGGGCTTTTTCGCAGTTGGTACTGTATTGATAACGATAAAAAATACTAAGTATACGAATAGCATTTATACAGGAGCGTCGGTTGTCGCGTGGTTTAGTTATCTAACTCGTAAACGAGAGGGTTTGAATCCCACTGCAGCCATGTAGCAATGACTCTTTTCTGAGTAATGTACCTGCATTAGTTGAATGAAAACCGATGCTCTGACGGTGAGGGAATATATCGTGATGAAACTTGCACATTCAGACGACTGAATGTGTCTCCAATCTAGTCAAGTTCACGGTAGCATGGTAGCAGGGTCACGGAGGTCAGATGGCAGTCGTTCCACTGTAATTATCTGATCTGTCAAATCCTGGATCAATGTCCAGGCGGACACCGGGCCCTCGTGCGCAAGAGCACAACCGCGACATTAACGCAAAAATGCAACGAGTAGTATTATTTATTATCATTCAATGGTACTTGGTATAGCACAGATTGGCGATTATTATTTGCAACGATTAAAATTCATAGTGCGCGCTTAGCCTTAGGTTTCGCGTTTGCCGGATTTGGTGTGATTACGTCGTGCGACAACTTAATAGTAGACGGTAGATGGCTCTTTTATAACTCTTCTTGCGTCGGCTACGCAGACATTACTATTGCTCCTTTCCGGCCAATGAGGTTTGTTTTGTATAATTTATTTTATTGGTTGAGGTATTTTATTAAGGACAATAAAAGCTGACATCAGGTTGCGCCGGTTACCTGTTTGCCTACCGGTTACCCCTTTACCGTATTGTATAAAAAAGTAGATAAGGTACGAGTGAATAAATATAATTAAAATTAAAAACCATTCGATTTGAGGCGGGCGGTACAAAAACAGAGAACCCAGAGGCATATAGGACAACGCGTTTTGTTCGAGCCTCTGCATAGCCTTATGTTTGTTCGACTGTACAAGGAAGCTAAAATTATTCGGACATTCCTGTATCATGTTTACGATGTCGACGCACATGTTTGTACATGTTGTTAATGTATGAATTTAGTTTTTAATGGGATCGTTTAAATGTAGATGTGTGAAGATAGGCTGCCTTTGCTGGAAACCTTTGTCTCGGCATGTTATGCTGATAGTGATAGGCATAAGGCGCACAAATTCTTCATCAAATGTTGCTAGTAAACACCGTCTCGCAATTAGTATTAGATCAATCTAGTTATAAATATACTAACATTGTGGGCATAATGTTCACGGATAATGTAGGAACATGCGCCGTGATTTATTGTCAATTAAAGATTCTTTTTTTAATTAAAAAAGAGGTACTTTTTTTTCAGTATGCAAATTCTTGAATTGATTACGTTTCTAGTGTAAGTGATAAATATACGCTTGCATACTTTTTGCACGTGTACTTATTTTTAAGCGAATTTTCAAAGTTCGCAATTTTAACAAACTTTGGATATGCTTGAATTGTGGGAGCGTGATGCAAATATATTTTCGCGGGAGCAACAGAGACAAGTATTAACAGGTGAATGAACGAATTTCTTTCTGGTCCGCGAGCTAGGTTTAGGAGCGCGCGACGCGACTATAGTGCGGGCGCGGCGCGATGTGGGCACTGCGCGTTTGCTTACAAATAATAAAATACCACAGACCAAAATTGCATAAACTCTAAGCTAAGGCTTTAAAGTATTTACCTAACCTTTAAAGCCGTTTATAACAATTTGTACAAATAATTAATATTTATCATAACCTTAGCATGATGAAGTTGATAATAACAGGCCGGTCTTTCTAAAAAGGTGAAAAGGCCAAAATGTCTCTTATGGCACATTTACACTCAGCCTTGTTGGGCAGGGAAGTGAGCAGGGAAGTGGGCAGCGCGAGTATGTAAATAGGTTACTCGCGTTGTCACTGCCCATGCCGCTGCCACTGCCCTACACTCCCTCGATTGTCGGTTTTTCGCGCGGAAGTCAAAGGACAGGCAGCGCGAGCGCGAGTGACTGTTTACATTCTCGCTCATTTGCCGCGGCAGTGCGACCGATATTTTTGCACGTAAATAATTTGTAGTAGTACTTACGTCGTTCTATTGCGATGAATTTCCCTCATCCACCACCTTCTCTGACGAAGGCGTTTTTTATTTCTTTTTAATACATTTAAATAATTATTTATACTGAGTAGACATAATGCTGTCGCACTAAGAATCTCCACGTCAGTCATTGTTGCGAGTTGAGCAGTAAAGAAGTATGAAGGCTGAGTGTGAACACTCACTCGCGTCGTTATTGCCGCAGAAGTATTTAGGGAAATATTTCCGGCAGCGACATGAGCAGTGGCAGTGGCTGAGTGTAAATGTGGTATTAGCGCCAACCGTTATGCGTTGTATTATTCTAAAGGCGATTTTCTCTGACTTAGGTAAACATGTTCTTGCATAAATGAAATGCATCTAGAATGAACGCTTATAGCAATAGAACCCACAGTAGTGTTGAAGATTTTAATGCTCATTAAATAAATTACTTTCGGGTTTTGTAGAACCAATAAACCCCTGTAGGTGGTCTAATATACCTTTACGACATCCATAACAAATATATTTTAGTGCGTTACTTCACTATTACTGTATTACTCTATTAAATACTAATTTATTTATTATTGCGTTATTCAATACAATAGATACCTTATTTCGTTATTTTATTCTCAAAGTTAGTTAACCATACTTCATACATAGTATGTTATTATTGTTTATTGCTACAGAGCAGTGAACTGTGGGCGGCATTGAGCGTAAGTTTGCATTTAGATTATTTTTCCGGAGTACGGTACTGCGTAAGTTTACAAATGTTATTTATATTATGAGAATACTAGTGGACACGGCGCGACTTCGTTCACGTGGTATCCTACCCCTACACTACTCTCCCCTGTTCCTACCCTACTCCTACCGTAGACATACCCTACACCTACTTTACCCTTTCCTACCCTTTTTTTCTTGGTTATAAATCACTCGATCTATTGCTGAAAACCGCATTAAAATTCGTTGCGTAGTTTAAAAGATACATACATAGATAAATAGGGACATATGACGGGAAGTGACATTGTACTATGTCCACTTCAACATACCGTATCTAAGTTACCACCCTTGTATTCATAGAGACTGTTCCATCTCATATCTCCATTCTGTGCACCAACCAGTATTTTTTATCTGCTATCAAGCAGTTGCTTTTATCCAAAATTTGATATGGTAGGTACTTTAAGAACGATGCTAAACGATGTTTTATATTATAGCTATTTATGCAATCTAATTTATTTATACTTACTGAGCTTTGGTGAGTTATGTGACTTTTTGTCAAGAGAAGAGGAAAAATGAAAGTCTAATGTTGTCCAAATTTGTAGGTACAACGTAAGAGAGGTCAATGGGCAAGAGACAGATTCATGGACGTATGGATAAACATGACGACGCCAAGTGTCTTATTCTGTACAACATAACCCTAACCCAACATGACGTAATTATTCCCACTTATTAACCACAACGTTCAGAAACAAGTCATCCATTTACATTGCAAATGAAATTTAACGAATGATTGCGTTTGCAAAACCTGTCATCACTGATCATGCGAAACGCTGTTGTATTTACAAAAACATGTGCTCGGTACGTTCGTAGGTACTCATTGAAATTCTAATGTGTAGTGAGCTCAAAATCTATGTACCTTTATACGAGTAGGTACTTACATAGGAAAGGGCGGCGTGTATGTGCATTTAATGTGTGAATTTTAGATGAGAGAATAATAATATCGGGTCTGCTCTGGCCGCCGCCGCGTCGGGCCTCGGGCCTCGGCTTCCGCGTGCGTCACTCGTGCACGCGAAATTATCAACCCAATCAATGGAATGCTGTGCAGTAAACATAAATAAAGTATCCTGCTCGAAACTGTATCTGTTTCAATATCAGTTGGTGCGGGAAAATTTATTTCTGGAGGCGGGAAAAGCAAACTGCTATATGACGTGGGCCGTAACGCTTACCTTCCTCAACTTTTTAATGAGTTGGTAGTGTCGATGGCTTACGATAGAGAGAGAGAGAGAGAGAGGGAGAGATATAGACATAATGAAACTGTAAAATATCACCAAGTCTTGCCATGGATTGTAATAGGCGATTGATGATAATGATAACCAAAGCGCCTCTATAGAAGATAACGTTTACGTTAATTACCTTACAATACGATACAACTAATACCCCTTAATCTGATCGTGCGCTATAGTCACAGCGTGAAATGTTCGATTCCTAAAATAACAGTTTTACATCAAAGTAACAATATGGTTTAGGTTGGTCAGATTAAAGTTTATTAACCAATTTCTCTTTCTAAGATCCGTTTGAGTCCTACTGCACAAAGGCCTTTCTCCCATTTTTCAATTGGTCAATTGGCTTAGGAACTTAGGAATTATGTCAATATCATAATCATTATCATAGTCTGACCGTAGAAGTATCGCTTCCAGTGTCCGCTTTCCTGCTCTTTTTTTCTCCACTTTGCCTGGCATTGGATATCTTCACATCGTAATCCGTTGGCTCTCGCATCTGACTCGGCGATGTCAACCATCGTTCTTGGGACTCGGGCGGAACTTCTATCCTAATATCGGCAGGTTTGGGTACCAAATATTTCCAACGTATTTACATTCTTATGTCAATATCGTACACTTAAAAACATAGTGTTCATATGTTCACCAAAACACTAATATGTATTAAATGAATTAATAATAATTACACCGTACCTTTATCTATTTTAGTATGCAACAAATGCAACCAAAAGAAAAATATTGACAAGTTTCCTTACTTCAATATCAATTGCATAGCTCTACCTGACTTCAATCTAGTAATTTAGTAAAATCATAAAATTACAAATTTAACTACTGCACGTGTTTAAACAACAATGTGTATTTCCAACATTGTAACGCTGTCGAAGTCATAATTAAATATGAAGTAGAATTGTTTAAGAGCGATTAAAATAATAGTGGCTTGTTTTCCCCTATTTAATTTAAATGATTACGAGATTTGATAGACAAACTCAAATCTATAACTCATAACTAAAATATTAGAGTAATATTTAGCGTCAACGTTGTGGAAGGTTTAGTTATTAAGTTCCATTTAGTTTTACATGAAGTAGAGCATAAAAAAAAGTAACCAAGTGTAGATAATAACACAAAAAATTCAACTAAACCGATATTGAAATTATATATTGAAATATGTATATCAATGAAACTTTTTGTGTCATATTCGTGAATTTTAAACGATTTCAAAAGTTATATAAAGTAAAATAAAAAATAAAACTGTAAAAGTAGAACTACTGCAAAACAGAAACGACTATTTTTCAATGAAAATGGTGAAATCCGCATAGATGAGTATCGGAGCGGCTTCGCCGTACAAAAGACATCAACGCGCGCGCCACCGACCACCGTAAGCACTTTCTGTTTTGTGCGGTTACACCGCGGACTTGAAATAAAACAAAAAATAAAACGTACTAATCCGTTACATAACAAATATAAATAATAATAAGCTTAATATGATGATTGTGAATTATGATCAACACAGTATTCGTATAAGCCGGAACATATGCAAACGTTGATTGGCGTCAGAAATAGATATGGCGGTGGTAGTCTACTCACCCAGGCGGACTCCTCAGGCTTGACAGAATCCTGCCGCCTGTTAATTAGGGGTGCTGTTGTCTAAAGAAAGTTAATCTACTCGTAGTTCTACCACGACTACTACCTCAGATCACATCAAACAACCTTGTTTGATGTGATCTGAGACTACTACGTTTAACTGAATACCACGGGATTTACATGAACAGTACTCTAAATGTATTAACAGATTACACTGTTTGTGCTTTTGAATATCCTACTATCCTAGTCCTAGTAATATTATAAATGCGAAAGTTTGTAAAGATGGTGATTACTTCTTCACGCAGAAACTACTGAACGGAATTTGATGTAGTTTGGCAGTAATACAGATTATAGCCCAGATTAGCAAAAGAACTTATCAAGAAATTCAGTGTGGTTCCCGCAGGTACGATTCTGGAACATTATAACCTGATTTTACGCAGACGAAGTCGCAGGCGAAGCTAGTTTTTCTATAAAATAGAATAACAGCGTATGTGTACATAAGATACACAACAAAAATGGATACCATCAGAAACGATATTTATGGTTACAGATAAACAATGAAACTCATTTACCACTATGAGACGACACGTCGGGGGGTAGTCGTTCTTAAAAAAATAGTTGCCCAAGTCGGAAACTCCATTGGAACGATAATAATATAGTGTCAGTGGTAAAGTGGAACAAGGAACTCGCGTAGTGGCAACTGGTACGTTGAACCTCCCACGGCAGTGTGCGTGCCGCTCCCGCACACAGACGCGACGACTGTGTGCGACCGCTATACTCTTACACCTCGGACATAAGAGTGAAATTGCAACGGCGGTAATGCGCGTAAAAACCTAACCTATCTGTGGTTGCTGAATTTAATTTACACTATTTCGAGCGAACTGACCAATGGCGTTTTCGGTGCGGTATTTAGCTCGCTTAGTGGTAGGAAATCATAATGGTTTAGTAAGAACTATTAAGTATTATTTTCGTGGCGAACGTTGTCCGCGTCCTTCGCGTTGCCCAACGATAATGCTCGATAACGCCTCATCATCTTAAAAGCTCTCAATCCGCATTGAAATAAAACAAAAAGCAACGAAATGGCCGAACGTGTCGGCCCGCCGCGATTACCGACCTTTGCCGACGTTTCGACATTGTTATAACGTATCGGACACGTGAACGAGCGTTATTGTTAACAAACTTACATTGCGTAAGGTCACAATGCAATTTATAGATAAATGTCATTACTGGCGCGATAAAACATAATGATCGTAATCTATTTAGTTGGTGGTGTGCGGGTGCGGGGGCGGCGGTCACGTGACTCACGTGCGTTGCCCCGCCGCAGCGGCTCAGGTGGATTTCGACTACTATATCATAGATATATACACCAGAAAATGCTATAGTAACTATACAATAGCGTAAGATTCAAAGCTATGCTGAATGCGGTCCATTTAATTGTGGCCTAATACGTCTACGAGCAGACCGACAGAATCAAAATTCAACCAAGCACACTCATAAAATATTAATACATAATTCGCCGCGAACTCGCTGCCAATATAAATTTGAGGCATTTTATCCGGCAACAAATTCCGTAATATCCGTTATAATATGTAGGACTATTGGTTGCACGCACACGCCGCTGTGTACTACGTGCCCGCTAGGTAGTTTGTGCGCACACTTGCCCGCAGTTACGTCCGGACGTGCAAGTGTGCGCGGTGTATCTGTGCGGGTGCGCCACACGTGCGCAAGAAAGAACTCAGCCAAGGACGCCGGCGTAACGGTACGCGGGCCGCTACGGGACGGCTACGGGACCGGGAAGCATTACGGGGGACTACTGGTATGGTGTAATGTGGGCGTAAGGTGTAAGCCGAGTTTGGATCGGATTGTGGAGTGTGTTCGGAAAATGGGTTATGGTGTTTTGTTGTAGTTGTTGTGTAGTTGTGGCAGTATTATATGAAGTAAAGAATATGTGTGTCATAATAGCGCCAACGTCACGGGGTGCCAATCAGCTGATGAGGACATAAATATGTATGAGATTTTTTGTTTATTTGTTACAGTCAACATATGTTTTCCCTGAGCGCTACAACTTAGGTATCTTTAAGACAAAAGTGAATAGGTATTTAATAGACAGGTATGGACCATCGTAGATTGCATCTGCACTTATCAGGTGAGATGGCAGTCAAATGCCTGATTATTTTCTATAAAAGTATCAAATATATTATTCATGGTAAGATATCACAGTAATAATAAAAACTAAATAGTTACAACTTAGACAACTATAAGTTCGTATATATAGATGTAAATACCACATATAAAACATACCATCATTTTCAACATAAACATACCTATATGCATTAACTTGGTTATTTGCCATTATCATTGTGTAAATTGGTAGTATAATGAGTGGTGAGGTTGTCACCGGCGCCGGCGCAGCCGCCGACCGCGATGCAGCAACGCAATGGTTGCCCGTGAACCCGTGATCAACGTGTCCCAAATAAAACTTTAATCTTCGGAAAATTAAATTTTAAAGTTCCTTCGCCCGGACGTCGACCCTAAACCTTATGTTTTGTCTCCCTCACACTTGTCGATCTAGATAGTTTTGTCTCGCAGTCACGAATACCGCTGTTCTGTCTTTATTTTGTTCCATTACGACCAAGAACAATGAACGTTTGTCGATAGGAGCGTGTTTCTATAGTCTATCCGTTCTCGCGGGCGCCGGCGGCGGCGGGCAGAGCGAGACGGGTAGCGGTGCGCGCGCGCCGCGAGTGCGATTCTTATTGGGCCGCCGGAGAGCTTAAAGATGGCCACTTGAGGACCGTTTTCTTGTTACGATAACCTAATTTTATTCCATTACGTCGGTAGTTGCATTAAATTTCAATAAGGCAACTCCATTAAGTTCGAATGTCAGGAGGCGAAGCAGCGAGACAGCGGCCTCGCGGTGTGTGCCCCCCTGCCCCCCTGCCCCCCTGCCCCTGCCGCCGGCCCCCCGCCCCCGCCCGCCCGCGGTTCAACCCAACAGTGTTTTGTTCGGAAACGCTGAAGGTTTGCCGGACGTCAGTGCACGCGGAACTACCTTCGGCTTATGCGTGCTTCCAGGTATTATATTACTAAACGGCTAAATGTAGACCTATACCGGACTCGCCGGGTCGCGCCATTAAAGCTGTATCGACTGCATTTGGACATATCAATAGAGCCGGCAACACCAATTTGCTGGTTTCAGACAAAAAAGTTGGCATGATCGAAATAGTACTACAACATGATATCTTACATGATATCATGATAGACTGATATGATCTGATCGCAGGTAAATGATCAGATCATGCAGTTTTTGTAAAACCCCGTTCAGTATAGAGGTTCCATATAATAGACATCAACGCGCGCGCTTACATCAGCAAATACGCTCCATTGGAAGTTACTCTCGTTTTCTTAAACATTACTGACAAGTTAAGATTCGGGATAAAAACAAAGGATGAATTTCATCCCGGTAAAATGTTCTGGGGGATCAATTAAACAGCGCACGACATCGCAAAGTTCTTAAAATGTACCGAATAATTTGACTATCACACCAATATAGACTCCCTTTATTACACTAGCGGTACTTCCCGGCTATATACTTTCAGGGCTGGACATACTCATTCTACCAACACACAGCTACTTACTCTACTTATATTTATGAATAAAATAAAACTAAATACCACGTAATCAAAACAATAAAACTTATATTTTCCAGTAGGTTAAGTATTTGAACTAATCATTATCACAGCCCGTAACAGTCCACTGCAGGACTTAGGGCCTCTCCCACGAAAGGGGAGGTTATTGCCATAATCTCCACGCTTGGCAGGCGGGTTGGAGATCGCAGTGTTTAAATATAAAAATGGAAAATGCTGCTGCCCATTTTCCAGACTACGGAGGCTCTTGATCTTTTGCCTCGAAAACATAAGTTGCCTTGTACAACACCCATGAGTGTAAGGGGTTGCTGCTATTCTACTCTGCCGGACACCACACGGCCATTGAACTAATCGAAGCAACATAAATCGATACATTCAAAGAAATAACATTACATGTCCCATTGTGGGATAAGCCTTTGCTTTGTAAAATTATTTTTGTAACTCCTGTATTTATTAAGCAATAAAGAGTTTACATACATACATACATATAAATAATAATAATAATTAGTAATAGACAAATATATTAATTCCGAAGCACGTGTAAGGCCCGGCTAGTCACAAGCGCCGCCTGTTGACCGACGACGCTTTTTTTGCAACTAAACATGACTTTGAAACACCTTATCTCCTATTTGTCACTCATTTGTATCCGCATTAACTTACTGGTACTTTATGTATATAGAGTATAATTGAGTTTTTTATAATTACGGATATGGTCTACGCTAAGCAATGTCGCGAAATGGATTTCTGTTTTTTTGTCTCGGCCGACGTTGGAGCGATTTGTTTATTGTGAACATTGAACTCGTTTCTCATGAACGTGGTACGTTTATTACATCAACTGTCTAGTTGTAAATATATAATAAATATTAGTCTTGGAATTATATTAGGCATAGAATAAATTAGGCATGTAGTAATATCTATACATAGTATAAAACAAAGTCGCTTCCCGCCGTCTGTCCCTATGAATCTATGTACGCTTAGATCTTTTAAACTACGCAATGGATTTGAATGTGGTTTTTAATAAAAGGTATATAGAGTGATTCAAGAGCAAGGTTTATTACCAAAAAAGGGCAGGTAGGGGTAAAGTAGATGTACGCGAACGAAGTCGCGCCGGGTCCACTATGTCTAACACATAAAATAAAATAATTTTGTTGATGTTCGTAGTAGTACTTAAAATCGACAATTAAATTGGTTTAAGTATGTGTTTGAAATAATTCAGAATTTATTAAGGTACACATTAAATATTTACAGTAATTATAAAAATATACACTAATACCTACATCTATAATACCAAAATTTAATGTAATATAGCATGTAATTGCCATAATGTCGTGTCATGTAAGGAGCGTCGATGGCCGAGTGGTTAAGGTATTCGACTCGTAGGCAAGAGGTACCTGGTTGGAATCCCACTGCGGCCATGTACTAATGATTTTCTGAGCTATGACATTAGTTGAATATTAACCGATGCTCTTACGGTGAGGGAAAACATTGCGGTGAAACCTGCACATTTATCCAATCTGGTCAGGTTCCCCTGGTAGCAGGGTCACGGAGGTCAGATGAGCGTCGCTCCACTGTAATTACCTGATCTGCCAAATTCTGGATCATGTTGAACTGTTTAAAAAAAATCTACAAATATTCTCACCAAGCAATGACTTTAATATTTTTTACGGCGCGCAGTATTGCCATAGTTTCGTGGAGCGTTAAAAAAGCAAGTGTGATTGATTTTCCAGTTAAGTGAGCCAGCGAATTCCTCATTCTTGCTTTGTGCGTAGGCGCGCGGCGCGACGCGAGCTTGCAATATCTTATAGCCCAAAATAACTTATGCATAAATTGGTCGAAACATAATAATAAAAATATGCGGAAAACTTGAAACTTTGCACCGTTTAATGCAATTGTACTCGTATTATTTGCACAGCTCACGAATGCGTGCGGAAACGTGTTGTGCGAAATGTTATTTACAACATATTTTACGCCACTTTGTACAGAGATAAAATCACTTGTCAAGTAACATTCGTTATTATTTTTTCCGTAATAAACTACAACTTAGTACGCTATTCGGGACGAAAGAAAAATGTGAAACGCCAAAATACGATTAACAAGATAACTACAAAATGTGGTCGGCCGAACAAAGATATTCAATCACTGCCTGTTATTGTAAAGATATTAATCATAAGAGAAACCGCGGTGTTCATACTCGCCGTATCGCTTGTCGTGGTCCATTTTCAACGAGCACAGTATCAAACAATTTTGAAGGTTTACTTTAGGCAAATAGAAAGTGGCAGGTACGTACCTAATAAATTATATTAGTACCTTTTATAATGCTTAACTTAATATATTCGGAAATGAAGATGCATTAGGAAACGCGATCGTGTGCGATGGATTTTAACTTCTCACACTAAAAGCGTGATTTTACTATTATGATAATTCCAAACGTGCTTCGTTTAACGAAGTAACAATGTGTTAGAAATGCTGCATAACTAATTAATCTAGGATTGGTAGATGTAGATATGAGTAGATAATGTGCAACTTACATAAAATATTTTATGTGAATACATAAAGGAAATTACGTCTGCAGAATTATGGCCATCTTTATTGCAGTCATCTGCATTTGGCGGCGGTAGAGGCGAGTTACATTGGAGCGAGTCGCGCAACGCCGCGCCGCGACTAATCGCGGAATTTATGAGTGCGCCTGCGCCGGTGTGATCCGACTCCTATTTGTTGCTGGTACTAGGAATGGCTTACCTATTTTATTTAAGTTCCCAATTATTTTAGTACGTCATCTCTTAAACTGTCATCAAGATTACGGAAATGAAAAATCTCACCTTATCTCTCACAGGATAGTTCTTAATTTCCATCCGCCATACCGTGGAACTTTTATTGGGGGACCGATTTCAGAATAGAGGTTACGTCAGCAGTTCCATACATTTCTGTATATCGAGAAAAAAAATCAGATTTTCCATAGGTGTATAGCAGTCAGTCGTATTTAATAACATAGAGTGATATCAGAACTAACTAACCTTCGAAAAGTAAAAAGTAGTATTTTTTTTATTCTACGCAGTGACAAACGAGCATATAGCTCACCTGATGGTAAGCGGCAACTATCGCCCATAACATCTACGATTCATGTACTTAGGTTTCAGGCAACATCAATTCATAATCGCAGAGGCGTTGTCACTGTGAGTATTATTTAATAAACATTCTGTCTAAGAATTATTCATCTAATTCTTCTGTATCAATTTACCTTATGTGATGAATAACGTCAAATATCTATACTGACACTCGATACGTCTCTGTGACCGGCTGCGGTGCGCGGAATCGGTGCTCTGAGTTTCGCAAAACTGATTGCAATTGCCATACCCGCCGCGAGATAGCCCCCGATCCATTGCCGATATATTACTACTAGTGCGTTGCGCATCTTGTTTATAATCTAGACAATGTTTACTAAGATAGCGGTGTACGACACATTTACTCCGATTACTTACGGTAATGGTTCGGTTACGTACAGTGGTACTTAAGGGAATATGTTCATATTTATTACTTAAACATTTGCAAAATTGCTGTTTACTGTATTATTTATCCAACAAACATTTACAAAGTAAGTTTACAGATCTTCTTCATCTCTTCGGTGTAGCTACAATATTGGCTGAGTCTTGCAAAGTTGCAATTTACTGTACCTATTTATTTATCCCTGAGTTTGAAAATTAACAGTGACATTGTGAATTAACTATTATATTGATTTTATGACATTAATGGTAATGTATTTAATTTCGGATTTAGCTTTGACGTATGTTTCAATGTATGTTTTTGAGACATTTAATACAATTGTACCAAATGAAATTGTTGAGTAAATTATTCTATTCTATAAACATTTAAAAAGTAAGTTTCGCTAAAACGTGTTGCAAACTTTTCATAATTTTTTAAGCATTGTTATTTAAATAGATAGTCATCGTGATTCAGTTTAGGTTGGCGCATTTGGCACTCTTTTAATAAGCCCTCTAGCTATATACTATTTTCCCGTAGGCACGTTGCCACGGGGCCAGCAATCATGACGTTAATCCCAGGCACGGCGCTAAACGCGGATGTCGCTACACGCGAGTACGCTAGCGCGGCCGTGCGAAGCGCTGTGCAGGTTGCAGGTGTCACCGACGTCCCCACTGACCCCCGCCAAGCCGTTCCCACCGCTATTTCTAGGCCGTGAAAACCGAGAGTGGCGTGCACATCCCCGCAAATGCACCGCAGCACCCGACCCGGCACGCAGCCTCTATCGCGATTGCAGTGAGAGTGATCATTATAATGTATCACTCCGCTGTCTATATTTGCTTTGATACATAGCTCGGATGCTAATGTTATTGTAATGGGTAGGTATTAGTTTTCTACGCAATCGATCGATCAGCTGTTACCTTAGGAAGTTTATAAGGGAAGTTCTTATCTGCCACTGTTTGCTCAGCTTTCGCTAAAACGTCGATTAATATCATAAATAATAAATACCTATCAAGCGTCCGTTTCTGATCTGTATGCGTGCACAATTTAACTTAAATGTCAATAACTGGAGCACTTTAAAGGAAAGTTAATAAATAAAGTTGTGTTTTCACTTAAAACTTGCTGCAATTACCTTGAAAAACCGTTTCAATGAAAGGACCCTTTAATTAAAGTACCAATCCGGTTCCGAGCTCGCGTGTCGTACGCGCCGCTTTTTGCAATACGCAGGGTTGCCAACTTAGCGCTTTCGGCGCTATATCTAGCGGAATTTTGAAATATTTGGTTCGCAATATTTAGAACAGTTTTCATACATTATGCGCTTCTTTTTTGTACCTATTTACGAACGATTTTCATACAAAATCTAGAAATCTAGGGCTTTTATAAGATATCGTAGCGCGTTTTTGCTAGAAGCATTGGTAACACTAGCAATGCTTGCCAGCGCAGCCCGTAACAGTACGACACCCAAATAACATCACAACACCATACGGACACGATCAGCGCTACTGCGATAACAGAATACTGTTTGTAATATTATTTATTTTCTCAATATGTAGGGCCCCGAAATACCACGAAGGTATTTTTTTAGATTTTATTTACTTCATCCAAATATTTTGATTAAAAAATATTTACGTAATTCAATATATCACCTGCACCTACAACTTAAGGTGGTACGTTTTGCTTACAAATATGTAACCTTGAAAGTACTTACATTCTTTCAATGGTTTGACGATTTTAATATATGTTTGTGCAATTGGCCGTTAGTAAATGTATAAAGATGAGCGTTAAATGGATTTCTTTACGTTAAAAATATAATACAAAGCAATGAAAAAGAAAAAAATTAAATCAGAAAACAACACCATCAAGCTGCGTACTGTGATTTTTTCGATTTAACTGCTTTATTTTATATCATTGAGCTATAGAAAGCCCTTTGACGCACCATTGAATACATTTACTAAGAGTATAAACGTAATGAAAGAATGGCAAGAGTAATTTAGTATGAGTGACGAACCACCTTAAACAATAATTGCAATTATTTTCATTACTAATAGAAATCATTTGGCAAAAAAGAATTTGTTTGTTTTATTCTTTGTAGCTGATAGCACAAATTGATTTCTTAAACTGAGTTCTTAAACGACTGACTTGGTTTAATTTAATAATTAATTGCAAAGTTGCTGCGTTTTGCGTTTATAGTATGTTTTCTAAAAGCGTTAACCTTTGCCGCCAATTTACAGAACTCTCCCTCGAAAGAAGAAAAGCGGCTGGCCAATTATAAATGTCATTATAGCTTAAATAACGTTCAGGTTTCGGTTTATACATTTAAATTGCAAACGAAGCTTGTGCCTGCCAGGCAAGCGCCAGTCACGGACTGTCCAATCTGTAGAAGTAACCTGCACGCATTATATTGCAAGTTAAAGTAAAGTAATAAGTACAAGTCAGTTTATAAAAAAAAACTCAATTTTATTTTTCATTTGGGGTTTAAACTACGTAACGCCGATATTTCAAAATGTTTATGTCAATCATTTTTAGTTATTTTTCTTTTAAATTAAATCTGTATGACGCCCTAATGTCAAATAAATAATAATAAATATGCTTGGACAAATTCACCTAGCGCCATCTAGCTCTAAAGTAAGCAAAGCTTGTGTTGTGGGTGCCAGGAAACTGATAAACTATTTTTATACATTTATAAATACATACTTATTATACATACTACACCCAGACATGTCAAAGGTACAATATCTCAACGATATATCAAACCATTTGTTGCCACACTGAACGGTCTTATACAATTAGGTATGTTGATTCAGTTACATCACGTCTGTAAGACTGTAATTCACGCAAATGTGGAATATTTGTACGAGGTTCATTTCAGCCTAGAACAATGAAGTATGAATAGGATTTTTTAAAAGTTTGAATGTTTCAACTAATATTCGAAACTATTCCGCAAATTCCTCCTATTAAGCTACTTAGAGCTTGAGTAAAATAAAGTAAAGTAATTATATTTCCCCGCGCAAGTACTGATTTAAAAAATCCTTTTACTCATGGAAAGCTACATTAATCCTAAGTAAGGTATCAAAGGCTAGTTTTGGTCCTGGCAAAGTATTAAGAGTCCGCGGGACTTTTGCGAAAACCGCAGGGACCGCTAGTTTGAAATAAATATTGATAATAATAAGAAAATATTCTTTATTTCATGCAAAGTAACAAGTGATTACACCCATATCACAGTGAAAATAATAAGAATATAAGATAAAAATTAATTAAAGTAACATAATAGTCATTAATAATAATCATGTTGGCGTTAATGTCCCTGTTCTGCCCTCGCGCACGCGGGCCCGGGGTCCACCTTGACCATGATCCAGGATTTGGCAGATCAGGTAATTACGGTGGAGCGCCTGCCATCTTACCTCCATGACCCTGCTACTAGGGCAAACTGACTAGATTGGATCAACATACATAATAGTCATTATGTTACAATAAACTCTATATATGTATATTTAAAAAGAAAGTGTATCAGAATTTACCTACACTTAACATAATATTTCCATGCCGACATCTATAAAGTTCGCGGATATGTTTATTGCCAGTCTGGTTGCTAACTTTGGTCAAAACATTTGCATTGCAAGGACAGATCGAGATTCGATTCGATATTTGTCCTTTTCTATCACTGAACACTTCCGCTATGGCTAAGATAATGTTATTAACTCTGTGGGTTGACTACCATTTGCCCGCGACTTGGTCCGCGTAAAATTCGATTATTACGTTCCAGATCCGTTCCCGCGGGTAGGTACTACATGGAATTTCGGGATGATTTATGGCCTATGTGTTATTCTGGCCGTGTAGTTTCCGGCAGAGAACCAACCCCTACACTCGTGGGTGTCGTATAAGGCGGCTAATTTTCTCGAGGAAAATGATCTAGAGTCTCCGTAGGCTGGAAAATGGGCAGCAGCGTTTACCATTGTTATATTTACAACACTGCGATCTCCAACCCGCCTGCCAAGCTTGGAGGTTATGGCAAAACCTCCCCTTTCGTGGGAAAGGCCCTAAGTCATGCATCCGACTTTTATGGACTGTGATGATGGTGTGCTATTCTGAGCTATATTGCTGCCAAAGTTCATCAGAATCCGTTGAGTAATTTTTGCATTAGAGAGTAACGAACATCTTTACAAATGTTCGTATTTATAATAGTAGTAGTATAAGATTAGTAGGAAGTAGGACTCGTAGGATTATCCGTATATAGACCGATATGAAAATGACGAATAGATTTAATCTTAAGTATCTAATATAATATTTTATAAATAGTCCAATCACGGACCGTCGGCGTGTTTCTAATTACTGACTGACTAATGCTGCAACATACTCTTACAACAATCTTTTACACTTCTTGTTATTACTATTAAAAATAGGTAGATAGATTCTAACGGTAATTTAAAATTTTTACGGTTGCTGTTGATGTTTTAGAACTTATTTCCTAGTTATCATTTTGATTAGGCCAAGGCAAAACTTCCGTTTGTTAATTATCTATATGATAGCCATCATTATCACATATGAGATTTTCAGTATTTTGTGTAAAATGAACATTATTATTTATATAATGTATGTTCCAAAACTTAGCCGTGTGGTGACCGGTAGAGTAGAATAGCACCAACCCCTTACACTCGTGGGTGTCGTACAAGGCGACTAACGTTTAGAGGCAAAATATCTAGTCTCCATAAACTGGAAAATGGGCAGCAGCGTTTTTCATTGTTATGTTTGCAACACTGCGATCTCCAACCCGCCTGCCAAGCGTGGAGATTATGGCAATAACCTCCCCTTTTGCGGGAGAGGCCCAAAGTCCTGTAGTGGACTGTTATGGGCTGTGATGATGATGTTCCAAAACCAATTCGTTTCAATGGTCATATAAAACTAACGGCTAGTTTCTTGTACGTTAATCTATTGTTAAACATCAATCATCATCAAAAATTCGCCATCCTAATCTACGGTGAGCTGCAGCTAGAGACGGAAAAAGCTTTAATCGATGATTAACATTGATAAGGTACTCGTACTCGTGTCTAGGCGGGTGAATAAGTGTAAGTCAGAGTTTAATCCATCGACTCGATAAGAAGGAGAACACTGACAAGCGTTTCAGAAACTGGACGTTAATCTATCTAAAATTATGCACCTTCAGCGTGAAACTTGATGTTAATTTGTTCTTATGTTGACCTACTAGCAACATATAAAGTTACCAAAATCGTCGTTTTATAATTTTATCACGTCTTAAATAGCGAAATTGATAACGCCACTATAATGGAAGCCGCAGTGACCGCGCATAACATCAACGACACGACTACACACACACAATTCCAGGCTGCGCCACACCGTGCGCGGGAGGAGCGTGGTATTCGCATCGGGATTAAAACGCAGCCCAAGTATACGAAAGACTCTTGCATATCAGCCAGAATAGGTGCAATAGGACGCGTTCTCACGCAGATTCTGATACGCGGGCAGGGTGTGTCGTAGTTCATGCAAACTTGTACGAGACTGCATTCAAAACTAGCCGCTACTGGCGCGCTATTTTTAAAACGCTTGCTAGCGGGTCGAACGGTTATGACAATATCAATATTTTTAAACTACATTGGCGACACTTAAAGCGAAAGCTTCAAAAATAGGGAAAGTCAGTGTCATGCATACTTTATTTTTCAGACCGCAAATCAAAATTAAAAATCGTCCAACTCCAGGCGAGTGGTTAAAAAATAGAGCCCCTGGTCGCTACTGAAGCACCGTTGAAAGAACAAGACTGAAGTAGTCACTTCAGCACTCTCGGTGTGTCCGAGTCTTCACGGTTACGGCATGCAACAACGTCGCAGTGCAGTGGGCACTTTGCTCGGCGTATATTCGCATCGTAAAACGTTATACTTACTGTACACAAGAGCAGTATATCTCGGGGCGATCTATGTTAATCGATGGGACATTTAACAAGAGCCGGTAATGGCCTGGCCAGGACCGTCCAAGGCTGAGACCGGTGAAAGGATGCCGCATAAATCTGGATCATCGCAGAAGACGCGATCGCCCACCGGAGGCGGCACAATGCCCGCGACGGCGACGACGGCTGCGTTTTGCGTTTTATGATCTAGGTTTAGCGGGCCGCCTGTTCGCGCGTCAGCGAGTACTTCATGGATGTATTGTTTTAGGTATATCGTATTTGAACTAGACTGGTTCGATATTATGTGCCTAGCTATTGTCACGTTTAAACGATCAATTGGAAAGGGAGGCACGCCGCGGATAAACCGCCAGTCAGACACCAGTCCGCGTCAAAAGCATCACGGAATAGATACGCGGGCGACGCTAAATGCGCCCGCGCCGTTGCGAAACGCGCCGACGCTAGATAATGCCCATAAATAAGGACACACTATGCTGAAGTGAAGTAAATGGACGCGGGTACGAAAATCACGACTCGGAAATTATCAGAATGTACCTTTTACTGCTACTTATGCGCAATTTAGTAACATTCACATTATACGGTGAGATATGGGTAATTGATTCCACTATTTCGTAGCGTGATAACGTTAAGATGCTATGTACATATATGAAATTATTTCCATACAGCCAGTTTACATAACGGAGATCTAAGAGAAAACATAATTTATGATCAGAATTTACGAGTAAGTGCTATAACTTCGCTTCCCGAATAGAAGCACGTTCGCAGTAAAATCATATAATAAGAAATAGTAACTTTATGAGCACGAGCTGATATAAATACAAGCTTTGCTGAATGGCCGTAATGTATGAAAGCTTATAAACAAAATTTTAACATAAGACTTAATTAACTTACATCACACTACTATTTAATTCTTTGATTCTCGAAATTTATTTATGACTAGAAATATATTTCATGAGGCCTTTGTATCCCTCTAGTCTAAAGCATCTCATCACTCTCTTGCTTATCCGTTAGCGTAATAATAATGAAACTGAATATACATATATAGGTTCCCAGTATAAACATTGTCGTAAACAAGTAGGGCCACAAACCACAACCGATTTGACACGTGCTTAAACGATGTTAACTGAGTTATTTCTAATCACGTCGTTATAACTCCAGCGCACGAGCTGCGGCCACTTTCATTTTTATTCAATCGCCCACTCGTCGCACAAAACAACACTCATTTTCTCTAACACCCGTCTGCGAACATCTCCACGTCAAATCGCTACTGTGCCCATGTTGGATTCAAACCTTAAATCCAACATGGATCAAAACTATTCACGCAAAATCACAACCAATTAGGTTTAACTAAATAACACGAAACATTTCAATAGCTTATCATTCGGTGCGTTTGACGCAATGAATGTTAATTATTTATAACCACGCTCGAAGCAGTTAACTCTTTGTTAAGAGTTAAGTTATGCGTCGATGTAGTTACAGATATACAAATATAATTAAATACTTGTTCAAACAACCTAAGTATTTGAATGAATACAGGTAAAATGAAATCGTTAATAGAAAACCCAGTTATAAAAAGTTTAGTATCTATGGTAAGGTGTACCTCATCATCACAGCTCATAACAGTCCACTGCAGGACTAAAGGCCTCTCGCACTAAAGATGCGATTATTGCCATAATATCAATGCTTGGCCGGCGGGTTGGCGATCGCAGTTTTATAAACATAACAATGGAAAACGCTTCCAGCCTACGAGGACTAGACCTTTTGCCTCGAAAACATAACCCGCCTTGTACGACACCCACGAGTGTAAGATATTGGTGCTACTACTACAAGAATAATGCGTATCTATGGGGAATTTTATTCTGATTGTTGATTAATGTATTCATACTTATTGTAAAGAAACCCCATATAAGAGAGTGGCGCCCGCGCCCGCGCCAACCGGATCCAGGGGAGCAATGCCGTAACTGGAGCAGAGAGCACCGTCTCGAATGTCGCCCCTTACGTCGATAATAAGATTTTCTTTCGAACACCGCTATACCGCAGTTTCTCTTTTTAGGGTTCCACACCCGGTAAAAGCTATCAAAACCATTTCTAACCATCAGCTGTCTGTCTATTACAGGAGTGTTTATTTGGAAAATAAACATAAATAAAAGCCTATGTAAAAAGTTTATTAGATAGATAACGTTCATTATATACATAGTTAGACTACAATATGTACAAACTTAAAACTACAATTTAGTCATCTAAATAATAATTTTACACAAAAAAATTACATATTTAAAACTGATTACACAGAATTACACAGAAAAAAGACCTCTGCCGTGCGGGAGTGTTTCCAGAATGCTGGAAGCGTTACCTCGTTAAACCCATTTGTTCCCATATACAACACCTGCTCTTTTCGGCGTTGTTAGCATTTTCTTTATCGTACAAATGGTAATAGGTAAGTTGCTGCCCATACATAAGTAAGAATTACTTGTGTTATATCCGGAATTGTGAAGTGAAGTCCAACTCGAACTTGGCCGTTTTTTTTTGTAAGTGCACCTGCGATGTAGGACAATCTTGGCTTATGTCGAAACGGAATCATGATTGACGCTTATCGACCAGGCCACATTATAAACGATGCCCACCTCGCAGTTAACTGCACGACATGCTATTTTAGTCCTTAATACTAAAATTACTTCTGCTAATGTTTGATTCAGTCCTATAATCGTTTTCTTTATGTCAATCTACATAGTGTTCATAAAAATAATAAAAGAAACATTTATAAACTTTGGGATTAATGTTCCTTTTCTAATCGCATTCTGAATATAATTGGTCTAAATATAAGTTGTCAAGATGCTTATACAAAATAACTTCATATTTACATGAAAATATGTCACATTTTCGATATACCAAGTATGTACCTATGCAACATCCTTAAGATCTAATTGCACAGAAAGTTTGAGCCTGGTCCGACGATATTCGGCGGCAAAAGGAAGCTTTTGACTTTTGACTTTTCTTGACTTTTGATGACCCGCTAACAGGAGGAGACGGTCACCGGCGTATATTAATGGAATCATAAAATTAAATCTTGGCGGACTGGTTTGCTTAAACCGGTGACTAAATAAACACATTTTTGGAGTATATAATTGGTAATATGAGAACAAATAATAAAAACACTAATCTCGATGTTTGCACTAACGAATTCTAGTTTTAATATACACCAACAAACGTCAAAATATGCAAAATAAACCTCTAGAAGTCATACGAAATATTTATTATTACATTTTATGTCATGCAATAATTCAAATTGTTATGCGGACTCGAGTCATAGTGACACAAATATTCTATGTTTATAGCCATTAAATCATTATTAGCTCTGACGACGCGCATTTACATAGGTTGCGTTGCGTCTGCGCACTGCGTGGGAAACTGGAGCAAGCATCGCCGCGCACCTACCCATTACGCGGGGCCATATTTCACGTCAGGACCCGATGCGCGCCGTGCTCGATATTCTGTGCGCAAACGCAACAATCCTGTGGCATTTCGTACACGATCGCGCGTGCATCCTCCGGCCAGCGCTAATATCTCCGTCATGCTATGCCACCCTAGTACTTATAGCTGCAACAAATTTACTATCGTTATTATCTCGCGTCTAGCATGGAAAGTGGTTAATTAAATTGTAAATTTATTACACCAATGCATGCCCGACACCGACACCCCGATGCATTAAGATAAACCAGCCTGCATCTGAGCCCCTTGCCACAACGTTTCTCAGCGTACACTTCCGTTATTGCCAAAATTGACAAGTGGATACTTAATTTAACAAGTTTCCGTTCTTGTGTAACCAAATGAGCAAGGTACCGATATTATTTTAATGTTTAGTTCGAAAAAACAAAATAATATGCCTAATAACGATTTGTAAAGGTTACGCTTATTGCTTTCCTATTGCTAAGCAGTGCCCTACACGCTGTGCTCACAGTAAACATGTAAAGTAAACATGCAAACACACGCTGATTTCGTTTTGATGTGTGATGCTCGTTTTAGGTGCGTAATAGTGTGCCATCAAATTGCAATAGAGCATAATGAGATCAAAGGCTGCGTAGCCAGCGGCGGTGGCGCGGTCATCTCCGGCAAATGCCAGAGGTGAGCCGCGACGCCCGCGCCGCCGCGCTCTGGAATGCGCGTGCGCACCTCCACGTCTAGCTTCTATATTACCGAAGCGATTGGATTCACTACTACCGAAACGACAACTTTAATTATATTTTTTTTTATAGTTTTAAGACTTTGTGCAATTTTGACGCGTCAGATTTTAAATGATACATTAGGTAGGTACTTAATACGGCTATATGACGAAACCACGTTACAATAAAACTAAAGAGATCACAAGTTCCTATAATATGACATCCGATACTTCTTAAAGTGCTTAAAAAACGACTTAAAAAACAAAATTAGCATAACATGTAAATAACTGCCTATAAGGTCTTTATGTTGTCCAAAAATCGGCCAGCGAACGTGATGGGAAATACAACACCATTGTTTTGCATTATTAGAACAAATATGCAAATGTTTTACGATTCATACCTTTGCTATTACTAAAACAGATACGAGTACATCTAATAAGTAAATTTATGCATTCGAATAAATCAGCACGAGATTTCGCTCTCTGGGAGCGCTCGCGCACCTGCGCCGGCGCACTGCAGTGCGATGTTCCCGTTCTACGAAATTTGAATCACAATTCTAGAATAAATGGATTTGATCACAATCTGACTCGTTCTGCTCGGGCTCTGTAAAATATTAGGTTTCGTTAAGGTGTTTCAGATTTCTCAGCGAGGTATGAGGCTTTTAAGGTGAACAGTCCGTGTCGGTGTTAGGCTGTATGCAAGCCAATTAAGCCCGTCGCATTGTAGCTGCGTATCGCGGCGCGCGATCGCGCTCGCTGGTGGTCGCCGCACTATCGACATCCACTGTTTTTAATTAGAGTACCTAGGTCTTGGTGCGTTCGAATTTTGCGCCGTCGGCAGCAGTGCCCTGAGCGTTACATCAGACTTTCGAAGGGACCAGGGTTCACTGATGTAACGATCGTAAAATTATCGATATAGTGCTTCACTCATAGGACGCAATGTCACCTTATAAAATTCTCGTAATTTTTGTATACCTAACTTATGTATGGAAAAACAACTTAACTAAAGCCCCTCCTTATACTCAATTTATCCTTTATTTTTCAAATTAATTAAATAAATTTTCTTTTATTATATTTTATTTTGGAAATAAAATTATAAGTGAATAGCATTTATTAAAATTGATAAATCCTGTCCACTTATAAAGCGCGTCAGATTAACTTAAACCTTGAACAGTTGCACTCCATTGAGTACATCCACAAAACCTAAGACCCCACGACGCTTAAGTAAATCCCCATTTAGCATCGAGGACTCCCTACTAAATTACTACTATGGGCTACTATGATAATTATCGCAAATAGGCCTTAAATCGATTCGATTTAACCGAAAGATCGTTTTCGTGTAAACCTAGCTCATAAACGAATACGAGGGCATTTGTTGAGTTTCTCAGATTGGCCGGCAGATAGCGCGGTGGTCGCGCGCAATACCACCGGCTTTATCCATGTTAATTAATGATAACGAGCCGAAACCGACCGGCTAGCACTAGCCTAACTAATAAACTAATTTGTATGGCTCACAATGTACAGTGATTGATTAAGGGGATTCGAGTCGCAGTTGATTGCTTTATTTATATGAAAATTAAGTATTTCCTGTCTCACGGTGTAAAGTTTTTGATACTAGAATTCGTTTAAAATGCGTTTTGCTTGCTCTTCGTGGCAATTGACTATGGGTACATAAGTATATATAGGGTCCTTATAAAAAATAAGCGTTTTTTTTTCGTATGTATACATTTATTATTACTTAAACAAAGTTTAAATGTAATTGGATTTGCCACTTCCAAGATGGGTATTTAAAAATTTGCTTATATGAAAAATACATATTGCGTCATTTTTGCTATACAAAACGCCATTTTCATTTATTAGGGATCTAATTTATAATAAAACGGTGCCAAAACTGTTTAAAGTTTACAAAAAAATAAAAAATAACTTATATATCTGTATGTGACTTCACAAATACATAAGGAACTTTTACTCTTCTTGAATTCTAATTATCTACAAAAAATAAATTATATTTTTGCGTAATTGTATCCTGTACATACTTATATAACTAAACGCGAGGGAAATCATGTGGAATAAGAGGTACAGGCAATAATCTGCTTAGATAAAAGTCATTATTTAACAGCACCAAGGTAATGGAGTTGTGAGTATAAATCGTAGGGTAATACCTTGTCATACAAGGGTTAATCGAATGTCATACGTACCAATCAAAACTTCGCTGCCGTGAGAAAGGTAGACTGTGCATCTGTCCTGTTACATCTATTCCAATTTTACATTGAGATACTACAAAACGGTAAAACAGATAGATTACATTGAGCAATGAGGAAAAGTTTAGCTCTATGATATAGATGAAAATTAAAGGAAACGCAGAACGCTTGGGTACCACTACTCACTACAGTAGATGATATATCTAGTAGGTATTATCTTTGTCAATCCAGTGCTACGCCTGAAAACAAAGTAGACTATTAAAAAATTTACCTAGTGACCCGCCCTAACTTTATACGAGTAACCTTAACCAATTTTTCAACTAAACATTCCTCATGTATAGGTGAAAACGCGCTAAGTAGTTTTTTAGTTTATCTCGAACAAACAGTCAGACAGACGCGGCGTGGGACTTGGGCTTATAATATGTAGTGATAATGATAGTGAAGACGAAAGTTGTTCGGGCGGCATCGTCAGGCTTTGCCTAGAGCAATGACAAAAACGTCGAAAGATGAACTTCATTGAAATCGAATTGCCTTTATTCTTACTTTGCGTTTCAATTTGTGCGGACATAAGCCTCGCTAATGAGCGCTAATGCACCCTGACCTGGGCTTGCTCATCCAGCTTCCAGCTAGATGAATCCGTTCGCAAACCGTCACACCACCTTCCCGGAGGGCGTCATCCGCATTCTCCTTGCTGAACCGTGGTTTCCCTTGGTTTAGATCTCGTTTCATCGGCGGTTATCGGTACTTCTGCAGAAATGGCGACCCCACTGCCGTTTCAGCCTGCTAATTCATGCGCTATGTTGGTATTTTGTTCTAAAACTCTCTAATAAAATATTTAAATTAATATGGTTATTGTTATGGGCAGTGGTTTGCGAGCGGTGCCGCCGCAGTGACGTCACGGCGGCGGTCGTCACCCGCGCTGCGCTGGCGCAACCGCTCGTTAACCCGCATGCGCCGATGATGCCAACGCTTCCAGCGCGTTTTGCCCACTTTTATTAACTACATCGTTCACTTTACTATGCTAATAAGTGAGCAAGCTTGTTTATGCTTCGATATTTTGCGCCACTATGTCATGTAGGACACGGATCACGGATGGTTTTATGTATAAGTTTACTGGACAAACCAATAACTTAAAATCACGTAGTGTACAGTGCATTTCAGGTTATATGATTCGATCAATTTTAATTAAATATAATTGTGCAATGGCTGCATAAGTACTGTGCAGAATGAATTGCCGTAATCTACACTTTATAGGCTCACAGTAATTACGGCCCCTCGTTTCTCGGAAACGCTAAACGACCCACGGTAACAAAAGCAATGGAAAAATTTTATGATGTCCGAACATTACTTGTCAATTCTAACTTATATGTGGGAGATGATGATAAATTGCAGAAAATTCTTTACAAAATTGTGGTGGTACATTGATGTTAACATTTCTAGTCTTTTGTTTTATTAATATCCTTCAACGCTGTTTTATTTTGCAGAAACGTGTCAATAGTTCTAATGTAGAGAAATCGATTTACCGTCAATCAGTATTTTCGCTTGTAAGCTATCACAAGCTTATTGCAAACAACGTAGATACTTCAGAGGCAAACTTGCACGTAGTACTTTCAAATGTGTTATGATACTTATGATGAAACAAGTTTGGTTTAATAGTAACTTAATTGAATTTTCAGTTTTATGATCGTAAATATGGGTACCGCTCTACTGGCGTTGAGATAGCTGCAATTAATTTATGGCTATTAAACATTAATCAATATATTTACTTACATAATCAAATCTCTTTAAAATTAAAATATAATCATCGTAACAATAGCCTGTTAAATTATAATACTCATATAAGTATTAATTTCATGGAATTATTATTAATGGCTGCGTAGTGTCCGGCAGAGCAGAATAGCACCAATCCTTACACTCGTGGGTGTAGTACGAGGCGACTAATATTATCCAGGCAGATAGGCTGGAAAACGGGCAGCAGATTTTTCCATTGCTGTCTTGTCTAATATAAAAAAAAAACATTCATACAGATAGACGGCGGAAAGAACGTAAGCCGACGGTGGGATTCATGTTGTTGGTTTTATGTAAATTGTCAACTTTATTAGTTAATTGATGTAGTATCACCTGTACAGCAATAATTGTTAGATGCATATGAGGATGATGAGACAACAGTCAGTTTTTTAAATATTGTATTATTATTAAGCTCTTTTATAATTTACCAAGACGCGCTTAACGAAGCGGCTTCCGTATATTTCTAACGAGAATATTTTGTTGCATGGCGCTGCGCCGGGCGTTGTGTTGCTTTGGTTAGACATTCAAGATGCATAGAAGATAACAACCATGAGAGAAATACTGAATATTTGGTCACAAATATGAACAAGTCGCGGCGGTGTCGGCTGTCGTGGAAACACGACACCGTGTTTCGGTCCCGCGAGCTCGCTCCGATTCGCCGTGTCGCCTGACATGCCTTTCTCGCATTACCTTACTATATGCCCCACCGATTTAATGAGCTACACATATATATGTATGTATTAATATTTCTAAAAAGTAATATTTGATACATTATGTACGGATTGCACACGGCACATACAATAATGAAGCGATTAAAAATATAACACAAAAATTTTCACAATCAGAAAGTTCGTGTGGTTTCTGTTATCACAACGATAAACCATGCTAATAGTTAAATTATTCGTGAAAGCATAAATGTCGAGAACGAAATCAACACAGTAAAAATTAACATGACTGAACTGAAACAACGTGGAGTGGAGGCAGCGCTGCGCGGGCGCAGCGGCGGCGCGCGGCGTGACTTGCTTGCCCTGGTTTCGTACAGGATCCGCCGCGCCGCAACTGCGCCGAGCTTATTAATTAAACATTTGGATATATGTAAACCAAAGCACTCAAGAAACCCAATTCTCAAATACTTGTCGCGCTTGTTTAATTAAATACCTCTCAAAAACGAATTAGCTACGTTGATATTTAAGTAGAAGTGAAGACTTATTCAGTAGTATTTGAATGGCTGTACCTAACAAAAAAAGTGAAGTGAAAGTTTTACTTCACTCGTTAATGACACCTTGTAGCAGGGCGGTGATATTTTCCAATCGACCGATCCACTCGAATCCAGTTCGATTACTACTGCGAAATCTGAAATTACAATGTTTTATTTTCAGGTCACCCGGTACCGACGTCGCCCGAGCGTCGAGGAACTATGGCCTCGCCCGTCACCCGCACGCACTGCGCCGTGGCCTCGACGCTCTGAGTTCCCGAAGAAGCGCGCCACATCGGGGTGAATAATGGGAAGAAGCAACGTCCGGATCAAGTTCGCTCGCTCCATTGGTCCGCCCCCCGAGCCGCGCCCGCGGCCCGCCCGCGCGTAGCTCGCCGCGCTCACTCACCAGTTACCGACGCTCTAGCGACTGCCAATAAAGTACAAGTCATACCGGGTTATCGTAATTCACTTATTTATACTTAGATTTATTTATTGTAGTACAAACGCAACTAAACACTGCCTAGTTTGCTTGATGTAGCAAATCTCTACACGACCCGGACCGAGTCACGAGCTCGGTGGAACGCATCAAACGGTAGACATGACGGCCACTGCACCGGAGCTATCGAAATCGGATTTCTTCGATTTTGTGTCGTCCCACGAGGTGACAGATGCTCAGTATAAGCAGCAGATGCGATCCGTCAACGTGTTCATGGAATCGCCGGACTCGAGGTCGAACCCCCTGCTGTCGGAGGAGCCCAAAGAGCAGAACAACAACAGCCTGCTGAGCGTGCCTGGCGCGGCGCCCGCGTGCGCGCCGCCTGCCTCCACCACGCTGCAGAGCTTCGACTCCATCTGGAACGTGGATCGCGACCGCGACCGCCTCGAAACCGCCATGCTAGAAGATCTCAATAAGTATTACTGGAACTCGCAAGAGAACGAGCTCAACGGCCCGCAGCCCTGCGCGGACACGGCCATCTCCAACAAACTGATCAGCAACAATACCGACGGCCAGATCTACACGCTCACCGTGCTCAACCAGGACATCAACGAGACCGGCCCCAGCCGCTACTGGGGCAAGGAAGAAGATGTCTCCATGTCGAGCCCCACCGACATCGAGCAGCAGTCCTCATTAGATCTCGAATCGATATTGAATATGAATGGCTTCCCGAACGATTTCAGTCAAGATTCTCTAAATTCAAATATTTTGCCAAAAGTAGAGAGCTTTAGTTATGAGGAGGGTGAGTCAGAGAGTCAAAATTCAGATTTAAATACAAATAATATAATAAAAGTAGAATCGTTCAGTTACGATGACGGCGACTACCAAGGAAATGAAAAGAAAGACGACCCTCATAGTCCCGTAATTGGTACACAAAGTTTATTAGACAATCAAGTTGAATTTAATAATAATAATAATGACTGGAAATTAACAGATCAAAATACAGAATCTAACGAATCGTTGCTCAGAAGTGCGCTACAGGGAAAAGCTTTTATTAGATATAGTACAATCCAGAAGAGCACTATAACGAAACTCGATGGCACAACGGAATTAAAAAGGGTAATAAATAACAATAACAACAAAGCGGATGTTCCATCAATGTACCAAGACGGCAAGGAAGGAGAGTCAGAACTGTTGATGGCCATCGGACCGCCTAACGGTAACGTCAACATATCGATTTTGCTAGAAGACCCTAGCGCAACAGTCATAGCCAACGGTGACAACCCGACTTCGACGCAAAGCGTCGACGACTTAATCCTGTCGCAATTAGACGCCAACTACCATCCGGACGACTACGAGAAACTTAAACGGATAGCGACCGAACTGGGAGAGTCGGTTCAGCCGTACTGCACGGTGGAGCCGATAGACCCTACGCGGAGCGTCTACAACATCCACCACGTGAACGGCGAGCTGGTGACCATGATTCCGGCCGGCGAGGTGCAGCTGCCGCAGCACCTGCAGATCGTGACCGCTTCGCCCGCCGTCACCAGCACCAAGAGCGTCACCAAGAAGTACAAGCGGATCCAGAACAAGAACTCGCCGCCGTCGTCGCAGGTGCACTCGGGCACCGCCATCCAGGCCGCGACCTCCACCTCGAACGGGGTGCGCAAGGAGCGGTCACTGCACTACTGCTCCATCTGCTCGAAGGGCTTCAAGGACAAGTACTCTGTGAACGTGCACGTGCGGACGCACACCGGCGAGAAGCCGTTCGCGTGCTCACTCTGCGGCAAGAGCTTCCGGCAGAAGGCGCACCTCGCCAAGCACTACCAGACGCACATCGCGCAGAAGGCCGCCGCCGCCAACGGCGCCGCCAAGCCCACCAAACAGAGGTAACGCGACTGCGCCTGCGCTGCGCCCGCGCCTAGCCGAGCCGCTCTCCTTCTCATTCCAATTATGATAGTCAATTAACTTTGAATCAGTGATATGATTATAATGCATTGTATTTTTAAATCGAATACTTAAAGGCTGAAAACATCACAGATGAATTTGGTAAGGTGCTAAAATAGTTATAGAGAATTAAGGCGAACACACATGTGCGTGTAAAAATTGACAGTGGCCGATTATAATGTATTTGTTAACTTGTATGTAAATCCGTCCGTTACCGAATACTTTTAGCTATGTAGATACTTAATTGTTAAGTATTTTAATGAGATTATGAAATCTTAATTGCGTATTTATTAGTCACATCGCGAGTAGGTAGGTATTTAATATTTCAGAAATACGTACCTACGTACTCTTATTTATTGTCATGTTCCTGCAGTTATAACCGTAACGAAGTTGCAGCGTAGCGCTTTACACTACCGAGTACATGATAAAGTAACCCGATTAGATTTGACCTTAAGAAACGTACCTACTATCGGATAAATACCCAACAATGATGAGCCAGCCTCAGGATTACTGCAACCGCCGCCGCTGTAATTTCTCCCGCAGCGCGACCGACTAAACTTTCTAAAAATTAAAAAAAAAATACAGAGTAAAAGAACAAGCATTCAGTACCGACGGTCTTTCACCGCTCGGTTACCGCGCCGCGGCTGCCCTGCTCTCGGCCCGATTCGCATGTTATTTTATTCCTCATGCCTTCTCGTGAATCGTGGCTCGTCTCGACAATGGTATTCAATTACGTATCTCCGAGAGTGTCTTTCTAAACTTTTTTGTCGATTTTTATTTGTGAGCCCAAAAGAGATAGGTGCTTACCTATGTCGAGTTGTTAAATAATGCTCCATTCAACAATTTCTGATCCAGAAAATAGCTAGTCCGTAATAGTTGTGGGACGGGCCGGCGCAGGACAATTATTGGGCCATCTGCGCCGCCACGCGGTGAACGGCATTTCGTTTCCAATAATACGTCTTTCGCCTCATACCGGGAAAGGCCTGATTGCTTCCAGATTGCTATAAATTTGAAACAAGTGGTGTTCCAATCGTGGTCTTTAAAATTGTGCTCCCTTTCTCGTCTAATAAATTGGCCTTTCTTTGTTCGGCCGGGGCACTTACAATACGGAGGCCTGCCCTCGCTTGTTCTTATGTGCTTTAGAAATTGTAACAGGTGCACTATGTAATCATCTTATCTTGGCTAAGAATCGCGTCTAGAACGCCAGTGTCCACTTTCAGTAATCATTATGTACATTACAAACACGTATTATTCAGTCAGTGATGCACAATAGATAAGAGAATGCTAATCGCTGTCCGTTTTGAACGCATACACTTGGAGTAGCACCGCGACGAAGGTAATTCGCTCAAATCGTACGGTTTACGAAGAACAGAAAAAGTCGATAGCGCCTTATGGAGAAAGTTATTTATCAACGTATTTCAATTACAGAAACCGAGTGTACACACAATTTGAACGTCCTAATAATAGTAACAATGCGCTGGACCGAAATCACAAGCTACCCGAAGAAAGGTTGTTCAATTACTGGTTAAATACATGACTTAGCACTTTTCTTTCATACAAAAATGTAAAAAATTTAAGTACTCACTTATTTCGTCGTAAAATTTTGTCTTGTGAATAAAGCTATCTACCTTGGTCCTATTTTAATTTCTTTGTATGGTATCTACAGCTACTTCGTACATACTTCCTCAATAAAAATATTTCAATTGTGTTTCTTAAATTAATAGTTCAATTATAAGCTGCGGTTTGATTTAATGAAACCAATAGCATTCAAAGGTCAAGTGTCCGAATGTCGACCTCCGCACGTCAGCTTGGCTTAGGCCGCGCACACACCGCACGCACCCCACGACACGTTGCATTATTGTTCTAAGTTACAGTAATGAGTACATAATGATTTCTTTTGTGCGGTCAAGAAACAATTTCTTTTTCATTTCGCATAATTTATTGTTTTGGACGATAGGTACGACGTGCTTTTCACGGTGGACTCTCTGCTCGTTTGTCACTGAGTAGCATAAAAATTAAGAATTTTGCATCTTGACTATTTTTGGTGATTATATAATTTGCGCTTACATATTAAAATACTGGACATATCGTCACCTACTTAAGTTATTTGTGACTCGCGCTGCGTACCTGAACGCGGTCTTAGCATTACTGTCCTCCACAAAGTCATTCGCGACCTAGCAGGCTAGATAGTGCTCTGAAATTAATTTGATTACATAGTGGAACCAGTGATACGCGCAACTACCAATAACCTTACTTGGAGATCAATGTTGCGTTTGTGATAAAAAATACTTCCTCGATACTGTATACTGTAATTAATTCTGCAAAATTAACTAAATAAGTTATATTGTAATTACTACAACTTATCATGGGCTCAATAAACCGAATTAATTTTACTTTCCAATTAAATTAACTTATCTAACATGTCTTCAAATCGAATATCAAAATCACTACCCGTCTCTAAATGCTGCAGTTAAATACGATATTATTTTTTTGCATCTTGCCAATGTGCTTGTTAGTTTGTAGTTTTTAACGACACTGCCCTAAACAAAGGTTCTATTTAGGTCTAGACGACCAAATTATATTCCTACGTGCTAACTGTATTAATAATCCTCTTGTAAGACATTTTATACCTGAAGATACTCTTAATATTCCCAAGGAATACATGTGAAATGTTATGAATTTTGCACCTTGTATGTTTTCTGTAGTTATAAATTTAAATAATTTTATGCTCAGTATTGAAAGGCTGGGTAAACTCTATAACAAGTTAATACTCATTATTTGTAAATATGTATAATGAATTGATAAATGAGGAAAAACACTTGAACACAAATTTATACTCTACCACTTGTATCTCATTAGCTGGTATTTCCAATGTTAGCGAATTTATAGAGTAGGTACTTAATAGCAAAGTAAGATGTCTGCGACAATTTACCAATTATTGTAAGAAACCTCGGCTACTCTATCAAGAAGCAACGCTAAATGGTTGTTAATATATTCGTGTAATATATTAATTTATGTTCGTTTTTTGAGTACATAATAATATTGAAAAGATGATTTATTTTATTAAATTGATCGATTTTTATTGCATTTGTTCCTGAGTTGATTATAGATTTTATTAATATTAATTACCTATATTTTGTTTATAAGATTTCTATTTTAAGTAATTCTTGCATGAGTAATTTAATTAGTATTTTAGAAACAGCGTAGCTTTAAGGGCGGCGTGGATGAATGAAAATGCCTGCTACTAACGGCTCTACGGGGCTCTACGGGAAGTCAGACCGTTGTCTGGCTAGTAAAAAGACAAACTATTTTATGATGTATAGGGAGAAAAAGTGTGTTTATAGAAGAATATAAAAACTTAAAACCGTTAAGCACATTTCAACACTCATCCACTTCATCCTTAAACGACAACCGTCCTGTACAATACTTAATTATTTATTGTAGATTTTTATCCTAAGACGACAAAAGATAAACAAAAACAATTGTATTTTTGATTAACAGGAGCTGTGATTTTTGCTTACGTATATTTCCCGAGGCAGTGTCTTGCGATCGGAGGTGAAAACTTTGATTTCTCATAATTCAGGAATACTTGCTGCCTAATACCAGGCACTTGGCCTTTTCCCTTCAATGTACGGCACTGTTATCACTGATGACTTCCGAATTCCTGGTGCGTGTTTAAGATGTGCGCCTGTACCACTTATGTGATGTAATTGTCCTTTATTGAGAGGAAATCAAAACAAATTAATTATGTTACTTCTAAAACCTTACTACAATTTTTAGGAAATAATTAAATTTAGTACTTAAGTAATTCAATTTTTAAAAGTAATGTACAGGTGGTACAGGAGCATTTCTTGGAAAAGGAGCCTTAGTCTGACAGTAATCTGGTCACATATCAGTATCGCTGTAGGATTTATACTCAACGTGTATTGTAGACTAATTATTTGACAAATGAACACATTTAGCTACCATAATTTTATACAAGATTTACAATTTTGTATTGAATTTCTTATATTTTTTACTTTCCTACGTTAGTTTGCTAATAAAATGTTTTTGTAATTTACATAAATTGTTTAATTCGTCGTAAGACGTAATCTTGAGTTTACTACATTCCTTATAATCAATGACGATTATTGACATCTACTTCTACTTGCGTTTCAATGTGTCTCAGGGCTCTGAAACATATATTGAATCGCAAGTAAAAATGTACCCTACATATACATAAGGTCCAATCGGTGCAAGTAAAGTACAGCTATCCATTCTATTGTAGCGAAGCCGCTAACAAAGGCCGCGAGGTATAAATCTGCGCCTGCGCTGACGGCTGGAGGGCATTGTCTTTGCCGTTCCGGCGCTCTAGAGACTGGCCGCTAACTGCGGATAAGGGTTCCTTCGGATGGATGTACTATGTACGACAGATATCCTACTTAAAACAACAATTATACTCTAGCTGCTGGTCCAGTCAAGTCATTCAACAAATTAGTTGATCATCCGATCATACGATAATCTATATGTGATCAGCTAATTCGTTGTTTGACTGTACCACAAGGGATTCAATAGTGTATTAGAAGCCATTAGATGTAGAGACAAATTGATTTCTGGAAATTACAGAATACGTGTGGTTTTAGTTACCCTTACCATGTTTTGGTATAATTGATCTAAGCTAACCCAATATTTTTTTTATAATAGAGAGGGGAAAACGAGCAAACAGGTCGCAACCTGATGGAAAGTGATAACCGCTGCCCATAGACACCCACAATATCCGTATAGTCGTGAATGCATTGCTTTCATTTGGTGAGTATGGGTAGTATGGAGTAAGCTCGTTCCTGATTTCGTACCTAATCAGTTTGAAAGAACTGATGCTAATCCAAAGCGTGGTCATACGAGGAATCTGCCTAGTTCGAGAATCGTAAGGTGGCTCATCCAGATGGCACGGATAGAATTTGACACTGCGTCGGGTAGTGCGATGGCGAAATTCTGCACCTGAGGTATCACCCTGAACAATTTCCTCACAGCACTCCTCATGCCATATATAAGGTAGTAAGTACATAAGGTACAAGATGCACAGCTAGTATTGGTGCGCCACCGACACAATAAGAGTATAAAACATGGGAAGATATCGATATTGGTGCCGAAATTGGTAAAAACATATCGCGTAACGTAAACTTTCATTTTAGAAAGAAATAGGTAATGTCTTTTCTTTTACCAAAAGCAAATCACAACAACCAGTCGCCAGTCTCTATAAACAAAGTGAAGTGTTAATTAGCACCATTGTAGCTCACTGATCATAAGATAGCGCGCTGCTGACGCTTCCGATGGATTTGCGTGTAGTACACGTAGGTATGTTAACTATAGGTTCTCACTCATTGTTTTCAATTTAGAATAAATGTTATGTTCGATAGACTGTCCACTCAATCTGTTTCCTACTTCTACTTTTATAGGCTGCCGTTTAATTGGTGTTCCAATGGCGGCACCTCCTATGAATCTAGGAAATACTTCTTCCGAATACGGTACAATAGTACGGTTACCAAAATAATTGTGTGTCTATTGAGAAATCTATTATCTTTTCTTGTCCATATTATCAAAATTTGTCTGTTGTCTTCTGACGGACTTCTAGGTTCTAATTAAACTTTTCAATTGGCTAGACAAAGAAATCTTTGTATTGCTTTAGGTTACCGCAGTTTTGGCTAAATAGGCAATCTTGGTGGCAACTAACGGTTTGCAGCACTATCGAATATGCTGAATTCCTCTTACTGATATGCCGTAAACTTGAGATGTAGCTAGAAAACTGGTATGTTGAATACTAATCGGCAACCGGAAGCAATGAAGTACCTACATATTTATTGTTTAACTATTTCAATCAATCATCGCAATGAGTATACCATAGTAAGTAAACCAGTTCGGTAAAAATGAATAGTCTGTACTTGTTCTCACGTACAGAAGGTGCATCTTAACGTGTTAAACATGTGCTTAATGTGAACTGACATATTGAAGACATGAAACGCTGGAACTTTCACTGCCTGATGGGCCGTCAATCACCAATGTTTAGAGGTGATTTTCCAGTTATCAGCAGGCACATAACTTACCTCACGATAGCGGTGAACTACCTATTCACCACGTATTTAAGTACCTACCTAGTCACTTTTGGTGGAATATTTTTGTACAATACAATACCTATTGTACAAAAATTTCGTAGAGCGGAGTTTGATGATACTGAAAAGCTTTTTTTTATAAATTATAAAAAAAAGAATTAGCTAGACAGACAATTGGCCGTCATCTCACTTAGGTAAGTGAACAGTCTAATTTCTCTAGCCTTGATGGCGTCCAAATTATAATTCTAAATTATTGTTCTTATTTATGTGCCATTGTTTCGAAATATTATACTGTAGTAGAAGGATAGTCAGGAAAAAATATGTAGGCAAAAAACCGTAGTTAATTTAGATACATACATTAAAGTTTTCATACGATTAAACCAATTCTCTGAAACAATAGTTAGGTAACATTTATAATATCGATCATAATAGGAAGGCAGAGTTTATTGCCAACAACATCAGTTATTTGATCGCCGTCTGCGATTCTGTCTCGCCGGACTCTAATTACAGTAAAAAATAAATGTTGTGTTCAGCGCTAACGGCCCGTAATAGCGGAGCTCCATTTGGGTTTCTTCCGCCGATTTCTCTGCTCAGTATCCATTGCATACTATTACATCATGAGTTATATTATTCCTCTTGTTTCCAGCTTAAGTTAATTATGTGTAAGACCCTAAATAGTTGAAAAACGAACCCAATGATGAATAGCGGCCGAGCGAATAGTGAAAATACAGACGAGCCGCGGTGCGAAACCAGACATCATTAGTGCCAGCACAGGAAATCGTAAGTTACGAGTGAAAACTTGGCATTCTGCATTCTCAATAGAACAGTAAGGATGCTTAGGCGCACATGTCACAATCCGCCAATAGCCTTTATTGCATATAATTCCATAGGAACCGTCGTAAGCGTAATTACATTAGGAATAGGAACCATCTACAGACACTGTAATTTTTAGAATAAACCGATGGGACTTTCACAAAGCAAACATACCTACTCGAAGTTAACTGGCTTTTTCTCATTATTATAAAACTTTGTCATGTTATAGCTTAATGATTTAAACGTGCGATTGAGAAACGTTTATAAGTAGATACTTCCACACCGGCACAAGGAAAATAAGCAACTATAGTTTTTTAATGTCTTAAAACTATAAGAAATAAAAAAATTGTTTTTATATTTCTATTGTTCATTACCTATTAATATAAGTAAATGATTCTGAGTCTATATAATTTAAATTTCCTAAAATAAAAATAAATATATAAACTAGCCGTTCTCGCAGCTTCTCGCCGTCGCGCGCAGTTGGGATCTCTGTAAACAATCAACTTTCCTGCGGGGAACCTATTATGTTCCCAGGATAAAAAGCATGCTATGTTACTCAGTGATAATGTAGCTACCTACGGATGAAAAAATTTTTCAAACCGGTAGTTTTTCTATTACAACAATCAATCAATCAACAATCTCTCCTTTTGGACATTTGATACCTTTGGTTATATTAATATTATTGCAATTTTCTTAGGGCATATCCCTAAGATATGAATAATGCCCACCTGCGTTACTAGTTTGTATGTTACAAACCACTGGTATGCTCAAAAACACTGAACAACCTGGATACTCGAATGTCCAAAAACTTAACTTAAAAGAAAAAGTTGGCACGACAATTCCGGTGGTGCTCTCGCGCACGAGGGCCCGGGGTCCGCCTTGACCATGATACAGGATTTGGCAGATCAGGTAATTACAGCGACTGCCTTCTGGCCTCCGAGACCCTGCTACCAGATTAGATCATGGTTACAAATTCAGGCGACAGTTCAACTAATGTACATACCTAATTCAAAAAGAGACATTGGTACGTGGCCGCAGTGGGATTTTAACCCAGTACCTCTTGCTTACGAGTCGGATACCCTAATCACTCGGCCACCGACGCTCCTCGACAATGATAAAAATTATCTAACGTAATAAATTGAATTATTAATTCAAATCTTCTTCTTCTTATTGAGTCGATGGACTAAACTCTGACTTACACTTTATTCGCTCAGTATTCGGCGACGCACACAGCGTTTGAACTGGCTTTGAATTTTGATTTAGATTTCTGTGGATAGTACTTATCGTTGTGGACATCTAGGTTCTTTTGATATTTTTTTATGAGATCGTGTCAAAGAGATTCTGAAATTATTATGAAACGTTTTATTAATTAGGGACAGACAGAAAATTCAGGCCTGTGGAAAAGGAGGTTTAGTGAAAGAGTGTTTAAGCTACGACGGCTCCGAGAGTGTGCTTCATTGCGAAGAATAAACATTTTTAGAATATAGGTATACCTTTCTCCTTACCAGTAGCAGGTACAGCTTAGTAGCAGATACCACCGGGACACACGTAGGTATCGTATAAGACTATCAAGGTTTTTAAAACGTGTCCACTAATAGGTTAATATCTTGCAGATAGGTATAGATATGTACACACAACATCCAATTCCCTAAAGATATAATAGAAATCTGTGCACTGCGGCCCTATTTTTGAACCGCTCGCCTCAACTCGAATAGTTTTTCAATTTTGATTTTCGGCATGAAATATTCATTATATTTATGCATGATGCTGATTTTCCCTATCTTAGAATCTATAGCAGAGAAACAGTGTGGGCCCATAATGCTTCTCTTAACGCGAACTGGAACTAGAACTGGAGTATTATGCTCTTCAATCTTAGTGCACAGTGTTAGATTTATCAGGGAATCGCCAAAGAAAGACAATTTGGCATCCAAAGAAGATTTGGGCCAGAGGCTGTGTCAAAAGCTTTTTCTAAGACTAAAAAGACTGTGAAGCTCGTTATTTGCGTCAGATATTTATAGTTACAATTTATAGACAAACCTCTAATAAAACCAATTTTTTAATGTTCTGGATATGTAATGAGCATTGAGTTGGATGATGCGCTTAAAGATAATGGATAATATGCTCAATATAGAAATAAGTCTCATTATAGAAAGAACAATAGCCTTCTTAATGGGTGAAGGGAAAATACCAACTTGGAAGCAGCTTACTAGGGCTAAAACATGAGAGACTGTCTGAAGAGCCTATGAAGTAATTAAGTCCCGTACTCAGGCTCAATTATTCTTAAGCTGTTTAATGGTCCGTTCCACTGCTTTGCAATCCATCAGTTTCTAGCAGTACCTACTCAAGTGGACAGGTCACGACTTACTGTACCCATCTACACTATAAAAATTTTAGAGACATACTTAAGAGAGCTACTCGTTTTAGTTAGCACCACCTAGAGTTATTTGTAGCGTCATGAGAGTTAAGCCGATGGCAGCAAGTAGTATACAAATAACCCCAAATGATGATATTTATGATTCGTTTACGTTGCTGATAATACCTATGCATTATATTTAAGTAAGTATAGTAGAAAAACAAACTGGGGAGAGTTTGTTGCAGTAAGTAGGTATATAAATGTCGAATATGGGAGCAGTAGGCTAATTACCTAACTCTACTGCCAACAAATATCTGATTTCAATTATTGTTACTTTTGCGAATACTTAGGATCGATTTAATAGTTTCTGAAACTCATCGCAAAAGTTACAATTTTAATCATTGAAATCCGAAAATTGTTGGCAAGTAAGTTACGTAATTAGCTTACATTGAGCTAAATAAAACGACACAATTGGCTTCGCCGTTAAACTAAACAATAATTTTAATATTAATACTTAATACTAAATATCAAAATTGAACGTGTCAAAAACAAAAACAAGACTCAACATGAGAGTATCAAATAAGATAAGCTATTTGAGACTTAACACACATTGACATTATTAAAGTTTATTTATCACGGTGCGCATTTTCGACAACCAGTCAATCAAAAAAATACCATATGAAAAAATTCAAGTATGAAAATTAAATCACTATGAAACTATAAATGTAATTATTTTACAGTTCTCAAACAATAAATACTAAGCGGACCTAACCGACACAATCTACAACTATCTTGTGAGTCAGTAGTTAATAATAATAATAATCTTTGATTTAATTATTAACGACACAAACGAAAATACCCTTGCAACTGGGATCTGGAAACATGAATAATTCAATAAAAAAAGTTGACAAATAGAACCAGCAGGTACAATCACGAAATAACAAGACATGGACGATTGTTAAATATTAAATTACATAGACAAGTCTTATGAGTTAGTACCAACAAATCAGATCGTCTTAACAGACGGTGTAGAATAAATTAATCTAGATACTGCAGTCTGTGTGTTGAGATCTACTTCTTGGGGTCCCGGTAGACCCCCATGAAGAGTATGGAGCTGGTGGGACGCTCGTACAGGACGTACACGAAGGGGAAATTGGCCCGGAACAGCGTGGGCTCGGCCGGCCGCGACGAGCGGAACCCGAAGATGGCCGTAGCCACTGCGGCTACTGTCCCTGTACAAGCAAACATATTTATTTTAAACTTAAGTAAAGCACTTCGAATAATTATGTTCTTTTTCATTTCATTGTTTGGCTTTAAATCATTCTTGCACAGAATTGCGCGAATGTAAGTCCGGACTTATATGGGGCCAGAATACTTCGTCTCATTCAAACACACGTAAACTCGAACATATCTATAATCAGAGCAGCACTGCCTCATATAAATCGGGCCTTAATCCCACGTATAATCTGTCCTAACTGACCTGTCTTATTTGGTTATGGAAATTATGTATTTAAATGGGTAATTTGCAACAGTTTTTATTGAAATACACATTATAAGTATTTATTATATAATTCAAAACATACATACTAGTGTACGTAGCGTGATTGATACGGCAAGTCGTTATTTTGGGTATTATCTGTTCATTAAATAAGGCAAGTGAGTATAAACAGATCATACAAATTGACTGTTTTCAACAATACTAATTCAAGAGGTTCGTTTATAAGCAAGAAAAAACGGGTAGGTAGGGGTAAAGTAGGTGTACGCGAACTAACTCGCGCTGGGTCTACATGTTAATTATAAGCAATAAAGCTTAGTATCATTGCCGGCAATCTTCTGCATGGCACTATCGTTCCATTACTCGGCATTAATCTGGATAGAGGTAATTTGTTCTGTGGACATGCCTCATGAAGCATAGTGTCTCTCAGCCGACAGACAACAAATCTGTGCAGCAAATAAAACAAACGCTACTGCAGTAAATTGCGATTCGCAGAAATTAAGGTAATTATCTACTAAGAAAACTATTGCTTTTTCCATTCATATACCAACATTGGCCCACGGTGGCCGCTTTCTATCAGGTGGACCGTCTGCGTCGCTAGGCAATAAAAAAACACATTAATTGAAATATATATAATAAGTACTTAAATATGACATACCCTCTTCGTCGACTTGGATCTTAGCCTTGTGGATGGCGTCATCGAACAGTACACCGCGTTGCTCGGTCAGCGTGCTGAAGTCCGCGGTGCTGTTGAACAGGTCGCCGACGCCCATCGACTCTAGTACCTGCGAGTCAATATCCAACCATTTTTACTAAATAACGAGGTTATAATCGGTGCTATCCCTCTAAAATAACGCTAAAGAGATTGAGCTAAAATTGGCATACCTGCAGCTATTATAAAGGCGCTCACTAAGAAAGGATTACAGAAAGTTTATCAATTTAAGAAACTATAGGTCTTTATATGCTTTTAAAATGTTATTCTGTATAAGACTGTTTGTATCTAATAAAAAAGTAGTTCCAAAGGCATGAATTGGAAGAGAAATAAATATTTTACGGAAAAAGAACGAGGAAATTCCAAAACTGGCTAATGGCTGGCTTAAGTAGCGGGCAAAAGGTATCAACAAGTTTGAAAATTTTGCTACGTTTACCACCGGAAAAGGGGTAAAATAGTATCTAATTTATAATAGTAAAAAAAGATTGAATAATATTTTCGTATACTCGCCAACTATAAATTGCTGCAGAATAACAATATCATAATTAATGCTGCTGGGGAGCTACTCGCTAATATATGTTAATGTTCTTTGTCCCCGTTGAGTCACCTGTATAATGACACTGTTACCCAACGGAGAAAAAATCCTGTTAATCCCGATAATAATTTAAAGTTTATGAATTTAACAATTCTTTTACTGAATCATCGGCATTTACTCTATCTTTCCATTAGTGAACACACAACAGGTTAACAGAGAACAGCGAAGAGTGGTCGACAAGAGATTGACTCTATATGATGATGAAGATATCAGTATAATGATGGATATCAGACGGATCTGTTATTGCGAAACATGGACTTATTGAGAAACTCACGTTCTGCAAAACAATTCTTTTAAAAAGACTGACAGACAAAACAATTCTATTGTTTGTCGTCAAAAGAATATCTCTCTATAATCGGCCCTTACGATTGAGAGTCTGGCAATCGTGGTCTTAATTACATGACCCCATTTTTTTACACACAAATAGTCCGGTCTAATTAAAAACAAATCACGTTATTAATGGTCGTACAAAAGAGGCACGTTTAGTTGAGAAATTTCAATTGGAAAGTGCCTATAACTTTCGTCGAATCAAACCCATGTCTACACACAAAACATATCTGTAACCTCATCGCGACTTACATCTCTAAGAGGCAGGCTCCTCTCAACGGTGAACTTGGGGATCTCCACGATGACCTCGCGGCCCATGTAGCTCTCCTCCACCACGCTGGCCAGCCGCTCGGGTGTCAGGTTAGCGATTATGTTCGACACTCCTGGAATTATAGCGAGGCTTTAGTTTGGTTTGTGTTGTACATCCGAATCCGTGAACAGTGCAAAAGGAATCTTCGTATGTGTTGGTTCATGTATGACCCCTTGACTAAATACATACATACATAAAGCTCACGCCTCTGTTCCACAGGTGGGGTAGGCACAGCTCCCTAGACGCATATATTCACAACTCTTATCAACATGACTCTTGTGTAAATAATATTGCTACTTTTTTTATTAACAATAAACCACCTCCAGTGACGGAACGGTTTAAATATCTATCGATCTCTTAAAAAGTAGACACGAGTAGAAAAGATGGAGACGGACTACTTTCTTTCACTTTCTCTTCTTCTCTCAACTCTTCAAATATAGCAGTAGTTTACCAGATACCCTTTCAATAAAATTAGTATTTCTAGGTATTTTCATAATATTCACGCAATACCAACCTTCCTTCATGGAGTAAGGAGGCAGGAGGATGTACATGCTGATGTCGTTACCCTTGTAAGGCAGCTCAAGGATTTGCGCGCCGAGTTCATCGCTCACCACTGAAACAAAGGTAATAAACAATTTAATATTGTTTTAAAACTATCGCGTTTATTGTCAGACATTCTTAAATAATATATAAACAGCAGATATTTTACGGCTTTTTAATGCGTACCTTGGTTAACAATGCATGGAAAAATTCAAAATATAATTGTTTTCACCTACGACAAGTATGTGCTAGCTGATTTATGTCAATAATACTTATCAAACTTTTTGCACTGAGCAAGTAAGTACTTGCGGGTAAAAAAAGAAAGTGAAAGGTTACTCGTCTAAGTACCTAATCTGTAAAAAAACTTACTGAAATGGAAGGTCCCCTTCTGCTTCATGAAAGGCACCAATGTCTGTCTCGTTTCCGACACAAAGAAGGCCTCTTTCTTAGTCCTCTCAGCGGGGAACTTGGAAGACCATACGCCTTTGAAGTAGGCTGCGTTAGCCAGGATCAGCTTAGTAGCGGCGGTCACTGCGTCCGGAGGCAGAAGGTCGTTGATGTTGTTCTTGGTGACCTTTGATACCCAGCTGTTGATGTGCTCGCGAGCTTGCTGCGGTCCCTCGCGGAAATTCTGTGGAGAGAAGGTTTGGATGAGGTAAGCAGTTTGCTAGTTATTCTAGGAGTTTCGTTACGCGGACACGCTGAACTTGCATTTGCAGGTATTGGATTGTAGGTCTTCAGTAGAGAAACTTCAAAACATAACCCTTCCTTGGTCGGGTAAAAAGTTTGTAAATTTTGAATAAAATTAAAAGTTATTAATAAAGTATATATTTTTGTACGATCGATGCGCGTTATTACGACACAGTACAGTTTTGACATTAAATCCAAGTGCGTAATCAATTACTCTCTTACTTTGCGAACGAACAATACCTACGAAACGTATTTTATGCTTATGACCAAATTTTATAGAGTAGTAATAGACAAGTAATCCAGCTTGACGTTAATTGGTTTTGGTTATCGTACTTTTATAGCACCAATCGAGTTTAAGGAATTCGTACTATCTGAACTAATGGTACAAATATACACATAAGTAGTTACAAAGCCCACATCGAAATCTTTTTTTTTTTCGTTCGATAGGCAAACAGGCAAGCGGGCCTGATGGAAAGTGGTCACCACTGCCTATAGACATTAGCAACACCGAGACTATCGCCAATGCGTTGCCCACCTCTATAACACGTTACTCTGGCACCAAAAAGGCAAATATCCCTCCACTGCCAAAACCACGGTTCCCCAAATTCCCACCCCATGGAGCTCTGGAAACTTTACTCACCGGCAGAAACACAATACTATTTAAAAGAGTATTGTTTAGCTGCGGTATTCTGTAAGGCGGAGGTACTTCCCCAGTCGGGCGGCTTCAATTCGAACGGGATACCCCGCTATGCCCTACCTCTCTTCCTACCTTTTTACCTCGTACTAAACAAAAAACAGATAAAAGCAAATATTAGAAAGTTAGCCGCCGATTTCGCATGGAACCGCACGGCATACTTTTTAACCCCTGGCGCAAAAATGGGTGTTATTGTTTGAAGTGTGTGTTTGTGTGTTTGTCTGTGGCATCGTAGGTGTATTAATAAAAAAAAATGACATCTTGGCGTTAATGTCCCGGTCGTGCTCTCGCACGTGAGGGCCCGGGGTCCGCCTTGACTATGATCCAGGATTTGGCCGATCAGGTAATTACAGTGGAGCAAATGCCATCTGATCTCCGTGACCCTGCTACCGGGGGAACCTGACCAGATTGGACCATGGTTGCACATTCAGTCTCCTGAATGTGCAGGTTTCATCACGATGTTTTCCTTCACCGTCAAGAGCATCAGTTAGTATTCAACTAATGTACGTAACTCAGAAAAGAGTCATTGGTACATGGCCGCAGCAGGATTCGAACCCGGTACCTCACGCTTACGAGTCGGAAACCCTAACCGGTCGCCAGCGACGCACCGACATGTTTTATCGGATTTTAACATCAGGAACACTTACCAATGTCTCCAGCTCCTCGTTGAACAGCTGCAGGATGCACTGTCTGAGCTGCAGCTCCTTGTCGACGAACAGCTTGTTGGCGCTCGTAAACTCGTAGCTGTCGCTGTTGTTGTTGGCGACTCGCGAACGCTTGTCCACCTTGTACGCTGTCATCAGATTGATTTTGTCCTGGAAAGGAGTTGGGTTAAACGTTAGATGGGTACGCTTCATCGTCATATGTATTATATTCTTTAAACAAAGGAAACTACATTGGTACTAATCCTCAAACGGACTATACCACTAGAACCTCCGCAGTGCGAACAGTTCGATACGAACTCAAGACAAATACGTATAGAAGTTACACGGAATTTACAACTACACTCGACCATAGATATTAAAATAGGCTCTCCCTTTCGTGCCCCTTAGAGCGGTCCACAGCGTCACGCATCTAGCAGCTATTGCCAAGATCGTCGTCCGATAATTATGCCATGTCCACTGTTTTCCTTCTCCGACAAATGTCTTTTCCACCTTGGGCTCATTATTATTTATTTATTCGTATGGCATTTTAAGTCGTATAACAATATGATTATCAAAACATCACCAAGTAATTTTCTCCCTCAAATTCTGTGTCTAGAGGATTGCGTCATTTCGGGTCTTATAATCGTGCAACAAAAACTTAAACAATACTCACTAATTTGTCAGCTATCCTCAGTGATTTCTTCAGCTCTTGCTCAGTCTGTCCCGCCGAGGAGAAATAGGCGAGCAATAGAGTGTGATATACGGAGAAGGGCGAAAAGAATATGTTATCATCAGGAACAATTTTGTTGATCGCATTGAAGAGATTCAATGTGAACTCCAGTTGGCCCCGGTACAGTGATGTTCGGGCCTCAGGGTCCAATTTCTTGCTAGCGTCATCCTTGTAGAAGCACTGGCTGTTAACCGTGGAAGCAAATAAAAACAGCGCCACCGCTATTTTCAACATCGTGGATCTGAAATGAAAGAAATTGGTAATTTATAAATTATAAAAAACAATAGTGACCTTACCAAGATCGTAGGAGGCATATGGATGCAAGAAGTATAAATCGATCGATGTGAAAAGCGTGGAGGTCTATGTTCGACAATGATATTTTATATTGATAATACGGTTGAGATGATGATCATCATGATGATAGTGATAGTGGACAGTAAATGGAAAACAGTCAGTCCCTACTAGGTTTTCACCGCGATTTCTTGCACTTGGTCAATTTTTTATAGAAAATCGTTTCATCCAAAGAAATTGGACCATAGGTTTCACCCCTTCCCATGGTAAAATTCAGGATCAAAGTGACCCTAAGTCACTCCATATAAATATAGTTTATAAATCAACAAACAAATATTATAAAGATAACTTTAAGTTTAGTTAATTATGAGAACTCGAAATTCTAAAACATCGACTTTGTAATGCTGTAGCAGTACAATAGGTCTTTATTTTGGCCCTTACTATTAATCCATCTAAAGTATTTAATGCCTGTAATTTAATCTATAAACTGAATAGGCGTACCTATAAATTACACATATATCTCTCTCAAATCTCTTAGTATGTATTTAAAAAAAAATACTACCACCACTAGCAAACAATAGGTAATTATATGATGAAAGTTTTTCTTACTATCTTCGCTTAAATAACAACATGAATGGCAGAGTAGAAAATAATAGACGGCTAGGTTCATCTCTGTCTGTCTTAATTTCTCTTCGCTTTCTCCAGCAAAGCTTGGAAGGGAGAGCGGGGCGGGTGGGGCAGCCATCTGCATGCAGCGGTGGCATGACACAGCCCACTCCGAGGTCAAACTCATGAGTCAGGCTGACTGACTGGCTGAGATGACAATGAAATGGCCATAACGACTCAGTAATCCTGCTCCTGACACGGATATTGTCAAACATGCCCTTGAGTTTAAAAATGAAGTACGTAAGTACAATCCAGCCATGACCCAAAAAAGCAGTGTCCACTAATAATAAGACCCACAACCAGTTGTGCCATCAGACATGCACTCCGTCAAGACCATGACAAATGTTCTTGAATCATAAAATGTATATTACTGGGTCTGCGGTGTGGCCACCTAACTGTACTGTCATTCGCATCTTGTGCCAAATTGCAAGCTTGATTATCCAAAAATGACCAATGATGACCCGAATAATGATGAGAATGTTACAGGTCAGTAGGTTGCATCTTTCGAAGCTTTGAGTTTCATTACAGTATCTATCTACTTAGATCTCCATAAAAAAGGTCGCTAGCTTGTTGGCTACCTTAGCGCAATAAAAAAAGGTTTAACTATAGTAAAAAAATGTTTTATTAACTATAGAAAGAAGGTTGTTTAAATTACTTTATAAATTTTAATTTAATTGTTCGGTACTCGTGTATCCGAAACCCTATTTGGTTGCAAAAAACACACATTGAGCGCAAACCTGTACGGCGAGAATCCACATAATTTTTATTTTAAAAACAAACTTGTAAACACGTAATAATTATTCACGAAACACCTAGATATAGCTATACGTAGGTTGAACACTACATAAAGGCTACTTAAACGATCGCGTGTCAAAAATAAACAAACTGGTAACTGTAAATATCACTGGCCAGCCGACCGCATGTCCCCGTTGCGACATTGGCTCCGCCTGCACCGGGAAACCCGCGCTGGGCACGTCACACGAGATATTTAACAGCCATTGTGAACACTCTTATGCCCGATTTACACGTATTTAGTTGTCAAGTGGTTAACTAAATTTTAATTAAATTTTCAGCCACCTGTAAACAACGAGATTAGTTTAAATTATTACTAAATCTCACTCTGTACTCATTTACAAAATAATACACAAAATATTAGATACCTCCTTACAGCATAAAATTAATTTCAGTGTTCCTCGCAGACCGGAACGTCATTGTCGCCGTAAAGACCTGTTTCACATACCATACAGTAGAACATGTTACGCTAACAATATGTTCTTGAAAAGAGCGTGTCTATTGTACAATTGTAGTGAATTTAATGAGAATATAGATATATTCAATTGCAACGTAAGTAAAATAAACAAAGCATACCTACAAATGTTTCTAACTTTGTTTGTTAGTAATTACTAACAAAGAAAGCTATATTTATATTTTGGAAACGATAGGTTTAAACGTAAACAAATTGTTAAATGTACTAAACCTTTACATATTAACTTTACTAGTATTATTAAGTGGCTTAAAATTAAGTAAAATTTTTGTTAACTATTTGACAACTTCATACGTGTAAATCGGACATTAAAGCTACACAAACAACAGTGGAATCCCAGACCCACTTTAATAAAGGTCGCAAAGAATGATTGATCAACGGTGATTTGCATACTCGCTTGATATTGATGTAGGTGGTCATTGTAGGTATCGTCTAGACATATATTTGTATGAAGTTTTGTTGCAAAGTGGCTGTCCATAGTCTCTGCGTACCCCACCTGTGAGACACAGACGTGAGCTTTACGTATGTATGTATGTAAATTATGTTACTTTATTTTTCTTCATACCATTGCGAACATACTTGTAAGTGGGCGAGTGTTGTGTCTTATATTTTGAGCCCGATGCAGAGTGCTTTTTTTTTACCACTATGGTGGCAAACAAGCTTGCCTGCAAGCCTGATGGTAAGCAGTCTCCGCAGCCTATGGACGTTTGCAATACCAGGGGCATCACCCACGCGTTGCCGACCTCGTAATATATACCTTTTAACCCCTTTCTTGAAGAACCCCATGTAGTACTCTCCAGGGAAAATTTCTCCAGGTAAACCATTCCACAACCTTTTTATCGAGACGATTATTATATATGGTGTTGTTAAACCGCATTAGCTTACATTGGTACTAAATTACTTACTTAGGCCACAGAATATTAATACTAGGTACTACAGGCTACACTTGTTGGGTCAAGGATGACTCACCTTATATATTTGCCTAAAGCAGCCACTTTTGGCCTACACTCGAGCGTAACCAAATATTTACGCATCATCATCTCAACCTGATCTGCCAAATCCTGGATCATGGCCAAGGCGGACTACGGGCCCACATTAACGATTCGTTCAATGCTGGGCATGGGCTGCCACTGTTCCACCCCCTATGTCTTCCACAACAATCGACTTTGTGATTGTTGTATCTATTAGTTCCTATTATCTTTATAAACACATGGGTGGCCGTCCTACGCTATAATTGTCAATGCGTGATCGCCACTTGAATACTTTTCCGCCCCATCGGCTATCAATTTGCAAGCTATGTGGTGTATCCATTGCTAATCTCGGTGACCTTATTATGGATATTCATTTGAGCTTTCTAATGAGGCTTTCAGTAGACTAGGTACTCTGTACCATCACTGGCAACACTTATTTGTCAAAGATTTGAGGCACTGAAGTAGTTGGGTTTGTCAATTAACCTCTTTCTTAAGCCCATCTACTTAACTGGATAGTTTGTCCCAGGCAGACATATTTGTTAACTACTAGGAGCGAGAACTCCCAACTATAATAACTGGGGCGGATGATAAATGAATAATCGCTGAAGTTTTTTCTTGTTCATGCTCATTTTAAGACCCACCATCACCCATGTTGGGAGACTCCACAGAGGTCTTTAAGCATTGTGCTCAGTTTTTTCCAGGGATTCTGCCATGATGATAATAAATAATCATCTTGGCGTTAATGTCCCGGTTGTGCTCTCGCGTACGAGGGCCTTGACCCGGATCCAGGATTTGGCAAATCACATAATTACAGTTGAGCGACTGCCACCTGACCTCCGTGACCCAAATTCAGTCATCTGAATGTGCAGGTTTCAACGCGATGTTTTCCCTCACCGTAAGAGTGAGGGAAAATCCACGCCTCGCTGCAATTGGATCGGTCTCGTGCACTGGTCGTAGCGTTTCTATATAGGCTTCTCAACACTCCCGAGTCTACCTATATTTTGGAACTTTCTACTAATTTGACATTTAATTCTATCATTTAATATAAGACTCTTTAGATATACGGGCATCGCGTTGGTTACGCCCTTGGTGTTGCCCCCTACAGAGACTGGGAACTTTCTCATTGTCCATAAATTTGAGTATGGTCCACAAACGCTAGGTATAGCGGCCAATTACACTCATCGGCCGTCTGTAAAACCTACCGCAGCATGTATAGGTTCGTGATCTATGGTTTAAACCCTTTTCGGAAACCGGCTTGTTCAGGGGACTGGGAGTCATCAATGGGTAACAAACAAAAGTATTTATCATTAAACCTTATATAGGTATAGCGACACTCATGAATTATCATTCTTATTTCATTATTGTCATGCAAAATAAATTACAAACACGGGAAACTGGTTGCAAGACTATAAATGACGCACGACCTTCGTGTTAGTTTATCGTTGATGCTGTGGGTAGATATGGTATTATACCTATAGTAACATGTGCAATGTAGTGCACAGCTGGCGTCATAGGGAATCCCAGGCCGCGCAGGCGGCGGACCTCCCAGCGCGCGCCGCTGCTCATTCACAATGTACGGATTTCCCCTCCAATACCATATAGCCCAGCAGAGAAAGCCAAACACGTCATCTTCGACACACTCGTTACACAACAACCGGATCAGCGTATACCGGTAAATGTGTAGTAACACGTAAACAATGCTACGTTTTTCATAGGAATTAGGGCAAATTCAATGTTCAAAAAATGGTGACCTCAAAATAAAACATAATATAAGTCATTTTGTAAAAGAGTTTATGAAAAGTGTATTTACTACGCTCATGAAAGGGGATAAAAGTTATCGATTGTCCTTTCCCGACCCATGAAGTCTAATCCTCTGTCGTCGTAAGTTATGATCAAGCCAATAAAACTCCTCCTTACTTCTATACTCTCTGGTGCTACGCATTGAAGCCGAATGTAGGCAATTTAGGGAGCACGTACGAAACGGGCCGCGACTGTTCCCTTATAAAGAACTTCGTTAGATAACATAAGTGGTGCAAACCACCCTAAATCTGTCACTGAAAAGCGGTAGGAGTCCCTTAAAACTTAGGGGGTGATGTGAAAACGGGCATTAGCCTAGCTTGCACCAAATTCTTAAACACATTTAAGAATGACGTTTTAGGTCATTTTGTACGAAATTTAGGGTTTATCTTAAGCTTAAATGCGATTAAGAATTTCGTGCAAGCCGACCTTAAATTAACTTCAGTAATCCTAATATTAACCAGTTTATTAGCAGTTAGTTTAGGTACTAGAGTAAGAAATGACAATAACATAGTGCACCTTGACGCTGAATTGACATTGAATTAAATTCCATCGAAGTATGTACCTAGTTATTCTCCACCTTTTATAACCCACTAACTTTAATTTAAATTTTATGTAATATGGTGTAACGTAATAAAGGCGGGGACTTATGATGCAAACATTTTCTTGGGTATTCATTCGGTAGGCAGTATACCTACTAGTATAAGTTGGTCATTAAGAGAAAAAATAAGTATATGAAACAACTGGCCTTTACGTAACAATAACATAATTAGGGAAATAAACGTAACGTTATTTAAGTTATTAGTATGTTTAGTAGGCTCAACGAAAACAAGACGAGTAAATTACTTATTTCGGTGTACAATAAGGTATGTCAGCCAAGTAGTATTTAAATAGAACTGTTGGCAAAGTTTGCATAAGAGCCTCGACCGGAGACGCACCCGCCGGAATAACAATTGCTTGTTTTTGGGTCACAGACTCCACTGACGGCTTTCAGCCGTAAACTGTATTATTGTCACAATCTTGACCTCTATATACTTGCACGCTTTTGGTGTTTTCTCAGAGTCGAAAGATGATCCCTCAACCAAAAATGCAAAACCATCACCAGAAATGCAAAACTTTGCGTGAATTCCAGTTGGATATTAAGTATCTTGTCTTGTCTTGAGAACTTGCAGGTAAATGCAAGCAACAATAAGTATGAAAAATATGTGCGTGCTCCATCTTTTAAGTTGAAACAACTGATATATCCAGGCCGGAGACGCCTTGACGTTAATCAAGTACAGTGCGACCACATTATTGGTTATCGAAATATTAATCAGAGTCTGCACTCGTTCATGGCTCTCAGCAGAATCTCGGCGCAACGGCTGTTAGTTTCGTTGTGTTAGATCGTTAAATTGGTTTATCACAAACGTTGGCACGAGTGTTTGTGTTTGTTGCGTCTCGCTGAAATTCGTCATAGTGGATTTAGAAAGCGTGCGTAATGAGCGCCGGTCGATGACGGGTGTTACCTGCGCTCGCGCCCGCCGAGCCGCCGACGATGTGGGTTATTGATACATGACACCCGCGCAGTGTGTTGTGTATGCTCCAATCAAACCAACCTACCGGTTTTAAGCGCGAAATGTGTGTTTTTATCACTAAAATAGGTACGAAACTAGTCAACGGCATGCAACTTAACTAATCCGAAGCTAATGAAATAGTTCTACTGTCGGCTCTTTGAATGTTTGAAATGTTATTTATTTATCAACAATTTTTTTTTCGATAATAAGAAAAAGCAGTGCCATTTAACTCGTAATCTAAGCTAAATGTGTAGATAATTCATGATTTCTGGCAAACATTATAGAAATTTATTATAATGACCAGCTACATAACAAGACAAACAGTTGAACTCACCGTTGGTCGTCCTCGCGGCAGCTTCTGCTTGGTTCTCTCCGGGCCGTTGTTTGCCCGAGGCAGTTTCCTTCTTGAACCCTCGTAGGAATAGCAAATTAGCGTTTCTTTTGTTAGAAGTTTGTCGCAGATGCTTTTTTGCAGTCAACCGCGGGCGGCACGTAACGTTGGGTCGCGGCGCAGGCTCGCACTGAACGCCGCTCGCCCGGTCGCTATCCTCTTTTATGTTGGTTGTAGACTGGTATGCGCTCGCGCACCCGGCGCCGCTCACGCCGCACCGCAGCGGTACAAACAAATTTACTGTCTTGAAGCCCCACACACAAGCCGGATAATGGAAGTAGATAAAACTATCACAACATTCAGCGATGTAGGTTTTAGCGCTGGTTAGGTACCCCTATACTCAATAATCGACTATCAGATGACGGCTATTGAGAAGCTATTTCAGATGGTGGCCAAATATAAATTATTTATATGGTGGCCATATATAAGAAGCATTCGCAAACGGTGCCGAATAGAATTATTTGTAAATTATAAGCACAATTATACTACACCCAATTGAATTATATAATTATAATACCTATTAATAATTATTTAGTTTATAAGCAGAGAGATACAATAGAAAGATAGAAGTGAGCTAAGTTGGTCATTCATTGTTGCAGTCTGACCCGCAGGTGAGAGCTTATACGGCACACTTGTGAAAAGTTAAATATCATCTTATAACACAATGAGCAGGTTTATCAGTCCGTCAAACTAGTATAATAGTTGATTGTTGTCACTGATAGAGCATGGATAAAGCTACGTTCGAATCTGAATCTCTTCGTTTATGCCACACACAGAGCACAGACACTAGAACGTAGTAATGTTTATCGTTAAAGTGCTAACCAACTACACAATCTTACCAAGTGATGAAATAATTATTTTGCTGCTGGGCACCTACGGTGTTTAATAATATTCCTTACTGACTAAATAAATGTTTTGCTATTTGTTTACCTTCAGCGTAGTTGCTTAGTTGCTGATGTAAATGATTCTGCTCAGACTTATTTAATAAATAAGATTTTATACAGATCTAATGATTTAACTGCGACTTTTTCTTGTTTTTTTACTTAACCACCAAATATAGGTAACGAACGGTATAATTAAAAAAATCATTACTGTAAGATTGTAATATCCTCTCAGCCGAAATTTCGGACGCTTCCATATCGTGGAATATATGCAATATGCTGAAAGCGTAGGCACAATGTTGTTTTACTGAGTAAAAAATACATGGAAGGAAGTGCTACAAAACGATGTAAGATTTTAAATCCCGTGCAACTTTGAAACGACATATTTTAACAAAAACGAACTCACATACTGCAAGCATAGATATTTGTTTCTGGTTCACGTCTACGATATTTCATTGGTTGTGATAGCGTCATATTGAAAATATGATCAAACTACGTTTTTTGTATGGAGCGAGCTCGAGCGCGAACGGGGGACACTATTAAAGCTGAATATCGCTAAAACGGGTTGTTTTAATCCCGAGAAAATAATGGACTAGAAAAGTTGAATGTTTACAGATATCCGAACTGCGCGCGTTTATGTTTATTATATTAAGTTTGTTACCGATAAAGTCAAAACAACAAGACCGTTTTTAAAAATCCTTTCGATAGTAGTCAGTGCCGACTATGGGTTCTTGGCAATCAGTAGTTTGATTTGGAATTTGCAGCGGGTTCTTAGCACGCAAAGAGATAATATTCATGTACGATAGAGCAAGCACTCACATCCGGTCCGAACCCGGAGTAACCGATGAGTTCAATATAGCTACACCAGGAATTGGCTTTTAGCCCGTATTTGATCCTCCTGATTATAGATGCACTAACATCAAACATTCAAGAGTAGGCACCTGGGGCCATATTTTTAAAACCGCTCGCATCCCCGCTAGCGCTCGCGTGCGCTACATATCTCTTTCACACTCGTGGTAAGTTGAAGAAAAGCCACAGCCTGCTCTTGTGGTGCCGCTGTGCAGGATATCCAGCACATTATCTCCGAGTGTCCTTTAACGCGGCACACCGGAGGCCCGCCCGATGACCTGATCGGCCTAAGTGACGAAGCCATTTGTAGCTCAAGTGTTGTAAAATAAATCTGTAGATGTAATTGTACCTAATAAAGTCTTTATTTTTATATTAATATGCCATACGAATAAATAAAAGAGATAGAAAAGACAAACATTAGAAGGCGAGCGCTCGCGTGGATGCGAGCGATTTCAAAAATAGGCCCCTGGTATAGGTGTGCCATTCGCTGACGTCATTGTTCTTGTCAGAGATAATGCACTCGAGGTCCAGAACAGGCTAGGAAAATGGCAGGAGAAACTGGAGTATCGGACCGAAGATCAGCAGAACATAAACCGAGCACTTGATCTGCGGACTTCGGGGCACATCCAGTTTTCTTCTATCGCCATAGATGGTTTTGTATCTCTACCAGCTTGTTCCGAAAAATACTTAGTCTGGCCATAAATACTGTTACAATTAAAAATAAACAAAATATTACATCAAATTTGGAATTTGTCATTTTTATATTATTTTTCATTGTCTTTTCTTATTTTTGCTCTAATACATTGTACAATATTTTTGATATTAAAATGGATTTATCTCGGGAGATGAAGATAGCACCTAGAACCATGTCGCGTATTTTAAAAGAAGACTTAGGACTTGCAGCCTATAAGAGACGTACGGGTCATTTCTTAACTGATCATTTAAAAAAGAATAGGGTGATAAAATCGAAACAACTACTGAAGCGGTACGCAAAGGGAGGTAACACAGAAAAACGATTGTTTACGGATGAGAAATTATTTACAATTGAGCAACATTTTAACAAACAAAATGACCGTATTTATGCTCAAAGCTCTAAGAAAGCTTCCCAATTAGTCGACAGAGTGCAACGTGGGCATTATCCGACTTCAGTGATGGTTTGGTGGGGTGTTAGCTATGAAAAAGTGACTGAGCCATACTTTTGTGAAAAAGGTTTCAAAACAGCGGCACAAGTGTATCAAGATACCATTCTTGAGAAGGTAGTTAGGCCCCTTAACAACACCATGTTCAATAACCAAGAATAGTCCTTCCAGCAAGACTCGGCGCCGGGTCACAAAGCTCGGTCCACGCAGTCTTGGTTGGAATCGAACGTTTCCGACTTCATCAGAGCTGAAGACTGGCCGTCGTCTAGTCCCGATCTTAATCCGCAGGATTATGATTTATAGTCAGTTTTAGAGAGTACGGCTTGCTCTAAACGCCATGATAATTTGGAGTCCCTAAAACAATCCATACGATTGGCAGTGAAGAATTTTCCCATGGAAAGAGTGCGTGCTTCTAGGCCTCAACGTTTAAAAACCACCTGGAGACCACTTCGAATAAGCTTTTTTTTTAAATTGTTTTATATTTACGTATTAAATCTGAAGCAGATTTATTTATTTATTGTTATACTAATAAGTTATAATAACCGGTGTTCTTATGTTGTCTAAGCAATATATGGATTTCGTCGACGTGATTCGCTCAAAGAATTGTTTATAGAAATTGATACATTAACCTTCTCAAGTGTTTGATAATATTATGTATGTTAGAAAGCATATTACCCAATTTACTAAGTATACTGATGTTCATAATATCATAATTCAAGAAACAAGAATAAACTGGTAACTGCTGTGTTCAGAGTTAGTAAAGTAAATTCATCTTTCATGGGTAACTGTATAAGATTTTATAATCATGTTCCTGAATGTATTATTAATTTGCCTGAATCACAATTTAAAGGAAAGGTGAAAAAAACTTTAATTAAATGCCTAAATAAAATTGATGAATAAATCAATGACAAAAATGTATGGTGTACTGCTAGCTCTTCGAAATAGGAACTTATTTATAAATTAACAATTTTGTAAATTGGGTGAGGCTGATTTGATGTGGAATAGACCTTCAATAACAAATATTTTTTTAATATGTACGGCATTGGCAGTGCATGCTCACTTAAAAATCTGCCTGGTGGTGGTGTGGGGGTCGGGTCGTTCTCTTCCCTCAAATATGGTTGAATTGGACGATGGCTGGGCCCTGCGTCATGCTTGTAAACGGGTGCTGCCTTGGTGGACTGGCCTGCTTTGGCTGTACTATTACTTATTCTTATAATTAGTTATCTTGACCGATTTGTAGGGGTCCACATCATATTCCAATCAAGACAGGCTCATTCAAATAAATTTGACAAATGTATAAATGCAATGTAATCATATTTTAATGTACCTGTGGGTTTCTTGCCGTTTCTTTCTCCCACAGATGTTCATTTTCCTAACTGAAGCGGCGTACTGACAGACAGACGACATTCGTTTTTACTTATTTGTTCCGAGCTCAGGGGGTGACGCAGGTAGACCGGCTGGTGAATGCTGGTGCTCGCGCCGGCGGGCTGGCCGGGACCGGGCACGCTGTGTACATGATTCGCGTAGGCGGTTATGTGCGTGGCGTGTGTCAGTGCCCGGTATCTCGCCGGTATGGGCGCTGTGCGCGCTGATCGGTCTGCATGCGTCGCCCCCTACCTGGATCAGCTCGCTTAACTTCCCTTCCTAAAGCTTCCCTTTGCTTTCCAGATTTTTGACGTTTGAAAAGAGATTAATTAACGTAATCCTAATTCAATAAATACTTTTTCATTTTCATATTCATTTTCATGTCTTGGAATCTCAATTCCAATTAGGTCTCAACCTAAAATTTATTAAGCCGATAATCTATCGATATTTAGATCGATAATAATCGTTTATAAGTCGCCTATTTACAAAATTAGACGTTAGTTGATGTCACAGACACCAATTCAAACTTCTGCTGCATATATAGATAGTGAACGAGTTTCGTAAGTAGGTACACGTACATACCTACATTTCAAGAGAAGCTCGATTATGTCTCGTGGCGAATATTATATGGTACCTATGTACCAATACAAGGAAAATACAAGAAATTGTGTGGATGTATCCACCATTAAACAACATACATCCTGGCAGTGATATTTATGATGTATGTCTGTAATTACGTATGTAACAACCTACAATTCACACTAAGTAGATAATATATACCAAACTAATATCGTCGCCTATTGATTTAAATAATTTTTATGTTTTCCATATTGTTTTGGAATCTCCGAAACAATTGAATCAATTTCGATTTTGTTTTTAGTCCTGGAAGCATAGGAATTGAACATTCACACTCTTTAATAAGTATTTTCTGTCGAAGGGTAGATACCGCAGAAGACCGCTACTAGTTCCTGTAGGAACTTAGATAGTATTCATTCAATTCATCATATATCATACTTTGGCGTCGGCAACGCGTGGGTGATCCCCCTGGTATTGCAAACGTCCATAGGCTGCGGTGACTGCTTACCATCAGGCAGGCCGCAAGCTTGTTTGCCACCTTAGTGGTATAAAAAGAAACAAGTTTGAGGATAACTATATCCGACCGTAGCCTGGATAGCTTGTCATAATTTACTATCGATGCAAACTCACTATAAAACCTATTAGACTGTGAGGGCGCCGTAGGTTATCCTACGTTATCGAGTACAAGAAAAATTCCACTTTGATTTTCGTTGCGATAATACTTACGTATCCTCTTGTGTGGGTCGGTGGCCGAGAAAAGCGTCGGTGGCCAAGCGGTTAGAGTATACGACTCGTAAGCCAGAGGTCCCGGGCTCGAATCCCGCTCCGGCCATGTACCAATGACTGTTTTCTGAGTTATGTACATTAGTTGAATACTAACCGACGCTCTTAAGGTGAGGGAAAACATCGTGATGAAACCTGCACATTCAGGCGACTGAATGATCCATGATCCAATCTGGTCAGGTTCCTCTAACCACTTTTCTCTTTTGTGACTGTAATGTGATTCTCTCTATAATGGGGTTCTTGTACTCGATGACGTAGGATAATCTACGGCGCTCTCACAGTCTATATAGGGAAGTACGTAACCGTTACCTAGAATCGAGAAATTTTCAAGAAGCGAGATCTCACTCGCAGCGCAAATAGGGGAAAAATCTATTTTTTCCATTCGCGGTTAGTAAACTGTGTTACATACAATATCCTAGAAAAATTATTTTGCTGACCGCAAATGAGAAATGAGGTTTAATTCTACTTATCCTAACTACAATCCAAATGGGTCGGTGAGCACTAATCTGAAACTACATATAGGTACCTTACCTATAAGACAGCGTAAGTAATTGTCCATAATAAATAACCACGTGATCGATTTTAGAATATTATATTTCATCGTCTTCGTCCGCGTAAAATTCGGTTACTGTATTCCGGAGCCATGCCCGTGGTAATCACATTGTAATTCGGGGAAAGCTATATACTGTAGCTGATAATGTAGTTTTTTATATGTAAAAGATTATTTTAAAATAATCAAATCTTTTTGTTTTCTTTATTACATTAGTACAGATTACTTACATTACACTACACAAATCTCTCACGGATATTGAACCCGGAGTTGTTTTATTACAATAGTTTATAGTTCTCATAGTAGGAACTTGTTTTAATATACTACATTTCAAACGAAAATGCAAGATATTGTTCATAATTATCATCTTGGCGTCATCCCAGCCGTTCAATTGCGCACGAGGGCCCAGGGTCCGCCTTCCTTCTTCTCTTTGTCTAATTCGCTCGGGCTTCGGCATCCTTGGTGGTGTATTTGTTTGTACGCACGACGTCAAGCTATCTACTTGCCAGACTCCAAAAATAAATGATACCTACTTAAGTTATAGTATCCTAAAAACATTATTTTTGCTTTTATGTTGTTTGTATGTTTCTAAAATCGACTTTTTAAATTTTCTGTGGCAGCTATGGTATGGCAAACTACTTACTAACTCACATTTTAAGGGTATGTTCCGGGTTTCCGACCGCGTACCTTTGTTGACGAGTAGCTCGATATTTCCCGGAACAACTCTTAAAATGTGCGATGATAACCGCGATTGTTTAAAAAATTACTCACTAACTCTATCAGTTTTTTTGGCAGTTGCCTTTTCACAACTATAATACTTAACCAATTTTGACCAAACTTAGGAGGTACATTCTCGGGAACCCTGAGATGTGACGTCTTCATAAATTCAATATAGCGGCGACCGCGATATAAAGTGTAGTCCAAGCGGACCAAGTCGCGGATGGGCAGCTGGTGTACCTATAATTTTCGAGGGTTGCCCTCGATTTCACAGGGTTCCCATCATCAGATCCAGTGATGAAGATGAAATCACCTCAGGAGTGCATCACGAGATCACCTAGGAGAGGAGGAGAACCCTTTCAAACAAAAAAAGTTATAGGATTGGTCGGCCGTATATCGGTGCTGTTCATAACCTCCACAGAGCAGCTCAGCAGCATACTGGGATTACTATTGACTGTCTTATATTTTTAATTTTGTTTATTTTTCTTTTAATGCGCACCAAAATGTCCTGTAATAAATTTATGTAAATACTTTTATATTGTAAGTTATATTTATTTTAATTATCAAATAATAACCCCCATTGAACTTAATTATATTGGGTTTTTTCGATGAAGTGATAAACATTAAACAGTATTTTAAGTATATATTAAGTTATAATGATAACAGTTGACTGCTTAGTTATAAGATAATACGGGTCAGCTTCATTTCTTGGTAATAGCCTTTCGAGAGAATCAGCGTTTTTTGATAAGACATTGTTGAGTCTATAGGGTGTTTAATTCTGAGACTTTTAATCCATCTTAAATCTTAATAATATAATATCTATAATATTTAAAAATGAAACAAATCTAACAGGTGTGACACCGGCTGTCAAGTCTCCTAATAGGTCCGTTGCACGAGTGCTGAGTATCTAATACCGCGAGGCAGGTTTACTAAAATTTTACTAAATCAAATAACCTTTCACTTAATAAACTGACGTCATTAGGTCTCAGATAACTTTACCTACGTGATAGTTATAATGTGTTTCTATCGAAGCCTTTTGAGTTGAGAATAATACGATTTGTCGACGTATTGTAATATTACTAAAAAGTTATTGATAGATCTACCATAATGTATTTTGAATAAGGAAAATGAAATGTATTTACTTAATTAAAAATTACTGATAGGGAATTTAAATAATTTAGGCATCGAAACATAAAGGATAACACCACGGCTTATTTCATAATTTTACTTATATTTGTGCAATCAACATTACGAAAAATGTACTCGCAAGCCGAACGTAGGAGTCTAACAAGAAAAGTCCTTTTCCACGAACCGGCTTTTCCTTAACGGGTTGTGTGGGTAGGATGGTAGTCGCCGCACATAAAAAGCCAAACACCAAAAAAAAATATGGAAAGGCAAGCACGGAAACCCGACATAGATAGGGCGTCGCCGCAAAACGACGCGCAGAGGAATCGCCCTACCTCTGTGTTAAATGGGTTAGGGCTACCGGGCCAAGGGTGGACCCGGTTAAAGAAGCTAGCCCCAAGAAAAGTCCGCTTTGGTAGCTGGAACCTTGGCACGCTGACCGGGCGTGCTCGTGAGCTGGCCAATGTACTCGCCAGGCGTAAGGTGGCAGTGGCGTTTCTGCAGGAGACCAGGTGGAGGGGCAACAGGTTCCGTAACATCGGGAACGGCTACAAGCTAATATACGCTGGCTCTCCGTGTGGGGACAACGGGGTGGGGGTGGTGCTCTCTGAGGAGTTTCGGGACTTCGTCTTGGACGTGAAGCGTATAAGCGACCGCATTATGGTTGTGGGAGTGCTTATCGAAGGGGTCGTGACCAATTTGGTAAGCGCCTACGCTCCACAGGTCGGTTGCAGCGACGCGAACAAGGCGTTGTTTTGGGAGCAAATCGGGGAAGTACTACGTAACGTCCCGTTGTCGCAGGGTATTGTTGTGGGTGGCGATCTGAACGGTCATGTGGGTGAGAAATGTGAGGAGTTTGGCCGTGTTCATCGCGGTTTTGGTTTTGGGAGCCGTAACGCTGAAGGGGAAGAAATTCTCCGGACGTGTATGGCTGCCGATCTGGCCGTTGTGAACACCTTTTTCCAAAAGAAATCCGAGCATCTGATCATCTACAAGAGTGAGAGGAGTGCTACCCAAGAGTGGGAGGAGTCTCACTGCCCAACATCGGGTCCTTGTGATGGACCTGCGCGTGAAGCCCAGAGGCAAATACCGGGAGCAGTGCCGTCGTGAAACGCGGTGGTGGATGCTTGAAGGAACCAAGTCCCATGAGTTCGCCGCTGCTGTCAACGATCTTAGTATTGCGACAGACGGTGAATCCATCCAACAACTCTGGGACAGAACTCGGGCAGCTATCGTACGGGCGGTAGGGACGGTGCTGGGGGTGTCAAGGGGCGGACGCAGGCTTGACAAGGAGACCTGGTGGTGGAGCGACACAGTCCAGGGGGAGATAAGGGAAAAGAAAGCCCTCTTTAAAAAGTGGCAAGCGTCCAGATCTCCTAAAGACCACGCTGCATACAGGGATGCCAAACGTGTCACCAAACGAGCGGTAGCCAGAGCCAGATAAGACCACTTACGTTCTTTGTACGAAAAGTTGATGGCTTACCAGATGGCATATAAGAGAGATGATACCGACATGATGGATATATTTTTGAAATACGATGCAGATTGTGATCAGCCGTACTCTAGTAGTAGCGATAGTGACAATGAAAGTTAGGATTATAAGTGTTTTTCTTCATTATTGATGGTACTAAGATGAAGATAGCATGTAAGTAGAAACTAAGTGTTATCACAGACATAGATTTAACCCCAGATAGTGTGTTAACTTAATTATACCGTTAATTTCTGATATTTACTATTGAAATAAAGATTATTTATTTGAAGCTTTTTTATTTCTTTTTAGGGCCGATTGTTCAATCCTCAGATAAAGTTATTTGCCCGATAAAGTAATACACTGCCAAATTGAAACAAACTATAATCCTTTACAATTATGAAGTAATGGTACACTTTTATTTTAGTCGCATAATAACTTATCAGACTGATATGTTTTATTCGAGGATTAAAAAATCGGCCCTTAATCTAATAAAACTACGTAAAAGCAGTAAAGCTACAGTACTATAATGCTTATAAGATTGAACCTATTATATAAGACTATCTACTATGTTGCTAGCCCTAATCGCAATGGAAAGCAAGTAAATCAAATGTAGAAATATTTTAGAAGTTTATATTATGAATCATTACAGAAGCATCTTAATAAAATAAAAAATTGCAAGGCAACAAAAAGCGAACATTGTTAAAATGAAAAAATACATAGACAACTTAAATAAAATGATAAGCCGGTTGTATCTCCGTGGCCTGTAACAAAAGTATAATATTAGCATAATCACAGCACGAACAACATTTAATGTTTTAATACTGAATTTACCTTGTTATTCAGAATGTCTGCCTATAGTTTGAACATACGGCACTTGTTTCCCAAAACATCTAGGAAATCTTAGCTTTCCTTACTAGAAAAACTTGAGCTGTAAACTCACACATTTGAATACTTTCAAAAGTAACTTAGAATATACATATATAAATAGAAAAATGCAACGGTATCTTACGTAGACTTTGGTAGACTGTCTAAAACGACCACATCCCAGTCTTCAAAGAGATCCATCTCCGATTGTATACCAGAGGCAGCCGATGTTGATGGGACCTCTTCAGCTTGAGCTCTGGAAGTTATATAAATCCATCAGTGTTTCCTTTGGACTATGACATGGGATCGTTCAAGAGGTATATTAGAGGTCTCTTCAGAGGCGGGCAACGCATTAGTGACTCCCCTGGTGTTGCTGATGTCCATAGGCGGCGGTGACCACTTTCCATCAGGTGGCCCGCTTGCCTGTTTGTCTGCCGTATAACATAAAAAAAGAGAGTTATTAATAACTATCATTCAGTTTTACTTACTGGTGTAACTGACACATTGGGACAGTGGTCGGTCATATTTGCGACATATAAAAGTATTGAGAGTACTTACGTGTTATTGTCGACTTTTTTTGCTAGCCATAATTTATAAGTCACCATAAGAGAGGTTTTATAGGCATCTGGGCCTGTTATGCCTTCCATTTCAAACATTCTGGAATGATAATTTTAAAGAAATGAACGAATTTCTTCTAGAAATCGAAAGATTAAATAATGTATAGGTGATGTTCGATAGTGAATCGAACGCTTACTTTTTCGTGTTTGGCACTAAAACTTTACAGTACTTTGAGCTCGGGGAAATAAATTTAGGTTCAAAAATATTTGTTTTTAGAATCATTGGAAGACGCTCTTTGAAAAGAAAATAGAAAAATTATTGTAACTTGCATATGTTTACCTGAGTCTTATATTTTTATTAATTTAATGTCGGAGTACGCACATTCTCCTTTCCCCTAAACGATTTCTGCCATCAGGGTTACATCTAAGCAACGTTATAGCTAGTGTCAAATAAGAAGAGACTTGGCTGGTCACGTGGGTTGACTTGCACTGCATACGATTACCTGCGCGAAATCCCCTCCACTGCCATTTGACAAGTCTCTTCTTTCGTGACGCGGGTTATACTTCTTCTGGTATAATAAAATATATGAGAATGAAGGCATCTTCGTCGCCACTAAAAATGAACAAGAAAACCTTTTAAATTTGTTTTTATACCCTCCAGATTATTCAAATATTAATTCATTATTACGTGAACAAAAATAGAGGCAATATTTACGTTCCTTCTATCTTCTTGAAAATATACTTCCATCCATTTTCAGAACTAATAACTTCCGTCGGAACTTTTACTACTCTCAAAATGATATGTTTTCCTGGTAGATAATGACTGATTGCAAATCGAGCGACGTCTATAAATGCGTTTCGCAAAATTTCTACGGGCCATTCTTGAGGAACTTGGATTTCGGAATTTAATGCTTGGTAGTCACTCATTTTCAATAATATATACTAATGTTCGCAGACAAGTAGTGACTGATATAGTCCAGTGAGCGATCCCGACTATACCGAACACATTATCAATGATGGGAAATCCGCAATACATAAAAACATCAACGCTTGAAAGTGATTAAACTCGGTCCCGAACTAAGAATAGGTACCTTAACATAAAAACTTTTAAAATAACTATAAACATAATAACGTATTATCATAATATTCCTTATAAAAAAGGGATAAAAATTGAGGTCATCTGTATATCGCATTAATTAGGGAAAACCGGGCTTCAATAAAGAGAGACAAATAACTTGAACTTGAACGTGGACATTTGATACTTGTGTAGAAGAGGGTGCATAAAAGTTACAATTTTAAAATAAAAAGCACTCTTATCATAGAGAAATAATTTTATCTACAGAAGCAGAGAGTAGGTACATACCAAGTTTCAATTCGAGACAAAATATCACACATCTCTATAACACACACAAATGCTAATGCAGGGACGGAACAAGGCAGCCCATCTGGAGATAAGTTATATTATGCTACGAATTTCTACTAGTATCGAACATAAAAAAATCTGACTTGTGGGTATATTTCGCTCCGGACGATTTCGTCATTTTTTTAGACTTGTCTTAAATGATAATTTCATATTGTCATTATAATAAAAGGTTAGGTGTCTAGTGAATCAAACCCACGCCCTGATACCTACCAACATCTTTTTGATCTCTCGATCCTACATACCGTGAATCGGCAGTGCTTGCTTTTGCAAAGGATTTTGACCGGTATCAATGTTTATTTGTTGAATCATAACTTCTAGACTAAGTGGGTACCTACTTACTTATTGTTAGAAGCGTCTTCATTTTCCATAGGTTGGCCTATGTGACTTCACAATAAATTGGATATAATGCCCTCTAGAGGATATCGTCATGAACAAAAAAAATTAATGAAAAGGGTATGTACATAAATATATTAAACAGGCAGCATATTCTTTATTTCCACTATAAATTCAAATAACGATGGTGCATCAGGACAGAAGGGACTTGCATCAACTTATTATCTTCTCTTCTTTGTTCTTCAAAATGTTTACAACACAGCACTTCTAATTTGCAAACCAGACATATCTATGTCTGGTCTTTAGGAAACCTAGAAAAACAAATAAATTGAAAAAAACGTAAAATTGTTTCATAAAATGTGTGAACATTTAAAATGTCATTAAGGTACATTTTTGAAATGAAACCCTAATTAATACATATAAAATGTGGACCGCTATTACAAGATTTGAGTATTAAAATTCTATACAACAAAAACTAAATCTGACCCTGTCAATGACTTGGACCCTGTTTACATAGAAATATTTCCATATCTATTTAGACAACGAAATATAACTCAATTTGCCAATAATTATAAATCTGTCTTTAATGGCATGTTGTTTTAAGATAATGATTTTAATTATTGCAAATTCACACTATTACTATGCATATTTTTATCACAATTTCTAAAATTGATTCCCGATAGGCACGACCACGATTGTTTACTTACTGGTGAAAGGATAATCCAGGTGTATTTCCATACTTTGCGCTTTAACATAACTGTGCACTACATTACACCGTCTTTTAAATGGTTTGATTTAAATTTAATTAGGAAATTATAAAATTTACACCGATGTTTCAAAAGAAACGTTTGGTCGTTGTTAGCTAGAGCAACGTGGTGAACGTTCAAAACATTGCGCACGTGCTTATAAAAAAATGAGTTTACGAATAAACGAATTAAAATTAATCAGTTTTTTTACATTCGAAATTTTAAGTTTCGACTTGAAAAGCTCCCCTGAAAACTAAGCAAATTAGAACAAAACTAGGAAGAAAATCATAATCATAATCATTTATTAATTTGTGGTACACAGGTTTATACAGTTGTTAGGTACATTTGTAGTAAAATGAAGTCTCTGCGACCTGCCATCGGCATACAAATTTTAGGAGTTTGTAGTTAAATAATATCATTAAACAAATTTATTTACAAACATTTTAAAAAATTATTCATTTTAAGTATTATAAAAAACATAATTATAAAATTTGATTTTTACCCATTCAACAATTAATAATTTAAGATTTCAAACAGTAGATAGTGTCAATAATATTTCAAATGTCAATAAAAATATAATTTCAATTTATACCTATTAAAAAAACAATTAAAAATCATACTAAAATAAATATTAAATTTAACCATAAATCATTAACAATATCCACAATAATCAACAATGTCAAAATAATGAAAAGCCAATCATAAAATATGTCAAAATTAATTCAACAGCATTACACATAATATGTCATCTAATCAGGTACATTTACTGAGAGAAAAAACTACTTACTTTCTTTACAAGCCAAAAGGAACTCCTCAACCGTATATAACGCTCTTTCGACCAAAAAATTGTAAAGCTGCCTCTTAAAGTTACCAATAGTCTCTACTTCGCGAATCCTTTTTGGGATAGCATTATATAATTTTGGGGCCATCGCAAACACGCTCTTATGAAAGAGGGCAGTTTTGCACGGATGGATGTGCAGTTGATCTCGGCGTCGTGCGCTTTCAACGCTAGGGAAAAGATGCTGATTTGTGCGTACAAATACGGCAATTTCGTACAGGTAGAGAGATGGCAAAGTTAGTAATTTCAGTTCTTTAAAAAATGGCCTACAGCTGTATGTGCGTTTCAGGTTACAGATAGCTCTGATACAACGCTTCTGTGCCTTAAATATAGTCTCTTTCCCCGTTGCATTGCCCCAGAAAATAATCCCGTATCTCAGTATCGAGACTACAAGACCCTGATAAGCCATTAGTACGGTTTCACGATTTGCTACTTTGTTCAATTTATGCAGTGCATATGAGGATTGGTTGATTCGGTTACCAACATATTTTATGTGTTGTCCAGCTCATATTGCTGTCTAAATATAGTCCTAAAAATTTTGTTACTTTAGTGTTTTCAATTATTTGTCCATTATGTGTTACGTTTGCTTGAATAGTGCTCTTGTCTCGTTGTTTAAATTTAATAATTTTCGTTTTTCCTAGGTTTAGTTGTAAGTTATTATTTTTTAACCATTCAATTACATTAGTCAGAGCAGGTTTTATGTCAATTTCATTATTAAAAAGCACAGTGCAGTCATCAGCAAATAAGATAATTTGATTATTGATCGATTCTATAATGTCATTAATGTAAATAATAAATAATAGAGGTCCCAATACACTCCCTTGCGGAACACCGTAGCGAACAATATTACCTTTTGACAAATATTGGGTTTCTAATTTGGTTTTGTGACATATTCGAGTAATTTGGGTCATTTGAATTCTGTCACTGAGATAAGATTTAATTAATTTTTTTACGTTTCCCCTTACTCCATTGGAGTAAGGGGAAACGTAAAAAGTACTTCTAATTTTTTATGTAGAATTTCGTGGTCAACAAAATCGAAAGTCTTTGTTAAATCTAAAAACAATGCCATTATTGGCTCTACTGCTCCAATAGGGAAGACTCAACGCTACTCACATTACGAGTACACGAACACAAGGTTGGCAAGCATCCGCACATAGATGGCGCTAACAATCCTACATCGCGCTAGAGAAATGTGCCAACTTCCACGGCATATATACAACTTCCGACGATCAACTGTCGGGCCCTTGGTCTCCTGGTCACAACATCCGGCCAGGTGGGTAATTACCCTTTTCATCCTTCTCCCCATCTTCGCTTGCCAACATTGGTGGCTAACCATTATCCTGCACCGCCAAAATTCGATAAATGTCATATGGAGTAGTAGGTGTCATAAATAAAGAATTTAGTTTAGTATTGGAATTAGATTTTATGTATTTTGATTTATTAGTGATGCAGTTATTATTTGTAAAATAATCATTAAAAGCTTGTGCTATATCAGCCGGGTCACTAATAGTACAGTCTTTTGATTTTATTTGTGTTACAGTTTCTTTAGGGAATTGCTGTTTAGTATTGTTTATTACATGCCAACTAGCCTTTGATTTATTATTTGATGTCCTAATGTAATTGTTGTTTTGTGATTTTTGTGTCAATTTCATTATTTTATTTAGTCTTTTAGAATACGTTTTAAATTTATTTCTGTCAGATTTATGTTTTGTTAGTCTATATTTCCACAGAAGTTCACGTCTGCGTTTAGCACATAACTTTATACCTTTAGATAGCCAGTTTATTGGTTTTTTGTGCTTAACTCTTACCACGGGAAAACATAGGTTGTAAAATGTTAAAAATAGGTCGTAAAATTTATTGAATGTGTCATTGGCGCTACCACTGGAATATATTTCTGAAAAAGATAAATTCCCTAGAGATTCAGAAGATTTTGCTAAGTTTTTTTCAGAATAGTCTCGTTTATTAGCGTACCAAGTAGATATTGTGCAGTATTTCTTTACTGGGCAACGGACAAATTGAGCAGTATGGTCAGATAATCCTAATTCTATCACTTCGCCTTTACTTCCTTTAATATTGTGAATAACATTATCGAGACATGTTCCACTATCTAACCTTGTTGGCTCTCTTATTAAAAATTTAAGGTTGTAGGCTGAGATAGCCTGCATAAATTCAGACGATTGTTTAGAATGCTTTAATATATTAATATTGAAGTCACCACAAAGTAAAATTTTATTATTGTATGCATATAATGTCAAAAAATCATGTAATTTATTAAAGAATATGTCAAAATTTTTATTATTGTTCTTTGGTATCCTATATAAACAAATTATTATTATATTATGGTTAATTAATTTGATTCCACAACATTCTACAATGTTTGGTACAGCATATTTGGAGATTACGTCAATGGTTTTATATTTTATATTATTTCTGATCATTATACAGGCTCCGCCACTACGACTGCCCCGTGAAAAACAATCTGCCAAAATGAAATTGGGAAAATTTAGCATCTTACAGTCATCATATAGCATATTGTGTTATGTTACACAGATCACATCTATGCGTAAAATATAGACAATTTGTGTAATTTTTTTCTGAAGTGTGTATTTCGTAGACTGGTTGCCAAGCTTGGTTGCCGTGCGGTGAGGGGGAAGATGGCAGGTAACCTTCAACCTCATCAGTTCAGTTTCGGGACTGCGCTTAGTTGTGAGCTATACATGCTAGGAGGAGTTTTGTAATGGATGTGGAGAACAGTGCTTTCGAATAATTGCCGACTGCATCCGAAATAGAATTGAAGTAGGCGCTGTAGCCGAAACCGGCGAGGAAAACATCGCCATCATTAGAGAGAGAGGCAGACGAGCAAGCAAAGCAACTAATATGGTAACTAATCCGCCGCGGGTGCGTTAAATTTACCCTTACGTAGTAGGTAGGTACCCTTGAGTAGATCTTCTGTGCTTTGTTGTTAAGTCTAACAAAGATTACTCGTTGTTGCATACATGTTGGCGTCCGCTGGCCGCAGCGTCCGCGTGCCGACGCGGTACTCCTTACCTGGGAGCTCATTCTACAACCTTGGTGTGCGTGGGAGAAAGTTCATTTGGAACGTTCCAAGGTGTGATAATGAAGTCCCTTTCATGGTGAGCGGTGCGATGAAAAGATGTAGGCATCATGTCAAAGAGTTCCTCAAAACAAACACCGTTGTAGGTACAAAAGTTAGAACACGCGAAGGGAGGCGGAATCCCTTCTCTCGACTTACCGGTTCAATACCACTTGTGACCATTATAAGATATCGCGGAACAATCTCACAGCGTTTCATGGATTGAGTCATAAGGACCAAGTTGGTATGTCGGTGCTCCTGCATAGATGGGAGCAATACTCCAAATGAGGCCTTACTTGCTTGAGCCTTATATACCTATAGGAGTCGTTGCCTGTTGTTATTTACGTTTGATTGGTGTTGTTAGCGATTGAGGTCGGTAGATTGTTAGAGACGCAACTTCTTTTATTCTGCTTCATCATCATCCTAGCAGTCAATCCCGGATTCTGCCTGGGCCCGCTTTCTTGTTCTTTCTACTCCACTATGGTCAGTTTTCGCGTTTCAGGCGACGGAATGTGTAACCATGATCCAATCTGGTCAGGTTCCCCTGGTAGCAAGGTCACGGAGGTCAGATGGCAGTCGCTCTACTGTAGTTATCTAATCTGCCACATTATGGATGCGCCCCTGGTGTTGCTGATGTCCATAGGAGGCGGTGACCTCTTTTGATCAGGTGGCCCGCTTGCCTGTTTGTCTGCCGTATAACATTTAAAAAAAGTTCGTTTCATATGAATTGGCAATAGTGGATATTGATCTCTCGGTCAGAACTACTTTGTAAGTGACCACAGAGATAGTTGTAATGATTCAAATAGATAGTCGTATAAAATATACAATTTAATAAAAATATAATAGTTTATAACAGTTCTTACTGTAATGTAATAAAGAACCGGCTTTAGGCAGAGGTCAAGGCACTCTATTGCTAACCCATTTGGCACGCACAATAGCTGCTATTTTTTCATACTACTCAGTTGTTTCTCTCAATCAAATGTGCGCCAGGGGGCTCTCCCAGTGTTGATATATTTGTGCCGAACCGAGTGAACTCGATCAGTCGAGTGTCGGACGCCAAACGCGCTAGAACCCAAAATCCAACTGCATGTGGACTGAGTTCTGCGTTAGAGAGCACTCACACCCCGTAAACTTTTTAAATTAAATTAAATAAAAAATTTACGTCTACAATATAAATAAAACAAGCTAAATAACATAATAAAATTTTATTATGCGCAATATCGACGCAAAAATGAGAATATAATACAAAACATATCAAATGTTACATAGATTGGTAGTATATACGAAAAAAAATACAGTATTATGGAATTTATTATGCGTAGTTAAGGCACTTTGCTACTGCTTGTAAAAAATAAAATCATCCTTTAAAAAGTACCTAAGTATGTATTATGCGAAACAATAATATGCTTTAATTGTACTTAACTTAGGAATGTTCATTCATCTTATTAAATAGTTCCATAAAAGATTGTCGTTGCTGATAATTTTGATTATTATTATTTTCATAACATAGAATTTATAGTTATGTCCGATCACCCTGCAAAAACGCACAAGCCCATCCATAATACGAATACAAATATTAGACCAATCCGCTTGATGAGACGATTACTTGGCCAGCTTGGCGACTTCCACGAAATAGGCGGCGAACAGTTTTATCTGTAACAAAAACGCAATCATTAACTAAAGTTATTACTACGTACAGTAGGTACAACACCAACACAATTCTGACTCACGTATGCTTCATAGGTGCTTACTTGTATTTATGTATGATTTTCTAATTTCCGTTGCCTATTACTCCTTACGTTTACGTTGCACATGCCGCAGTGGGTTTTACACAGCCTTTAAGCGTAACGACTTGGCACAGCTCATTACTGGAAGTGTCCGTTTATCTAACATTGGCCGTGACTTCTACTCATCCAAGCCTCGACTTGACATCCTGAATAGTGGAGAGTTCATGAACTTCAATACACTGACAAACAGAAAGTAATAAGCTTTTTGTAGTGGGATCTCGACCCTACTTGCGAACAATGCGTCTGTTGTGACCGCAATTTATTCGTGAATTTTGTGCGATTCACAGTAATTTAAATAGTCATAATCATGACCCATAACAGTCCACTGCAGGATTTAGGGCGAATGAGGAGGCTATTGCCATAATCACCACGCTTGGCGGACGGGTTGGGGATCGCAGTATTATAAATATAACAATGGATAACGCTGCCGTCCATTATCCAGCCTACGGAGACTCAAGTATTGCCTCGAAAACATAAGTCGCCTTGTACGACGAGTGTAAGGGGTTGATGCTATTCTACTCTGCCGGACACCATACGGCCATACTAAAGTAGTAATTGTAAGTAAGAATTAATTGTTGCATATAATCACTCATTCTATCGTTCATATCGTGGACCCACCAGTGGGACATCGTGGTGGGACCACGAGTCTCTCCCAAGCAGGTGCACTGCGGCCATGTACCAATGATTTTTATCTGAGAGGTGAACGCTAATCGATACTCTTATGGTGAGGGAAAACATCATGACGAAACCTGCAACCTCTGCTGCGTCATTATCGCCTTTCGTTCACACAATTATATGTGAAGTCTATTTATGAGTTATAAATAACAGATATCACAATATCGCGTGCGTAATAATCGCGCATGTCCCAGACCTGCGGGGCTATTGTTTAACTCAGTTGGCAACTGAATTTGACATTAGATAATTCTACACTACGTCATCTATGTAGGCCACTGGCTATAGCGTCTACTAAATTAGAGTAGTGTAAAATTATTTTATGTCGAATTCAGTTGTCCACTGAGATAGCCAATAGCCCCGCAGGTCATATCTAGAAGTTATATTAAGAAATGGTCACTGACCGCAGAAATGGTCTGGGAAAGACTTTATGGCGGTACGATTTTCATACAAATTTTATGTAACGTTTGATCGACATTCCTTCATGGGTTTGATGTTTTTAATGTAAGTTTGTGCAATTGACCGTTACTAAATGTGTCCAATTATGTAGAAATACATTTCTACGTGTTAATAATAAAGCAATGAAAAAGAAAAATAATGAGATCACAAAACAACGTCTTGTGCTTTTTTCGATTGAACTACTTTATTATAAATAATTAACCTATAGAAACCCATTTTGCGCACCATTGAATACATTTACTAAGAGTATAAATCATAATACAATCACTAAACACTCAAACGAATGAAAGAAAGACGAGAGAAATTTTGTATGGGCGTCGAATCACCTTAAGCTGCAAAACTCGTACTGAGCGGAAATCAGAAAACATAACCTTTCATACGTACTTGTACGATTTCGATTAGGACGATTTCAGTTAAAATACATATTCCTTTCTTTGTAAAAATATTAATAGATTAGGAGCTGTAGCATATTAATATGTGATAAAACATTAGAAATTAATTAATTGTTATCACCATAATCACAATTAATCATAACATAACCTATAATCTATATTAATCGATTGTTTGTCCCTTTCGGGTATACACGCTTAGCGTTGTACTAAGTTTACCCAAGCCTAGTAGTTCGTCAACAGATATTGGAAAAACACAATACTTTAGGGTTGCCTGGAAGAGATCGCTTGTAGCGACAAGGCCACCGTTACCGAAGCCTAACGTTTGAAAAGACCTGTGAAATTTACTTTCTTGTAATTTAGCGGCAATAAAGAGTCTACGCGCGTAGATACCCGCACAGACAGCTGATAAGTCTATCTATCAATCTAATTAAAGCGCGTAGGTACCCTAACGTTTGAAAATACCTGTGAAATTTACTTTCTTGTAATTTAATGGCAATAAAGAGTCTACGTGCGTAGATACCCGCACAGACAGCTGATAAGTCTATCTATTAATCTAATTAAAGCGCGTAGGTACCCTAACGTTTCAAAAAAAGACCTGTGAAATTTACTTTCTTGTAATTTAGTGGCAAAGACAGCTGATGAGTCTATCTATCAATCTAATTAAAGCGCGTGGGTACCCGTAAAGACAGATGCCAAGCCCGTCAAGGTCGAGCTACATTTCCCGGCCGCCAGACACCACAACAACAATAAAAAGCCGTCCCCACTCACCCCCTCAATATAGTTCCGCACGTTGATCTTCTCGTTCTGCGAGTGCGCCATGTCGTCGCCGGCGCCCATCGGGAGCAGCAGCACGTTCCGGCCGCTCGCCTCCTGCAGCGTGATCGTCACCGGGATGGACCCGCCCTCGCGGGACATGTCCGGGTCCGTCTGGAAGTTAACTTACGGTTGTAGGTCAGGGGGTCTAAAAGGCCGCATTAGCGTCAGCGTTTTTAATATTCTGATTCATATAAGCGTACGCCAAACTTATCTGATCCAGTGGCCAAAACTGGAACTATGTGACGCCATTTTGAATTTTTTTTATGTCATACGGTAGGCAAACAGGCAAGCGGGCCACCCGATGGAAAGTGCTCACCACTGCCTATAGACATTAGCAACACCAACTGTATCGCCAATGCGTTGCCCACCTCTATAACACGTTGCTCTGGCAGCAAAAAGGCAAATGCTACTCCACTGCCAAAGCCACGGTTCCCCAAATCCCCACCCCATGGAACACTGGAAACCTTACTCACCGTGCAGAAACACAATACTATTTAAAAGAGTATTATTTAGCTGCGATATTCTGTAAGGTGGAGGTACTTCCTCAGTCGGGCGGCTCCAATTCGAACGAGATACCCCGCTATGCCCTAACTCTGTTTTTGAATTGTCATGTCGAAGCCAATAACAGCGACGCTGTAGATAAGTTTGTGACAAATTAATATGAATCATATATGAAACGCTAACGTGGCCTTTTAAGACCCCCAGGGCTTCTGAAAGTGGGGTACGCAAACCCCTAAGGGTTCGGAGCTCGCGACAACAATTACGTAATGCTGGCTGTATGACTGCATACCTGCAGGCGGTTTCTCACAGTGGGGTACGCGAACCCCTAGGGGTTTTTATGTGTTTTCTTATGTTATTCGGGAGACAGACAAGCGGGCCACTTGGTGGAAAGTGGTCACCGCCGCCTATGGACATCAGCAACACCAGGGTTACCAATGCGTTGCCCGCCTCTGAAGCGACCTCTTATATATCTCTTGAACGATCCCATGTCATAGTCCTAAGGAAACACTAAGGCTGGGAGCTCATTCCACATCCGAATCGTACGAGCGAGAAACCTTCTTTCGAACCTTCGCGTGGTGACCAACAGAGGGTCTACGTAGTGAGGATAAGTACCTAGCCCACGGCGGGTGGTGCGATGGCGGAATTATGCTGTGAGCACCAGATCGAAAAGTTAAAATAATGCACTACATACCTACACACTGTAATTCAAGTATGTATGTAATAACTACATAAAAATGTTTGTGCCATTAATTTGTAAACACAGCTAAACTCAATGCACAATGCTCGAGTGAGTAATCAAATACTAATGAGTAATCCCAGGATGTATACAATCAATGACCAACATGGCACGGTATTATATGACTAATGATATGATATACATAGAATAGACCTAAATATATACCAGGAAGGATGGAATACTTGCTCATTTATACGAACTTGAGTGGGTGATTACTGATTAATAATTATGGCATAGAAAGTGTACACTAATATTTAAGAGGAGAACAAACGGTCAAACTACAGGAGCGGGGCCAAACCGCGATGCTGGTAGGCGATAGGACTTTCGTCAAGCCTAAGGAGTCCGCCTGAGTGACCTTATTTATTGAAACTGGTTTCGGTGTGAACGATAAGGTAGCCAGCGCAATAAAATTACAGGAAGCATTTAATCTCAATCCTCACAGTGACTACGCACCTAGGGTTCGTTGCTACCTACATCTCACGAGTAAAAATTATACTACGTACACGAAATTTAAGTGCATGAATCGTTGATCTAGATTGCTTGTATCACGTTTGTGACTGAGTAGCATCTAGTACCTCCACAATGACTAGAAAATGGCGTAACCTGTTACCTGATAAATGAGTTTGGTGGCGCGCGCGGCGGCCTGGTAGTGGGGGTGGTCCGGGTTCTCGGTCCACGCGCGTCCGCTCTGCGCAGAGATGCTCATGCGGTTCGGTGAGCCGCGCTCCGCCCACTGAAAACGAATGGCGTGACTCAGCGTTTTCCATAGAAGCAATACATGGGGGAAGGGAGATGTGGCTCTACCACCATCAAATTGGCCCAAACGAACCTCACCGAACTTGTGGTACCCCTGCTGAGAGGCGGACGTGGCGAATAGGCTTTTCCGTATTGGGTTGTGAGGTTCAGATAATAGTGGCCGCATGTAGAATGGCAAAACACAGCAATAAACAAAAGAAAACGGATCCTGGCATAAGCAGGGATTCGTCGCTGGAAAGATGATGATTTACTACACTTTCGTACAGTTCAGAAGCAATTAGGCCGGCGGACCCCGGGCCCTAGCGTACCGCGCGGGAGCGCAACCGGGATATAACGCCGAGATGATGATGATGATGTTGAGAATCAATTAGGCCTTGTAAACCAGGCACAGCATTGACATAATATGCACGCAGTCACTCGAGTGGCAGGCATTTAAAGTCATCCGTCGCTTGATTTCGTGGATTGCTACTTGATGTAGCGCTGACTTTAATAGTACTACTGTTGGCATACCTGCCACTTTCGCTAAAAGTTTGTTGATAGGGTGAGAATTAGTTTGTTTCACACACGACAAGAGAACGAGTAAAATAAAACACAGGAGCATGGATCTAAGAGCTTGGCGGCACTCGTGACCTTTGTCACTGTCTGTTTGCCACCCTGTCTGTTTGATAAGTAACTATGGATGGGAGTTACAAAGCAGTCACGGCATTATAAGTGGCTCTTTACGCTATCCCTTATAGGTACACCAACTATCACAATAATTCACCCACCCCATATTTTTCCACATACGCGCAAACTTTTCTGGCGTTATAAATCGGTTCGTAACTTCATAAATATGCATTCGATTTTAATGAGGTTTTCGCTGTTTGGTAGACAATAAAACAATGATTACCACTATATTTAATTAATTTCTTCAACCCGATAGCTATTTTCCGTAGACCAATTTTTTAAGACGGGGTACAATCATAGACCAAATTATATTGGTGTATGGTACAATTATGAGGCGTTTTCCATACTAAAAGAGATGCAATCAGAACAGGTTATAGTAGGGGAGCCCACGATGCTAAATGGGGATTTACTCGAGCGTCATAGAGACCTATTGAGTTGCGAAGCTTATATAATAAAAAACAAAAAATGTTATATAATGTATACCTTTTCATCGGTGGGGGGAGCGGCTATAGATTTTCAAAAATGTAAAAAAAAAACGATTGCATGGACATACTCGAGCGCGTCAGATATTGATAGCATCCATGTCCTACGTATTTTTAATAATGTACGTATGTTAATCTGATCGTTTGCATGATGGGGGTGGTCATACGTAGGGGTTGAAAATGAAAAAAAAAAAATTTTATCGAGCGCGTCAGATTTTCTAAGGGGATGTTAAGTGAACCTAAAAAAATGCTCTCATCTAATAATCTGACGATTTGGATGTGACGTAAACTCGCGGCCATTATTAGAATGTGCCAAAAAAATTCGCCATTTTGAAATACTCAAGCGTGTCAGATTAAGATATATATGGTTCATCTTTATGTCCTAGACGTGCTGTCTCATAATCTGACAATTATCTGGAGTGATTCGCCTAATCTGATAATTTAAAAAAAATTTTTTTTTTTTTAGTGTCTCGGACAAAGAATAAAATCTTTGGCCACGGAGTCTTATCTTTGTTTTCTTTTTTATATGGCCCTACATACTAGCCAAGAAACCATTGTCCGCTCGATGGTGCCGTGGTGCCTAGCATTCATTTTATATTATAATTATAATTATGACGTTCATAAGTGTTTGTGGAAACCTAAACTGAAGAAACGTATTTGAGTTTGAGTTTGAACAAAATAACTCAAAACGTTAGAAATACGTTGTAAATAATATCATGCCACGAACAAGCTGTTTGATCAGCTGTGATGATGTCATGGCAACAGAAAACAGAGTGGGGACGGAGTTAGAGAGTAATAGATAGAAAAAAAGTGAAAGAGAATAGAAACGCGGGGTGGGGAATATAGGCATCACGTACCTGCACGTATTAAACTTTATCGACGAATTTTTGTAACTTCGGCTTGTGGAAATCGTCAGATTATATATTTTACGTGATCCATGAATTATTTCCTTCAAAATAATAAAAAATTCACCCACGCTCGAGAATGTCGAGATGACGGTTTTTTTTTGCAACTTTGCAGCCCTCCCCTGTCTTTACGTCACTTGCAAATTGTCAGATTAGTGGAATATTCACTTTTTAGCATGTAATTAACTCACCCTACCTTAATCTGACTCGCTTGAGAATTTCTGATGATCAATTTTTTTTTACTAATCTGATCCTTTATCCTTGACGGGCGGCCATATATATGTGGCTCATATTTGGTGGAGGTACTTAACCGCGTACAAGGTATCCCCTGTATATTAATCTGCCGCGCTTCAGTAAATCCCGAAATCCCCGCTTGGGCTCCCCTACTATTATAAAAAAACAGTCTACAGTGAAGATATTTCGTGTTGGAGAAATTAATTAAATACAGAAGTAATCATTGTCTCATTAACTAATCGCCAACCGCAAGCGCAATAAACCGTAAAAATCTCATTAAAATCTATTGAGTATTTATGAATTTAAAAACTGTTTTGTAAAATCAGAAATACATAAGCCTATGGAAAAATATAGGGTGGACAAATAATTGTGCTGGTGAGTGTAGAATCGTAAATGCTTCGGCGACTACTGTTAGTCAAAATCGGTTTTCCATTGGGTGACTGGACTTCTTAGTGCTTGTACTTGCAGACACAATGCACAAATGATACTCAATTAGGGGCAAGCGAAATATAAGTAAGAATTTACTTTGTACTGCTCTATCGGTTCTGCCTAGTGCAAAAAGAGCTGGCCGAAAGGCGCCATTTATCACGCCCATTAGAAAAAAAGTATAAACTGATAATTGCACAATGGCGTAATTAAGTGAAATGGTGACACATAGAACAGTCATACTTATGCGTAATCATATTACGCTATATCGTAAATAGTCCCAAGAAGTACATCTGGTTCAAGGGTCATTAATTACTGTGCTGTCTTTTGTGTGACATGTCACGAACTAACAATTCAGTCGATAATGGAGATGGAGCATCACTTCGCGTGACGGATACAATTAGTTACCTTCTTCATGGAATGCGACACAATTCTTATTGTAGGTACCTCTAAATTACAACACAAGGTCAGTAATACACTTATTACACAATTGGTGATAAGAGCGGAGAGGATCATACGGATGAAAGAAAACCTGGCGTGTTCCAATTGGGTACTATTTTCTATTGAGCAACAGGAAATTCCTAGTATGAGTTTCAATAAAGAATTACTAAGCGGGAGACTAATTTCTTTTAAAAGCTATTTAAAAACACTAATTAGAGTCACAATTTATTTCAAATGAGCGACCTAATATATATTGAGCGACCTACATTCTGTTTTGCTTAACTAAACACGTTACGTCCCGCTTTCATTTTTTTTGACAATATTAAATATAATATTGAATGTCAATAGAGAATGTAATTTTATTTTGTTATCTACCTTTGCCATAAAATTTTTTAAGTTCTGGTTAAATAGGAACTGGCTACAAAAGTAATAATGGCGTCAAAGGGGATATGAACCACATTCATAAACTTTTTAAAGTATTTTTTGTTTATTTTATCTGAACGAAACAAAGGAATTCCTTGTAAGCACACTTATTCATTGTTCCAGTATTTATATTGATAGTTGAATATGCATATAGTGGGTTTGACACTTATTCTTAGAATTGTACTTGGTACACTTGTACAAATAGCTATAATATGTGAAAATTAGAGCTACTTAAGTGAGTCGCATGAGCCGAAGTTTCCACAATGTAGAGAAAAATTACGTCATAATTTTTCTGGTATGATTATTTTTTTATTTTGGTTTCCTATCGTGTAGGATATGATTAAAGGGTTCCTAAAATATTGACAACTAATGGTACGTAGATTTCTGTGAATAATACTTACCATTTGCGAGCGTGCTCTACTTTTGTCTTTTTCTGGTGAAACCTATTTTAGTTTGTGTTGTATTTTGTAATTGCTTTCATATGTACAGAGCCAAACTTATGATTATGAGATTATGGACCGTCTCCGGTTTTTACTCGTCCATAGAGATGCTAGCTCATTTTATATCGGTGATGGGTACACACCCACACCACATACATACATATAGATATATTTCCATTTGTTATTTTATTTTAATAACGTAGGTACGCTCCTGGATCATGGTCAAGGCGGAACCCGGGCCCTCGTGCACGACAGCACAACCGGGACATTAACGCCAAGATGATGATGATGAGGTACGTACGTACGTACCTACTTATTATTTGTTTTGTATGTCACTTATAATATAGATTATAATTAATAATTATGGTAGTGTTTTTGTCGTGTGAATAAATAATTTCTATTCAATTTCTATTGATGTCATGTATTTTTTTAATTTATTTTTAGAGCGTGTCGGTCGGAATAATAATTTTTTTTTTATTCTAGCTATTTTGCCAGTTTTTTCTTCCATCAATTGCACTTACCTTTTTATTGACGTAGTCGAACACCAGCTTCTCCACCTCTTCGGGCTCCTGGTTGGGCACCAGCCGGATCGAGAACTTGCCGATCACCTTCCCGGGGATCACCGTTTTCGCGCCGGGCTGGAACGCCGCGCCTGAAACCACACCAGATACTCAGATACCAGTTTACGTACCACCTTCATCTCTATTCATACATCCATCCATCATCCATTCTCCGTCTTCGTCCGCATCTTCATTTACCAACAAGTAAAATGGCGGTGCATTGCTTGTCTTGTATAACAAAAATAAACCTCTGGGTACAACACAATACGTAATTCTATTTTGCACACCAAAGAACAAACGCACAAATGATATGCGTATACTAAAGTGTCTCCCCTGTGTTGGTTTGGCCACGTGCTGTGCCGTGTAAGCCCCAGGGACCCTTGAGAAATAGGTGCCCTAAACTGTCGGTATCATGGAAGAGGTATCGGTCTAAGCGATGGATTGACGTCGGCGTCGTCGAGTCGGATGAGAGCCAAGAGTCCTACGAGGTGCTGATGACCAAGCGAAGTGGAGGAGGCAAAGTAGAAATGCCAACTCTGGCTTTAGCAGCCGAGATTAGATGCTACAATAGGCGGTCTTATCAATAAAGTGATGGCCTCAAGACAACCTCGGTATAGAAAGAAACACATAAACGGCAGATAATATTTTATTGAATCATATCCACCTCGAGGCCTTGAGTCACAGTCACAGTAAATAAACAACGTGACTAATTATGCATATGACCGTTTTATTGTGATAGAGTTGTTCAAAATGTCAAAGTGGTTCCTAATTCAGTTTTCGCGATCGTGCGAGCACCAATTTTAAAGATAAAAAGGATTTTAACTTACTACTCGTATGTTTTTTTTTTTTTTTTTTTTTTTTTATGTCATACGGTAGGCAAACAGGCAAGCGGGCCACCTGATGGAAAGTGGTCACCACTGCCTATAGACATTAGCAACACCAAGAGTATCGCTAATGCGTTGCCCACCTCTATAACACGTTGCTCTGGCAGCAAAAAGCAAATGCCACTCCACTGCCAAAGCCACGGTTCCCCAAATCCCCACCCCATGGAGCACTGGAAACCTTACTCACCGGCAGAAACACAATACTATTTAAAAGAGTATTATTTAGCTGCGATATTCTGTAAGGTGGAGGTACTTCCCCAGTCGGGCGGCTCCAATTCGAACGAGATACCCCGCTATGCCCTACCTCTCTTATAAATGTATGTAAAATTAGCTCCATTCGCCCAATAAGTCTGAATCGTAACGTACCTACTTAGGTGTTAGAGAAGGGGCGTCTACTATTAGAGTTCACGCATGAGAAGTCCGCACATAATAGGTATGGAGAATCCCGCCCTCGTATTTGGTGCGTGTTGTTATCATTAGTAAGCAGCAGTGGGCGCTTATCGCGCAAAATTTGAACGTATTTACCAAAACCAAATCAAAATTTTCCTATATAGTGAAATAGAAATACGGCATGTGACAACGGCTGCGGTATATTTTTGGTAAATACGTTCAAATTTAACGCAATAAGGGCCCGCCAAGTGGCAGCGTGCTTACAAGATCAATAACCGGTTAAGCAATGCTCGCAATGTCAGGGAACTGGATGGGTGACATTTCGTACTAATAGCAGTACCGCTTTTTAATTAGACCTTTTAAATATGACATGCAATTAGACCGTTTTAATATGTCATGTCAATTCATGAACTATCAAATAAACATTCTTCCTCTGAACAATGTGCATCTGTGGGATTACCTTCAATTCCATGTAGGGAGAGACTGGGATACCTCCATCGGTGCATCAACAGCTGCTCTTTGACCCCGTTGTGGGCTAGCTTGTGTGCACCAACCGACTGCCTGTTTAATTACATAGGTATACCAACAATGGACAATCAACCAACTTGTAATAGCTGTCAGGGCTATTAAGTTTAACAATAACTTAAGAATGAGTCATTTTCTGAACTACATTGGAGTTCAGAAAATGACTTCAATTTGAAAGATAAGCAGAATATACACATTATTTTACCTAAAATTTACAATACCAATGGGATCAAAATGGTGGTAAAAAATATTGCAGCTGTAACTATGGGCACAACTAGATATCTAAAGTATTTATTTGATAAGTTAACAATATGATTTTAATCGAGTTCTTTACAAAAGATAAGGGAGTAATTATCTACAACAAATAAAATTGTACTGTTTCTTCAAACCGTACAACAGCAGTGGCAAGATAAAATGTAATAAATTTTCAGGTTGGCGATAACTGATTCTCATATTGGTAGACCAAAAAATAGACTCTAGGTTGCCCAACTTTTGGAAAAATAACTCAATCTAAGTAGCAAAAATTTCCTATATGCAAATTATACATACATTTGAAAAGCCTCAGTGTCTTCCTTTCAATGTATGACCTTTTGTTAACAAAAACTGTGGTACAAGCTGAAAAGACTGGCAACAAACCTAGTCTATTTTTTAGTTCACTATACTTTAGATAAGACTTAATAAGAATATTAGAAAAGGGTATTTTCTTACCGATAAGCCTCAGGATCAAAATCAATGTCAGTATAAAGGTGTTTCTCATTATCTGTCAAAGGCGCTACTGATTTGTACATGTCAGTTACTAAAATCTTTCCATCTTTGTCCACTAATTGTCCCATTAAATAAATCAAATCCGACATAGCTAAAACAAGAAACCAAACTTTTTAATGCACAACATAATTACAGCAGTGGCCATATAATTTGCTAGTTTACAAATCAATAAATTTTTTAAATAAAGCTGCGCAAGTTATTACATATATTGTTAGCAAAGCCCTATACAAAGTAAAAATAAATGTTATATTTCTATACTTCACTCAGCTTGCTTTATCCATGTATATTTGAAATCAAAACAATATGAGATGATCAATTGCAAGATTTCTGGAATTGCCATATCATTCCTAACCTAATTCTATAGCCTACCACTGTAAGATATGACATGCTTCACACAGTAACAAAAATATAATATATAATCATACATTTTCTAAATGGAATGTTATCATTCCAGTGAGCAGATGTCGGTACATAAATCACCAAGCTAGTTTGATAGCTTTGTTGTCAAGCTATTTACCTTATATACTTTATTGTGTAACACATGTGAGTGATTTGCAATTAATTTCACAGGAATATATGTATAATTTAAGCAACAAACAACTTCTTTAGTGCAGTAACACAATATTGCTGTGTTACAGCTTCAAATGCTTATAAATCTCATCCATAAGGATATATTTTTATGGCTCATCAGAAATAATGAGAATGTCTCTCTCTACTTAAAAAAATTTCACATGGGTATAGGTATAGATAGGAGATAGATATTAGGACATTACATACCCTCATGGACAGTTCCACCATATACTCCACTATGTAGATCCATTTTGGCACATTCAATTTCAAGGAAGTAATAGCTGATTCCTCTCAAGCCATAGGTAATACACGGCTTTTGCGTTCCCAGCCAATAATTATCTGATATGCACACATAATCAACATCATCAAAGAACCCTTCAGGCTTTAGGTGCTCCATTAGAAGGGCATCTAATCCTTCAGAACCAGATTCCTCCATACATTCAAATACAAATTTCAAATTCACTGGCAGCTAGAAGATGATGTAAAAAAAATTAAATAAATATAGATATACAGTCATGGGGTGCCAATTGGCTCCCGAGATAAGTGAACAAGTCAACATGATGATAAAATTAGGAAATATTTTTAAAAGGCTAAAATGAGGAAGTTTCAGTTGATATTATTAACTTGAATACAATAACTTGGTAAATATCGAATTTATAATTTAAAGGTATTATTGAACTAACCTCTTCACCAACTCCCTTGAAAGCATTGATAGCATGAATCCAGCCAAGTACAGGCCCTTTGTCATCGGTGGACCCACGTCCATACAACTTGCCATTGCGTTCCTTCAGCTCAAAGGGTTCAGTATCCCAACCATCAGATTTCAGTGCAGGTTGGACATCTAAATGTCCGTAAATACAGATAGTATTCTTTTTACGATCCTAATAAAAAAATTATACAAATTATAAAATGTAAGTACCTATACATGAATTAATTAAATCAAATCAAATATGTTTATTGTGACACACAAGTTATACATTAAATTAAGTGTACTTAAAAGTATAATTCTTATTCACTACCTCTGTATCATCAGAATTTCAAATATTCATGGTCTCCATGATACAGGCTTGTGCTAGTGTGGAGGCAACTTTAATTTATTCCAACCTATTTAATTTATTGAACAAGACGTGTACCATTAACTTACTGTAACCATGTCTTTTACTAATAAACTATTTGTACATATTATTGTATTAAATGGAACTCAATAATATGTGTAAAGAACGCGAGTTTAGTTTGCAAAAAACTATTTGTATTTGTATAATGATATAAAAGCAGTACTCACATTTCCTAAAACGCCAACTAATACTGGAGGCAATTTGACCTCTTTTCCATCTATTACTTGATAACCGACTTCTCTGAGTGATGTAGAAGATCCTACTTCCTTCAGTTTGTCTTGCATCCAAAGGACCATCCGTACGCAATCATCACGATACTTCACATCACAGGAGACGGAAGGAATTGCGACAGCTTCTTTCAGAAGATCTTTATAGCTTTCAGCATTTTCATCAACGTACTTGAATATTTGTGACAGCATATTAGAAGTATTTAATTTCTTAACAGCTTCCTGAGACGATACAGAAAGAAGTCTAGTTGATAAGCGAAAGCTGTGGCTATTTATTGTAGCGTTTCCCACCGGCAACCGCAACCCAACGTAAATAATACGTAACGCTTTAATTGAAAATCTCATCATGCAAGCATAAATCAACTTGCGTTCGGAAACTAATTTGTTGTACTTTTGTGACAGCCGGCTGACGTTGACAGTTACGCCAGATAAAGAAATTATAACCTTGTCAAACTGGATTGAGTACTGTCCATAATCAATACCAAGATCTTCGGAAGATCCTGTGATCATTCTCAACATTCATGAATTTAACATAAATGAGGATAAAAAATCTCCAGAATTTGCTATGTCAATGATTAACAGCAGTCACTTATTGATGTAGGTACTATATTCGGGAAGTGGAGACTCACGAAAGAAGAGCTGAGCTGGTGTCCGGTTTTACCGTTCTGAATAAAATATAAAATTAAGTTATAAATAAGTAGGGGCGAGCCTCAGCAACCTACTCGGTCACAGGTGACGGATAGTGAACAGTCCTGTAGTATGCAGGATAGCTGCGAATAAAGGGTAACCGAAATAAGCAGAAATGAGTCCCGGACCGAGCCGATAGAGCCAACAGGGACTGTTGGGGTACCTCAGCTGCGTGAGTACCCCAGGAAAAGACACAGAAATCCCTATGACGACCCCATGACATGGCGAACAAGCACCGCCATTAAATAGGTGTTGCCCAGCAGCTCTTTAAACTGTGACTGATTCGTGGCACAATAGTCACGGGCCCGAAACGCCACCGTATAATTTATTATGCGGGCTAGCGACGAGTAGAACCGTGCCACCCACGTGTTTGTGCCGTGCGTGGAGACCCGTACGGAGGGATGAAGGAATCCTGGTGGCTGAGCGTGAGGTGGGCCGGCGGTTGTGCCCGCCGATCGCAACACTCCTCTTTGGTCTGGAGTTCCTCTCAAACGGGCGGTCTTGGGCTAGCCACTCAGGATCAGTCGGCTTTGGATTCCACTTATTGGTCTGCCGGCGAGGGAGGGGGTCCCATACGAGATGGGGGCGGCCATGCTGAGGTGGCCAGGGTGTACGGCCTAGCAAGCTGGAGACTACGAGCTGCCGATGTCCCACCTCTTCATCCCTATATTCTGCCGGTAATCCTGGTGCCTCTTAAAAAGGGCACCCCAGGTACGGGCTCCGTGGCGGGTGGAAAACCGGAAGGATGAAAACTAGCAGTTCTCCAATATGTATACTAATAACTGCAACCAAACACCAGCATTCATTAACAAGCACGCGCAGGGATAGCGCGGAAGGGGAGGCAAGTCTCCGACACGTGGCAGGCGGCTAGCGGGCCCCATACCGGTGGGTGTTGGTTCCACGGAGAAATCCCTGAGACCAAGGCCGGCCGGTACGAGCGGCCCCACCGTCGAAGTTCAGGTTACGGCTGGAGTGGCAGTAGCTGGGAACACAGTGGCAGATAACTCTGCTGCTGGGCCTAGTGAAGCGACACCGAGCCAGGAGACCACAACTTCACAACAACAACCAGAGCCAGACCCAATGGACGAGGGATGGACTCTGGTGGCCCCGAGGGTACCAGTCAAGGTGGCTGAAGGGACCCGGAAAGTGAGGCCCAGCAGGAAAAAGAGGACAAGAGAATACAGACGCCTTGCCTCTCTTTCTAGTGAAGGGGAACCCCAACCTGGGACGTCCAAGGACGCTGGGCTGCCGGCCGCGGGTGAGGCTACTCATCCTGTGGTGGGCAGACCGCCTCCAAAGGCGTACCGGCCATGCAGGAACCCCGGAACTGCGCTGCAAGGTATTGCTGGTCACGAAGAGGCGCAAATCCCAGTCAAGAGGAACTGTCTCGACGAAACCATCACGCCGAGAGAGGGTCCTAAACGACAGAAGTGTGCGACTCCGCGTAGAACACAGCCTGGTAGCTACGCTGATGCAGCGAAGTCAAACTTGGTGGTGGGGTCACCAACCAGCAAAATTATTCGGGGCCGGGAGCAAGCCACTGAGGTGGAAAAGCTACTCTGCCAGAAGCTTATGGAGGCGGCAAGCAACAACTTGAGGCTGGGCCCGGGCTTCCAAGGGAAACCAATTTACATAGATGGTAATCTGAAGCTGTGGTGTCTCAGTACTGACGCCAAAGAATGAGTCAGGAACACGCTACAGAATGTCATCCTGGAAAGGAAGAACACGAGCTCCAACGACGCGTTCGCTGCGGGATACTTTTACCCGGTGAATGGCCTGATGCGCGATTGATAGGCAAGACGCGGCGCTACCAAAACGATTGGGCTCAGGTGGATGCGTGGCGAGTTCATAAGGTTAACGTGCAGAAGGGGAATACCTTCGTCGTGGTCAGCGTCCCGGAAAATATCGTCCCCACACTACTGGAGTGAGAGCGTAGGATGTGCTTCTGTTTAGGGTCAGTCTACATTAAGTTCCAGGTCGTGGGGGGGAAGTTTTCGGAGCACTCGGCGGGAAGAGCCGAAGAGGAGGAGAAGCAGGCCATCCCACCGGCACAGACGGAAGAACCTAGCCCAATCGTAGTGGCAGATACGGCCATTCCAGGCCCTACAACACTCCAGACAGAGCCGCTGCTACCGCCACCGTTCGCGCTACCGAAGGATACCGCCATACCGGGATCCAACAGCAGCGACGACGAATGCTCCCGCAACCTTGGCGATATGAGTCTGGACCAGGAGGAGAGAGCGCTCATAGATGATGGCGCTGACTTCGCCTAACCCTAACACTAACATTATCCAAATCAACCACCATCACAGTCAAACCGCCACGGCTCATCTACGCAGGTAACTGGAGGTTCACAACACCACCATCGCCCTAATCCAAGAGCCCTGGATTAGAGCGGACCGCATATGCGGTCTCCTATATACAGGAGGTAAGATATACAATTTGACTGAATCACCCAGAACATGCATATACACTAGTAACAATATACATGCACAACAACTCCTTAATTACTGTTCCAGAGATCTAACAGCTATAAGGATAACCAACAAACTAGATCCCACACAGCAGGACATGGTTATAGCATCAGTCTACATGCCAGAACAGGACGACCCGCCACCTAATGAACTAATCCAACTAGTGAAATGGTGCGAAGAATCCAAGCTGGAACTCATTATTGGGACGGACGCAAATGCACATCATCCACTATGGGGGATGAAGAACGAAAACAACAGAGGTAAACTGCTAGTTGAATACCTGTTCGCAACTAACCTGCTAATTATTAACAACGGTGCAGAACCGACCTTTGTAAACAAAAGAAGTCAAACGATTATTGATCTAACACTAGCTACAGAAACCGCGGCCAAACTAATATCGAACTGGAGAGTCTCTTCTGAGGCAACCTGCTCAGACCACAGGTAGATTCTGTACGATCTAAACATAACTAATACTAACACGGTGCTATGTAGAAACCCGAGAAAGACAAATATTAATAAATACACAGCTCTGGTTGAGGAAGAGGCTGAGCAAGCCATTAAAATTAACCGACACGCAACAAATAGAAAAACAGGTAGAACAACTAATAAAGTTAATAATTAACTGCTATCATAACAGCTGTCCCAACCCAGGAGTCTCCAATCCCACCGCTAAACAGTAACCGTGGTGGGGTCCCATATTAGAAAGAATTAGGAAAAAGGTGAGACAACGGTTCAACAGAGCAATGAACACTAGATCTGAGGAAGACTGGGAATTATACAAAGATGAAAAAGCAAAGTACAAAAAAGAAATCAGGTACATGAAGTACACAACATGGAAAAGGTACCGTAACAACATCGAATCCAACGAACTGGCAAATCGGGTAAGGAAAGTCCTATCCAAACCTATGGAAACACAACAAGGTGTACTGCGCAAACCAGACAGTACAATGACAAGCACTGCTGAGGAGTCGGAGGAAACCCTGCTTCAAACACACTTCCCCGGTTGTACAATCCACAATACAAACAACTCGGATATCACCAAGGAAGCATACACACCCACCGCAGAGGACTGGAAAATCGCAAATGAAGTAGTTACCAGTGAGTCAGTAAACTATAATTAACAGTTTCCAAACATTTAAAGCAGCGGGGCCAGATGAAATCTTCCCTGGACTTTTACAATGGGCAGGCGAACGCATGATACACCTGCTGACAAACATTAAGAGCATGTTTGGCTCACAGATATATACCGTCTAAATGGCGGAAGGTAAGAGTCACCTTTATACCAAAGCCAGGAAAATGTGATTACACCGATACGAAATCGTTCAGACCCATCAGTCTTACCTCCTTCCTCCTTAAGACTCTTGAACGCCTGTGCGACAAGGATATTATAAAGGAAGGAGATAAGGCACTCACAAAATATCCCCTGCACAAAAATCAACATGCATATACAAAGGGTAAATCTACAGAATCGGCACTGCAGTTGGGAAAATCGAAAATGCAATTCAAAATAAAGCAATATGTCTAGGTACTTTTATAGACATAGAGGGGGCCTTTGACAAAACAAACTTCACAAGCATTAAAAACGCATTAAACAAACACAATGTCCCGGTAACTATCTCGGGATGGATAGAGAACATACTTAGCAAAAGAGTCATTCAACTAGATAGTAATCCTAACAAACATGTGTCAGTGGTAAGAGGTTGCCCACAAGGTGGAGTCCTATCGCCTCTTCTATGGAATCTGGTGGCTAATACACTAATATCTAAACTAAACTCTAGCTATTTTTTCACTGTAGGTTATGCTGACGATCTGGCCATACTCATTACTGGAAACAACGCGGACACCGTCACTGGAGTTACACAGAGGGCTCTGAAAATGGTGGAACAGTGGTGTAATGAGTATGGACTCTCAGTTAATCTAACGAAGACAGAGATGGTAATGTTTACGAATAAACGGCTATTAGGTAACTATAGACTACCCAGTCTCTTTAAAACACAACTTACTCTATCAACGGAGGTAAAATATCTAGGAGTAATACTTGATAACAAATTAAACTGGCCACATTAAATCAAGGTACAACAAAGCTACAATATCCTTCTGGCAATGCAGGAGGATGATAGGGAAGACCTGGGGACTATCCCCAAAATCATAATGTGGCTATACAAAACAGTGATTAGGCCAGGCCTATGTTCTGCTACGGAGCGGTAGTATGGTGGACTAAAACCAAGCAATCCACCACAATAGCAAAATTACCAAAACTGCAAAGGCTAGCCTGCGTGGCAGTTAGCGGCTGCATAAGGACAACCCCAACTGCAGCCCTAGAAGCTATGCTCAATCTAACACCACTCCACCTTCACGTACAAGAAGCAACAATAGCTACGGTACGTTTAAAACACTCAAATCTATTGGACAAAGTGCCGCTCCCGCATACTGTACTTTACTACGATGAAACAAAAAGGGAACCAATTATGGATACCATTAGCGACCGAATTTCAAAGCAGGTAGAAACGGTCAAGAAGTACAAGATCCAACTGTACGAGGACCCCCGGGAGGGCCAAAACATACGAGAAGTAAGGATCTTTACTGACGGGTCCAAAACAGACTCAGGTACAGGTTGCAGAGTTTTCTCTGAAGACCTAAACATCAAAATAGCTGCCACACTGAGTAAGTACAACACGATCTTTCAAGCGGAGTGCATGGGAATCATCCTAGCCACACACGCGGTACGGGACAAAGAAGGTAGAACAACAGCCTATTAGGATGGCCCTTGAAAACAACAACATAACCTCGGGGCTTCTACTCGATTGCAGCAAATGCTTAAATGAGGTATGTAAAACAAATCCCATAACCCTACAATGGATTAAAGGACAAAGCGGATTGAGGGGGAACGGCGCAGCTGACGAGTTGGCCAGAAGAGGCTCGAGTACGAAGCCCACAGGCCCGGAACCAATTCTACCTATGCCATTTGCATGGACCCGTAAACATCTGGTGGATAGAATCAAGGTAAAACATAACCAACTCTAGTCATCACTAGAGGAATGCAGACAAGCCAAGGAGGCTCTACCAAAGCTTTAACGGGATACGGTTCATTTAATAAACACATCTTCACCATAGGTCTCACCGACAGCCCCTTGTGCAGAGCCTGCCTGAGGGAGGAAGAGACAGCAGCACATATGCTGCAGACATGCGAGGGGGTGTCATCATACAGGCATGAGAATCTCGGACAACCACAAACCCCTCCAGAGACGTTTGTAAAACTGAAAGGGTTGCTGCGTTTCCTGGAGGAGTTGGGATGGCAGGAACAATAGGGTATCTTGGAGTACACCATATCTACGCAGAATGGGCGCGAGTTCGTCTGAATGCGGAAAACGGCCCGGATACATCTATCTATCTAAGTTATAAGTAAATAAATAAATGTGCTTTGAATGTGAAATTGCAACATGGATAGGCCATTTATCGTTTGTAGCCCGTTTTACAATTCGGCTGTCGATATTTGAAATGACGATTGCTGGTACCAAACCGACAAGTGATTGTCATGGCGCACTATAAATTACGACGACGCTTGCTCGTTTGCCTCCCAAATTATCTATAACCAATGGCCGGGAGAGTCCAAAAAACCATTCTAATGAGCAATAGTCAATCAATGGATTGCATTTGATAACATTCTGGTATAAATGGGCCTTAATATGGAAAGAAATACTTCAATACTAATTCATCGTGAACCCTATCCCAAAACAAGCAATATTAAATTACATTTTAAACTGTATCAGTACTCGTACCGACAAGGCACACCTAACTTAACTTTCCAGTCTATGTATAATTTCCTTAACAAAGCGGATAAAAATTTGTGTGTATAGTTTTTGAACGTCAATTGTCGTAATGGCGGCTGGCGCGAAATATTCAAACCAAAACATTCGAACGTTTGTTCGTTGGTTTGTTATTGTTTAATAGAACAGCAAACAGTCCTCAACTGTGATCCTCAAGTCCTGTAATTTCGTCACCTCTACATCCTATAATCTTAGAACAAACGCCGGCTAAGATCAAAGCGGCATTTCTGTCAAGCACACACGCCACACATTGACGTTACGTTTACAGGCATTCTCAAGCAGTTTCAAGCAGTGCTCTTTCGCTAATGTTAACGCGAGCATTCGTTGTATTGTCAACGTTAATCAAATAGTACATAATTAAACGATATTATTCTTAAATAAAATAAAATAACTTCAACGTAACTATAATAATAAAAATATTTATTTTCTCCACAATAATCTTATAATATTAGGATACAAAAAATCGAACATGAATTTTGTTATTGTGGGAATATATTGCTTACTATTACTTAATAAAGTACAAGCAACGCACGCAGAGTGATCCTGCCAAAGTGACTAAACGTGAAATGAAAATGTGGAGCTAGTTAAATGGAGATGGTTTAGTTAGTTTCCATAAAATCGGTTTAGTAGTTTAGGAAACATAATTCAAACTCTGTCGGGGTTTTCCGATATCTGTCGATTTCAATAAGAGGAGCAAGTCAGATAAATTAAAAGTCGCCGCGACCCGTTTTCGGGCCCTGCCAATCACGAGCCACGACATTATGCAGAAAGCGGGAACCAAAAAAATGTTGACTGAATTAGAGCAATAGAAGCGCAGAACATCCACTGTTGCACATGAAGCCAATTCTTCGAGCGTTCCATTAAGAACATTTTGTACCTGGTTGTACTTCAGTTTTGTGTTCAACACACAACCTATGGTTAATTACGTACAAGGACGTGATCAATCCGTCTGAACCAACGGGTTCTGTAATGCGCTGGGCTTGCACATGCACTTTCCCGCGCCATCAGCACAGAATATCCATCAGTCATAACATCGCATATAGCTGGCGATATCGACCCCGAGGTCAAGTCCCGAATCACTGTAGCTTGGGCCAAACGGCAGGAGCTCACGGCAGTGACTGCTGTGACCCTAAAATCCCGATAATTAATAATATACAAGAGCATGTCTGTGATGCTTTATGGCTGCGAAACTTGGCCGGTGCTGACGAAGCATGTTCGCGAACTTCACGTCAACGTCACGATATGAAAATGCTGCGATGGATGTGTGTCGTTACGCGACTGTATCGAGTGCGTAACGATTACCTCCGTCCGACCGAAGAGGCAAGCCTGCGTTAGTTTGGTCTTTGTGCCTGTTTGTGCCCATAACTGCAGATCACTCTATACATCTCACAAGCACATAACGAACGATTACATAAATTATCGGCGCCATTGACAGCGTTAGCACACTGACGTATTCAGATGCGAATGCCAAACTGCGAAATAGCTGTGTCTCGCTCAAACTATAGAGATATTTGTATTTACATCCTTATCAGTACCTAATGTTTCACAGTTCGCATTTGCACACGAATCAGCCTGGACTACAGGCGTGAGTAAAGGATATCCTAGCGACCCGATTGACTAACTCGAATTGGACCCGACGTCAAATACCTAAACATTTATGGCACTCCATACCATACCGTATACTCGAGAATATCATCGAATTTTAATCACCCTCTAACGATCGTAAATAGCATTAGCATTCTGTAGTAATAGTCTGTTAGTAATAGTCCAGTAATGACCACAACGATTTACAGGGTTGTTGGCTTAATTAGGCTTAAATTATCCGGATGACATCAAAAATAAATTTGTGTTGTCCATGTAAATTGCGAGAAGTTTAAATTTCGATTAACACAGTAACGGCGACGAATTTAATTGGGCGTCGAAGGTTTTGAATTCGGCGACGTTGGATGGAGTGGATGCACCATGCGAACTTGATAGTTTCGTCAACAGGCGTGCTTCGCCAACGTTTTTTTCGCTATCTGGCGCTATGCGACAACTTAATTTGCCTACTATAGCGCGTTAAGTAGAGGCAAGAGAGTTTCTATTTTAAATAACGTTTGACCCTTGCGATTATAGAATACCTACCTACTAACGATATGAACGGAATCTAGCCAAAAGTGCCAAGGCATGAATCGTAGTTGTTATTTAGACTAGCCAGGCATTTGACCCTCATCTCGCCTGATGGTAAGCGACGATGCGGCGGCGATGATGATAGATAGATGTATGTCATATTTGTTATGGATAACAGTTACCGTTTACCATCAGGAGGGCTGTCTGCTCGTTTTGTCAGTCGCCAGTGGCTGCGATTGGAGCCGTGTCTAGTGGCTTGAGTGAGTCTGGTGTGCGGGTGAGCTAAGATCGACGGTTTCAATCAGGTAGAGATTCAGTGGAGTCTACTTATTTCCTTTTCGATTAATCTATTTATCCCACATACCTACTCTATTATGGTGACCCCAGTATCTTTCCAACTCCCGTTTTTTTTGGTTTTGTAATATCTCTTTGAGGAAGAGATAATCAAATTCTATCGAATTCTATGGTCTTTTGACATATCTTTTGACTTTGAACAGTAATCAATCATTTTAGAAAGGAAGGTCTGTGGTTGAAATCAATACAAATGTAGAAAAAAATTGAAAAACATCCTAAAATTAATCACATTACGTAAATAATAATGCCGAGAATAAGAACCTTACAAACATAGGTATGTATTTCCAATAGATCCATTGAAAATCGTGAATTTATCATTTTATGATCAATACCTGATGATAATATGGATCGCCACCTGGACAAAGACCTTTACCATAACGGCTTTTCACGACTAGCAAAGTCGGTTCACCATAAAGAGATGGCTAATTATACATACATCTATGGTAATATACACGATAACCACCCGCCCGCCTGCACGAAATGTATTATTTCGTCTCAAAACTGGGTGTGCGGGATATACATTTTTCACTTAACTTTCTTGTAACCTCTAATAACTTTTGTAAGACTACTCTATAGTAAAACATGAACATGAGTACAACTTCACATCCAAGGAACTGCATTCTAAGATCACCTCTTGTAAAAGTCTGGAAGGACTTCACCTCAGCATTTTTTAATAATTTGTATTTATTTCTAGGTAATTGACATGACCCCGGGTGCAAAATTATTGAGAGTACTGATGAGACAGCAAAACGTATTGTCTGAGCCTTAAATACATATGTATTTAAAAAACATTACAATATGTATTTAAAAAGTAACTTAAATATAAGTTTTAGAACGTGTGGCTTAAAAAACGTTGCAAAACGGAAACGCAGCCACATTACATCCAACCGAAACTATGGCCACCAACTTAGTACGTATAATGAACAAAAATATTTTCGTATTAATATAATTAACATTGAATGTTGTCTCCAATGTGTTCAAAAACAAGCGAATTTACGTACTTTTGAAAAATCATCTATTACAACGGATGCTGCAGAAAAACAGATGACTCTTGACATCAAAAATAAAAATATGAACGCAACAGTGTCCTTAGACACAAATATAAGCTCCGTGTACACTTACTGTTTCGGGGAATATGAAAAATTATTTACGTTTAAAGAAAACACCGTCGCAAATATACGGCAAAATAAAAAGAATAAAACAACTAAGAATAAACTAGTTCGAGAAAGACTGTCAAATGCAACAAACAATAACGAAATTGTGCATGAAAATCAGGAAGTAAATTTGGACAACTCCAAAGCAATGCTTAAGTTGCAAGAAAATATAACAATAATAGAAAGCAGTGACACATTAAATACTTCCCACGGGGACTTTAAACGTCCAACATTTGAAAGTGACCATTTTGAGCCCGATATGACGATCAACTCTGAATTGAGCACCAAAGATACTTTGCAAAAATTAATTGAAACAATAACTAAACAACTGGAGCAATTGGTGGCAAATTCAAAAGAAAATGTAAAAATTTCATTGGTTGTGAATTTGACCATAAATGTCGAAAATCACAATAAATCAGAAATAAAGATGGAAATCATAGAACCACTACCTTCTTTTAAGTTCAAGCCGACCGAAAAGGACGTTTCATCCGTTTTGGAACCACTATCAACTTTTGAATATCAACAGACTGGAAAAGATGTGATGAACCTTCAACAGAATTTTAATAAGCAGTATACAAAAAAAGAAGTTCTAGATGTTATGAACCCACTAACATCTGAATACCAGCAGAGAGAAAAAAATGTTTTAACCATCTTGGAACCGATATCAACTGTTCAAAACGGGAGAGGATATAAAGAAGTTTCAGTGCCCCGAATCAAAATGCTGCCAATAACAGAAAGCACAACTATCTCGACATCGTTGGACCCTGCCGAATACTATTACAATGTGTGCGTTAATCACATGGAACAACCTCTTTTCGACTCTATTCTCTTAGATAATCAAATAAACTTAATACATATTAAGTGCGACCTGTTTAACGTATTTCTTGCATTCTTGGCGCTGTACCAAAAGACATGCTTAGTCTCATCACAAATGTTGAATAAGTGGAGTATTTCAGATCCAGTACAAGTATACATGCTACTCACATTATTTAGGACGCTCAACATCAGGAAAGTTCTCATTAGAGAAAAGTCTTATTATGTGCTGATGAATATAAATGCTCTAAATCAAATGTTAGTTCTGATAAATTATGAGAAACAACATATTATATATTCGGACTTTGAAAGCGAAGATGCACTATTGAAGAAGTTTCTGTATGAAGTTATTTATTGGACTAAAGAGCATGAATATATTTTCGAACAGCAAACTAGAAAGGAGCCAGAAGAGGAATATGACCTCTTCTCGGAAACAACAAACATGTGTAGTCTAACAGACGACTCGTTTGCGTTCTCAAAGAGCACTATATGCCTGTATACCACAGTCAGCGCTGCGACGTCATGCATAGTCGGTGTAGGAGATAAATATGTGGTGATGCACCTAGGAATGCTCGGCGCCGACAAGGCCGTCAATACTATCAGCTTCAATAATATGGAGGAACAGAACATATGGCTCGAAAAAATATTAATGAAGTTACCAAGAGCTAATTTCAATATATCGATTTTCAAATACGATTGCTTGAACGAATCTATTTTCGAAAAGATTTCACTCGATAGATACGTTAAGGGTATATCACCAGAATTCTATTCTATATTTTTCAAATGTCTAGGACACACTGTGGGTTGTACGTTCTTAAGTTATTTGATTTCTATTTTGTAATGTAAACTATAATAAATTTGTCAGTCTTTAAAATTATATTTACCCATTTACCTCCATAATTCCCACGAATTATAGTTGACCTCTAAATTATAATAAAAAATAGCAATATCTTCCATATCTTCATTAATTGTTTTCATTGAGATGAACAGTCAGGCCAATAAGGTAGTTTATCAGTTTCGGCAAAACTTCCCATGTAAGCGAAAAATCATAGCGCTTGAGACTGTCCACTGGCCGAACGTTATTGCAAATAACAATAATGCCGATAAAATCGGCCATGTTGCTTTATGACGTGTAACAAACCTTAGGCGCCACCTCCTCAAGCGAGAATATCGCAACGATATCATCGTGCCACTTAATTCTTTGCCTCTACACGGAGATACGGCGCTTGCTAAATGTCGTTGGTAAACACCAGGCTCGTATGTACCCGCACCATGGACATGTTCCCAACAAAACAACTGCATAACGCGACAATCCCTCGCTATAGTGACGAGTCGTTGCGAGTACGCGGCGATACGCTGGCGGAATAATCGCCTCGTGGATCTCACCCGTCGATAGAAGAGCGGACACGTCGCGATACCCTCTCTTGTGGATTTGACGCTTAGGGAGAGTGTAAGGTAAAGCAATTTTCAGCATCCGTAGCATAACGGGCTTTGTCGCGCGCGCGAGAGCGAGATATTCTAGCTAGATTTATCGATTTGCGTTAAAGTAAGCGAGACACAAAGTGCGACAAAACCTGTCCATGCTACGCAGGCTGGTCAAGTTAACAAACCGTAACACACGTAAGGAAAAACAAAATAGTTAATCACTGTTTATTGAATACAATGATTTTATAAAAACACATTTTAATTGAAATATAAATACTGCGAAAATTATCTATTATGTTAGCTTAAGTTAATTGGAAATAGGAAACATTTCTATTTAGAATGACATTTGTCGTCTGTGTCCATCCAGAAGGGACTTTAAGTCGTGGAGACAAGGTGTAAATTATCTTAGTTGGTCAGATCATTCTACATTATTATTTCATTTAGCTTCTTTTGGTTCTTTCTTTCTTCTCTGCAATCAGACCGGCTGATCTTTTGTGAATTGTACAGTCGGACAAACATAAGGCTATACAGAGGCTCTAACAAACTACTCGCAGCCCCTATGCAGCATTATATTTGTTTAATCATACCATCCTGTAGCTTTCAATAGTAAGTATTTCCTGTACAAACAATTCCATCACATTTCGTCAAACAGATAGTTTTACAATATTCAGACATTGCTGCCTATGGTTATCGTATAAATACTAAAATAAGTTTCAATTTCATCAACATTGGAAATTGTTACTGCACTTTTATGTTGACTTTACAATTGATTTCTTAAACTATCTCTGTATCATGCTACTACTACGTAATTATTATATTATTTCTTGTTATTGCTTGCTTTACTATTACTCGCCTACTTTGTTATTTATCTACTTTAGAGTCATTTAAAAAAATAAGATGCGAAATAGAATAAGGAACACAATGAATGAAAATAACAGTTTCTTTTTAAAGTTGCATTTGGTGTCCCCTAAGACTTTTAGTATAACGACTACAGTCAAGGTTCAACCAATACAATCGCCTAGTGGCACTGTTTCTAAATACGGACCGAGAGCGGACGACGGCAAACCCGCCCCGCCTGGACCACCCAGGACACCGCTAAGGCCCGGCTTACGCGACAGCTCGGAGTTTTTTCGACTAAAATACAATTTAGACAAGCCGTAAACTTGTTTGCCACCTTAGTGGTATAAAAAAAATTCCACCAACCGGCTCGCACCGCGTCGAATCAGATTTTACAATATTAAAAGAAAAATAAATCGTGTACACAGTATTTAAAGTCTATATTATCAAGCCGCACACAGCAGCTTGACCTTGGGCATCTTCCGACACGCTATCGGAGCCGAAAGCATTCTACGACGCGCGTTCGGCTCCGTTCGGATGCCGTCGTGTGCGATCGGATCCTTTCGGTTGTCGTCGTACGCGGTCAGATCCTTTCGGCTGCCGTCGCGTGCGCTCGGAATGACAAATAAACTTGAAAAAAGTGACAGCAGTACCTTGTTTCCGTACACACGATAATTGTCAATGTGAAAATCCACTCTATAGTCATTCTTTTAAGTTATATTCCTACTCGTCCCTAAACAACGCGCCACCGTCTCTAACACAGCATACGCAGTTTTACTTGGTGAAGAAACATCCAATACAAGCCATGCTATAATAGTTGACTGGGGCTCATTATGTACCGATATCAAAAAATTATTATACATAATTAATAAATAACTTAACGTAAAAGATAATTATACTATATACAAACAGAAAGCACCTATGCAGAATGTTCATGAAGCTCTTCAAAGCTTGACAAATTGCTAACCGTGGGCTGAGATACTTATACAGTTTGTTCTCTAATAGGAAAATGGGATCAAACATTTCGGATGACCTTATACGGAATTCACAGTGCTTGGGAATGCTATAAATTAATATCTGCTATTTATCTAAAGCAGTCTTCATAACTTTCAGCCAATCGACGTCAAACCTACCGGAGTTAACAATTGACCGTCCTTAGTATCCTGAAACAAGAAAGTTAAATTTTAGTTTATGACCTAATAAACTGATAAAAATGGCGGGGGATCGGTGTAATAATAGTAGTAGTATGCAACTCGTATATAATAATAATCATCTTGCCGTTAATGTCCCGGTTGTGCTCTCGAAACCGAGGGCCCGGGGTCCGCCTTGACCATGATCCAGGATGTGGCGTTCAGGTAATTGCAGTGGCGACTACCACCTAACCTCTGTGACCCTGCTACCAGGGGAACCTGACCAGATTGGATCATAGTCACAAATGCAGTTGCCTGAATTTGCAGGTTTCATCACGATGTTTTCCCTCACCGTAAGAGCATCGGTCAGTATTCAACTAATGTATATATCTCAGAAAAGAGTCAATAGTACATGGTCGCAGTTGCATACACTATTTTAACTACACTCATATTTTCATGTTAAAATTGTATATAATTTTCTCAACTTTGCTGGAAGTAAGCTGCGAGTCGCATTTCTGTTGCCGCGTCATGAATATTTAGAGGCGTGAAACTACATGTCATCGTCACGACCATAAAACTTTCCGATTGAGCGGAGGACTCTAACGTGGCCAAACTAACCTATCAGGTAGCGGCATCACCGTCTACCGACCCCGCCACGAAGATCCTATCGGCTCGCGAGCTCAGCCAGCCCCGTTGCGACCAAGGACCTAGATCGCAAAATAACTCACCCAGTAGCAGCATCACCGCCAATCAACCCCGCTGCGAAGATCCTTTCAGCCCGCGAGCTCAGCCAGTAGGTAACTGCGGCCACCAGCAACGTGGCTGCGGCGCCGGCCGCGACCGACCTAGGCCGCAAAAGCACTCACCCAGTAGCGGCATCACCGCCAATCGACCCCGCCGCGAAGATCCTTTCAGCCCGCGAGCTCAGCCAGTAGGTAACTGCGGCCACCAGCAACGTGGCTGCGGCGCCGGCCATGGCCGCGGCTCTGGCGCCACCGCCGCCGGCCGCCACAAACACACGCGCCCACATCGCCTGCCACACAGACTCCGTCCACGTCGAGTAAAGGCCGGAGGACATGTCGTAGTCTGGGGGGAGACGGTTGGGTAGTAGACTAACTTATGCCCGCGACTTGCCTAGCGGTTTACATACACACACGCTTGCAGGATTCGGAAGCAGGACTGAGCTCCCAGCCACAGTGTTTCGTTTGGACCATGACATGGGATCGTTCAAGAGGTACATTAGAGGTCTCCTTAGAGGCGGGCAACGCATTGGTTGCCCCCCTGGTGTTGCTGGTGACCACTTTATATCAGGTGGCCCGCATGTCTGCCATATAACATAAATAAAAAACTACATACATACTGATAAACAATAAACACCACTACAGGTGCGTGCTTTTAAACAATGATCGTCAATAAGGATGTCGACATATTTCCTTCCTTCTTTTAATACATACATAAAAGCTCACGCCTCTGTCCCACTGGTGGGGTATGTTGAGAATTTGGGGTATGTTGTGTATGAATAGGCTGTTTCTAGACTATCATGACCCTTGTCTAGCCATTGCACGCGTAAAATGCAATTATAACGTTCCAGGTAAGTTGCCGCGGAAACCACATTAAATTTCCGGATAAATTACTGCCTATGTGAGCTATATTACTGCCAACTTTCATCAAATCCCGTTGTCGTTTTTGTGTGAAGGAGTAACTAACATCCTAACATCCATCCATCTTTCCTAACTTTCGCATTTAAAATATTTTTAGAAACTAGGGTATACCAGCAAGTATCCGCGCAACGAACCGCTTTGGCTCGACCTTCTATGCTTTGTCTAATTTATTATTAGTAGTACTTGCTGACCAATTAAATAAAATTGCTGACAAAATATACATTTCATCTGACCACATCGGGTTTTTGGCCGATCAGTTAAATCATACCCTTGAACAATAGCTTAAAATGGTTGTGTTATACAGGGTGTTTCATAATACATGTATAAAGCCGAAAGGGTGTTAAAGTAGAGCTTTCAAAGAGTGCACTGGCGACTTCATTTTATCCGGACATTGAATTTTAATTTTAATAAAAAAAAAAAATTTTAAACATAAATAACCATATCGACTACGTTGAAGCGCAGCTCTATTTCAAGTTGATGATCATATAAAAAACAGGTTAATAACCTCGTGCGACCCCTATCGAAACAAAGCAACCTCCTCAAGCCTACTACCAGGAGCCTAATGCTGCGTACACACCGGGCGATGTGTGACGCGCACCCGTTTCGGCCAACGATTGTCCGTTGGCGTGTGCCGGCCGGCAATACGCAGTGCAGCGTGGCGGTAACATCAAACGGATAGAAGTAATCATCCAATCGCAGTTTGGGCGGATACCGAAGGCCAACAAACAAACGTGCAAATACGAGCCCGAATCGGTTCCCAAAACTCCCAAAGATCGTTTGCTTGACCACGAAATGCAAGTATTAGACCTTAGAAGTCCAAATAATTCGGCCGACAGCCCTTCGTTGGCGTACGTTGAGTGTGTACACACCATAAGGACGAGTAATAACCTCGTGCCATTCATATCAAAACAAACCAACCTCCTTCATCTTACTACCAGGCGTCGTACTAAATGTTACCTACTTATCTACATGAATAGGCTCTACCAAATTAACTAGGAACTTGCCTACACTAATTATTTTCAATAGGTAGGTATGCTTAAATATTCGGAGCGTCGGTGGCCTAAGGTTGCGGTATCCGACTCGTACACGAGAGGTACCAGGCGCGAATCCCTCTGCCGCCATGTACCAATAACTCTTTTTTGAGTTATGCACATTAGCTGAATACTAACCGATGCTTTCACGGTAAGGGAAATTATCATGATGAAACTTACACATTCAGTTCAGACGACTGAATGTGTAAGCAACCATGATCGAATCTGGTCAGGTTCCCTTGGTAGCAGGGTTAGGAGCCAGGAATGTCAGATGGCAGTCGCTCCACTGCAATTAATTACCTAATCTGCCAAATCCTAGATCATGGACCATAGTCAAGGCGAACCACGGGCACGGAAAATAATTTTGTGGAGAGAAAAGAATTTGTTACAGTGGAGCGACTACCATCTGACCTCCATGACCCTGCTACCAGGGGAACCTGACTCGATTGGATCATGGTTACAATTTCAGTTGCCAGAATTTGCAGATTTCATCATGATGTTTCCCTCACCATAGGAGCATCGGTTAATTTCAACTAATGTACATAACTCAGAAAAGAGTCATTGGTACATTGCCACAGCGGGATTCGAACCCGGCACCTCTCTCGCTTACGAGTCGGATACTCAACCGCCCAGCCAACAACGTTCTTGAAAAACATACTTAAGATAGCCACATAACTAAAACAGAATTCGTTCAATTGATAAATCGTTCTACACAAATAAGTAGGTACTATGTCCTACTAAAATGGTTATATCATCTAGGGACCTACGTAGCGTAGGGAACCACTTATGAGACTAGTTTTGTTGAAACAGATTACAGACAGGTTTTACTAAATACCTACATGTTTTCATGAACAGATAAAAGCGTTGTCTTTTCTGCCTATTTCCCGTCGGAAAAGAACCTCCTAACGTTACGATTAGGTACTAGCTAGGTAGCATATCTTAAAGTCTAGCTAGAACCTAGACCTTTAAAGCATGTAGGTACGTACCTTTTTAAAGTTATTTTATGAAAACAAACAGCGTCAGGTGCCATACTTTCTTGCTTTCTTGTGGCTCGGATGACTGATAGGTATTAACTATCAAGTAAGCTTGCACTCGTATCGTAGCGTAGCTAGGTAGGTACACTCCATACACACAGATACACAACACTACGCAGGCTCTGGTTGCTATGCAATACGTAAATAGGTAGGTACCATGGTGTTTGGCCTACTGCTAGCTTGCATTCATACACAGAATAATGATAATCACAATACTTAAACGTTGAACGCTGAACACAGACAAGACTACGTTAATACTGGTACCTGAAGCTATAAATCATTCGTTCACATCGTTAACACTCTTATCACAGTTATCTTCACAATAGGTACTTAGGTATCCTACAACTACAACGCAACAATCATTTCGGTCACGCGAAAAGCTAAAAACTGAATGAACGAATACGACGCGAAAGTAGGCAAATTTCGTCAATGGAAGGCCCGCCAAAGTATTCTATTTTTAGATTTTTTAGTTTTCAGTTTCTATTTTGATGTCAAAGGCGCCGCCACAGCTCCGGCGCCGGCCTTGACCTTGACGGCACGCGCAAAAGGATTCGTACTTAGGGATCCGTGTTTTAGGGGTCTAACTTATTTCGCCTTTTATGTTCTCTCGTTTTATGTTCTCCTGGTAGTTGCACCATAATGTTGATTTTTTTTTATTTGATAAAGTGAGTCTCAAGCGAATCCAACTGTGGGCTTAATAATAATCCTTATGGCGATGGCCTACATTTGCTTATCACGATTTTATCGGGTAGTTTGGTACAATGACAGTAACCTAGACAGTAATTTCTAAAATTGTGTTTGGGTCCGTGCTCCACCTAGGTGACCTAGGTTCTCCAATTGGGTGAAGCATGGGATATTTACAGGTATAGCTCCATCAACCAAGAATCACTTAGTTAATTTTAGTTGATAAGAAATGTTCGTGAAAACGATAGGTACGATTACCTACGCAACACTGAAACATGACTGACAGACATGACATGAGAAAGCAAACTCGTAAAAAGACAAAGATGTTACATTAATTAGAGTTTGCTACATTAATATGCTACAGTAATTTGAATAAGACTACTTTGCTATTAGTTAGGTGGTGGTGCACCTTCGTAAAATCTATGAATAAACCTTTTGAATTAAAATCATAATTGATTACAATATTTTTTTGTACAGAACCCTCGAAACCAAAAAATACAAAACGGGTAATTTAGACCTCCTTAATATTGCGCCTAGTACGTGGGGTGTCCATAAAATAAGCCAGTGCAAATACAGGCATGACGCATTTCATCTTAGTCCTCACAGTGACAACGCATCTGCTGTTCTGCATGTTTGTTGCCTGCAACCTAAATGCTTAAATCGTAGATGTAATGGGCGACGGTTACCGCTTGCCTTCAGGTGGACTATCACTGCGTAGCATAAAACAAGTAATTGTACTGCCACTAGGCCACTAGGTACATATTTGTTTCTTAAGCGTTGTTTACACTAAAAACTAAGTAGTAACAGACGTTCCCCTTTTTCTGGAGCCAACCAACCATTAGTTGCAGTTGATACTAATCCTTACGCAAGATAAAATAGTCGCATTTGAGTGTGGAATACGTGGTCGGACGTCCGACCAAGGACGGCATTCCCGCGCATCCGTATTAACCCAAAAGCTGCTTTATTTTGTACTTCGTAAGGATTAGTATCGACTGCAACTGATGATTGGTCGGCTCAAGGCAAACCGTAGCGTCTGTTACTAGTAAATTGAAGATAGGGTAAAACCGGGTCTCCTGACCGTACCTAGTACGTAAATAGTGTTGCTAGGTATTTTTTCCGCTTTTCAAATTTAATATTCACCTTCTTGAATTCATACATGAGTAGAATTTAATAATTACTATTAGATAGGTACTAAAATGACATCTTTCCTTATTTCGGAGCTGGCGGAAAAGTTCAACGAGAAATGCATAAACTTGTGCCAAGACTCACCACATGCATTCAACAGGATGTAGACTGAGTGAAAAAATAGACAATAAAGTATAACAACAATATCGTGTAGTTTTGCTGCACTTTCCAAAAATATTAAAATCTAGTGAATGTACTTTATGGACACCCTGTGATATCAGTATCCCGTACAAGGTCCACCTGCTTCAGTCATGACTGCCTAGTACAATAGAAGATATGGCGCAGACGCGAAATCAAGCTGTAACTTTTTTGCCTATTAATGTTTATTGTGTTTTCGCAATTAGTTTGAAGACTATGTACCTAGGTGCAACATTGTGTTGAAGGCAACAAAAAACAAATAAATTAAAGAAGAAACAAACATCGAAATGTCTTGTTTTTGTGCCGGACTGCTCACGAGCTGCTTGTAATAATAATTTTATTAACCAGCCACTTGAGGTATTGATCGTAGTGATCTTTAGATTGAATTTTAAAACTCATATGAAACGGTAGGTAGAAAAGACTTAAAGGGACAAAACCTATATCCTGTCTGTAATTGGTAAAATTGTATTATTCAGTTGATTGACCTGATTATGAACTTGAGTGATCTATTACAACTGATTTCTAGAGATGCGGTCTTTCGTTTTCAAAATGTGATTATCGACATTGAAAAAGAAAAAGTTCGATAGTCATTTTCTCGGTAACTATTCCACGCACGAAAAAAATAATTGTACCTATCGTTTTAATACGTTTAGCACTCCATCCAGTTCACGGCTTTATACATGTATTATGAAACACCCTGTATATTGCTTCATTTCGTTACAAAACACATAAAGGTGTTTTTTAGAGGTGAAGAACTTTAAATTGAAATCATGATATTTCTAATAAAGCTAGTTTTACTGAAACTAAATACTTTTTCTTTGTTTACTTTGTTTTATTTATATAGTTGATTGTAAAAGATTTATTTATTTATTTAATTTAAAGTTCTCCGCCTCTAAAAAACACCCTTTACAACCAGAATAGTTAATTCTTCGTTACTCACTTGGAATAGTGAACGCCGGACTAAGCGCCTGACTGAAGTTCATTGTAGTCTGGATACAAACGCCGCTGTGGTTAAATCCCCGAAGCCAGAGGTAAGTAAAATCCTGAAAAAGTAGCGCCGTTAAAATATAATCGGATCATTCGTACTATACACCACATTTTAAGAAACTTTGGAGCTTATCGACATATCACGTTACGGCCTTACGGTCACGATCTTTAGGACTCCGGTTTTAGTATGTAAAATGGGAAGATCTTTAATAATATCACAATGCCAAACGGTAACCTTTTTAGTAATTTGAATGTCCACTAATAGTAATTTAAATAGTTCATGAACAGCTAATAATTCTGTCCTCGCATCTCAGTAGCGCCACCTAGCGGTCTTCTCGCTCCATTAACTCATCGGCTCGGCCCGCTTATAGCAGGCACCCTTATCATCCGCCATCTTTCTCCCAGCGAGCAATTCCAATGTCATGTTGCTTTCAGGCCGTCAAGCAACGGACATCCACTACGACGACGAAATGTGAGCAGATTAGCTCTGTCAATGAAGACCAGCTCCTTCTGTCTTCGCATCTCAGTGGCGCCGCCTAGTGTCCTGCCTGCCTGTTTGTCTGCCAAATACCAAAAAAAAAAAGAACTCACCGGCTCGGCCCGCTTATCGCACGCTCCCTTATCATCCGCCATCCTTCTCCCAGCGAGCAAGGCTAACAGGTTCCCGGCGAACAGTGCGGGCGCGTTGGCGTAGGCCGCCACGCCCACGTAGAGGGGCGCGGGGCGCGCGGGAGCCGAGTCCGGGGCGGCGCCCGCGTACTCGGCCGCCGAGAGCAGTCGGCACGATTGGCTGCGGAGCAGGCAGTACGACATCTCGTCCACCTACGGACGGAGGGTGGGGGGTTAACACTGGCCGACTCAACAGTGGAGGATGAGAAAGAGTAGGAGCATTGGAGAGGGGAGAAAGGAGAACGGGAGCTGGCCGACGGGGCAGAATTTTGAGCGTGTGGTGTCAGCCCGATAAGGGAGAGTGCTAGGGCATTAAACAGGATTTGTGGGTGTGAAGAAATGCGCACGCCCAAAGAGCCACCGGCAAGTAAGCGTGCGCATCACCCGAGATTAGGTCTTACGCGGTCCGTATGACCGGGAGGTCGATAGGATCCTGGGTGAAGGCGGGTAAATGGCCGACTCAACAACAACCCGGAAACACGGTCGAAATCGGCGCTACGTGTGTGCACACGACTCCTGGCCGACTCAACGATTGGGTCGAAATCCGCGCTACGTGTGTGCGCACGACTCCTGGCCGACTCAACGATTGGGTCGAAATCCGCGCTACGTGTGTGCGCACGACTCCTGGCCGACTCAACGATTGGGTCGAAATCCGCGCTACGTGTGTGCGCACGACTCCTGGCCGACTCAACGATTGGGTCGAAATCCGCGCTACGTGTGTGCGCACGACTCCTGGCCGACTCAACGATTGGGTCGAAATCCGCGCTACGTGTGTGCGCACGACTCCTGGCCGGCTCAACGATTGGGTCGAAATCCGCGCTACGCACAGCTTATCTGGCCGCCCCATTTAATACACAGTTTTGATATTGGCATTGCAACTTTAAAGTGTATAGTTGTAACTAAATGTCATTGCTGTAAAACTATATGGAAATAAATAAATACGCGCACTACAATACTTAGCACTGCTGTAGCCTCTCTGTAATTAAGTTAGCAGGGGAAGTGTTAAGAAAAATATACAACTCACCAAAGACTGGGGAACTTATTGCCGTTTTCAATGAACGTTAGAAGGTCATAAATTCCGTCTCAACTAGGTACTTTTTAGCCGATTAGCAACGTCCAAATGAGATATGAAAGAATTTAGACGATGTCTAAGTTTAATGAAAAAGAGAATAAAGTTTTTAAAGTAGAATACGTAGAAAATTTGACCCTAAAAGCTAGCTAATGTGCACGAGACAAATCAAAGTTAGGTTCTCCTAATATTACCAATTTATCAACTATGTGTGTGGCTGCTGACGCACCCGACCAAGTGTATCAGCAAGGAATCACGTTTATGCTCACCCTTATTGGCTGAAATCCAAATGGTCAACTTCGACCGCTAATTCTGATTCTGCCTAGCACGATGTATTTTAACCAAAAAGGTTAATAAAAGGACCTCGCGCTTCAAAAGCGCCATTTGGTGCAATGTTATTTCGCTTTAGCCCCATTTGCAATCTTGTTGATTTATCACGTAATTGCAATAAAAAAAAATAAGTTACCAAATGCGCAGACGCAGTGACGTTGCCGCTGTAGTCTTTCTTGGTGACTCGGTGGTAGAGTGTGCGTGCGAGCGCCGTGGCGAGTCGGGCCACCTTCACTTGTAGCTCGGTGTCCTTCATCGTGCCGTTGGCTATGAGCTCCTCGGTGGGTATGACTGGAAAATGTGAGCATATTGAAAAAGAAAATATACACTGAAAAAAGGTAGAATACTTCAACAAATATAAAATATATGAGACAACTACCCGCGACCGAACACGAGCGCTACAGTCACAAAGCCAAGAATTATTAGTGATCGATGATGATGATAACGATGCTAAGGTCCTTGCCGATTTCGGCAACATCGTCACTTGTTGCAAGATGATATTGGTAAGTACTCCGTACCTATTTGAACGCCTTGATTCAGCAACTTTTGCTCCGAAACGTATAACCCAACCAACCGAAAACTCGGGTAACTCCCGACCAAGAAAGAAAATTGAGGCGGGCAACGTTTAGGTAACTCCCCTTTTGTTGCTGATGTCCATAGGCGGAGGTGACCGTTTCCCATCAGGTGGCCCGCTTGCCTGTTTATCTGCCGCATAACATAAAAAAACGCATCCAACTCGGTCCATCCGTTCGGGACATACGACGCCACAGACAAACACACAGACACTCACATCAAACTTATAACACCTTTACGTTTATCTTCCCCATTCACGTCTACAAAAGAAACTTACACACTCCATCGGTGCCAACGCTGATGTTGTGGTAGTTGAAGGCTATTTTCTCGTAGTCATCCAAAGCGGAATGGTAGAACGCGTTGGTGAAAGTCGTGTCATGGTCCACCAACACTAGTTCGGGCATCTGGCCGCTCCTGGTCACGTTGGTAAGGATCCGCCGGAAGGAGTGAAGCGAGGATGGCGGCAGGTCGTCGGTCATGCGAGCCTGCAGACTCATGTTGTACGCGCGCAGGTTCTCGTTCATTGTGTACGCGAATTCGTTCACCTGAAACGGGGACTAAGGTATAGTGATCTGTCAAAATTCACACAGCGCTATAAATAGCTAGAGCACAAAACTAAGGTAGGTTTGTGCTATGAGTGACAGACAACAGACACAGAGTTTACACGTGACAAATGCACGTTACACGTTGGAGAGGCTTCAAAGACATTGGACATAGAGGCATAGAAGGAACCTACTCACAGCTGAAGTCACAATCTATATTTTGTTTATTTTTTAATAGTGCATATAACGTGTCCAAAAGGGACGGCTATAAGTTGTCAAATATCCCTCCATAACCACTGCTATTGACGAATTTGGTGGATTCGTCATCTTAATGTACTAACTTTAGTATGGAGTTGCGACAGATTGACAGAGTATAGGTCACTCTCTATAGGTCGAGGCTCCATATATGCTCTAAGTCCAATATCTTTGTTGGGGTTTGTCAGGGTGGCTTGAATTAAGAAGGTAAGCGTAAAATAACACAGACAAATAAGTACACAAGGCGGCCACTGCCCGGGAGACAGGTTTTAGACGACGACGATAAAAGCTTGTTATGAAAAAAATAATCCATTGGTGTCTACTGACCTCAGCTGATGGGAGATCCGGAGCGAACGCGTACAACGGCCACGAGTTGTCCCCTCCGTGGCTGGCCAGGGCTCCGCCCAGCTGTCCCACATCCGCGTGGAACTTCACGTCGGTGGCCGCAAGGGGCGCGCGCGGCGGCCACTGTCCGCGGGAGAGGTCGTACGCCACTCGTTGAGACCCGATGTAGTCGAACGCCTCGCCGTTGAACAGTGTGAAGAGGACGTTCTCGTCTGGGTAGAAAAAATCGTGGACAATTTATTTTCTGTTTTCAATAAGATCCATTTATTATGGTGGCTCTAGACATTGCTGTTTGTATTTGTGTATTTGCTGCATTTGCCAATTAATTTCCAGGTGTGGAGAGTATATTTATTTAAATTGTTGCCGTATTTGCCTATTTGGCAATCACTTTTTGGTATTTGGGTCCATGTGTAGACAGTCGCATCGTCTATTTGCCCATACGTCGAACATTTTCGGTACAATCACAAATACAAATAGCCATGTGTGGCGCCACCATTACACTTTTTTCACACATGGCACAGTATACTCGTATTTGGGAACAATACATAGCATACAAGAAACAATGCGATCGTTACTTCGTTACCTGTGCCATAAGGAGACGTGCAACGGGGCCACACGCGGCATAACATGGCATTATCTCGCCCCAAACAAATTAAAACTTGTGCTATGGGTGCTATTGACAAGTAAATACCACTTACACACTTTTTAAGTACATGCTTACCATACATTATAAAACCCAAACCCATAACAGAGAAATGACGATGATTACCACAAGTATACCAACGACACAGCTCGCGCCGCGAGAGAGCGTCTGTTTCCTTCTCTCAATACTAAGATGAAAGAGATAGCAGTATCTATGTCGCCCCTTTTCTCGCTTATCGCGCGCAAGAGCACACTTGTGTTAGCCGTGCAGGGGATCTTCACCTATGCTGATTACTATACTATATATTTTTTTAACTATAAAGTACTCAGATAACGTTCGCCTTTCTTATTGGTTACAAGCCGGCGTTTACATCAACCACCAACCAATCCACGCCGTAAAAGCCGCCTTAGCGTACTTAAATTAATGAACCAATGAGCATATTCAGCCTCAGTACATTATAGTTTAAAAAAATAGAATATCTATAATATAATTTTTTTTCTAGAAACGCACAGCTAGCGACCATCGCTAAAGTGTGACGATGAAAGGAAGTCCAGTGGTAAATACTAACCATACAAGTGCGCGTCCTCTTGCGGCGTCATTGCGGCGAGGGTGGTAGCGGCGGTGATCAGGGTGACCAGCCCTATGGCCGCGCTTGCCGCGCCCGGCGCCACGCCTGCAGTCAACAGTAAAGCGATGAGTTAGCACATTATGATGGCATCTGCGATTATTACATTTGACTAAATTCAGTAGCCTAATGTAAAGCAAAAAGCGTAAGAGCAAATCAAAGTGGAATGTATAGCTCATAAATGTAGGTCCATTTTTGTATCACGGCTTTTGAAAAGCGGAGCAACTCGTAATATAATATAAGTTATACAAAAATGGACCTTATTCTATGAACAATAACATTGCACTTTGATTTGCTCTCATGAATTTTGCTTCTAAATTTAGGTTACTGAAATTAGGTAAATGTAATAAGCGCAATATTCATCTATTTAAGACCAGCCACTTCGGCGTCGTGAAGCATCGGTGGCCTAATGGGTTTGGTGTTGCCATTATTGGAGATATATCTTTTTCGTGAATTTGGTATTATTTTGAGCCCCTAATCCCTATGGATTTTAGACATTTAAAGAAAACATTCGGTATTCGTCCGACAAGTAGTTATCCGAATGACTTTGATCAATTGAACGTTGTCCGACAAACATCGAGTCGACAAAATTATTAAACTACGACTTGTTATAAAATAAAATAAAAGACTAAACCTGACTTCACCTGGCTTGACCCGGGCCCTTGGCCAGGGTCAAGCCAGGTAAAGTCAGGTCAAGCCGTGTCACGGGTCAAGCCAGGTGTTACTCCTTGACCAGGGACAACATCAAAAGTCATTTGGGCACCTACTTGTCGGACAACTTCTAGGTCTAAGGGAAGTACCCTATAGCTTTTGATGGCGGTCCGCTTCCGGTTTTGACGACTACCTTTCCTTTTTACGTAATGATTCCCAAAGTTTACAGGAAAGCCAGAGGATTGATATTATATTACACATCAATATGTAGAAGTAGAGATGAACAGGGAGTACATGCAGAGCAATCTAGATTATAAGAAAGCTCACCCAAATAGCAATAGAAAGGGCTATGTTCGGAGTCTCGTTGCGCCAGGGTTGCCAGATTGGGGTGTTCTTCCCCATTTTGAGGAAATTTCGAGATATGTCGGGAAATTTTTAATGTATTTTTTATACAAATGTATCATTTAGGGGGAAAATAAAATAAGAACTAAGGAAATTTTAAAAAGGCTTTTCATCCAAATGTATCATAGTGGGGAAAATTTAATTGAGAACTGGGGAAATTTTTAAATACCTATCTGGCAACCCTGCGTTGCGCGATCCAATCAGATATGAGGAGATCCGCAAGCGAACGAAGTTCACCGACATAGCCCTAAGGATTGGCAAGCTGAAGTGGCAGTGGGCAGGGCACATACCTCGAAAAAGAGATGGCCGATGGGGCAGTAAAGTTCTGGGTCCTCGGTACACCTTGTGGGAGGCCTCACAAGGTGTACCGAGGACCTGGTAAAAATCGCAGGGACCAGCTGGATGCGGGAGGCCTTTGCCCAGCAGTGGGTGTGTTTCGGCTGATATGATGATGATGATTAATCTAAATTGGTCAGCCTGTTACTATTTAATCTAAAATCGGCCTTGGGTGGTACCTAACAACAAAATATGCTATCTCTTATAGTTTCGAATTTCTCTTCACTGACCATTTAGAAGGATCATGAAAGATCACTTAAAAATATATATCTTACCATCAAACAGAGAGGCTGTATCAATTCGAGCCGTTACCAGAGTAACAGGCTTTTTAGCAGTTCCAGACTCCTGAAAATAATAAATAACAATATACTGCATGTTTCCATGAGTAGCATAATTATATGTATAATCTATTGGCATCTTACCGATCCTCTGGGAAAGAGTGAATAATAAACATTGTGATCACCTAAAGGATCACAGACCTTAGTAGGTGTTAATATTGCTGTTGAAGCAGACCTGAAAAACAGAATAGTACAAAATTTCTTCTTTCCTAGAAATGTTGCAAAATTTTAGTAATAAAAAGAACATTATATGTTACAATAACAATATTTATGTTTACCTTCTCATGCAGACAACACTGTTAACAGCTGCAAACATAAATGAATTCATCTGTAGGGAACACAATGGTGTGCCTTTTTGGTTAGGTCTGTCCATGTTGTACCTATAAGAAAAGTAAAACAAATAGAAGTTTATGTCAAGTCATATTTCTAACATTTTACATTATTTTAAATTCAGACTATGAATAAGTCTTCCATTGGTGGTTAAAGACCTACTTACCTATCATGACAAAGTTTAATCTTTTTAATTTCCTCAACGCGAGACTTGGGTAAATAAAATATAGCGAATGGGATATTCTTTCGCAAAAGACCAGTTCCCTTTTCATTCCATGATTGTCTGTCTCCTGTGCTGCTACATTTGCTTCCTGGGCCTGATGCATATTCATTAGGACATTTTGACTCTTGACTAAATGATGTAGCACTAAAAACAATAAGAGGCTGGATAGGGTTATAAAGACACATACCTATTAATGTTTTAAATACTTAGTCATATTTCCAAATGTTTAATTCCAAATATTAACCCTGTAATATTCAATTATAATTTAAACATTTCTTAAATGAATCCATTTCATTGATAATATTTTACTACGTTTTTACTTTTGTTAATTTTGCAATAAACTGTTTTTATTAAATATCTTGATTGGTTTTTAACCACTTCAACTTCAAATTTTTTGTTGGTGCCATTTTCACTAAGAATGAAAACTCATTCAAAAATTGTCTTTTTACTAATGCTTTTTTTTTGCTGGCGGTCCAAGAATTATGAAATATGAAGTAATTAGATGTGATTGAGGAGAGGTTAGGAACACAACTATTACAGATATTTGTATTAAACATTATGTGCTTACATTTCTGTTGGAGAGTCATACAGAAGAACACCGGCTACATTGTCTGGGTTGTCCATCAATAGATCAACAACATTATTGAACAGTGCAGTATCAACCACCGCCATATACGGTCCTGCTGTGGCATTGTGAATTAGCCACTGAACATCACTAGCATTGTTCAACATGACAACCACGCCTACAGCTCCTTTGTTTGATGCTGGAATGGGCCAAGATACCAAGATAAAAAATTAAGTCAGTGTCACATAAGCAAATATTCATATCAAAAGAAAAAATACTTACAAGAACATCCAGCTTGATGGGTACCATTCAAACGTCTGAAACAAGCAGCTCCTCCTTCTATTGATGAATATATCTGTCCATGGAGCCTTTCACAAGATGATACTGCAAAATGAGTCATTCATATAAGAATATATAATTCCCATAACGGGAAGAAGCAAAGATATAACAATTATGAGTATGAAAAGAAAGTAAAACAGTAACTTACATTTCTGATTGTGAATTATGAATAGTAATGTTAAAAGCGCAAAGTTTTTCATCTTGATGAATTGTAAACCATCCGTATTCACTAGTAAACGATAACAAATTAACTATACGAACAAAAGGCAAATTGCAAATTTCTTCTAATGCAGTCAGTACCAACAAACGAAAAATGAATTTTATTCCATTTTAATAATTTTAGATACAAAGATAATTTCACAGAAAAGCAACAAGCAGTAAAGTGACTGTTGAGTGACAGAAAGAAAACAAACCTAAAAATTGACATATTTTCTTTCTTTTGAAACTGAAGACGAAAGCAAACACTGAACGCTGTATACAGCCTTATGTACAGTGACAAGCTCCTTGAGTCTTGACGAATGGCGAACTCGCATGTGAAAACGCGACTAAGTGACGCAAAATCATTTTTTTTCTACGGCAGACAAACAGGCAAGCGGGCCACCTGATGGAAAGTGGTCAAAGCCGCCCATGGACATCAGCAACAACAGGGGAGTCACTAATGCGTTGCTCGCCTCTGAAAAGACCTCGAATATACCTCTTGAACGATCCCATGGCATAGCCCAAAGGAAACACTGTGGCTGGGAGAGACCTCATTCCACATCCGAATCGTACGAACGAGAAACGTTCTTTCAAACCTTCGCCTGGTGGTCTACGTAGTGGGGATGAGTACCTGGCCCACGACGGGTGATGCGATGGCGGAATTGTGATTCACTAGATCGAAAAGATCCACGAAACACTCCCCATTGTACAGCGGATAGAACACTTTGGGTGTCCGCTACTAAATCCTACGAATGTGACAACGCGGTATTTCATGACAGATAATTTTTTGTCTGTAGAACCATCGAAAAATAAAATAAAAAAGAAGAACGCCATTTGTAAAAACGACAGCTGGTGAATTGATTTTGTGAATTTATTTCTTCTGATTAACGTGTTGTGCAGTTCTCGTAACGTTTTTATAACTTTTATTTTATGTCTTTTTAAAAACATTTTGCCATGTCAGGAGAAGCTGTTAAGGTTTGTATGCAAGGATTTTTCGTTACTACTTACTGTTCAAGATCATACATACAATTCAAATCAATCCATTGTTCTCTAATCCATTTTATCGTTATTCTTTTGGCCTAAACGTATTCTGATAATAATTTATTATTGCACACTGGTTGCTTTATCCCAATTGTCTTCATGTAGTCTGAATATAATTTTTCTGCGTAGCTAGAACACCCTCAAATTGAGATTTATATTTCCGAGTTTATGAGGGTGGTATCACATGTTCAGGTTGAGTTGATCTTCTAATTACATCGTTTGCTTACAAAAGAGTACTTTATAATACTTGAAAATTGTCAAGGATATACCAGGGGTGGTTTTTGCAAATTTAACCTACCTAAATGTCCTACTTGGACATTTGCTTTCTCCCAATACATTGTCCTGATTTTCCCGTATTATTTATAGGACCAATATAGCCATTAGAGTAACCATCACTTGCATGTTTCTCCACTCATTTTCTCAGCATTTACATATCACATCTTTGCATTTCTTAAAAAATCTTTATCTTTCCTATTAGCTACATAAAATGTGTATAATTGTACATACATTGTTTCACAAAAAGGTATTACACAATTTATGATAATGGCAGTAATACAATAAGAGTATTGTATCTAATTGAGACATTAGTATTTTATAAAAACCTTGCTATTCTATATAATTGAAAACAGGGTAGGTTTTAAAAACTCAAACAAGCTACAAAAAATGCAGCATGAGAGTAAGTTTACAAATAGATAGTAGTGGTACATATTTAATACATATTATACATATTATATTATATATACAAGACACTGACTTTGATTTAAAGCAAATTTAGAAAGAGTTTGCCACTTATTAGGAGTGCCTTCTAATTAATACCATTGGCAAAGCAAGGTTTATTAAGCTCTTCTACTAGAGACTGAGACTGTTTGGTTGAACAGTCTCAGGCCCCATATTTATTATTTTATTTTTAGCCATTTCTGTCCCACTGCAGGGCAAAGGCCTCCCTTTCGATCTTCCACGACTCACGGTTGGATGCTTTCCTCGGAAAGGCCCCATATAATATTATTAATACTTGCTTCAGTACCCAATGTTGAAAGGGATAAATCCCTGCCATACGACACAATTTTACATACAATCTGACTAGACTGGCAATCAAATTGTCTGTTGTGGACGCATTCTGCCAATTCAATTAGTAATTTTGTGTGGTATAGACGGGCAATCTGATTATGTAGCCAATTCAATTTCAGTGTGGCCAGAGTTAATTGAACCTACCTAAAAATCTACTAAAATGACTGAAAATTTACTATAAACTATCAGACAGAATTTTGCAACATAAATCAGACATAAACATATGCACAAGTCAAAAGTAGACTAGTGCCGGGTCCTCTGCACCTAACTAGCAACACATATTTGCTTAGTGTTGTGGCATGAACCTATTAGTATATATAGATAGTGACGGTCTTAGATGTATCCTATCCCGTTTGGACCTCAGTGGAGTCATTAGCGATCTGCAGATTTGTTTGCGTTAGTTTCCCACCAGGAGTGTTCAAATGTCCGACGGAGTAGAACTCCATTGTGGCGTAGAAGGATTGAGAAGCAATTGTGGTTAAAGATTGTTCAGCCTTCATTGGCAAACTGAGCTTCAGGTAGGGCAACACCACAATGAGGACTAAGAAGAGAACACGACTACCCTGATCTCGCCGAACAACGCCGGCTCCTCGCAGGTGCATTTCGTTCACATGACAAAGATGGGAATAGAGATTAGTTTGTATGATCCCGCCCTAGTGCGACAACTGTCAGAAAGCATCAGTGACCTAAAGCAAAAAACCGCTTCTTGGAGAAGGCGGAATGAGCGATACTCTGAGAGAGTCGCCAAAAAATATACCAGAATTGTGACTTCGGGAGTGACTTCCGATTTTATAGTCCTTTGTGTTTCGGGCCACGAATTCCAAGCACGCCAATCCCAGGAAATCCTGGAACAGAAAAGTCTCCCAAACTTCTTAGCTGCAGGGGTTGTTTCTATCCAAGTATCCAATGTCCCGCGTATCTATGGCGACACTGCCCTTTAACGTATATAGGCACTAGACACCAAAATTTAGCCCCAAAATGTTTGAAAAATCCCCTATCATCTACCATGCATGGCTAGATATGAGACAGTACGTATCAGATGGACATCATGCGAATAAATTTACGAGTGCGCGTCATAACGAATAAATCAATGATAAAATAAACTCTGTACTGCATAAGGTCTTTGCAATTTTACTAGACTATCAAATTTAGTTCCAGTTCATTATCTTCTCGCACTTCGGTTTTTAACTAAAACAAAGACATGAGTACAAAGCGTTTAGTCACGTACGATGAGTGTTCAAAATAGAGAGCAAAAGATATCATTTTGGACCAAAAACTCGAAAGTGCCAGCCAGAAAACACTTGTAGGTAATTTTCAGATACAGTATACAATTCCTAACATTTTATACTACGGCGTCAAATCTGTAGGTATGTGAACCAACACCTCTATGTATCACTGGGCGTACAGCACTAGATAAATTTAGGGTCCATATAAAAAATAAATACCCTACAACTAAGATAATTTATCAGTACCACAGCAGGTATCCCTAAAAAGCTTGAAACCCGGACAAATAAAAAGTACCATAAAATGTCGAACTGAAGCTTGACTTAACATATTCCCAATTGCAATTGCGACAACAAAAAAATCTCATTCCAACAAAGACAACAAATAATGTCTTCGTCCTTTTCATTCTTAGCAGATTTTGTATGTTGTGATCTCGTTCATGCATGGTATTATTATTAGCTTGTTATCTCTATGTTATACTCCCTCTATGTATAGGCATATTCTGTGTTTACGAGTCAAACTATCGAACCGCCCCATATTTTTCCATATACGCTCATACATTTATGGCGTTACAAAATCATGCTATCACATCATAAATACTTAACCAAGTTTAATTAGGTTTTCGCAGTTTTATGCCAATTTACATCTATATTTTTAATTTTTTTAATATGAGAGCTTTTTAGTAGATATATTTTTTAATAGGCTGTTCTGATTACAGCTGTTTTAGTATGAAAACATTTAAAATTGTCTAATAATTGCATTCTATTTAAAAAAGCTACCTTATTGAAGAAATTGCTTAAATACAGAACTTCGAATTTCTCAATACATATTTTTTAGAAATTCCGTACATCGAGGTGATCGACATTCTCTCTCAATTAAGTAATTCATACTTATATACTTTCTAAACACTATTTTGAACTTCGAGATTCAGTATTATACTTCGTTCTGATGGACGGGTGGACTGGATCAGGGCATAGCATAGTTTTCACCACGCTAAATCCGAATCAGATATGAAGACCCAGTCTGTAAACCTGTCAACAAATGATGTGACGTCTACTGATATTATGCCAGTCGTAGTCTTAGCCAAGGTTGAATTTTTAAGCGGATTTCTCTCGCCTTGACCCTCGGCGGTTTGGCCTCCTCTGCCAAGGGGGAAAAAAAAAATCATCTTGGCGTTAATGTCCCGGTTTTGGTCTTGGGCACGAGGGCCCGGGGTCCGCCTTGACCATGATCCAGGATTTTGGCAGACCAGAGGGTATCCTCCCTAAACGGGAAGAGCGAATAATTTGATTTCTCCACAGTTTACTTAATAATAATGTGTGTGTGTGTTAACTTAATTTGAAAAACTAAAACTTCTATTTCAGGCAGAGGCATTGCCAGATTTAGATGACTTACTTCAATGTCCTGTTTGCTATGAGATTCCATCGGGGCAGATCTTCCAATGCAATGAAGGCCACCATGTTTGTGGGCGCTGCAAGATGCGTCTTGATGTATGCCCTGTATGTCGTGCCCTGTTCTTCGGTACGCGGAATTATGCCATGGAAGAACTTATAGCAAATGTTAGGAAACTCCGAGCCTTTGTAAGTATTGTTGCCTCCCATAAATTTAGTAGCAAGCATGCCTAGCATGGCGAGCTTTGTATCACCCAAGAGAGCAAGGTGACTCTAGTTTCTATTGAAGTAACATCTTGCGTAACAAACCTTACTATGCAGGCTAATTTGCATTATAAAAAATAAGGTACTTACAAAAAATATCACAATAGGTACCTAATTTTTGTCTTACGAAAGCACCAATATTTTAATATTGTGTCTCGTAAATGTTATTCATAAATTACATAACATCGACAACCCATTAGTCCACTGCGAGACTTGACTCTTCCACATCAGTGGAGCGATTTGCCATAATTCGCATGTTTAGCAGCCGATTTTGCGGGTTATTAAAAAATAATTGTTTAATGAGTAGCAATTTTATTGTAGTCAATTAATAACTTCTTTGTTGCTGTAGAAATTAGGGGGCAAAGTGACAACTGGTTCCAGCTCTTCTACTGAGTACACACCCACTGTGGAAGAACCTGTCGCCGAGGAGGTCAACGAAGGAAACGAGGAGGATAATAATCTCAATTTTGCCAGTGTAAGCCCAATGAGTTTTAATGCTAAGTTTTTCTACATTTCTGTTTGATGATATGTCAATCTTATTTAATTTTAGCGTCCTGGATTCAGAGCTCCCCAAGCCTGTAAAGGTTTGTTCCGTTGCCTCTGCTGCAAAAATGGCAATACAGAGAGACTACCTTTAGCCCGTTTACTAAATCATCTGCGTTATTTTCATGCTCCTGAGCTACTTGAGGTAAATATTTATAACTTTTTCATATACATTTTTTTAACACTTTAATCTCTTACATACAATACTTACCTATGCTATGCTAAATTAGACTCTAGGGAACTAATTTGAATATCTTTTGGATTTGAATACTTGCCTATGTGCCTATGAATTCGTCAAATAGTTTTTGCGTAAAATAATTTGAATATTCATACATCTAACATCGTAAACTTTGGCTAGCAAGACCCAATATTTTAAGAATCTTTGCTGTTTTTCTCTTTACAAATCTATTGTATGCTAAAAATAAAATACCGAATATATTTTAGGGTACTTCCGAAAATGAAGAGTATTTACAAGCATGGCAGTTTTCTACTGCAGCAGGCCGAATTGTGACTGCTGTGCGCGTCGCCGATATGGGCGTATTCTTTCTAATAATTGAAATTAATGGTTCGTATTTATTTTAAATTAAAATATTTTTAGCTTATAATATTGTTTTAGGTAATTAATGTATAGCCATGTATGTATAATAAACAATTGAAATAACTTCCAGATGACTCCGTACATGCCTGGTTAACTATGGCTGCATCACCCTGGGTGGCTCATGAGTTTTGTTACACTGTTACCATATCTGGTAATGACCGTGAAGCAATTTTTTCAGACTGTGTAAGTAAATGTATTATAATATTATTTAGATGATAAAATATTTGTTTGAGACACTTTCACTGCGGGCGACCCAACTTTTGGGTCGTAATGGGCGCTCCGCGAGTGCGGGCGGACTCGTTTGGCCGGCCCATACAAAATGCACCCAACACGCGGACTTGTATTGCGGCGTGGCGTTGCCTGGCAAATAATTTTATTCTATTCAGCAGTACTAACATCTTTCGAATTGTAGGTAGTCGCGCAAAATAAAAACCAACGGTCGTTGTGAAGACGATTTTTTGTAGAGTGAATGCGTAGGTATTTTTATTTTATAAATTATTAATTCCTTTTATAAAGTATAGGTTTTCACAGTAGCCATTATATTCGTTGGCCAATAATTATTGACCAATAGCAACGTGTAGAGCACCATTCAATTATTTTACGAAAAGCAGGTAAAAGATGACCTTTGTACCTTGACCTAGTTACATTGTTCTTTTATTTTCTATGTAGGTAATGGGTTCGAAATAAGGTGGATATAGGTACACAAAGCAAGTATAATCGATGAAATTGCACCGATGAATGCTATCACTTATAATGGCTTATCTTTTCTGTTTCAATAGGGTAATAAAATCATTAACACCTGTTTTGCGAAAAAGTATTTTCAAAATATGTACTTGAATAAAGTTTATTTATGTCATGCATATGACATAACGGTAAGAAAGTACCTAACACCAAGAAAATAATCTACTTATTGTACAGCAAGAACGGCGATTGTCGGCGCGCACACGCGTTGTGCCATGTAGGTAGGACAAGATCGGCGTAGGCGCACACGTATATGGTCTTTTGGCGGCCATACAGCTGAGCGCACGACTCGTCTGGCCGCGTTCGTTATCACCGCGTTTGACTCTGATATTATGGCTCGCAGTGAAAGTGTTGAAACATTAATTGTATTAATGTAATAATATTGGTAATGTTTTCAGGTATGGTCTGTGAGATCGTGCGAGGGCTCGCTGAAGAAGCGCGGGCACTGTCTGGTGGTGAGCGGCGCGGACGCGCGCGCACTGGTGGCGCCCACCACCATCAGCGCGAAGCTGTCGGTGCGGCGCGCGCCCGCCGACCAGCTGACGCACCCCACGCAGCCGCGGGCCGTCCTGCGCGTGGCCAGCCGCGGCGTCACGCGCGACTCCCGCGACTCCCGCGACTCCGTCACCGACACCACCGCGGACCAGCTCCAGCCCTTCCTCCAGGACCTGCAGAACGACGTCCGCCGGCTGTCGCGAGCGTTCGCGACGCTCGGCCGCGAGGCCGAGGCGCTCCGCTCCGACGAGCGCGCCATCAGAGCGACCGTCCCCGTGGAGAACGGGCCGGCGCCCCCGGGGCCGCCGCCGGCCGCCGCCGCGGAGGCCGAGGGCGCTGCCACGCCGCCGCTGTCCCGCAACGCGCGGCGACGAATGCGCGCGCGGATGCGCACCGCGCTGAACGCGCCCGAGGCGGGCGGGCCGGCCGGGGCGGGCGGGCCTGGCGGGCCGGGCGCCGGACCCTCGCAGCCGCCGGCGCACTTCCCTCTGGGCTGCGTGGTCTCCCCGCCGGTGCCCCCGCCCCCCGTGCCGCCCCCCGCCAGCGAACCCGGCACCCCCCAAAATTCGAACCAAACTCGCGCCAACAAGAAGAAGCGACGCCAGCGCAGATAAAATGAAAAATAACTCGGACGACTATTCGACCCAGTTATTTCAACGGTACTTCAAATAGGTATAGGTATGTGTAATTATATTCTTTTTATGGTGATTCTGTATTCTGTTGACTACTCCGTTCGGAGTTATACTGTCCTCTGGGGTCTACTTATGAGCAAAGCATACATGTAAATACTTATATGTTAACACCACAATTAAGTGCTGTGATATTGAAATGCATGTAAATGTCATGCAGTCAAATAGAATAAAATATACCTTTCATTACTTTGTGTATGTATATTAATGTTATTAATCCCCAGAGTGAATATTATGTTATTAATTATAATAATTAATTAGAAATACATTGTTATTAGTGATTCAAACTACTTAATTACTTGATATTAATGAAATGCATTTTGTGAAATAATTTTTTATTATGCAGATTTTTGAAGTAAATTGACAAACATACTGCTTATGTATTTAAATCTATTGTAGAAGTACTACGAACTTGATACCTTGTTAATATTTTTAACAAAAATAGTATAATTATGAATAAATATTGTGTAAGAATAAAAAAGTGTATTTATTTTTTAGTCAAAGATGGCAGAGATCTAACGCTCTGCCTCCCTTCGTCTTCTCCTCGCTTCATATTCTCTTTATTTTAAAGCAAGTTTTATCCCCGAAGCCCAACTCTTGACTCAGAATCTTCCACGGTTTTATCAAAAGGCCAAAAATTCCAAGCTCGCTTCGCTCGCTCATTCATTCGGTGATCACCTTGGGCTTTTATAACCCAAAATGTCAAACATTGGAACACTGGGACACTGGAACGATGTCCATACTGGGAGCAGACCCCTTATTTTTAATATAAAATAGAATCAGTAAACTATGCATTTGTTAGTAACATTAGATATAAGATTATTTTTTTTGTTAACAAAAGAACTATGGACCACGGTCTGAAATAAATGTTTATTTAAATTTATAGTTTTCAGTTACTTTTCTAATAATTCACCAATCTCGTTGTGGTCGCTCATGCCTTGATTTCCTTAAGTTACTATTGTGAGGATCACCCATTGCTTTTATTAAGTCCCAAAATGTCCAAAATTCATTTCAGGATTACCCCATTAAAAAAGGACAAATTTAGGGCGCTTGCTCATTGATGGGTAGACTAACACGAGACTGCGTCCGGCTGAAAGTGGAACTAAATTTGCCTGACAATTTCAAGTTCAGCCACAAAACAATCAGTAAGTAGGTCATTTTCATAGAAACGAAAGTTATTTGATATTTGAAGTTATTTGGATGCCCTAGGCGTGACGGGTTTTGTTTGTTGAAGCTACAGAGCAAAAAAAATTTACCAGCCTAGAGAGGGCTTTGACAGCTTTTTCATACAAATAATGCGTGCCAAACAGACTAGACACAAATCACAAATATTCCCTGTTCGCTCACTCTACAATGATTATGAATCTTGCTATCCCGTATCCCGAGTCGATGTTGACGCTATGTTTTTAGCAAATTTTATAATTCAAATGTAAGTACTTATCATCTAATGGACGATTGACCAAAATTTGCTCTATGTAAATTGAAATGTTAAAATGGAAAACTTGTCACAAAACCGTATCCATCAAAAACCACGTTTGAATAAAGTAGAGGGGTTTGGCGAGTAGCGAAGCGACGAGCATGTTTGTTGTTTATGATGAACCACCGCGCACGAGCCGAGCGAGCGTGCCGCGGGAGCGGCCGACAGGTGATCACAGGTGCCAGAACAAATTAACAGGTGTTATTTGATTAGAAACCGAAAGTTCTTTTGAACTTTTTCAATTAAAGCAGTTTATAATTAATCTTTTTAGCCTTTGCACGATTTGGCCAACGAGGAGTTTTCCAGTAGGTATTGTCAGTTGGTTCCAAAAAGCATCAATAGATGGCGCTCCTACAATTTTGGTAATCTTGTACTGGATCATATCAATACATTTCAACAATTTTAGAGGTTTTAATAAATTATTACAAAAAAAAAACATCAATTTGATTGAGTCATTTCGTTTCATGGACGCTAGGATCAAGAATTAACGTAATTCAAATAAAAAAGGTTTGTATTAAAAATGGAACATAGTGCCTAGGGTGAGATGTCGAACAGTGTACCAGTAGTATCTCCAAAACGTAACGTTATCAGATCGTGCAGTAAGCGTGATCGTACTTGGTTTTTACCGCGCTTCCTGCTTCCCAGTCGGCAGCGAGCTCCATCGCAGAACGCCCGCGTCGTGGGGTTCTTTGTGATTTTCGGGGCAAAAATGCGGAAGTAGTAATTTTCAGTTTTTATCTGAATACTGCATCTTTTAAAAGTAATGTCTTTTTGTATTTCTGTACTGAAATTCTTTGCATTGTTTAGTCGTATATTCATAACTTCAACTTTAATAATTTATTTTTTGCTTAACCTAAAATCAGTAGAGGTGTGTGTGGTACATCGTGACCCACTACAACGGCACGAACAGTGAGCCACCGGTCTACTGTGTTTAACCTCAAGATTCTTATTTAATTCATTATTTTGCCTTTAATATCCATATAATTTCCATAATAATCCACAAACGGTAATTATTTTTTTAGTTACTTGAACAAAAATGCGGGTAGATAGTATCAAGCTACTGTCGTCAGTCTTCCTGAATAAGTACATCGATCTCAAGAACTCTAGTGTAGTTAGTTGATTATTTATTTTTATACAAATTTAAAATATATCATCAATGACTGAAATTAGAAAATAGATTAAGTTCTGTTGTTATTGATTTATGTTGATCTTTAGTCTTTAAAGGTATTTTAGTAAATAAAACTAATTGCTTACACATTTTTAAAGAACGTATTATTATCTAACGTGTCTACTATGCTGATAAGTACAAAGAGGACACATTATTGATAGCGATCTCATTCGTCGGGCTCACTGTGTACTCTCCGGTTCGCTGTATGTGTCCGAATGTGTCCCAAGAGGTGGACACAAAGAGTCATATCCCATCTTTAAAAAAAAACTGCATTACCATTTTTTCTCTTACTCTTTTTCTATAAACTTATATGCAAAATTAGAGTCAGATATATTACGCAATGTCTGGACTAAAACACATTTCATTATATTAAAACTTATGAGTTATGATTGTTTAACTTTTTTGTGGGTCACTGTACGACAACTCACTCTACTTACATAAATATTTTTTTTACATTTCTTTCAACCTTCAGAAGCTATGTTTATATTAGAGATGAAACGGATATCCGGTTGCTATCCGGTATCCGGCCTATCCGGCCGGATACCGGATAGCGCGTTAATATCCGGCCGGATACCGGATAGTAAAAAATATATGAAAGTAGTCGCGTAGCAGTAGCCGGCCTAAGTGACGAAGCCATTATGTAGCTCAAGTCTTGTAAAATAGATCTGTAGATTTAATTGTACCTAATATAGACTTTATTTTTATATTAATGCCACCAAAACACAGGCGTGTTTGTTTTCCGCTAAACGGAGTCCATTCCATCTGGCTCCGACTTTCCGGGGTGTGTCTGTGGAAATTTCCGACAACCTACAGCTCCTGGGTGTTGAGCTATCAACCAATCTCAACTTTGGACAGTACATCGAATCAAAAGCCAAGACTGCTGCAAAAAAACTTGGAATCCTCTCGAAGGTCAAGCGGTATTTCACTTCAAGGCAGTTGCTTCAATTATATCAAGTACAAGTCCGATCTTGCATGGAGTACTGCTGCCACCTCTGGGATGGATCAGCCAAATACCAACTGGCTGCTTTGGATTCGGTGGAAAAACGGGCAAAGAGATTAATTTGTGATCCGCAGTTAATTGAGGCTAAGCTGCAGAGCCTCGAGCATCGGCGTAGGGTTGCGCGTTTGTCGGTTTTCTACAGGTTGCACTTCGGAGAGTGTGCGAAGCAGTTGCACGACCTCATTCCGCCGGCCCCTTTCCGCCATCGGGAGACGCGATCCGGGCGAGCGCTTCATCCTTATGTCGTGGATCTTCCAACTATCCGCACGAGCCGCTTTGGCTCGACTTTTATAATGCGTACGGCTAAGGAGTGGAATGCGTTGCCTGCGAGTGTGTTCCTGATCAATATAATCTGGATGCCTTCAAGGCTAGAGTGAATAGGCTGTTCCTAGACAGGCATGCTCCATCATAGACCGCATCGTCACTTACCACCAGGTGAGGTGGCGGTCAAGTGCCTGGCTAGTAGAGTAATAAAAAAAAAATAAAAAAAATATGCCATACAAATAAATAAATAAAGTAGCCACGTCAATTATATTATTCTTCAGGTCCTGTTGGACCGCCGTTTGCCAGCACGGTTAGCACAAGTGTGCTCTCGCGCGCGATAAGCGAGAAAAAGCGCGACATATATACTGCTCTCTTACATCTTAGTATTGAGAGTAGGATGCAAACACTCTTTCGCGGCGAGAGTTGTGTAGCTGGCACACTTGTGCTAGCCGTGCAGGTGGCGTGTGGGATGACAGAGCACATGCCCATACCAATGCATTCGACGTTCTCTAATTTTCTCTGGGCTATATGAGACTTTGTAACTTCCACGAGTGTGGACACTAGATACGTACTTCTCCCAACAGGGTGACAACCGCTGACCAGCGTAAAAAATGAGCATTTCTGTCGTGTTGTTTTGTGTTGTTACAAGTGTTGTTTGGTATATCATTTTTTCAGTAATTTATTATGTCGTTTGTCCTCCGATATGCTGGGGGCAAGTGTAAGCCCGCATTTCGAAACTACGAATCCTGTCGAGGGCGAAATAATTGTTCAGTTCAACGTTCAAATTATTCTGATTGAAGGAAGATTTGAAATCACGTAAACACATGCAGTCGTCTTAAGTCCCACCCCAAGATTACAGCTTGTACAAACTTGTTCAGAGACTCCGAATATCCGGCCGCCGGATATCCGGCTATCCGGCCAAGAGACTGGCCGGATATCCGGTATCCGGTATCCGGCCAAACCACTATCCGTTTCATCTCTAGTTTATATTAATAAACATTTTATTTATAAGTTTAGTATAAGTAGGCTGCATGAAATCACTGCCACCATCATACAGATTAAAAAACGATTACCAAAATTATAGTAGCGCCATCTATTGATGCTTTTTGGAACCAACTGACAATACCTACTGGAAAACTCCTCGTTGGCCAAATCGTGCAAAGGCTAAAAAGATTAATTATAAACTGCTTTAATTGTAGAAGTTCAAAAGAACTTTCGGTTTCTAATCAAATAACGCCTGTTAATTTGTTCTGGCACCTGTCGGCCGCTCCCGCGGCACGCTCGCTCGGCTCGTGCGCGGTGGTTCATCATAAACAACAAACATGCTCGTCGCTTCGCTACTCGCCAAACCCCTCTGCTTTATTCAAACGTGGTTTTTGATGGATACGGTTTTGTGACAAGTTTTCCATTTTAACAATTCAATTTACATCGAGCAAATTTTGGTAAATCGTCCATTAGAAGATAAGTACCTACATTTGGATTATAAAATTAGCTAAAAAAACGTCCACATCGACTCGGTCCAGATCTGTAAAAAAACGACTCGAAGTGAGAATTTAAGTATCGAATACGAACCATTTGATGACATTTGACATGTAAATTTATGTTTATCAAAATAAATGAATTGAATTGAATTGAACCGATTAACCCTTTAACCGCCAAGGTCGGATATATCCGACAAAAATTTTCGTGCTCATTTCGCCAAGGACGGATATTTACGACCAAATACCACTACTCGGTTAATCTGCCTTTTTGTTTGATAGCACTGTATTATATTAAAATTATGTTCATAATTTGGTAAATAGTTGATGAAGTAATCATATACAATTGCTTACACTTTAGTTTCTTAATTAGAAGACTTAAAAATAATGTCTAAAGTTGAATAAATTACTGATAGTATTATTCGAAAAGTGTATTGGTGTCCAGCGCCAGTGACGGAAAAATCCGACAATAAGGATGGGACATAAGCAATGATTTACTGGTAGAAAAATCCTTATACTTACTAATTTATAATAAAACAAATAAAGCAAATGTTACTCTATAGTAAACACATTTATTTCTATAAATAAATGTGTTTATTTTGTTTTATTTATAATAAATAAAGCTTAAAAATGTCAGTGACTGAATCGACAATTCCCATCCCTAGTCTGCATGTTTAGAAACTAATGTTGCTAGTACACCCAGCGCCATGGACGGAAAAAGACGACCGCTTCTGACGTCATGAATGAGTGCCGCCTTCTGGATTTTTCCATTGGTGTTGTGCTTATGCGTGTTATTATTATGTTCGTGTTATCGATTAATGTGATTAAACATGATTACAGCTGAAGAATTAATACGTATTCTGGAAGGTGATCTGTAGTTAAATATCATTAGAATCTGTGAAGGTTCGATTCGGTAAACTGATATTAATATTGTTGAAATAAGTATAATCATGTTTGTTAAAAAACTGACCAATGTTGTTTGTTAACTATTGCATTTAGATAAAGAATACTCTATAGGACTGCATTGAAAAATAAGAATAACAAAATTCTTTTCATGACCAATTTTATTGTGCGGAAATCAATAAATCTTTCAATATCTGTAAACGCTTTTTGTTTCATTGTGTTACCAAAATACCTGCTAATATTAGAAATAAAATTACAAAGTAACGTTTTCTATCTACTGTCTGTTACGATATTTAGATGAAATTGTAAGCGTTTGAAGGGGAATTACCCATATCGATATACTATTGAACATCACTATTTGTTGTAGGTATTTATTTTTCGTTTTACTGTGCGTGGCGCTGAGGGCACGCCAACTGATTCTAAGCGTGGCGGTTAAAGGGTTAAGTGTCAGTGGGTAAACGTCCTTAGTCATACCGGATACCGGATACGGCCAGCTGTAGCGCAGATCCGAAACCATCCTTGTAGGTAACGAAGCTGTCAACGGATAAATCCAAATACCTCGGATCCTTGATGCATGAGTCCGGCGATATCGGCCCCGATGTCAAGTCCCGAATTTGCAGCTTGGGCCAAATGGTGGGAACTCACGGCAGTCACCTGTGACCCTAAAATCCCTGTAAAACTCAAAGGGCTTATATACAAGAGTATAATTATTAGACCGGTGATGTTCTAGGGCTGCAACACATGACCAGCGCTAACGAAACACGTTCGCGAACTCCAACGAAATGAAAATGCTGCGGTGGATGTGCGGAGTACCGTACGACTCGACCGAATACGTAACGAGTACATCCGTGGCAGCCTTGGCGTGAGGGATATCGCAGATACGATCGAGGAGGCTCGTCTGCGCTGGTTTGGTCACGTGTTGCGTAAGTCTCAGGGATACGTGGGAAATAGGTGCCTGAATCTGCCGGTATTAGAAAAGAGGCCCCGTGGGCGACCCAATAAGCAATGGATTGACATCGCTGAGTCGAATGCGAGAGATGCGGGTGAAGTGGAGAAGATGGAGTAGGAAAGCGGACCCTGGCAGAGGCCGGGGTAAGCGCCAGGACGATGATGATGACCGGATACGATTGCGAACCGATTTTTTTATTTTATACGACAGGCACACGGGCCACCTGATGGTAAGTGGTCACCGCCGCCTATGCACATTAACATAGCCAAGTGCGCTACCGTTGCGTTGCCCGCCTCTAAATATATATTCAATATACCTAGGTACCTCTTGAACGATCTTATCTCATAGACCAAAGGGAACACTGGCTGGGAGCTCAATCTCACTTAGAGGCGTTTTTACGGATTAAGCCCGAATCGAAGTGGTCGATTTATAAATTGTAGGTACGTACTGTAAGAGGAGCTATATCTGGAATACGAGTCGAATTCGGATAACTGTGTAAACTCTAGGACGTCAATTTCCCATTCGTGTTTTTAACGTATCGAATACGAATCGAATTGGAGTCAATGCATAAACGTCCCTTACGTAGTACAAAATAAAGTCTCTTACGGATGCGTGGGCGAGCCGACATTGGTCGGACGTCCGACCGGGTCCACCGCATCCGAAAGCGGACGTAAAGATAAGTATCAACTGCAAATTATGTTTTCTCTGTTGAAGCAACAAGCCCGGCGAACTCGCGATGTGTTGCTCTCTCTGCCATAAGCCCAGTTTACATTGGTCAAGTGTTTAGCGAAATTGGCATTATACTTTGAGTATTTAAGTAGCAGTGGTGTAAAAACGATCGGACAGTAACGAGTCGGTCAACTTGGCTTGAAAGCTGCCTCGCAACTAGATCGACATAGAATCGCTTTAAATATTTTGTGGCAAGTGCACACATTGCGCCTCAAAAAAAAATTTCGCTGATGCTCATCTATTGCGCGCCCGCTCATTACATAACATTACATCCCCCAGCGCGGCATTTGCGCCTCGTTGCGATGCCCGTCGATATCAAGAGAAAAATTGTACTGGCACTTTTCCTAATACCTAGTACCTACGTCAAAGATTTCTATACTATATACTTACAGGTCGTCCGGTAACGAATGGATAACCTTGAAATGTCTTATAGTATAACTTATGGCCGTTCAGAAAAAATATGAAACAAAATATATCATAAGGCGTACCTACCTAAGTTATTATTTTTTTTAAAGAAAACTTTTTTTGTCTTATTTTACTTTTATGAACACTACGATCAGAAATGAATGGATTCCATCGGTTTTTTGTTGTTTTATTATTATACACTAACTATGCTAATAGATAAACAGTATAGTATGTCTAGCTATTGCACTTTTTTATAAAAAATTAGCAAATTAATTAATTAAAAAAATATATTACAAAATTTATTTTAAAACAATGTTTAAACATCTTGTGTATATAAAAAAAAGTATCAATACATGAGTGGCCAATAATTTTAAAATATTGATTTAAATTGAAACCGACATCAAGTAGATTTTATAATGGTTTGTACCATTATAAAATCTACTTGATGTCGGTTTCATAAATATATCTACATTAAATAGTGAATTATTGCCATTAATGTAGAAAAGGAGAAAATTTTACTAAATAATAAAATTTGGCTAGGGCCAATTTTATGGCCTCCACGTGCACCGGACCTAAGTCTATTGGATTTTTTTATTGGAGTTGCCTTAAAGAGGAAATATTTCGTAAGACTATAAGGTCTTTAGAAGAATTAAGAAGCCGTGTCAAAGCAGCCGCATAAATAATAAGTGAACAACGGTACACAAGACTGCTCCGTAGATCATTTATCCGTAGATGTAGGGCCTGCATAGGGTGTTCTACCCGGGTTCCTGGGGTCGGGTATACCCGGGTATTTAAGGGATTTTGTACCCGTGTACAATCTGAGTTCCATACCCAAGTATTTCAAAAAATTCGCCTTAAAGAGTTTAAATAGCGCAAATTTTCTCCGATAAGTCATAAGGCAACTAAGAAGGATAAGTTCACGTGTAGTTTATTTTTTGATAATTGTTTTCTTTTCTTATAAATATTTGGTTTTGAAATTGAAATTAATGAAAGAAAAATAGTCCATAGGCGGCGGTGGCCACTTTCCATCAGGTGGCATGCTTACCCGTTTGTTTGCCAAGTAATATAAAAAATAAAAAAAGTTTTAATGTCGGTAAAACTAACTTTATAGGAAAGATAATGAAATGCCATTTATGTTTGAATATTATTTCGGCCATATGGCCGCCGCGACTGGCGCGTAGATGGCCCAATGTTACCACCGGATGGCCACATTTCGCAGCAAACGGTTGTAGTATTTCACTAAGGTACTCAGGTATTTGACTGCCATCTCATCTGATGTTAAGTGCAGATGCAGTCTACGATGACGCATACCTGTTTATTAAATAGCTACTCACTCTTGTCTTAAAGAGACCCAAGTTGTACCACTCAGGGAAAACATGTGCAGGCAGTGAGTTCCAGTCTCTTGCCGTTCGCAACAGAAAAGAGTTAGAAAAACGCTGAGTGCGTATTGGTGGAATGTCGACAATATAGGGATGGTACGCTGACTTACACCTGAAGCCTCGAAGATAGAATAGGGATGGTTGAACTAACTCGTGTAATTCCGTCGCACATTCCCTAAAGTGTAGTCTGTAGAAAACCACCAGAGATGCCACTTTACGGCGGTGATCCAGATCCTGTAGATTTTTCTGCAGCAACGGGGGATTGTCTATAACTCTCTTGGCGCTTCTCGCAACCGAGTCCAGAGCAGCCAGATAGACCTTGGTAAATGCGTCCAATAGGTGACAACAGTATTCCATGCAAGGGCGAATTTGGGCTATATATAGTGGCAACCACTGCTCAGACGAGAAATACCGCCTTGCCCTAGAGAGAATGCCTAGTTTTTTTGTAGCAGTTTTAGCTTTGGAATCGATATACCCACCAAAGTCCAACTTGGACAGCCTGGCTATCCCGTATTTGTAGGGGCACATCCTGGAAAGTTGGAATCCGAAGGAATGTACTTCGCTTGGCGGTGAATAAATCTTCCCAATCAGAAACATTCTGGAGAGCTTGGTTTAGGCGATCAATGAGAGACTCTCGACCAGACTCAACATCCTCTTTCTTGATCTTTGCACTGGATGTGTACCTTTCCGTCACTGTGGCGCCATTTGCATACCCAAAAGCACCGGACACGAGCAGATCATTTACGTGCAACAGGAACAGGGTGTTCTGTTCTGTACAGGGTAGTGTTCTATCGTCCCTAGTTTATCAGCGTAGACACATCCCCAATGAAAATAATCTAATGGATAACTCCATTAATTGCACAATCTGGATGTCCAACGCGACATTATCGATTGATGTTTATTTTTCACTCCATACAAAATTATGTTTAGCCCTGAAGCCCACTTTTGGTTGAACGGTTTTGACTTTTGTTAGAATAAACACGCAGCGGCCACATTACCGAAATCTTATTTATTCGATTTCCAATAAGGCTAGATTCACTGATATTTAATACATTTTTCTTTGTTATATTTTAATTTGAAAAGAGGTTTAAAAATACCTTTTACTTATATTTTCTTAAAAAATCTGTAATTACCCGGGTACCCGGGTATACCCGGGTATTAAAAATAATAATACCCGATGCCCGGGTATCTCAAAAGGTCGGGTATTCGAAAACCCTAGGCCTGCATAAGAGTAGAATAAGACCACGCTAAACCCGAATCGCTTTTTAAAAACAATAAAATAAAAATCTCTGTAATGCCATGTCTTTTATCCGCCATAGAACGTCATTCATAAAAGTCATAACAAAGAATTTGACAGACCTGAAAAATATTGTTGAGGCGATTGGCACATTGGAGCGTAGCATTCATTCTGGCGAAATTTGGAAATATGTATAATTTTTATATAGTTTTATATAGGTACAATAAAAAATTTAGGAATTCTCCAAATTGTTATAATCTTTTCATAAAATTATATTATTTAGGCGAAAAATAATTTGAGAACTGAGTAACGGAATACCTATTTGACAATCCTGGAGACCTCACTTCACAGCAGCGGCCTATTTGACGCCTTTTTATGTAGAAAGTACAGCGCCAAAAACTTATCTGTCCCGCAGACCGTGTCAAATGTCGCCAAGAAAAAAAGCGACGGTTCCGCACGAACGCGCGTGGATGCGTTGTCAGTGTGTTCGACTATGAGTAATTTCCATTGAAACCGATGTCAGCTCAAATAACTTTATGTCACGCACTAACGCACCTCACGCACAACTGTACGGTGCTGCGTTCCAGTGTGCGGATCGCCTAAATAATAATGGACAATGACTGACAAGGACAGATTATCCAATAGATATTGCCATATCCACATTTTATATTTTCTACCATTGTCAGTTGATTCGGATTAAGCGTGGTCCTATTATAGGAGGTCAACAGTTTGAACATATATTATAAATGAATGTAAAATAAAGTGTGATAAAGTGTTTTTTATAATCCTCAAAGTTCAGGTATAATTAAATTTAAAAAATGTTCCCCTTATTACAAATTTTGTTATTTAGTAAATTTTTCTCCTTTTCTACATTAATGGCAATAATTCACTTTTTATTGTAGATACATTTATGAATTGTACCATTATAAAATCTACTTGAAACCGACATTATTTTAAAATTATTGGCCACTCATTTATTCATACCTACATTTTTTTATACCCAAGATGTTTAAACATTGTTTACAAAATAAATTTCGCAAATTTTTTCTAAAATTATAGCATTTTCTAATTTTTTAATAATAAAGTGCAATAGCTAGTCATACTATTTAATGTTTATAGTATATTTACTATTTAAGCATAGTTAGTATATAATAATAAAACAACAAAAAACCGATGGAGTCCATTGTTTTCTGATCGTAGTGTTCATAAAAGTAAAATATGGTAAATATAATAGACTTTTCTTTAAAAAAAATCATAATTTAGGTTCTACTTATGATATATTTTGTTTCATATTTTTTTCTGAACGGCCATAAGTTATACTATAAGACATTTCAAGGTTATCCATTCTTTACCGGTCACATGTATACCAATGATCTACGTAAGGTATGAAATCGAATAAAGATCAAAAACGTAAACAAACGGGCAGCCACAAAAAAAATTACCTATATTATGAATATTTAAAAATATTTCACTGAATTAAATAGGGAACAATTTTTTTTTTCATATTTGTGCTGCTTCAATAACATACGTGTAGTTTTCATTTATGCCACTGGCAATTATGAGAAATTCTAAACATTTGGTTCGTTGTTACGGTACATTATTGCAAAGGCTCGAAAAGTGAGGGATTGACCGTCGCCGAGATAAATATACCTACTGATTTTCTCTAATAATAATACATAAAATAATACAAGATTCAAAATGCTACGGGCACTTCTTTCTAATATTGAAGTTTTGTAACTAGTATTCTAGGACTAATAGTTTCCGAGTTACTTATTACGTTTTCAATAAATTGAATAAATGGGGGTAAATCGATTTGTTTCGTTTTCGAAAGTTTACGTGCCATTGTGCGTGATGTATAACCATTTGGTAAATAAATACATTCAATAAAAAAGGTTTTATACCTCTGGAGTCTCTTTGACATTGACAGTTGCGTGTTTACATTTTTAATCTTTAATTTCATCTCCAACTTTAGTATTTTTTATTCTATGTGCTAATACCGTGTACTTGCCTGGGGAAAACTTTTCTATCTATGGGGTTGGTGATTGTTTTATTTAGAAAGTTAATTTTTTGTAAAACTGTAAGTAGGGACCTACCTATTTAAGTAGTTACATTTTAGTTTTACATAGATACGACAGATAACTACGTACTATCATAGAGAAAAAATGTTACATAGGTACTCAAATAAAATAAAATTAATAGCTTATGTTGTTGAGATAATGTTTAATTTATTTGCTATCGGGCATATCTCTGCGCTATCTATGGAAATTTGTTAGAACTAAATCAGACAGGCGACGCCCTCTCCAATGAAATTATAGAACCTTGTACGTGGTGTAACTGTTGAAACCAGTCGCTACTCGACACTAGGTGGCGCGTATTTGCTAGATTGATCTGTGGAATGTTCTAGAACAATTTACGTTTATATTTTGGATGTAACCATAGAGAAAGTGTAGGGAACAATAACAGAGTTATTTGTATGAGCACTGAGCAGTTTTCACGACTTGTTACTTTAAAAATACCATAGATGGAGCGATCTAACGATTCAAATATTATTTTAATGTCCAAGAGAATAATATTTGAATTAAGAACAAAATAAGAAAGGATTCTCCCTGGTAAATAGTATTTATTTTGATATATTATTATAAAAATAAATAATATTATACCTATTATTTTTTTTCATTATTGTTATACCATTATTAGGTAAGATTTATGTTATATTTTTATTACATATTTAAGTACCTACATTGATTTTTATTTTTATTTCTCTAAAATGTTTGATGTTTCGGATTTTTAAAAGATGTTGTGGCTCAAGTTTTGATTAGCTTAATTGGTCGCTAGATGGCGTTGTTTCGTGTCTTCATTATTTTTCTTTAATGCCAAAATTTGTATAGGTAATTATAAAATTAAATGGAATGAAACAGTATGGAATAGAACGGAACGGAATAAAGGAACTATAATAGCTGACACGTCATTGACACTGATGCATTTTTAGACTACTTTTAATTTATAATAAAAAAAATTTTTTTTATTTAATTTATATATTTTGTTTAAATTTCTATGTACAAGCCAATGTTTGTAAAATTGTGTGTGTTACGTAACTGTGCTTCCAAATCTTTTCAAATCAAAGTTAAAAAAGCCGATTCATTGTTAATTCAAATATATATTCTTTCCGAATAACTTTGTACTTTTTAGATTCACTTCAGCTACCTACCAAACGGATCAGCTGTTTTTTAAGCCTCTCATCACCGTTGTAATTCCTTCAGCATTCAACGTACTGTTATATCCTAGAAATGTTAAGGGTAGTGCTGACCCTGCATTCCTATGCATTGTCAGCGGATTATGCATGGAGCTTCGACGACTCCGCGAACGCGTCAGTCTATCGCAAATCTTCACAAAGCGCACTTGCCCCTTTTAATTAATTCAATATATAATTGAATTAAATAATTCAATGTAAACTACTTTTTAAATAAATTTCTCAGTGTTTAAATATGTTTTCTTTTTAAAAAGACTCTCGGATAATCCCGGATAACATTGGTGGCAGCTCTAAGGGATTTATTTATTTATTTATTTAACAGTTTATTGTGCACAATAACATTTATACAATATTGACATAAGGAAAACAACACAACAGGTACAGCTTATTTCATAAGATATATCTTACAGCAGACCTACGGAAGAGACAGGGCATAATCAGAAAGGCAGACGGCGTGCACCTTAAAATACCTAACCTACATAACACAACCAAAAAAAAAATACTACAATGAAATTATAATACCTAATTAAATACAAAGTTACATACAACATACATACTTAAATACATACATACATATATACTATGGATAACAAATGGAAAGATAATACTCTTTAACTCGCTTTTTAAAGGTTTCAAGTGAAGGACTGATACTTACATTAAATGGCAATGAATTCTACAATCTAGCCGCATGAACAGAGAAGGAATTAGAATAACACTCAGATTGATGAGGGGGAATGGAGAGGAGTGCCTTGACGCTAGCGGAAAAACCTGAAACGGTCACGGAGGTAGGAAGGGGCTCGAGGATTATATAGGACTTTATAGAGGACACAAAGAATATGAACATTCCTACGAAGGCGAATTGGAAGCCACTTGAGTTGAGCCCGAAAATGAGAGACATGGTCATATTTACGTAATCCAAATATGAAACGTATACCAACATTTTGGAGCCGCTCAAGCTTATTCAATAGCTCCTCGGTAGCGTCTTGACGCTACCTTGCCTTGGTAACAAGTGTCAGCATAATCTATGATGGGAAGAATAAGGGTTTGGACAATAGAGATTTTAGCGTTCAAGGGCAAAAAGTATTGGAGACACTTGAGAGAGTGCACCGTGTGGTGAACTTTTTTGCTCACATTGTTGACATGGGCGATCCACGACAGATTCGAGTCTAGAACCACCCCCAAATTTTTGGCAGTAAACGTATAAGGAATAATAGTACCATCATAAGTGATCGAAGGTAATGTAGACATGTTCAAACGTTTACACATATAGGTACTGCCGACTATCATCACCTTAGACTTAGTGGGGTTAACGAGCAAACCATAGTCCTTTGCCCAATTACAGACATTTGCCAAGACGGAATTAAAATAGCTGATGGCACTATCAATATCCTCGACACAAAAATGGTGATAAAGCTGCAAGTCGTCTGCGTAGAGATGGAAATTTGAATAACCTAAGCGACTGTATTAATAAAGAAAGAGGCACGCCAGCAACGAGGTCACACCAGTCTGAGTGAGACTCATTCAAGCCGACCCGCTGCGTGCGGCCCCTAAGATACGATTCAAACCAATATAAAGCTGGAGAGGACATATTAAGGGATCGAAGAACTGCAAGGAGAATGTCAAAATCCACGCTGTTAAAGGCGCTACTAAAATCGAGCAAACCAAGAACAGTTAGCGACTTCTTTTCAATAGCCCAACGAAAGTCATCTGTAACCTTAAGAAGGGCAGTAACGGTGCTATGACCAGAACGGAACCCAGACTGATAAGAAGATAACAAATTATTAGAAGAAACGAAATCTGTCAGCTGCTTGTGGGCAATATGCTCAAGGACTTTGGAGAGGAATGGTAAAATTGAGATAGGCTGAAAGTGGGTAGGGGAGGTGGGACTGGAGATCTTGGGAAGAGGAACATGTTTTATTTTCATCTTTTTATTGGAGCATGAGTGTCATACAATTTAATAATATTGTCATTAAATATGTTTACCTTATTATCAATCAGATCAGTGTCAATAACAGGGGTCCAATCAATCAAAGATGCATCTCTCCTCAATGCCTCCTCATCTATGCCCTTGAAGCTACGCAAAAAAAGAAATTTGGATTTTATTCTGGGAGGACGAATTTTGTATGAGAGATAAATAAGATCATGATAGGAAAAATTTGCCGGAAATTGACCGATTGATGCTGTGTGATCAAGGGAAGAAGTTATAATAAGGTCCAAGAGAGAAGGGGTAGAGTTTGGAGCGTGATGAGTAGCAGTGAGGGGAAGGAGATGAAGATCGACCGAGGACAGGAGATTCTGTAGTTTATGGGCACGAGAGTTGTTTTTAAGCAGGCATGTGTTGAAGTCACCGAGCAAAATAATATGTTCATAATTGGGGCGTAGAATGGATAGCGTTTCTTCCAGCTTACCAAAATAACCGATGTGGAGATTGGGACTATAAAATACTCCCAATAAAACCTTTTTATGATGCAAGGTGACCTCAACGAAAAGATGTTCCGCCGATTGTATGTATTGACTAACAGATACACTAACTATATTATAGTCAATATCCGCGCGAAGGTAAATCGCATACCTAAGTATATCCCGGTACGCCTCAAAGTAAAAGTGTCCAAAGTAAACCCAAGCTAAACGTGTAAAATAAAAGTGTTCAACGTGAAATCAAGTGTAAAGTGCGGTAGACTCTATCCTTCCATTCGCATATTCTACACGAAAAGTTATCCACCGTGCCAGGTGCTGAAAACCGACGCGATCTGCGTATTCCTGCTATCTGTGAGAATCCAGTTCTTGAGGTTTCGATCCTGACATTCAAGAATATCATCATAATGCGTGACATTAAACTACTTTTCCTCTGAGTGAATTAATACAATTATTTATCAGTGCATTCTTATCGCAACGCTGAGACCGTCGCCGTCTAGACTAAACATAAGCCCACGCGTTCCCGACGACGCGTCGCCTCGCCAGTTCCAGTGACCCTATGTTTTCTGAGAAATAATTTAAGGCGTCCAGTTTCTATTCAATTGATTAATACTTTATACTTAACACGTTGGCTATTCTTTGAGTTTGATTTTAAATTTCGTGTAGTCTTTTAAATTGTATATAAAATATCTAAAGATCAAGAGAAGATAAGAAATTCCCTTAAGCGTTATCCTTAAATTCATAAAGCCGTTTGACGGCTCTCGCAATAAGCTAAATGCGTTTTTAACTAATTGTGATAACGCTATCTTTCTTGCGTCTCCACAACAGGAAGATATTATTTTTAAATTTATTCTTAGCCAATAAGAGGATAAAGCGGAGAGCGCTTGCTCTATTAAAGAATTCGATAGTTGGAACACTCTCAAGGAATTCCTAAAAACCCAATTTGGAGAACGCAAACACTATGCTCATTTACTTACCGATTTGCAAGAATGTAAACAACAGAGCAATGAATCGGTCAAACAGTTCTCGTTGCGTATCGAGACATGTTTATCCAAACTGTTAACAGAGGTTACAATTTCCAACTCAAAGAAAAGTGTACTCGCAGGTAGGTTGGCCGCCATGGAAGAGTTAGCTTTCCACACATTTACCCTGGGACTACACCATCGGCTGTCGAATATTGTCAGATGCCGTGACCCTAGGAATCTTAATGAGGCAATAAATCATGCCATATCTTAAGAAAAAATACAACAGTTTTCCTTCAGAAATAACAATAATTTTAATAACTTTAGACCAAAAACATCTAACCCTGTAGTCCACGATCAGAGACCTCCATCCAGGCCAACCTACACGAACACGAATGGCAATGTAAATCAGTCTAGGGACCAGCCATTCTGCCGATATTGCAAGAAGGTAGGCCATATCCTTGAAAATTGCAGGCTTCGCGAATATAATAACAAAAAATTTAACAACAGTAGCCAACCATTTACCCCTGCTCAACCTTCCACTTCGAACTTTAGACCAAGATATAATCCTCATGTAACCTTCCTTGAAGAAGACCAAAGTCAAAGTCCTGACCAAAACCAATTCGAAAACAATAATTTAAACTGCTAAGTGTCCCGTCAAGGTGTCGTACGGGGCGTCCACTGAACCATGTCGGCACCATTCAACAAAAAAATTATTATTCTACCAGTCGACCGACCCATGGACAGGGTAACCAGCCCCAAACTCATGATCTCTCCTCACTGACTCATGGACAGGGTAGCCAGCCCCAAACTCGTGGTCTCTCCTCACCAACCCATGCATGCCTCAGCTCGCTTCAATACCGCTCAGTTCAGATAGTAATAGTTCAGGGACTAATATTTGTACTCCAGACAATGATGAAATTGTTGTCATCAATGATAGCCTGCCAAATGAATCTTTACACTCAAGCCATAGTTCAACAAATTCTTTCGACAGCTGTGTCAGAGATAATGATGAAACTTATTAACCAAGTAGGACTGATGATAATGACGGTAGTGAGGTAATGCGTCGAAGTAATTGTGTTTAACATAATCAACGTAATAATTTCACTTGTATTGCACCGATTTCAGAACTTTGGAAGAACCATTGTCTTGTACCGAGTCCCAGCATTGGAGATAAGACTAAAAAAAATAAAAATTAACTTAGGCTCTGTGGGTTTCTTGCCGTTTCTTTACAACTTAGAACCAGGAACAAGGAAGCGGCGTTAAATTTCCTACCCTTGCCACATACGGTGTCTTTTGGTCGTAGCGGGGCTGGGGGGCGCTTGCTCTGCGCTGGCTGCGGTGGGGATGGCGTAGGATAGGGGAAGGGGAAAAGTAGGGGTAGGGTAGGGGTGGGTAGGGATAGAGTAGGGGTAGGCCGGGGTAGGATAGGATAGGAGTAGGCTACGGGCAGAGTAAAAGTAGGGTATGGGTAGGGTGGGTAGGGGTAGAGTAGGGTGGAAACAGCTACCGACCACTTGGCGTCTTGACTGGAAGGCATGGGAAGTGTTACACACTAACAACTCAGATAAGACATTGCAAGGAGTTCCCAGATTAAAGAAAGAAAATATAGGAATAAAAAATACAGCGTAGGACCCAATACACTGCCCTGGAGCACACCTGCTCTAAACTGACTTCCTTCCGTTATCACTTCCCTCAACATGAAGTGTCTGTTGCTAAGGTCCGACTAAATAGAAAGTTAATCATTTATTGGGATGGCTTCTATTAAAATCTTATAAAGCAACTCTTCATCAGTCATTCTAGATCTAAAGCCTAAAAAATATCCAACAAGACCACGGAAGAGTATTCCTTGCTGTCAAAATTATAGGCGTTTATTTTTTCGAGTAAGCAACCTTTTCAAGTGTCCCATGGCCTTTTATAAATCCAAATTGGTGTTCCAGTATTACGGCAGATTCAGTGACCGGTTCCATAAGTCTCCTCAGGAAAAAAATATTCTAATACTTCTGTTGTCCTGAATTTTCTTATAATTTTTGCGATCTTCAAGGCAGGACAAATATTTTCCACTTTAAGCAGCTTTTACCTTATCTGTGGTAAATTTCTTTATAGGTAGATTAGGTAAGTTTGTTTTATCAACATGATCTTCTACCTTATATGACATCACTTTCACACTTTCCATCCCTCATAAATACTTAATATTTACCTTAAATATATAAACTGTTTCACATGCAATCACGATTTCATTTCAGATGCAGTCATCACCGTGACCTTCCTCAAATGAAATCTTCACTTTCATGTCTTTAGTTTTCAAATAAATGAGGTTTGTTACACGGGCACATACCCCTTGGTATCAAGCAAATAAATATATGTAAAGTATAACATAAAGTCGCTTCCCGCCGTCTGTCCCTCAGTATCTAGGTAAGAATGTAGGTAGGCTTATATCTTTTAAATAAGCAACGGATTTTAATGGACTCCGTCGCTGCTCATGGATGCTGACGATATCGCGTTCACAAACTCTGACAAGGGGCATCTTGTTCAACGGGTGGAATAGTGGAAGGAGTCCCTTGACAGATACCCGCCATTAAAAGAAAATTGTCTGCAGTGACTAAAAAGCCTGCTGAAAAGAAAATCCGGCTTGAAAATATTACTAAAAATATACCTACGTCGCAGCAGTCCTCGTCCAACAAGACACTACTGAATTATGCTGGTAATGTTGGAGACGTGATCGACCAAAGATATGCCCTCCAAAGTATGAACACATCTGCTGCACATAATCTCTCATATTTAGCTCACCAGACTCGTTTCTATGAAATTTTGAGCTGGATATAGCTATTTTAACATAAAAAGTGGTTTCAATGCCTTTCAATGAGAATTCTTTGTATCACCCATGGCGGCGTAAACCTTTAAACTTTTCGAAAATAGAATTTTAGGACTTAATTTTTTTTCTAATCTCTTTATTATGAATATGAGAACTGACACGTACAAAAATCTTAACTCAATTTACATTTGTTTATTTATAATTTAATTTTTTCGATTGACATCTACACTTAATTTTTCAATTTACGTCAGCCATATGTATAAAAAATATAATAAACAGAGTTGAGTGAGGACTTGCGACTTCTACCGAAACATGTAAGAGGGCGTTAGCATAAATTTCGATAACATAAGCGCTTAAGGCATGCACATTTGGTTTTGCCTAACTTTCCCCCTTATTATTATATATTGAAATTAACAGATATCTAATTGATTTACTAAAAATTTTTTTGAAGTTTACTTCTTTTGGCGCGTTTGGATGAGAGTAAATTTCTCAGCGCGCGCAGAAAACGACATAATGAACTTGGGCATACAGTAGAATCAAAAGTATTTATTTATTTTAACGACTAAATTCCCTGATAAAAAAACTACCATTTAACAGAAAACTTATTTATAACTTTTTAAATCAATAAAAAAGTTTGCGTTAACCATTTCATTTACATAAATTATTAATAGTTATTAAGAAAAAAAAACAGATTTTCAAAATTTAAAATTTAGATGCGCCTCTGTATTACTGAATCATTAAATACATTTTGTTTCAATTAACGCTTCAAATTTTGTGTAGAATTTAAGGAAATTACTTAGAATTCAATAAAAATAAAAAATTCAATTTAAATTTACCGCAACATGTAGCGACATCTGTTCGGTTCAACTAAAAGCCTCATAGAGTATACACAGTGGGGAGCATTAATGCTTGGCCTATGTATGTTTTTATGAATACAGTGAAAGCTGTATAAAGTTACGCAGATTGTCTTTCTTGCTCTTATTGGCAGTTAATGAGAAAATTGAGTCAGAACTATGGAAACTTTACACAACTTTTACCAACCTTTACTGTACACTGACATGGGCCAGGCATTAATGCTTCCCACTGTACACAGAATTGTTACCCCAAATGAAATCAACTGTATTAAAGCAAAGTAAAATTATAAATATAAAAATATGTTTATTATAATTTTATTTTTTTAGAAAAATTTAACGTTAATTACTTATGTACAGATAATCAGTTATGCCTGACATCTCAAAACTTGAAACCCAAAGTTTACTACTCAGATCCTACAGTTTATGCTAAAAATCTTGCGGCGCACCCTGGTGCGTAGAAATAGAAACCGCTGAAACTCGATTTCAGGCTAGAGTTGCCGGCCTACTCATAAAATAACGGCTTGTAAGAATTTTTTGTAGTTTATGAACATCAGATTTTGCACCGAAAAAAGGTCTATAAAACTAAAAATTGGAGTTGCTATAGTTTGTGCGGGTGCAATTTTATAAATAAAAATAGATTTTATTATAAAACTTGATTAAAACTAAATTATTACAGTTTAATGAATGCTTACTGATTTTTAAAAAGCATATGTTTCAACATAAATTTATTTTATTTAATAAAAAATTTCTAACCCTAAAAAAGGGTTCTGCGTACAGTATAGAGACTCGGTCGTTGCGCGTGTTAGATATTACAATTATTTTATGTTAATTTGATGGTTTATTTAATAGAATATAGTTTATAAATATTTCCCTTTAAAGTATTTACGTATAGTAATTAATATTCTGTGCAGTTTTCAATGTTTCCGAACGAAATGTTCGTTCTTTATTTCAGAACGAATCTCTTTAACAGACTAAGTACTAATTAACTGAAAGATACATTTGTAATTGTGTAATAAATACTATAACGATTAACAATAGTTTTAAGAACTATTTCGATGTCTTTGGTTAAGTATTTTGGCTCAATAACTTCATATTTAACTGGCAGTGTATAACGTCTTATGATTGGTTGAAATATGTACCGGCTTCCGATTTCCGGCTAAACGTTGGGTATATAAACCTAGTTGAATCAGGCGAAAGGACTTTTGCTCCAGACCAGCCACACAGTTAAGTATAATCTTCTATTGTATTACTTTGGTGCCTATTGCTGATTTCTAAATGATTTATTTGTGTAATCCTCAGGCGATTTAGCCGCTATACATCATTTTGCTATGTTTTATTATGTTTAGAATACATTAGCATATTTCCCATGTTCATTTGTTAGCTATGACTGCTATCCTATATAAATAACTTATCTCATTTAATCTAATCTCAGTGTTTGAATGTGAATATCCTTTCCTGAATAAATAGAAATTTATATTTAACTAATGTGCCCTATTTTTCATTTCATTCAACTTTCTAACCTTAGTTACTAGGCCATCCTAACTCATATCCCCTAAATACTTAAATTCATACATTAGATCAGTACACTCTATCTATTTTTCTAACACGCGCTACGCTTTTTTTCGAACGGTACTTGGCGCTCAGACTCTACCGAGTCTGTTGATAGTGTTAACATGGTGCTCTTAATTGGAGGTGATAAATTACGATATTTATAACTATTGTCAATAGTCCCAGTTGCATGTTAGATTGTTAGAGCAATCAAATTTATATCTTCGCAATAAACAATACATTTTCCATGACCTTGTATCTCAGATGAACGGCATTTTTGTTGGTAGCTCACGTGCGTTTGTGCCTAATTTACAAACGTTAGGTACGGAGTGGATATTTATGAAACGAAATTATCTCGACTCATGACTACGAATGGCTTATGTGACCTGAAGCAGGTTTTGTAGGTGATTCAAAAAATTCATCTAGACAAACATGTTTTTATGACACCAAAAGACATTCATGACTCATAAAATGAAAAATTTATGTACATAAATTGACAAAAGTGTTTACCGTCAATCTTGAAGATACTAAATTATGGCAATAGAAATATGTTCTTCGAGACTTGCCCGATTCATAATCAATGAATCGGAATCATTCTGTACAATCTCGAAGAGCTGAAAATGTTACAAAAATCGATATTTGTAATTTATTGCGTTTGAAATTAGCAGAGCTATTAGGATTAGGATTGCCTGTAGAATCGACTGATTCCGATCTATTTTGTTTTTATAGCACAAAAACAGATAACCTTTGATAATAAGGTGACAAAACAAATTTAGAAACGATATCTTCTAGCTGAACTGCAGATCTCGCCGACTTTACAGGCTAGTAATACTTTTGCCGTTGAACTAAAAGTACATGCTCCATTGTACTCGAATCAATTACTCGATTGTTTCCCTAAGCTAGAATAGCAGTCTTGGCATACGTTGAAGATTATGCACCTGAAAATCAATGGGCAGTATATGACAAGCTGAGTGTTATTAATAGCATGAGGAGCAGAATTCAGAAAATCAAAAGTAAATATATTCGAACCGACTAATTTTGCTGTCAATAGAAATCTATTATGAGTTAAATATAATTACAATATTTCATTATAGTACGAATACACTATGAAAAAAATAGTTTTTTTATCCGAACATAAGCACTTTGTTTGATGAATATTTATGATAATGAACTCTAGTCAGTTGGTGAGCTGAAGGCCGTTAGAAGTTCATCGGCCTAATGACCAGCTTCTTAATAAGAAAATAAATTAGCATGACTAGATAATAAAAAATCTTATCCTGCGCACTGTTTTTTTAATGAAAAAATATCATGAAAATTCCAGAATAGAGTTTTTAATTATACAAAAAGTGTTAGTTAAATAAAAACACCATATCAAAACTAATTTATTATGACTGAGTCATGAACGTTATTGTAAATCACACTTATCAGGCTATGCTAAGCATTATGTTGTACACTCCAAAATGATTAACGCGTACTATTCACAGCACATCCTTATAAATTATTCATAGCAATATTCAACGTACCTTAACAATTTAAATCATACAGGCGCTAATAAATAACTAGAGGCTATAGAGATCGTGCTCAATCATTTTGGTTCTAAGCTGAATCATAATAGTTGATAGATAGTGAATTTTATAGTAACTGAGAACTTATAAATCTGTAACTACTTAGCAAGTCAAGAAGCTTTTTAAATAATGAACAAAAATACTGAACAATTTTTCTGTAGTGAAAAATAATTCGCCGAAATGCCTAACTCGCTAAATTGCGAGATTGAAAATTGTCCTTGTGATGATGTTCTTAAACTTATTTTGTCAAAGCTCTAACGAAATAAATAAGATACAGCCGACCTGTGACATATTAATTTAGCTAAGTGACGATAAAGTGATTATGGTGAAGGTGTAATAATTCTGTTATCTTAGAAAGTACACTTTTAACATTATAACCTGTGAAAATAACTGGGAATGCAAGTTCACTGTGAATGTGCATATGGTTTTATAGCAAAACTTTTACGCGCCTCGAAAATATTTCTTTTTTAATTAGAAATACAGTATTTAATACAGAAAAAAAACACGCCTAAAAATACATGTATGTCTTTTTGTGTGACTAACATAAAATTAAACAAAGTTTTTATTTTATATTAGAACTAGTGTATGTATTGTTAACGTGAAATTAAAGTCAGAATTCATTAATATAAGATAAATTAATATTCTTTATTAGTGATAAGGTATAATAGGACCACGCTAAGTCCGAATCAACTGACAGTGGTAGAAAATATAAAGTGTGGAGATGACAATATCGATTGGATAATCTATCCTTGTCAGTCATTGTCCATTATTATTTAGGCGATCCGCACACTGGAACGCAGCACCGTACGGTTGTGCATGACGTGCACATAGTGCGTAACATAAAGTTCTTTGAGCTGTCATCGGTTTCTATGGAAATCAATCATAGTCGAACACACTGAAAAACGCATCCACGCGCGTTCGTGCGTATCCGTCGTTTTTTTTTCTTTGACACATTTGACACGGGCTGCGGGTCAGGTAAGGTTTTTGCGCTGTATTTTCTACATAAAAAGGCGTCAAATAGGTCTCCAGGTTTGTCAAATAGGTGTTCCGTTACTCAGTTCTCAAATTATTTTTCGCCTAAATAATATAATTTTATGAAAAGATTATAACAATTTCAAGAATTCCTAAATTTTTTATTGTATATAAAACAATATAAAAATTACACATATTTCCAAATTTCGCAAGAATGGTCGCTGCGCTCCAATGTGCCAATCGCCTCAACAATATTTTTCAAGTCAGTCAAATTCTTTGATATGACTTTTATGAATGACGTTCTATGACGGATAAAAGACATGGCATAAGTTGCCATACAGAGATTTTTTTTTTTTTAAAAAGCGATTCGGACTGAGCGTGGTCCTACTATAGTAACAAAATGGCGACATTCGTATGAAACGTATGTGAACTGTTTTAATGCTAAATTAATTCCCGTGGCTGTACAAGTTCACCCTGGTTCCTCAGTAATGCTTATTCCAGTTAATAATAGTTCAAGTGAACCAAAATGCAGGCTGACGGCTCTTAATAGCATTATTATTATTCACATAAATGCTAAAACCATTTATGTGAACTACTTTAACGCATTACTTTTTAATATGAATTTTATAGTTTTAGGGATCCTCTGCAAAACATCAACTACTTACAATTCAGTAATTTTAATATACGTAAAATTACTGTATTGTTAGAGCCCTCGTTATGTAACTCGCTTTTGGCTCTTTTTATATCCAAACTAGTGTTTTAATACTATCTATTAATTTTGTCTTTTTTTGTCTGTTCATAGTTATAAATTTAAAAAAGCTTACAAATCGTGAACTAACATGGGTGCTTCTTTTACTGGTTCCTACAGAAGATCAGCGTGTGGGATAAGGTTTTGCCCCCATAATTTAGAGTGTTTCAAACGTATCATAGTTGTAGCCGCCTCACACCTTATGTGCAGATGTAGTGGTGTAAGATTGAGCATGACCTCCATGGCTGTAGCAATAACTAAACTTACTTTGTGAATTGTCCAAGCATATTTATTATTATCAAGTTTCAAGTAACTTTTTTTAAATTGATAAATAAAATAATATAAAAAATGTAAGTCTTTTTAATCATAATGTATGTAACACTGGTATGAAATATTGGACATCCTTATGTTGAACGCATACTAATTTACATTTTATTTCTACTGGGTGTAACACATGTGCACTGCGACGTCTGCTGTACGTGGTGCATTATGGAACTGACTTCAGAAAATTATGTATTATGTATTTTGTCTATCTTCACTGAAATATCTAGATTAATTTTAATATTCGTCTTCCTCCACATTTATACAACTCATCACTCAATTTATATTATGTACGGAACCGTGTTTTGTAATATGTACCGTCGCACTTTGATTATATTGGCAAGAACTTTTGGCCTCTCGAAATGACCGTTGAAGTAATAAATTATTAATTGACGTGAACCTGATTGCAGCTTTAGGTGTTATATATAATATACGGAAATAATTCAAATATTACTCAATATGCCCTAGAATAGGTAACACAGGTTTTATTATGCGGACTATAACAGTATAGTTCTATTTTTATGTAGCCAATTTACAACCAAATGATGTACTTCAGAGTTAGACGAGTATCTCACAAGTGTTCACGTGTGTTCATACAACACTTTTAACCAGCTTTGCAAAAGATGTTAAAAAGCTGTATAACAGAGTTGAGGTGAACCGATGTGTAACTTTATGCGATAAATCACTCTATTTGTACACGACTCTAAAACTGATGGCTGTATGGCAGTTCACAGTGACTCTTATTAGATGCTAGCATTTCAGTGGTATAAGTCTACACCTTTATGCAGCAATTATCATATTTTACTACCATTAAAATGCTCTTAAGCAACCAATGCAATATAGAAATGCTAGTAGCTGTAAGACAGTATTTTTGACATCTACACTAACTCCGAGCCCGTAACAATAGTATCCGTTCCTGCTTTTATGATGCTATCATACAGACAAAAGCGTAATGCGCAGCTCTAAGTTCACGGTTGAACAATTATAATATATCTTTATTAACTCGTATTGTTCTGAGTTACACCAAAAGTGATATTTTGTACTGCTACTTGTGCTTGTTGGGATGTAGGGTAAGTGTAGGGTAGGTGTAGGGTAAGTGTGAGTAGGTGTAGAGTAAGTGGTCGTGGCGGGCCAGCTACAGGTCGACAACTTATCTGGTATATCGCCGGCGGTATGAGGGGGGCAGAATGGATGACGTCATGTGACGTTTCGGGGCTGAGCGCGGGGTCGCGGGGCAGGTAGCACAAGGGACGTTTCTCAGTGCGCCCGTGGACTTCGCACAGCGTGGCTGGTTATTTTGTTACGAACTCTCGGAATATCGCACACGAGGTTAATTTACACTGCTGGGCATAGGCAGAGATCTTCTTAAAAGGGTATTGCGCCTTCCGCAGTCAGATACACCTGCGATCTTTACCAGACCGTCGGCGTCGGCACATCTAGTGGGAGGCCTACTGTAACACGCACCCCCGCGTTCGTCTACGAAAAATCACCCTCCCACCTACCTCACCTACCGCACGCGATATACCAGTGTCGACCTATAGTTTATGTATAAGCTTGGTATAAATAGTCAGTCAATCAGTGGTCAGAGGGCATTAAAAATTAATTAGTCATTCTATATTAACCCTTTAACCGCCAAGGTCGGATATATCCGACAAAAATTTTCGTGCTCATTTCGCCAAGGACGGATATTTACGACCAAATACCACTACTCGGTTAATCTGCCTTTTTGTTTGATAGCACTGTATTATATTAAAATTATGTTCATAATTTGGTAAATAGTTGATGAAGTAATCATATACAATTGCTTACACTTTAGTTTCTTAATTAGAAGACTTAAAAATAATGTCTAAAGTTGAATAAATTACTGATAGTATTATTCGAAAAGTGTATTGGTGTCCAGCGCCAGTGACGGAAAAATCCGACAATAAGGATGGGACATAAGCAATGATTTACTGGTAGAAAAATCCTTATACTTACTAATTTATAATAAAACAAATAAAGCAAATGTTACTCTATAGTAAACACATTTATTTCTATAAATAAATGTGTTTATTTTGTTTTATTTATAATAAATAAAGCTTAAAAATGTCAGTGACTGAATCGACAATTCCCATCCCTAGTCTGCATGTTTAGAAACTAATGTTGCTAGTACACCCAGCGCCATGGACGGAAAAAGACGACCGCTTCTGACGTCATGAATGAGTGCCGCCTTCTGGATTTTTCCATTGGTGTTGTGCTTATGCGTGTTATTATTATGTTCGTGTTATCGATTAATGTGATTAAACATGATTACAGCTGAAGAATTAATACGTATTCTGGAAGGTGATCTGTAGTTAAATATCATTAGAATCTGTGAAGGTTCGATTCGGTAAACTGATATTAATATTGTTGAAATAAGTATAATCATGTTTGTTAAAAAACTGACCAATGTTGTTTGTTAACTATTGCATTTAGATAAAGAATACTCTATAGGACTGCATTGAAAAATAAGAATAACAAAATTCTTTTCATGACCAATTTTATTGTGCGGAAATCAATAAATCTTTCAATATCTGTAAACGCTTTTTGTTTCATTGTGTTACCAAAATACCTGCTAATATTAGAAATAAAATTACAAAGTAACGTTTTCTATCTACTGTCTGTTACGATATTTAGATGAAATTGTAAGCGTTTGAAGGGGAATTACCCATATCGATATACTATTGAACATCACTATTTGTTGTAGGTATTTATTTTTCGTTTTACTGTGCGTGGCGCTGAGGGCACGCCAACTGATTCTAAGCGTGGCGGTTAAAGGGTTAATAATTGCAAAAAATACGCTGACCGGGGAAGACATTTCAGTGCATTCAAACGTTTATTTTGTGTAAGTGTACCGTATTCCAATATGAACGTTTTGCTTTTCACGGTTTTAGCCATTTTAGCTAGAGGTATTACGATTTGAATCGTAGCGTTTGGAATATAAATGCAAGTTGTACTTCAGAGACATCTATGCATTACTAAATATACTTAGTTCCTAACATACTTGTAAGATTGGTTCAGCTACTTGACACGAGATAACCTGATGTTAATTTGAGGATTAGTTTTTCCTACTGGATCATAGATGGAGCGCAATACGTCCACAAAATTCCGTCTTTCATTTTATCATCAGCATTTGTCTTTGGTGGAATTAGTGGCAATAAAAATGTGTGGCATAGTGTGGGAATGTTAGTTCACAAATTGTGTATTCACAACGGAATTGACAGAGAAACGTGAGGAATATAACTTTAAGTGTAAATGGCACGACCTTTGCCAACGTTTTAAAAGTTGGTTAATTATTTTCCTCGTTTTCTGTATGATCTGTCTAGTCCAAGTCCAGTCATCTCTTCAATTCGTCATTTCTACAGCTCCTGATTGTTCATTTTGTATTTACATGCTAAGAGTACCTGAGATTACACAGTGAGAACTTCTAGTTAGTCTTTCGAATGAAATTGTGTAGTTTGTTGACATTCACCTTGGGTACTTAGGTAAGTAAACTGAGAACTCCAAGCTGGAACATGCAGCCCTAAGACTTTCCAGCTTCTTCTAGCACCTTATTTAGTTTCCATTTTGTGTTTTGGTTGTCTCATTTTAAACCTCTTTTTTTGTTTACAGATCTAATTCATAATGGACGAGGTGGAAGTGGACCCAAAGCTTTTTGTGATGTGTCGCTTGTGTTTGGATGAAATAGGTGTGTTTCAGATACAACCTAGTACAAAGGATCGAATAAAGTTTTGCTTTGACATACAGGTGAAATAATACATTTGATTAATAAGTTTTGTTATTAATATGAATCATATAAGTATAATAATATGATTTATTACACTTATAGATCCAACTGTAATACAGGCTAACTTGTAAAGAGGGCTATGACCCTGTCTATGGACACCTGCTCCATCGTTCTCATTGTTCGGAAATGGTTATCATCCAATATCTTTTTTTATGTCCATCTGTGGACAAACATGTAATGCAATTGGCTAGCTAGTAAGTAGTAGTAGCTGGCCTGCTGCAACTTCAAAAACATGTTGTCCTACACTATAAACCGTCCTCATTAATCACTCTGTCTATTGGTGAAAACCTCATGAAAATCTGTTCAGTTTTTAGACCGCGAACAGACCGATGCGGTGTTGGACTTTATTTTGTAATATGTAGTAAAGTATTTTCATTTTATTTCAGGTTGAGCTATTTGATGGTTTACCACAGCTGATATGTAGAAATTGTAAGAACACCTTAATTAAATACCATGATGTTAAAAGCTCATTTATCGAAAAGCAAAAAACCCTGAAATCTAAATTTATTGAGAAAAAGGTAAGATTATCTTTTCTTAACATATTTTTTGCTGAACTGAGTTATGCTAACATAGTGTTCAGATTTTCTTGGATCAAAATAAGTAATGGTTATAAATTCATCATCATCCACTGCTGGGCCTGAGCCCATCCCATGCCAAAGCCATGGGGTTGAGCCTTCTCCACATACATACTTGGCAAATTACACAATGGGAATACTGCTGCCCATTTTCTGCTCCAAATAAGTGTCAGTCTGTAAACGTCCATAGAATTACTACGACAGCCAAACCAGCGGGGCTATTGGCTAACTCAGTTGACAACTGTATTTGACACTAGATAATTCTACACCACGTCATCTACGTTGAAAACTGGCAATAGCGTCTACCAAATTAGAGTAGTGTCCGATTTTTTTATGTCAAATTCAGTTGTCCACTGAGATAGCCGATAGGCCCTCAGATCAGAAATGGATGATCTAAGTTTGACTGATTTTTAAAATTTTATTTGTTTGTCACAGATGGCAACAAAGAAATATACTATAGCATAAAATTGATTAGCGAATTAGGAGACACCACAATTAAATTTCATACAACTTAACACAAAACGGTGAGAGTTTTGTATTTTACAAAACTCTCACTCTCACTCTCTTAAACAAAAATTTTTTGGTTTTGTTTTCTCTTTGCCAAACATTTAGCAATATGTTAAGTATGTGCTTTAAAAAGGGCTTGTCAGGTCCATTGATGTGGCCACATCACTTATCGGAGTAGATCTTGTGGCTTTCTTCTTTTTAGTTGTCACTTTGATGGGTTTTATTTGTCGTCCATTAAGTGTTTCACCAATATATTTGAGTGAGATTGCTGCCATTTCTGGTATGTTTGGATCTTGTCCTTTATTTCCTCTTGTATGGTTTTAATGTTCAGGTCACATCAAGGTGCATTTACTGCCAGTCTGAACATTTTAGACTGTAATCTTTAGAGGTTTTCAAGATTTGAATTGGCTACTGTACACCACAGTTGAATCCCATATGTCCATATGGGTTTTATTATGCACTTATACAATAGTAGTTCATTTTCTATTGATAGTTGGGATTTGTTATTGAGTTAACCAATTCATTTAGTGAAGTTGTTGGCCCATGGCAAGCCGTTTTGTCATGATATGTTTTCTTCAATTCAAGCGTCTATCGAGATACATTCCCAGATATTTTGCGTGTTCTGCTTGTGGGATTGGATGTTCATTTATTGTTACTGGTGGACAAGTTTCACGTCTTGTTGTAAACGTCACCTGGACCGACTCGGCGTCGTTCGCTTTGATACGCCAGTCGTGGAGTTACGTCGATACCATATTCAGACTTTTTCGCAGCTTAAGAGATGCTGATTTTGGGTCGTCATCTGCCACAACCGCAGTATCATCAGCGAATGTACCCCTTCTGTTTATTGCCGAAGTTCTGTTTACTTATAACAGAAGGAGTTGCAAATAAAACAAACGAAAAGAAAACAATACAATGCTAAACTTAATTACCTGCATATTTGGAGAAAAAGGTCTTTGCCATGATACTGCTTAAGGCAAAGTGCTCATCAAGAGATAGATAATTAAATGTTCTTGCCGACTGCAACAAGTTGCTATTCTTGCGATAATTTGTGCGTGCGAATGGAATATTCATTGATGAATATACTAGTCAGAACAGGACAGTCAATTTTGGATTGAGCAATCTTCATCAGGCAAAAGAGTCGACAATTCATACTGGCTCCGTACGGGTACGGAGTCCAGAGGATTAAGCAGGTCCAAAGAAGGGAACAATACTCCATATGTGGCCACTGGTCGCACCTGCGCCTTATACAGAAGCAGGTGCTGCTCTGGGGTGCAGAATCGCTTGGACCTGTTTAAACACTCCAAGCTTTTTCGACGCTAGTTTAGCCATACCTTCCAGGTGACTACAGAACCGCAAATAATGCGATATGTAGACACCAAGACAGACACCGATACTTTTTGAGATAGAAAGGGGTGTTCCTTGGAACTGGGCACTATGTCAAAGGGATCCTTTATTGTGGAAAATGCGCAGACCTGTGGCTTCAATCAAACAGTGCTCTGCACCATCGTTCCCTATAACGTTTGATACCCGCCCGTAAAAATCCGGACTTCTCGTATCCCTGACCAGTCCATTCTGCCCCCGTTTCCGCTGTTTGTACTTGATATCTTGAATGTGAATGGGGTAACTGGACCCCTCCGCCCACCAATTTTAAATAAACCTTTAAGTTACCAGTTGGCTACTACAGCAAGTTTGGTATCATTTTCTTATAAAATGAAGATGTAGAATTCATTTCCGGTATTTATTTTAATCATTTCCATAGTAATATTTTGATTAAATCTGCTTTTAGAGCTAATAATTTTTGAAAAAACAGCAGATAAATATAACAAACAAAAAATACACAAATAAAGCGTATTTTATTCTGATTCTAACAATATAAACTTTAAGAAATACTTACTACAAAAATATGGTAAAAAAATTTGCAACCTCGTGGTGGTGACAATTTCCTCTTAAGAGGCGATTTACCTATCTTACAAATTGTCTGTATTATCAAGCTCCTATGGCAACTTTGGTATCATTGTTATATAAATAGAAGACGCAGAATTCATTTGTTGTATTTGTTATAATTTTCATAGTAATTTTTTTTATAAATAATAAAAACGTAAAAAGTAAACAATTTTTTTTCTGCCTCGAGAGCTCATAACTCTTATATGTAGCAGATAAAAATAACAAACTAAAACACCCTAATAAAGCATATTTTATGCCAATTCTAACAATACAAACATCAAGAACCTCTTATCAAAATAATTGGTAAAAAAATTCTGTACAAATTGGTCTGAATAAATTTATCAACCTAGTAAAGCAAGTTCTGTATAATTTTCGTATAAGCAGAAGATGCAGAATTCATTGTCGGTATTTATGTTAATCTTTTTCAGTCTTTTTTAACAAATAGTAAAAAAAGCTAAAAGTTTACAATTGTTTTTATGCTTTGAAAGCTTTGAGTAAAAATTACTTTTATATACTTAGCTGATAAACATAACAAACAAAATTACTTTAATACAAACTATCTTGGCGTTAATGTCCATTTGGGATCCGCCTTGACCATTATACAGGATTTGGTAGATCAGATAATTACAGTGGAGCGACATCCATCTGACCTACGTGATCCTGGTTTCATCACGATGTTATCCCTAATCGTAAGAGCATCGGTTACCATTCAATGAATGTACATACCTCAAAAAAGTGTCATTGGTACAGGGCCGCAGTGGGATTCGGACCCGGCACCTCTCGCTTACGAGTATATAGACTCTAACAACCTTAACTTTAATATGCAAGGAGTTGGAAAAAAATCTGTAACTTCGCAATGGTGGCGAGTCTCGCTAGGAGGCGGTATACCTCGTTCGCCATCAGAGATTTTGAGTACGATAGTGCAGCCATCAACCATCATCATAGTCCTAGCGGGTTACCCCGGCTTCTGCCAGGATTCGCTTTCCCACTTTTTCAGGCTCCTCGCAGCACTTGCGGTCTTCGTCGTAAGCTCTCGCAACCTTTTTATTTCGTTGGCGTGGTGTTCACGGAAGTCACGTCACGTCGGCGTAGCAGCCATAGTGGCCTAATCACAGGCCTAATATAATGTTTTTGTATTAAGCTCAAGGGAGCTTGATCCGGATTTTAGTGTCACACAGATTTGGCCGAAGCTTCAGAGATACATGACTTTACATCGGAGACGATGTTACCGGACTTGTGGAACATAGATCAGATGAACTTCATTTGATGTGTTTTATTGACAGCTTCCCTGTATGAATGGTTTCAAGACCCGCGCTGCAGTTAGCCATACATGCATGCTACTCTGCTTTGGCGACGTTCAGTTTCAATTCTTCGTTTTCTAGCACTTCTTTCCACATGTTTATCCTGGTCTTATGATCCTGTGTGAGCCTGCCCGCAAGTGCGATATCATCAGCGTATTCCATGAGTCATAGAAGCGTGCCCGGAATTTCAGCTGAGAGAACATTGTGCTCGATGCTTTTTCTTGATGGAACTTCTTTTGCGTTGTGCTCAATGCAAAAGAAGTACAGGCAATAGACTAATCTCTGGTGAATACCTGCGGTTATCGGGAAGAGATACGGCCTCAATACTGAGGCCGTATCTCTTCGCATACATGACATTTATAATTCTAATGTTCGCCTCCAGCACAGATTTTGTACCACTGTCAAGATCGAAAAATGCAGAGGTCGATTTCTACTGCAGTAGGCGTCCTGGAGGAGTCTCAGGGCAAATTTTGGATTAATGGTGCCATAGACCGGCCTGAACCCGTATTGGCATTCTGACAAGGAGCATTCCTGACAAACTCTCTAGTCTTAAGTACGTTCGAGAACTTTGTATAGCTTATAAGATGCCGACGTTCTGGTACAAACAGCTAGCGTATCATAGACCGGAGCTGGATGTGCCAATGTCCTGCACCCTACGAGCACCGCGTGCCTTTGTCAATTCTTTGGTCGCCTTTCGATGAAGTGCTCGATTGAATTTGAGTGGACTTGTGCAAATAGCGCTAGAGATCATTAGTGGTTTCAGCCTTAGGGTTCCAATAGAGGCACTCGGCTGCCTCCATTAACTCCAGGGTCTTGCTTTTTAAAGTCCACCACTTAATGACTTGTGGATTCAATAGACGAATCGGTAAGGTTTTGCAGTAGGCCGTCTTCTAGGTACTTACCCGGAAATCCATGACAAGGAATCGGTGCTGTGTTAAGACACTCTTCTTGGATCACTTTGCAATTGGATAAATACGAAGTCGTTCCTCGTTTTGGTGGAATATAGAAAAAATAATTTGGATCCGTTATTGATCAGACTTGCTTAGAAATCGCAAGTGTGTGTCCGTAACTTACTCGGTGCAGAATGTGCAAATCTTTGCAACTGCTTTAAACGAAAATAATGCGCACAGAATACTTTCTCTGTGCCGGAAATTGCGATTTGTTATCTTTTTCTGCTGTTTAAGAGTTATTAGCTCTCAAAGCAGAAAAAAGTGGTTAATTTCTTTACTTTTATGCGATTTATTCAAAATATTACTATAAAAATTATTAAAATAAATCATCATCGTCCTAGCGCTTATCCCGGCCTCTGCCAGGGTCCGCTTTCCTACTCAATCTTCTCCACTTCGCCCGGTCTTCGGCATCCTTTCGTCGTAAGCCGTTGGCTCTCGCATTCGACTCGGCGATGTCAATCCATCGCTTCTTAGGTCGCCCACGGGGCCTCTTTCCTGATACCGGTAGATTTAGGCACCTATTTCCGACGTATCCCTTAGGCTTACGCAACATGTGACCAAACCAGCGCAGACGAGCCTCCTCGATCTTATCTGCGATATCTCTCACGCCAAGTCTGCCACGGATGTACTCGTTATGTACTCGATCGAGTCGCGTAACTCCGCACATCCAACGCTGCATTTTCATTTCGTTGGTGTGGAGTTCGCGAACGTGTTTCGTCAGCGCTGGCCATGTCTCACAGCCATAGAGCATCACCGGTCTAATTATACTCTTGAATATAAGCCCTTTGAGCTTTACAGGGATTTTAGGGTCACAGGTGACTGCCGTGAGTTCCCGCCATTTGGCCCAAACTGCAGAGATTCGGGACTTGACATCAGGGCCGATATCGCCGGACTCGTGCATCACGGATCCGATGTATTTGCATTTATCTCTTCTATTGACAGCTTCGTTACCTACAAGGATGGTTTCGGGATCTGCGCTGCAGCTGGCCATATACTCCGTTTTGGCGATATTCAACTTCAAACCACCGTTTTCTAGCACATCCTTCCACGTGTTTACTCTGGTCTCAAGATCCTGCCTAAGCTTGCTCACCAGTACAATGTCGTCAGCGTACTTCATAAGCCAAGGAGCCATGTCCCGAATTTCCGCTGAGAGGGCATCGAGCAAAATGTAGAACAAGTTAGGGCTCAGCACAGAACCCTGGTGAACACCTACAGTAATCGGGAAGGGATTAGTATGGCCTACGATGGTTTTGACGACGGCTCCAGTATTGGCATACATATCCTGTATAATACTAATGTACGCTTCGGGCACCGACTTTGATGTCAGAGCCCACCAGATTATCTCCCGAGGGACACTGTCGAAAGCCCTCGTCGAGAAATGCGTAATACAGAGGTTGATTCCTACTGCACTGAAACTCCTGGAGGACTCTGAGGGCGAAGATTGGATCCATGGTGCTGCAGCCTGGTCTGAAGCCGTATTGGCATTCCGACAAGGAACATTCCTGGCGAAGTCTCTGGTCCATAATACGTTCGAGTAGCTTCATTGTGTGGCCCATGAGTTTAATACCTCGATAGTTGCCGCACTCCTGCACACTGCCCTTTCCTTTATAGATTGGCCTAATAATATTTACGCGCCACGCGTCAGGTATAAGCCCCGTGGCTACTATCCTATTGAATAGTTCAGTGAGCAAGAGTACGCCTCGGGTCCCTATTGTTTTCCAAGTTTCTATGGGTATTCCGTCATGGCCAATAGCTATCCCGGTCTTCATATAGCCCAGAGACCTCTCCACCTCGTCAGGGGTAATCGGGCTTATCAAGCCAAGGTTTTCAAGAGGCTGTGGTGGTGGCACGTGGTTGTTGGCCTCGTTAAACAGTTTCTTGAAATGACAGCACCAAAGGTCTTTAATATAGTTTGTGAGCAACACGCCGTCTACACCCTTTATGGCAACATACTTTGTCACATCTAAACTGGCTCGACTCCGCGATTTTGCCAGCTTGTAGACGAGCTTCTGCCCCTTCACGGAATCCAGCGCATCGTAGAGCGAAGCCAGCTGAGCCGACCGTGCTTTTGCCACCTTCGTCTTAGCTCGCCGCTTTGTCCCCAAGTACACCTCCTTATCCGAAGGTGAGTTACTGTGATGCCATTTCTTAAAACATGCCTTTTTGTCCCTAACTGCTTCCTGCACCCCACTATTCCACCATCCCGTGTCCTTGTCAATTCTTCGGCCGCCTTTCGATGTACCGAGTACTGTTCGCCCGAGTTTAAGGATGGACTTTTGCAAATGGCTCCAAAGCTCATTAGTGGTTTCACCCTTCGGGCTTCAATTGAGACGTTCGGCTGCCTCCATGAACTCCTGGCCCTTGCTTTTTAGAGTCCACCACTTAATAGACGGCTTGCAACATTCTGCAGTAGGCCGTCTACTACTGACTTGGACATCCATAACAAGGGTGCTGTGCAGTGAGGCATTCCCCCTGGATGATCTTGCACTGGGATACATAGCTAATGTCACGTCTTCGGATCATGGCGTTCCGCACGCGATCTTTGCAGAAAACCCCACACATCCTCCGCAACTCCTGCTTGTGTCGCTCTAGTACTCTAGTAGAGGCCAAATCTTGCTGCCGTATAAGAGAACAGGTTTAATAATGATCTTATAGACCATTTGGCCCAAGCCACGGATATTCGGGCTTGGACGTCGCTGTCGATGTCACCCGTTGCGCTTAGTACCGACCCCAGGTGCCTTGGCCTGGCCTGATCCATTCGTTTTACCTCGTCTTTACCTATGCGAACGGGTAGGGGGTCTGTACTGTTGCAGGCCATGTACTCTGTCTTCGCCACATTTATCTTCAGACCGCCGTTCTCAAGCGACAACTTCTTTTCCACCCGTTGGAGATGTTGCCTCTTGTCAGAGTCTGTCAACGCATTATCGTCAGCATACATAAGCAGCCACGGAGGTACCTCGTAATAGTGTCAAATGTTGTCTGACAGTACGTTTAATATCACGTTGAACAGAAGTGGGCTGAGCACACAGCTCTGGTGTACCTCAACGGTAATAGGGAACGGGTTGGTGTCGCCAACAGCAGTCCTAACTATGGAATCGGAATCGCGGTACATGTCTCTGATAATGTCAATATAGACCTCAGGTACTGACTTGGACCTTGCGTCCATCAGATCATCTTACGAGGGACACAGTCAAAGGCTTTCTGCATGTCCAGAAACAGGAAATACAGGGGCGTGTTCCGTGATCTTTATTCCTCCATGAGATTTCTTAGGGCAAATACTGGGGTAATTATACTTGCCCTCCATTAGTTAGTTCATCTTCCTGGTGAGGAGGAGGTAATTATACTTGCCCTCCATTAGTTAGGTTCATCTTCCTGGTGAGGAGGAGGTGATTATTAAGGTCGGTAAGGATGCTCACACCACAGGAGCCCATCGTTTTCCTTGCCTCAATAGGGGTCCGACGGCTTTTTGATTCTTCATGCGGCGAAGAGCCGCCTCGACTTCCTCAGGCGTTATCGGTGGCACGAGTCTTTGATTCGGAGGGAGGTCCGGTGGATGCACCTCTTCATGCTGCTTATTCAGTAGCTCGTGGAAATACGAGCGCCATCTCTCTTTTACTGCACGTTCGTCGGGTTATGTTTATTTACTTTGAGGGTCATTTACACAGCGACTGGAAATATTCTGTGCCGCTTTGACCCTCGATCGTGCCAACTTGTAAATGAGTTTCTACCCCTCAGACGATTCCAACTTATCGTACAAAGGACGTAAGTGGTCTTTCTGGCTCTGGCTACCGCTCGTTTGGAGGCAAGTTTGGCATCCCTGTATGCGGCGTGGTCTTCAGGAGATCTGGATGCCTGCCAATTTTTCAAGAGGGCTTTCTTCACCCTAACCTCCCTCTGGACTGTGTTGTTCCACCACCAGGTCTTCTTGTCAAGCCTGCGTCCGCTTCTTGACACCCCCAGCACCGTTCTTGCCGCCTGTGCGATAGCTGCCTGAGTTCTGTCCGAGAGTTGTTGGACGGATGCACGGTTAGGTCGGTAATGTAGGTTACCTGAAAGAAATCGCTATAAGCGACGAGGGCGCTTGTTGCTTGTTATTGTTTGAAGAAATTCTTGAAAGTAATAACTATTTGTTCAAGTCGAGAGCAAAGTTGCGTAGCGAGTGATTCATATATAGACTACTAAGCACAATAAATGATTTAAAGGCTCGAAACATTATGAAAACTGAATAACCTAATAACTAAAACTACTCTCGTGTCGAACTATGATCACACACGTACTGTGGGTACAAGTTAATTCAGCGTGTGGGTTGAGTTTTCATTCATACTCCCTTTTAAATCCGTGTTGCATAAACGACTACTTTCTGGCTATTGGTGCAACTGGACGTATAGCTATTTTATGTTACAGGCATTTATAAATTATTGAATACTTACTATAGTTTTAGATTAACTTAACCGTGCACATATTTCCTCTAGTCACTTCTTCTATACTAATAATTTATTTATAGAGGTAAGGTTTGTAAATTAGTGATTTTGTATGTTGGGGTAGTATATTAGAAAGTACTGAAGCATTTTCAAAATTCTTTAGACAAATAAATAACAAACAATTTTAGTGGGAAATTTTACTTATGTTACTCGAACTCATGGTTTGTCAACATAAAATAAAAAATAAAATCTTTTTAATTAAAAACACTTACTAATAAGAATTTGTGAATTATTCCAGAAACCACCTCAAAACTACAAGAAAAAACCAAACACACAACAAAAAAGTGTGACTCATTACAGCAACACTGAAAAGTGTGACTCGTCACAGCAAGGGACTGTAAGTTCCAGTCAAGAAGAAAGTAATGAAACTAGACAGAAATCGGAAGACCTTATTCAAACTGCTGACAAATCAAGCAAAAGAGCTAACATGCAAATATCAGGTAACACATTACAAGACAAGGGTGAAAATGAAGTAACTAGTCAGAAACCAGAAGACCTTATTGAAACTGCTGACAAATCTAGGAAAATATCTAATGTGCAAATATCCGGTAACATAATACAAAACAAGGTTGAAAATAAAGCAACTAGTCAAAAACCAGAAGACCTTATTGAAACTGCTGACAAATCTAGGAAACGATCTAACGTGCAAATATCAGGTAACACATTACAAGACATGGTTGAAAATAAAGCAACTAGTCAGAAACCAGAAGACCTTATTGAAACTGCTGACAAATCTAGGAAACGATCTAACGTGCAAATATCAGGTAACACATTACAAGACATGGTTGAAAATAAAGCAACTAGTCAGAAACCAGAAGAACTTGTTGAAACTGCTGATAAATCTAGGAAAAGGTTTAACATGCAAATGACAGCTAACACATCAGAAACTTTGAATGAAAATAAAGCAAACACAAAAACACTGCCTCCATGTAAAGAAAAGGAAAACAATACAGAACATATTGATAACAATGCCTCGCCAACGTCAATTGATTTAAATAGACAATATGTGTGCAAGTTATGTTCCAAATGTTATTTGCTGAAAGATAGTGCAGTTAAACATTGTAAGAGAAAGCACAAAAAAATAATTTCAAAGCATCAGGATATATTCAAGAGGTATTGTACAGTATCTTTAAATAAGATTGATAATAAACCCAATATCACTGGTAGTTTAAACACAGTTGTACACGATTTAACGAGAATGATATCTCATGGAGGTAGTGCACAATATTACATAAAATATTATTCATCTATCAGTCCTAATTCGGAATCTGACGAGGACAGTTATTTTAAACAAGGGGTGGGCAAAAGAAAGAGGCTCAGACTTCTATCAAAGAGTTCAAGCGAAACTGTCATTCTTGACGCACGTAGCAAGAGTCCTATTGTGTGTGAAAATGAAGAAAGTAATCAAGATGATTGGATTCAAATTGATGATTCATCAGATAGTGGGTCTGCCAAAACAGATTTGAGGATAGCTGAGTATAAAGCCACCGCCGGAGATATGAAAAATTTACGTCATATTGTATCTATATCTAGAAATAAATTTGTAAAGAAACAAAAAACCCAAGAAACTGATAGCACTCCATATAGTGAGACCCAGCTGAAACACAAAATATTGAATATGGGTAGGAAAATCTTGAATAAACAGGGGTTTAATTGTACTGGGCTACTCAGATTCATGGAACATAAAAATCTTGAAATTATATGGACACTTACGAGTACCGTATCTTCTGGAAACAGTGGCTCTAAAGAAAACAATTATGTCCATATAACGAGTAGCCCCGCATCTTTTGGAAACAGTGGCTCTAAAGAAACAACCTACGTCCATATAATGCCTAAATTAAGAGGTACAGAGTCAAACCAAGATAGTGGATGGAAAAGTATACCAGGATCGTCAGTAGATGATTCTTGGGTTGAACCTGAAAGCAATTCTGAAACAGATGATGCGATGATGCTACCTGTTTCATATATTTTGGAGTCCAGAATTGAACACACAGGAATATCACAGAAATTCGAGGCACAAGCAGAAACAGAAATATTCAAGGCACAAGCAGAAAAAGAAATAGTCCAGGCACAAGCAGGAAAAGAAATATTCAAGGCACAAGCAGAAACAGAAATATTCAAGGCACCAGCAGTATTGCATCAAAACCTTAAAGACGACACATACAAGAATAAACTTCTGAATTTAAGTCCTGTGCCTAATCCTAAACAACTTCCAAAGAAAACACATCTCACAGAGAGTAAAGTAAATTTTAATAGAAGTGAAAGCGAAACCTGTCAAGAAGAAATACAATATGTGGAAACAGAAAATAATTCTATGTCACTTTATGTAGAGGAGAATAACGTAAACAATGGTGAATTGTTAATGCCAATAATAACCTCTACAACATCTTTGGCTGTTCCTTCTGCCGAAGAAAAGGTTATTGAACCCCCTGCAAAAAATGTCATACCCCAGAAATCGACTCCGCGAATAAAAGTAAAGCCTGCAAGTGAACTAATGTCTGAAAGTGTTTTAAAGAACCTTGCACAACCTCAGTATGGGGCCCCAACAAATATTTGGGGTTTTAACAATATGAATACGAACACAACAATGAATGGAACAAGTTTATCTAATAATAACATGTTTGTTATAAATGAATCGGTACAATCTCTTGCGCCAACAGTGCAATCGTTGGCACCACCAGTGCAATCGTTAGCGCCAGCAGTGCAAACAATTGCGCCAGTAGTGCTGTCACATGCACCAGCAGTGCAATCGCATGCACCAGCAGTGCAATCGCATACATCAGCAGTGCTGCATACGTTTGCGCCGGCAACACAATCGGTTGCACCAGCAGTGCAATCGTATGCCCCAGCAGTGCTATCGCATGCCCCAGCAGTGCAATCGCATACATCAGCAGTGCAATCGCATACATCAGCAGTGCATACGTTTGCGCCGGCAACACAATCGGTTGCACCAGCAGTGCAATCGTATGCACCAGCAGTGCTATCGCATGCCCCAGCAGTGCTATCGCATGCCCCAGCAGTGCAATCGAATGTTCAACCTAATCCAACACGCGGCATTGTTGCATATAATTCTAACAATATGAGATGTAATAAAAACGGAGAAATTGTTATATTAAATACTGCAGAATTGCCTAACACTAGAACAGATTCACCGTTTAAATATTTTAGACAACTGCTACACATGCACAGAATTTATTTATTAGATCCAACAGACACTGCACCGTCAAATTTCAATTGCCTTATTAAGTTTAAACTGCAGTATAAACAAGAAACTGTAGATCAACCAGTAGTGATATATATAAATCTATTAGCTAGTGACAATAAGTATTACTTGGGGCTAAAGCACAATGACGAAGTCACCCCCATCAACATCTACCAATTGCCTTCTCATTGGCAGTGGGAAATACTCACCAAACTAAACTCCGACGATGTTGTTAAAAAGGTTCTGAGAAACGCGGAAAAAATTGAATCAGGTGTTTTTGATAGGACAAAAAAATTATTTTGTTTATTGAAATCAATTAAATATAGTAAAATTGTTTCATAACGATTGTAGCCAGTTTTGGACATTCGACGGCGGTCTGTGGGTTTCAATAGAAAGAGACAAACATAATGCATCTTACAAGCCATGCGCAGAAGTTTGACAACGTCGCATTTTTTAATTTTAGTGAACCTGAAAATTACTGTAAAACTTTCTTCGCGGTCGTCGTCGTTTAATGTTATTATTTATTTAAGTGATTAAATATATGCATTAGTTAGATAATATGAAATTGGATAGATTCCTGTACTATTTACCTATCTATTTACTTGCAATAGTACTACTATTATTATAAATGCGAAATACAATATGTATAATGTATGTTTGGTTTTTTATGTAATGGATGTTTGTTACTCCTTCACGCAAAAACGACTGAACGGATTTAAATGCAATTTGGCAGTTATATAGCATATAGCTTAGAATAGCACGTTTGCTATAATTTTTCCTGAAATTTAATGCGATTCCTGGAAACGGGTCCGGAACGTTATAACAGAATTTTATGAGGACGCAGTCGCGGCCAAAAGCTATTATGAAATGAAATAATCTATGCCAGCCAAAATATTGCCCAATTTATTCACTATTAGGTATAATACATTTTAAACATTCTTATTTAAGTATCTAAGTATATGAAAAGTAACTACTTACTTACCTATTGTACCTATCTACTTTTTCAACGGTCCCATCATCGTCGATAATCAAAGATCGTGGTTTAAAGTAGTTGTAATAACTTTCACACTGCGAAAATGTTTGCTGCACGCGAAGGATCCTTCGATGGGGCTCCAGCATGCTTGGGGAATAGCAGAAGTCCATTTGTTTAATAGAATTACATCTTTTGGAAAGCAAAACTTCGGCACAGCTTCTTGCCCATTTTTAAGGTTTAATCATAATTTTACTTGCATTTTTCAAATGCTACAACGCCTTTGCATCTATTAGAGAATGATTATGATTATAAAACAGAATTTGATTTATGAAATAAGTAAAAAACGAACAACAAAAATAGTCAAGGGTTGTTTTTTAAAAATCGTATTTATCCTATTTTGGCGCAATTATAAATATTTTACCGTTATTTACCTTCTTATATGGTCCATACAAACGCGTTTATTTACAGTTTCACCAATATATTTTTAATTTATCATCATAAAATTCATAATTTTCCCGCACATTGACATGTAAACAATGAGTAAATCGGTTCACAGCGACGTTGCCGTTCCGCGCTACAGCATGGCTTGTAAGATAAAGGAGGCTATGGCTCAAGCGCGACAATGATAGTACTTAATGTGGCGTAAAAAAGAACTAACTTGCCGCCAATTGGGTGTCTTATGAAGAAAAGACATACACGATCATTATAGTCCTTGTCGGTTGTCTTTTTTTCCAGCATTCCAAACCATATTGTAAGCGAGTTCTTAGCCCGCTTAGAGTAATAAGTTGTATAATATTTTTGTAAAATGACTCGTAATGTTCTGGTAAGCATTATGGCTTTGTGTGTTAAACAAAGTATGTTATTGTTTCTAAAAGAAAATAATTCTTTTAGATTTGTTTCCACATTAATGTCTGATTAAGGTATTGCATAGTATGTATTTAGTTATATTTGATAGGTATTTGTAAAAATACGAAAACTTTATTTCTCGTTAGTTGACCAATAATTGTGTTACACACATAACTGTTTATGTATCTATTGTTTAGTATACAGGTTTTGAATAACCTATTTAAAATAAAAGCAATTTCTACGAATACTTGATTCTTTATTTGGTTGAACCTATTATCTACTAATAGTATCACAGTTTAACCTAGTGTCCATATAGTGTCTATATCTTCCAGTACTTGTTCCGTTGGAGAATGTTTGTGGAACATAAAGTACCCTTGGATTTGTGCTGGACTCACATTCTTTTTTCTTTCCAACACCCTGTAAACAAAAAAGGAAGCTGTAGCACTCATCGTAAGTACACTCGTCTGCCACCTTAATCAGACCGTAATATTTCAACCGAAATCAGACACCTTACTGTTGCTGCAATGATTTTGTGGGTTTTTGTAGGTCTGACGTCTCTGGACGGCATTAAAGTCTGTGACAACAGCCAATGATGATGAGGGGTTGGGTTTTGTTTTTCTTGAGTCAAAAAATATTGAAAAGAAAATAATTAAAAATACTGGAATATTTCGTAATATTTAGAATAGACGTTTCTATCATTCCGTTACATTTATCTATCTCTATAAGATAACCCATGGACTTACTACCCAAAGGGACTGCGCACTGCTTTGACTAAAACCGGGCAGAGCGAGAGTCACCATCGATAGTCCTTTGTCCCTTTCTAACAGTGTAAACACAATGTTATTGGCATAATCACCGTCATTCTAAATTGACAAGTGTCATGTTTGGTGTTGCCATTATTGTAGAAATATATTTACCGTGAATTTGGTATTATTATGAGGTAATCCGTACAATCCGAAAAGTAGTTGTGAAAATACCTTTTGATCTACTGAACGTTTCTCCGAGAAACGTCGAGTCGACCTACGACTTTTTGTTCCACAAAACAGATAAAAGAGTTCGGTAACGATTTATCCTACAACACTAGTTTCTAAAGAGAAGTGATAGTACTCGTCGATATCTACATTTCGGGTGACAGCTGTCAAACTTAAATGTGTTATAACTCGGAACCCATTGGTTCTAGAACACTAGTTTCTAAAGAGATATGATAGTACTCGTCGAGATCTACATTTCGTATGACAGCTGTCAAACTTAGAACTGTCATGCAAAATGTAGATCTCGACGAACACTATAATTTTTCTTTAGGAACGAGTGTTATAGCACCAATAGTTTAGGAGTTATTTCAGTTCAAAGTTTAATAGCTGTCATTCGAAATGTAGATCTCAACAAGTACTATGTACTATCTACTAGAAACTAGTGTTTTAGGACCAATGGGTACCGAGTTATAAAAAATTTAACTTTGACAGCTGTCATACGAAATGATGATCTCGAGGAGTGCTATCATTTAATTCTAGGAACTAGTGTTCTAGGGCCAATAGTTTTCGAGTAGCAGGGTAAGCTAGGGCTGGACCCTGGTGAAAACATGACCTTCAGATTGCACCCGGTCCAGCTCTGCCTGGCCCTGAGGTCGGTGTCCGCGCCAAATAATAAAAGTAATTCGGAATTTGCATCAACAATGGTGGCAACACTAGAAAGGGACACAGGACTATCGATGGTGACTCTCGCTCTGCCCAGTTTTAGTCAAAGCAGTGCGCAGTCCCTTTGGGTAGTAAGTCCATGTGATAACCATACAATACCATGGACCAACAGTATGGTCCTAACAAACTTGACATTTGCATCAGTGAATTATTAGTATGGTCTACGATGGTTTCGACAACGGCCTTAGCCAATACTAAGGCCGTTGTCGAAACTACTTCATCATCGTCCTAGCGCTTATCCCGGTCTCTACCAGGGTCCGCTTTCCTACACTTTTCTCCACTTCGTCCGGTCTTCGGCATCCTCGCGTCGTAAGCCGTTGGCTCTCGCATCCGACTCAGCGATGTTAATCCATCGCTTCTTGCGCCATCCACGGGGTCTTTCCTAATACCGGCTGGTTCAGACACCTATTCCCCACGTATCTCTGGGGGTGAACGCAACACGTGACCATACTAGCGCAGGCGAGCCTGCTTGACCTTAACTACGATATCCCTCACACTAAGGCTGCTATCATAGGTCTAATTTTACTCTTGTATGTAAGCCCCTTGAGCTTGACATGGATTTTAGGGTCACAGATGACAGCCGTGAGTTGCAGAGATTCAGGAATTGGCAACGAGGCCGATATCGCCGGACTCGTGCAGCACGGATCTAAGGTACCTATCTGAATTTATCAGGGCCTCGAGTCGCGTGACAATACTCTCGCAATACTTAGATGCAATGAAGAAATTGAATATCGCGGAACACTGTTGTGCCAGTGTGTCATTGTTACGTTGTGCGTGTGTAGAAACACACTTTAGACTTTGAGGACTTTGCTTACCTGGTAGCAAATATTTTAGCATGATCTGGTGCCATGTCTCCCTTGTAAAACCGAAGAAACATTGATTCTGCCTGTTCTTGGTCACAATAACCCACATATTCTTTCATGTCTACTCTACCGGGTCGTATTAACGCTGGATCTAGTCTGGAAAAGATAGTTAGGAAATATTGTTTGGTCATTCACTAATAACCTTATATGGAGGCTTTCTCAACGTGCGATGGAGTAAGGGTCTTAAGAGGAGTGATATTATTTTCAATATTACACAATCAAAGCGAATTAAACTTTGTAGACGTGATTCAGAAATATGTCTGTGGTTCGTCAGATTTTCGTTAAAAATATCGTTTCATTAAGTCATATTTTTTTGCAGGGTTTATGGAAGTCTTAAAAGCTCGTCTTACTTTGACACGATATATTTTAACGAAAGTTCCACGGACATCAAAGAGCTTGGTATACCAGGGTATTACATACAACAATTAACTTGTCCTTTGCGCAAACTACATGAATTAGTAATTATTTCTGATGTTTGATGAGGATTCACATCCATAAATATCAGACTGTTTCGTTAGAGATCTTTTATTTGAGATTTATAAGTTCCTAACTTTAAAAAAAGATGAATGAGCAAGCACAGCGAGTTTTAAGAGTGGAGTGAGCAAGCTCAGCGAGCATTTGGTTCCTTAAAAGATGGAGTAATTGTAATAAAATTACGACTTACGCCCGCGTAAAATTATACATAAATCAATGAGCGAGCTCAATATTTTTGACATTCACTCTTTTCAAAGCAGCCTGATTTATTTTTGAAGTAAACTTTGTTCTACTCGTGTTGTTGCCCGAGGTCTCCTGAGAGCGAGGCGCTGGGCGGTTTCTCTGCTCGCCACCCCTTAAGCCGCCACTGACGGAGAGAGCTATGGAGGTTATTTATGTGATAAAATTTCAGAGCCCCGCATAACTGAAGTGGCGGCGGAATAGTTATCGGGTGGCGACCATGTACCGGCAATCGTAGCGTGGTACGGTCCGCCACGATTTAGGACAACCTCGTCGAAAGTCGAAGGTCGCCGGTAGATGCAATAGACACAGATTCGATAGATGTAGAATGCGTGGCGGGAGGTCTATGTACAGCAAAGGGCATTCTACGGCTGAGATGATGATGACGAGTTAGTTTTATCTGTGATATGATGCTATTGTTCAACTCTAGGATATTTTTGCGGTATGGGAACAAGTACTTAATCTTATGTCATAATACCTTTCTAAGTAGTTGGTGGTCATAAACACAATCCGTGCCTCTGTGGACGCGACACCATCGAGACAGTTCAGCAGTCCACTGAAGGTGACGCGGTTGAGACCCTCGAACGCAGCCTTCTGCGTAGGCGTATCCTCCCGTGATACGAAAGCCGCGTCAATGTCTTCTAGCAGAATAATCGACTGCTGAGGAGCGACGCTGTGAAAACAAATACACAATTAAGAATGCTGCGATTTCCCCCTGTCTAATTCAATTTTGACGTATTATGTGTTAATCCAGGCTAAAAACCATCGAAATCCATTCAGCCATTTTAGCGTGGTTGAATAGGACACATACAAACTTTCACATTTGCAATATTTTTAAGTAGGATCGCAGTAATTTGCTTGGATACAATAACAAATCATAACTAGCCTTATCTGTGTAAATATATCTAACCTTAGTAGGTGATTAAGCCTGTCATCGGTGAGACCTCTCTCTGACAAATTGAGAACACATATGTTATACTCCAATTCACCAGCCAAAGCCATTATAAAAGAGGATTTACCACATCCAGGAGGGCCGTACAATAAATAACCTGAAATAGAGAATCATATAAATGTTGATTTGTGAAGGTATAATAGTAAACATTGTGAGTGAATTTCCAAGATACTTCTTCATACCTCTTCTGTATGGTATTCCTCGATCTGTGTACCAACTGGGATTGTTTATGAAGTCATTGCAGTCAGCTAAAATGCGATCTGCAAGGCCGGAGCGGAGCACTACGCTATGGATAGGCCTGCGTCGGCGTGGATGCCCGAACTGTCGCCAATCGGAGCCCATTGCAGTGTACATTATAGTCTTACCTTCATGCTCCTTCAAAGCTATTGTTCTAGCTAAAATTTAAAATAGATAATTGTCAAAAAAATTGAGTAACAGTCAGTTAATTTTTAATACGTTTTTGGGACATTAGACTCTCCCATTCGGTAACTTTGCAAGTTTATAAATATTACCAGCTTGTGGGCTAATTATAAGCCTATTATAGACATAGACAAATCTAAATAAAGTCAGTTGTTGTCCTGTGACGTAAGGTGCAACTTACACCTCAGTACGTCACAGTGCAACATTAAATCAAATATATACCAAAAGCAGTTAATTACCTTCTTCAAGTATGTCATAATAAAGTTGTTTATTTCGACCAAATGAAGTCAATGTGACAGTCTCCCAAGGTACACCCATATGCAAGTCTAGTGTATGTTGTTCACGAGTTCTATCTACGCGAATCCATGTCCCTTCATATCTGCAATAAATTGAATTTAATGATGATATGTAATTAAGTCCAGTCATAGATACCGATACAGTACAGATAAGTGCACTGGGTTGTGTAAAAATAAATTTACTACTACTACTGCTCACTACTGCTGTGATTACTGAAGGCTGATTTAAACGTTGTCTAGTAGTTAACTAAATTTTTACTTAATTTACGCAATCCAATCTAAGAGAACTCAAGTACCTATATATAATTAAGTGGCATAAAATTTAAGTACTTTAAGGTTATTTAAATCATATTTAGCAACTAGTATCTTATTTAGTGATATGATAGTTATAAAAACCTGAAGAAATGTTGACCAACACTGGGTATAAAGTCGTATTTAGTTTTGATCTGACCAGTATCTTTCTGAAGAAAAGACGTTTCCACACTAAGATGTTGTGTTTTTCTAGCTCCTTTTTGAGTTATCCATTGCAATAACCACTGGTATGACTTGTCGCGGCAAGGAACTTCAAGAGTAATCATGCAATGTCTTCTAAAGAGTATCACAGAAGTTTGAAATCCTTTTCGTAATATTGCAGCACCAGCTCCTACACCAAATAAGCCGAACCCAGCACCGAAGTATGGATTTTGAGCTAAAGACGCTATATAATCCGCTAACGTCATTTTTCCAAATTATAAGTATAATTTTGTCAATAGTCTTTTTCAGAAATATAGTAATATTTAGATAAAAACCAAAAATCTTCGCAACACACAAGCCCTAGCAGCCGTGACATTTTTTTGACATTGACAATCAGCTGATCGTTAGGCAATTACGTAATTCTGCCGGGCATCGGTTCGGTATCAGTACGTGATCGGGAAGTATTAGTTTCGCTGTGGTTTCGTTATCGTATCGCTAAAGCGTCTGCCTGGGGTGATACCGCCTAACTCCAATCGAACGCCTTCATCTTAATCCCACCCTGTGAAAAAACTTCACAGAATTAGTACCGCCGAACTCAGTATCGGTCAGAATGGACGAAATGAATGCCATTGGGGGAGTATATAGTAACAATCCGTTTCGAATTTCGATTTTAAACACCGTACTTTTAAATTGAATAAAATGCTTGGAAAAATGTACTTCTTAATAGAATATTTTCAGTACGTATACGTACTATCAGAAATTGGCGCATTTTAGCAGATATTCCGTGCATAATCTAAGCAAAGTAGCCACACTGTGATTTTGTCTTTCACCTGAAATAATGGTAGGTAAGCTATAGAAGCGTGAATAGGTATTTAATAGACAGGTATGCACCATCGTAGACTGCATCTGCACTTAAGATAAGGTGAGATGGCAGTCCAGACCGGACTATCTTCTATAAAAAAACATTCGGTGACTTATTAGTACCGTACCGTTTGCTGCGAAATGTGTGAAAATTGGACGTACACATTGGGCCATCTACGCGCCAGTCGCGGCCGCCACATCGAAGAAATAATATTCAAACATGAATGATATTTCATTATCTTTGTTTGTAGCTGATGTTAGTTTCACCCATATACAACTTTTTACTTTTTATTGTTACAAGGCAAACAGACGGATAAGCGGGACACCTGATGGAAGCTGAGAAAACAAATATCAAAAAATAAACTACACGTGAACTTATCCTGACTTATAATATGTTTTTTTTAGTTGCCTTTTGACTCTTCGGAGTAGATATATGCGCTGTTTAAACTCTTTAAGGCGTTACATTACCGATTCTACTATTCTTTTTTATATTACCCGGGTATATGGCACTCAGATCGTACCCGGGTATAAAATCCCTTGTATACCCGGGTATACCCGGCCCCGGTTGCCCGCGTAGAAAACCCTACTTGATACTGTCTCCGCGCAAATGCGGACCGGTGTGTGGTGGAGGTGCAGACCGGCAGACCCCTACGTTATTAAAGGATTTTATTGTCCGTAATGGTAGGGTAGAGTGTTTACGTAAAGTTGTGCGTAAGATGTAGAGTTGTCTAACCGTAAGAACTTTGCTTTCAGTATAAAGAGTACTCGTAGAATACAGACGAGGTTTTCAAGGGGCATACCAGAGTATAATTAGGCCTGTAAAGCTCTATGGCTGCGAAACCTGGCAGGGGCTGACAAAGCACGTCCACGAACTCAACGCCAACGAAATGAAAATACTGCAATGGATGTGCGAAGTTATAATAATAAATAAATAATCTTTTTTTTTGCTCCTATTAATTTACAGTTAACAATTTAAATTTTATTTAAACACTTATAGGAGACTGATGCCTAAGCAAGGCAAGAAGCCTGTATTTCAGGTCACCAGGCCCCCCGTCGCACTACTGTACATAATATAATGCAATGTTTGCAATGTTATGTTAGGGAATAATATATTATAGATATATTCAAACCAATATAAACATTCAGAGTATCTACCTAAATGTTTTCTAATACAAACATAAATGATATATAATATAAATACGTATTTTTGTGTTAGTATTGTTAGTAATATTTTTATTTAACTAATAGGTAGTCGTAAGTATCACTCACAGAAAGTTCTGTTTTGGTGTTACGAGTGGGATATGTGGCAAGGTGGGAACTTAAAATTTGTTACATTTTTATAGTGACCTAACTAACTGGTACAAGTAGAGACTCTGCTCTATCATAGCTGAGGTCTTTAAGGTAACCGGTGACTCTCTATTTACATAGGAAATAGTTAAGCGCATAGATGTTGAGTACTTTATTTACACTAACCTCCCAGGAAACAGAATAATCTCTAGCCAAAACTTGTTACAATGGGGGGCACACTTGTTAGGATGTGGCACCGAATACGGTCTTCTACGGCATTTTGTGTACTGATATAGTTACACGACTTAACCGAGTACGTATCAAGTACATCCGTGGCAGCCTTGGCGTGACAGACATTGCGGATAAGATTGAGGAGGCTGGTCTGCACTAATTTGGTCACGTGTTCCGCAAGCCCCAGATCTCTCCACCTATCTACTAGGAAAATAGATGCCTAAATCTGCCGGTATCAAGAAAGAGGTCCCGAGGGCGGCCTACCTATGGATTGAAATCGCTGAGTCGGATGTTATAGCCAACGGTTTGCGATGTCAGAATGCCGAAGACTGGGCGAAGTGGAGAAGAAGAAGTAGGAATGCGAACCCTGGTAGAAGCAGGGATATATAAGAAAGGAAACAGAAGTAGTAAGTAAAAACTAGTGCATTTAAGTAATAATTAACTAAATCGTGCCTGTCTAATATTTATTTAACTACTTGGCAACTTAATACCTATTATTAAATTCGTTGTTTATAATTGGCTTAAAATGAGGAAGTTTCTTAATTTATTTTTCACCTGGATATAAAAATATGAGTAAAATGAACCAAAACGGTGAAATTTTTATTTAAATATCTCAAAAAACAAACAAGTTATGACTTCAAAGTTGCGATTTCAAGAATAATTTCGTTAGGACCGCGAATTCGTGCGTGACGTCACCAGACTATGGCGCTACCCTACTTATTTTTCTATGGCGCTACCCATACACTGAACTCTTGGTGACTATATCTTTGGATTAGCAGTAGCTAGACAGTTGAACTTTTGACAGAGTATGTGTTACTATGGCCGCTACAACAACAAAATCGAAATAATAAAAAAATAATTAAAATAAGGGGGGTCTCCATACATGAAACGTGATTTTATGGCGTTTTCAGAGGCATTTAGTTTTTCTCCATCGCATAAATGTTACAACTTACAAGCATCAAACTTTGGAAGAGCGGCACTGATCAAGTAACAGCATGCTTGTGAGACCGGTTACCAAGGTTAAGCAATGTACGGGAACTGGATAGGTGACCGTTCCGTACTTTGCTAGCCGAAATCGTGCACTGCAACGAGATCGCCACTCGTTAGGTGGGCCTCCTAATACCGTTGGCAAATCGAGGATGACCACGGTCAACCCTGGTCTACCATAATTGATTACAGCCAGTCTCAGAATCCACAAGCATGGTGAAGTGAAGTTGACCATCCGTGGTGAACCAATCTGGTCAATGCTGGGCACCTAAACCTAGACTTAGGCCCAGGTCAAGGCCTACGCTTAGGTTACAACCAGTCTAAGAGTTCCTAGAGTTGACCTAGATGGTTGACCAGAGTTAACCTTGGTCAACCTCGCTTCGCCAAAGGTGTTAGAAGGTGCATATAAGAAGTGCCAAGCTATATAGTTGCGGTGCTCATGTTCGATTTGCTTCAAAGTACGAAACGGTCACCCATCCAGTTCCCGTACATTGTGAGCATTGCTTAACCTTGGTTGCCGCTTTTCCAAAGTTTGATGCTTCTAAGAGTACGAGTGTATGGGTAGCGCAATAGTGGCGGCCGGGCTGCCGGCCTGGTGATGTCACAGCTAAATCCCGGCAGCAATAATTGAACCAAAATATATTTAAATTTAAATATTCTGTAACTCAGTCCTTTATGGACGGATTTCAATTTTTTTTTCACTGGCTTGTTAGTTTTTGACAATATTATAACATTATAAACGGCAATATCAACATTAGGAAACTTCCTCATTAAGTTAAAATTTAGTCAACAACTTGACAGCTTAATATGTAAATCAGCCCTACGGGGGCGTTTTTTACGTTGTGCACTAGTCATGTTAGGTAAGTAAGTAGGTACTGTTTTCCAAAGAAAGACCGACAGTGTTACGCGTATTACAGTATCTAAAACTCGAAGCACGGTGCAAGGAATAGCTATGTAGATATTTGGGATCTTTACTTTTAGGTAGGTATTGTGCGCTGAGCCGGAAATTCTGCGTCAACAGACCGAGGTATCCGGCGCGAGGTAACCGTTTCTCTACGAAAATACAAATACTTTATTAGTAACAGTGTTACAAGTCAACTGATAATGGAAGACATTACTATATTATTATACAAGAAAGTATTCCATTTTCATAAATTTTTCAAAATATCACGATTTAATCTTATCTACCACATAGCCCATACCACGTACCGGAAAATGCAGCGTGGGTAGGCCTCCCACAAGGTGGACCGACGATCTGGCAAAGATCGCAGGTACCAGCTGGATGCGGAAGGCACAAGACCGGCATTTGTGGAGATCTCTAGGGGAGCCTATGCCCAGCAGTGGGCGTCTTCCGGCTGATATATTGATCACATAGGTAGGTACATAAAACAGTCATAATTTATTACAATAATAATGTGGAATAAAAATAGTCCCGTTTTAAGGTAATAAAATAAATTCAACTGTGTACGCTTCAAATTGACGAATTCGTCAAAGTCATAAGAGGATTGATCCAGTAACCACGCTGATCGTCTACTCGAATACTTTAAACAGTACCTATATTACACCCGCCGAGTATACCTACATCAAATATGTGATTAGGTACTAAGATAAATAATAATAAAAGAGATGGTGTCCCGCGCCGCTCCCGCCGCGCGCCGATGCGCAGGCGCCGAGCTGCGGGTCACGCGACCCCTATCATAAGTCGCGCCGCCGCACGGCACGGGTTCATTTCAATTAAACACCCTATTTATTTACTACAATGTACTTGTTCTCTATGTGAACAGAGTATGCATGTAGGATGTTGCTATTAGAATTTGTAGATGTGTATGCATTGAATTTTTATGCAGCACTGGCTACGAGAACGCCTTACATTCGTGTAATGCCACATTTTTACCCGACTGCGTCAGGAGAGAGGGTTATTCAGTCAATCAGTAGGTTCGGTAGCGAAGTTTCCTGGCATGTGCAAAACAAATTATTAAAGTTTACTTATCTACTGTAGCACCGCTAAAGAACCTTCAAATCGAATACCTACCTTTAAACTATGTGGCTACGACTCATGGACACTCGATGAGATTTCAAACTAGTCACTAGGCCACTTGATCAACTTAGATTTTATTATAAGAGTTAATTTTGTCGTTAATGTGCTTGGTTTGTTGTAATTATGTTGTGTTATGGTATTCTGTCCACAATAATCGTTACGTAGGTACATTTACCTTTCACCGTTCCGTGCAGTTTACCGAGATTACCTTAAATCTGCGATGCGGAACTTGTCCCTCGCGGTGATGGTGGTATGGCTAGGCACGATGCCGGTGTCGGAGCTGGCGCTGGCGGTCCGCAAGTTCGTGTACCAACAGGACCTGTCGGAGCACTGTCGCCGGCGCGTGATCCCCTCCATGTTCGTGGGCCGCAAAGTGACAGAGGCCCAGGCGCAGATATTGCACCTCTCACAACTCGAGATGCCTTATAGCTGTTACATTACCATCAGGTACGGGATTTGTATTTTTATGTAGGTAGATATTGTAATATTATGCTCGTAATTAGGTAGATGGCGTCGCTGGTGCCGTGGTGAGTTTTATCATCGAGTTTTATTTCCCTCATAGGTAGATAAATATTTTTTTTTTTACTACTAAGGTGGCAAACAAACTTGCGGCCTACCTGATGGTAAGCAGTCACCGCAGCCTATGGACGTTTGCAATACCAGGGGCATCAGCCACGCGTTGCCGACCCCGTAAAAACCTTTTAACCCCTTCAATGCCAGCCAAGCGAGGTATTGTGGTAGAATCCACCGATATGATCCAGAAGTGAACTGTTATTAAAGTTCTCATCATCTCTTCGCTTGGTCTTGGTCTTCGGGATTGTCAGTGGTGAGTTTGTTGGCATGTATATCATCCTTAACGATATCAAGCCATCGCTTCTTGGGCTGGCCTTTAGTTCTCGTACGTGGCGTAGGTGGCATGGTCAGATATTTGTTCCCTAACTAACCTAACCTAACCGTACTATATGCCCAACTATTGTCTAGGAAGGCACGCGGCTATACGGTCCCCCTAATGGAAAGCGGCCACCGTCGACCGACATCTGTAACATAAGGGGAGTATATACGTGTGATGATCTCTTGCAATTTATATATTACCTACATACCTAAGTATGTATGAATAGTCAGAATAGCAATATTTCATATAATTATTTACAGAACAGAACTTGGAAGTAACGTAGTCATGGTGGTCCAGTTACCAACGGATGAGGATTTGCGATCGACTTGTGCTTTATACGAGAATCAGCTGTTGGTTTACGATTTGGGTGAGACTTTCGGGGGCTACTGGGGCCCGGTACCAGTGCAAAGCACCCCGATTCGCCCGACCCTTCAGCGCAAATATTACACCCTTGGCACTACCACGGAAATGACTTACGAGAAGAAACCTCCTAGGTAGTCAATGTTTACTATTTTTATATCTACAGACAACTCTACCCCACCACTCGTTACTATCGCTGCAACTCCTGTTTATCCGGGATCTAGCTATAGTGATGATGGGACATCCAAGGACTTATAAATAAAATTGTAACCTAATGATGACATGTGAAGAGGAACTATCAGCATGCGCGGGCATCCTAGTATATCCTAGGGAATAAATGGACGTTGAGGGTGTCCACTGGCGTCGGTAATCACTTGCCGTCACGTAACCGGCTTGTTTATTTATCGCCCTCTATTATTGTAACTGTCAGGACAAGGTTTGTATGAAAGAAAAAAGGATAGGTAAGGACAGGATAGGGTAGGTATTGAGTAGGGGTTCACTAGAATAAGTGTAGAGTAGGTGTATGGCTGGTGTAGGGTAAGTGAAGGGTAGGGTTTAGGCCCAATAGTATAAACAAGTCGCTTCCTGCCATCTGTCGTATGTCTACAGGTACGATTAGATTTTTCAAACTAGGCAGCGGATTTTATTACGGTTTTCAACAATAGGTAGAGCTATTCAAGAGGAAGGTTTACAGGGTAGGACAACACGCGAACAAAGCCGCGACGGGCCAACTAGATATTCTAAATGCGTAAGGTCGTAAAGATGGATTAATAATAAACCTCCACTCAAAACCTACTGATTAATGGATTTTGATGAAAAGTATCAGCTTAAAACCAGAATAGCACATAGGCTCTAACTTATCCCCAAATCCAATGCGGTTCTCAAGGGAACGGGTCCGGAACGTAAATAGCGAATTTTACGCAGTCGCGGTCCTCGGCAAAAGCCTACAATAGCCTATAAGTGAAAATTGTATATTTAGTTACTTACCCATACCTAAATATGTTTCATTATTTCGTACAGTACTGAAGACAAAACACGTCGTACCCACAAACCAACCGTCAGTACCGACAGTACATCTTCAGATCACGACTATATAACGTTTGAGATCCCGCTCGTGAACATCTCTGGTGGGAGGTTGGTCGAGAGCGACGACGTAGGACCGCAGTCCTTTACTCAAGAAGACATGTTCGACATCATTTACGATGTTAAACCGAAGTGAGTCGGATTTAATCAATTTCAATATAATGAATTCGACAGTTTATCAGCTGTGTCGCATAGAATAAGTAAGGGAAGTAGAATGTGCCGGTCAGACACTTCTACTTACGAGTGTCATCGTACGACTAGTGTCTTAGGAGCAGTAATTATTTTTGAACCGCTCGTCGCGAGTGGAAAGGCATTCAATTTTGATTTTCGAGATGTAAAATGAACTGAATTTCCCTATTTAAATCGTTCGCTTTCGGCGTTGCAAAAAATTTAAAAGCGATCGGTTCAAAAATAGAGCTTCAGGCGTAATTTTTGAAATGGCCTGAAGTATCCGCCTATGTGGGTAGCACCCCATTAGGTTTTCATTTCTTCCGCCATGCAACACTGCTTGCAATGTTGTGTTCCGGATTAGTTTGAAGGATGTGTGGATGGATGTGTTGTCGGCACAATTACAGGCAAGAGGCATCATCTGAGTCCCCCAGGTGGCAATGCAACTGCAGTTCTGCCTTTTTTAAAGTACCAATATAAAACTGCATGAATCGTAGATGCTATGGGCGACAGTTACAGCTTTCCATCAGGTGGGTTGTCAGCTCGTTTGTCTCTGAACAGCATAAAACACTACAAAGTCGTCGTCATAAAATTGGCAGTAGCAGTTTCTGTTGTATGTACTTATTCTTCAAAACTCACTGCAATGAACCTGCCTATCGTGAAGATTATGTCGAAACCCTCCAATAACGAGAGGAGACTTAAGTCTGCGCGGGCTGTTAATGAAGAAGACGAATGTGACTGAAAATTCCTCAGATGATGATCACGGCATACGTAGATACAGGCTGCGAACAGCATGTAGTTAGTTACCGACGATCCAGCTGTAGATTCTTGTAGAAGCTAGCTCTAGCATGAGACATACCAGTGCGAGTCCGACTTTTTTTACCTTTTTTGTATAGGTAACGTTGCCGTGTGCCGTTGCGGTGGCCGTGTGGTGTCCGGCAGAGTTGATAGCACCAACCCCCTACACTCGTGGGTGTCGTACAAGGCGACTAATGTTTTCTAGGCAAAAGTTCTAAGAATCTCCGTAGTCTGGAAAATGGGCAGCAGCGTTTTCCATTGTTATATTTGTAACACTACGATTTCCAACCCGCCTGCCAAGCGTGGAGATTATGGCAATAACCTCCCCTTTCGTGGGAGAGACCCTTAGTCATGCAGTGGACTGTTATGGTCTGTGATGATGATATAGGTAACGTTAGCCTACGGATCTCAGTTAGTATTGTGTACCCACAAGGCTGAATCGGCGCTTGATTCTACGATAAAGGTAAATTTTAAATTAGCTGATGAGCATCAAAACCGCTGTAGTATTTGGCAGCGCTAAAGTCAAATATTATGTATATTTCTACCACCTCGCTAGAAAAGAAGAATTCATGTAAACATTTCAAAGATCCTGTAGTCACTATAAATAAAATTTCGTGACAGGGGATCTGACCAGATTGGATCATGGATACGCAATCAGTCGCCCGAATTTGCAGGTTTTATCACAATTTTCCCTCACGGCAAGAGCATCATACATAGTACGTAACTTATAAAAAGACATTAGTACAAGGCATACTGGGGACCGAACTCTGTACCTCTCGCTTACGAGTCGGACCCCTTAACCATCAGGCTACCGACGTTCCTACCGAAACTGTATTAACGTGCTACCTGTGTGGTAATATTAAATAAATAAATATGCTTGGACAAATTCACACAGCGCCATCTAGCCCCAAAGAAGGCAAAGCTTGTGTTATGGGTGTTAGATAACTGATAAACTACTTTTATACTTTTTTAAATACATACTTATTATACTAACTACACCCAGACCCGTAACAGAAATTAAAATTCATCATTTCCATTTCTGCCCGGCCGGGAATCGAACCCGGGACCTCAGCGTGGCGTGTTAACTAACTGAGCGACTTGGGTCATCAAAAATTATAAACATAACTGAAACCGACAAAAATATAACTAAAGTCATTAACACGTTTTATGATTTCCAGTCCCGATGAACCCGGCGATGTCAACGAAGTGCCTATAATGAATTTGTCTTTATCTGACTCAATGGATGACCAATTTGCTGTGTAAGCAATATCCAACTTATATTTTTGATATAAAACAAGTCAGAAAACAGAAAACAGATTTTCACCAGTAGACAAGTTTCGCGAGGAAGGTGAAGTTTGTACAGTCAAAGATAGAGATTGATAGTTATTGTGACGTGGACACTACATACGGAGACTTACCTTAGAGAGACCTAAGAAGCGATGGATCGATGAAGCGATGTCATCGCCGAGTCGAACGCGAGAGCCAACGGCTTACGACATGAGGATGCCGAAGATCGGGCAAAGTGGAGAAAGCGAAGCAGGAAAGCGGACCCTGGCAGCAGCCGGGATTGACCGCTCAGATGATGATGATGACACTACATACCTACTATTTAAGTAGTGTCCACGTCACAATAACTATCTATCTCTATCTTTATATACCTAGCCTACATACCTACTATTGTGGCTGACTGCACCTACTTGTGCGAATCTGGGGCGGGTCGCTAGTTATAAAATATTGAAACCAATAATAATGATAATGCAATGTTATTTCATTTATTTATTAAGTAGTAGAACATCAGAAACCAGGTTACATTGACATATTTCGGAAAAAATGGTCTAAACTTATTGTACTATAAACGAAAGAAAATATAATTCGACGCTATAGTGTAGTCCATAACCATTACCGCCGCTTTCGTTATTTTACACCTTCTAAAATTAGTCGGTTAAAAGTAAACCAAGTAATAGCGGCCAACGTCAAATGCGTCAAGGATCTTAATTCCATGAAGGAGAGCGCTAGATATTTTTGGGGTTAAATATAATGACCACCATAAAATGCTTTGATACCCTTAGTTCTTTTACCAAAAATATATATACATAACACCAGAAAAATAAAGTCTAAAATTACAATAATACTAGCTATTTTAGTCACTAGGCACTTCAAATTGTATTCGAACACCAAATGTAGTAAATGATCACCAAATCTTAGCGAGCAAATTAATGCGCTATTTCTGCCTAAATAAACCACTATGATTGCCATAAAACGAAGGCTTATTACCAAATAAAGTATTATGATGCCATATTAAGTTATGTCTCCGGCTTGCAGTCCAGCCACCTTCAGAGTCCAGAGCTATTCCGATCGGCATGAAGCGCAAAAGAGGACGACCAGCCAAAGCTAAGAAAGCATTAATTGTGCATTAAATTATTACAGAAGACTGATTCTTCTTAAGATTTTTTAGATGTTTGTTATTAGTTTAGTTTTAAGATCTTTACCTCATACTGCTGCGACAAACTTTTGGACACACTTTTTATGATTGTTTAAATAATTAAAAAAAGGATTATTGAAATTGTAACAGTTTTATATTTTATATTAAGTATAGCATTTGGTTGAATAAACGAAACGAAAAGGTTAGGAAGTTATTTACTATGTTTGGCAAAATATTCTTTTCCCGATGGTAATTTACTTTAATCGGATAACGACATATAATTTTTTTGCATGTCATTTTAAATTAAAATGTGGTTAATAATTTGATGTTCATTAACTATTTTAGGGTTAACAATGATTTTTTTGGAGTCAGTTTGTTTAGATAGGATAGCAAGATGTAAAACCTTTGGTTATAATTTTACATTAAAATGCTGTTTTAATTTTGGTGATCATTTACTACTTTTGGGTTAACAATGATTTATTTGGAGTAATTTTGCTTAAATAGGATAGCGAAATGTTAAAACTTTGGTTATAATTTTACATTAAAATGCGAGTTTTATTTTAGTGATCATTTACTATTTTTGTCTGTTATATGTTACTATATCTGGTGGTAAGTTAAACATAAGCCTATCTTTTTTAGTAGACGCCAACATAACATGTTAGTTTCCGTTTCCGCCACGTCCCTTATTATCCATGTCACATTGTTTGTGGCATTAGAATTGTCACAGAATACTACATGCTTGCTCTACATAATACGTAGAACTAGCGCCCTCAATTACAGGTTTACATAGTTATTGCTTGTGTAGTACACTTACAATTTAAAAAAAATATCGATCGCATTCAATATCTATAAAAGGTTAGATTATTTTATAAAAAGTTACTATATTAGTTTGAAGTAAGACATTGTAGGACCTTGTTTATTCACCAAGGGGATAAAGCAGGAGACATATGGGTTTCTGAGCGTAACCAGATAAGTAGTCATGTAGTCCTGATTAAAGCAAGGGGTTCAAGCCGTCCAAAACTAAAGCAACTTTATCCCAGAGCAGGAGGTGTGAAAACAATGTTTTTACCATTAGAACCTACTGAGCAGACTTTCATCACATATATTATTGAGTTTGTACCACTAGTATTCCATAATACCATTAGTATTATAAACCTGATAATAATAATGTGCGATGAAAATGTAGTGAATTACAACGAAAGTCTTAAAACCTATAAGTACTACTTAAGTAGGCACCGAATTTCCTTAATCAGAATCTTGAGAAGCTGCTTTGTACCTGAAAAAAGAAACAAAAAATATGTTGACATTCTTTATCATTACATCTATACATAGTATAAAACAATATCGTTTCCCGTCATCTGTCCCTATGTGTCTATGTATGTATCCACGTTATCTTACTTTTAAACTACTCAACGGGTTTTAAAGCGGTTTTCAACAATAGATAGAGTGATTCAAGAAAAAGGTTTATAAGCAAAAAAAAGGGTAGGTTGGGGTAATGTAGGCGTACGCGAATGAAGTCGCGCCGGGTCCACTAGTAATAAAATATATTATATACCAAAAATAAAAATAAATACCGTCACGGGACCTCAAACTGCCTCCAGGTTAACCTCAAACCTTTTACTTTTAACTGTTAATATTGCTCCGCAGGCATAAGATGAAGTTCAATGAGGGAGCTACAAAAAGAAACCCATTCTTACAGGAGCTTATGCCTATGCAATATACACGTACGGTTCAGAAACAATTATTTGAAACGTAAGACCATTCAGTATAATCTTATTATATATTAACTACTTACTTCCGTATAATAATAATACCTATTACCTACTCACCTATTTAGTCTTTACTAATATATTAGTCTAACTAAACATGTTAGTAAAAGGTAGTTTTCTGTGTCACTAACTTTATATGCTTGTAGATTTAGAATACACAGTTAGGATGTAGGTATACACATAATGTTTACAGAGACAAAAGAAAAAAAGACGAAAAAATAAATCAATAAAAAGTTAAAAGGCCGTTCATACCGCTGCCCCTCGGGATTGTATCTCTGAGTCTGCATTACCTCGTTGGATAGCAAAGCGTATCCTTATCCAAGGAACAAGCCAGCTGCCCGGTCACCGGTGTTTACTAGTTTTTTAACTATTTCTTTAAAAACTTGAGCGGTTGTAGCCCAGAGTCCCAACGTAAAACGGCTTTCCTTCTCTGCCAAAATCTCCCGGAAAAAATAATATTGGGGGATAGTTGAGTTCACAGAGATTCGAACTGCATGCGGGTAAAAACCGCGAGGGACTGCTGGTAATATCCAATATTACGTACTATGTGATATGGGCAAACAAACTTTATATGTCCATTGTATGTTTGGTGAACTACAACAGCTTATAAGTTTTTTATACGACTAAGGTAACAAACAAGCGTACGGCCTGCCTGATGGTAAGTGGTTTGCAATACCAGGGGCATCATCCACAGAGTAAATTTAAAGTAAGTAGCAGTCTCGTCTCGTCTCAGGACTTGTACTTTAATCCCAGATATCATTGTGATAGAATTGTTTTTCTGCCGGTGAGTAAGGTTTCCAGAGCTCCATGGGTTGGGAATTTGGGGAACCGTGGCTTTGGCAGTGGAGGGATATTTGCATTTTTGCTGCCAGAGTAACGTGTTATAGAGGTGGGCAACGCATTGGCGATAGTCTCGGTGTTGCTAATGTCTATAGGCAGTGGTGACCACTTTCCATTAGGTGGCCCGCTTGCCTGTTTGCCTATCGTATGACATAAAAAAAAAGATATTTCTTATATTATAAATAAAAATTCGATTCATAAATTTTATAAAAACCGTTTAACAACTGCACAGTAGTGCAAAGGAATATGATTCTTAAAGTAGTCATGCATTGTACATAAAATTATTTATTCCAAATGTTTGCAGGTTACATATTAAGAAAGCCAAACCTAAGGGAATGCGTACCAATCGATACACGCATCCATGGGAGCGCGTACAAAGCATCATGACGGATTATCAGAAGGAAAATCCTAACATTTATAAAGCAACTACTTCTAATACGAAAATTCCATCAGTCTTGAAAATGTTGTCAGATCAAAAAATCAATACAAGTGGTCAGTTGTTTTAGTCAAAATATTTGCATTGACTGCACGGTAAAGCACAACTTTATGGATGGTTAATTTACCTATACTTTTTAGCGTTTTTATTGTCCGAGCAAGATTTATTGAAACAGGTTGCTGAAAAAACTCCAACATTGGATGATAAACGTAAATTGCAGTATTCTACAGGTAATGATCGATTACTAAACAGGGAAGAAACACTTGCGTAAGTACGAAAATCTACATCTTTCTAATGTAGCAATATTTAAAAATATATGATTTACAGACGTAGAAATGGAGTATAGGCTATTTTCTTACTAAAGGTACGAAATTCAGCGAAAAGCTTTTATTACACACTCGCTTCGTTTTAAACCCACAAAACAACGACAAAAGAGGGCTGTTGGTTGGAGGTTGGAGAACGTATGGACCAAATTAGATGCGGTTTTCTCTATTTGAAAGCCAATTCACTAGAGATGGTTCTTAGCTCTGTTTCATTACAATGAGGAGTTTTCCAATAGGTATCTAAAGCATTATTAACCACTCACTAGATGGCGGCTCGACAATTTTGGTAATTGGTAATCGCTTGTAAAAGGTTCTTAGCAAAGGGGATATACACACTGGGTACGTTGTATTGGATAATATTATATTTATCAATAGTTTTCAACCATTTTAGAGGTTGTAATCAAATGGAACATAGTGTCTATTTATAAAAATATGTCTTTGTACATTTCGTTCAACCTTTAAAAGTTATGTTTATATTAATAAACATTTTATTTTTGCCACTGCCAAAATCATACAGATTTCAAAAAAGTTACCAGAATTGTAACAGCGCCATCTATTGATGTTTTTTGAAACCAATTGACAATACCTACAGGAAAACTCCTCATAGGTTTAAAAGTTTGGAAAATATTTTAGTATAAGTATGTAAACTAGATCGGGGTTATCCGACTTTTTCTGTTTGGTTATTCTTCGTGTCGTTTTTAACCCCCAACGAAAAAAAGCAGGGTGTTGTAAGATTGACGTGTGTGTCTGTGGCACTACGCTACGCTCCCGAACGGATGGACCGATTTCGATGCGGGTTTAATTATTTGATAGCCAGTTTAATCGAAATCGTTCTTACCTTTGTTTCATTGTAGGTCCGGGGTTTTGAAAATATTTTAGTAACTTGATAAGATGACATTTTCTATCGGCACATTCTACCTATGTTAGTTAGGCATTTGACCGTCGTTTTACATGGTGGCGGTCGAAAATGGAGCAAAAAAAGTTATCATCATATTTGCAATGATGTTATATCGCCTTCTTCTGATATACCATCTCTCTGTTTGGAATTCTAAATCATTCTTCGAAATCCTAAATTCAAACATATAAAATCCGAATATCAATAATTTGGCTTGATTTAAGTTTATTGTACCGATTCACTTTTCATATTTCAACCAAGTAATACCCCTTACGAACGCGCAAAGCCTCACTGCCCTAGGGCTCTGTCTAAGCTCTATGCATTAAAAATATATGATAAAAGCAGTGTTATATATTTAAATAACAGCTTTATCGACGTTTAATTTTATCACCCGAGGGTTACAGTTAGACCACCTGCTTCTATCATCGCAGCTCCGATTTTCAACCGCCTACACCCGATGTCATAATCCGTAGTGTGACATATATGTACCAGTACTTGGATATTTTAGCACTCTCAACAATAAAAATCCATATACAAACTCCTATGGAAAAGAAAAAGAGGAACATAAAACACCAGGGACAAGAAAACTAAGTGGTACACTCTTGACTCAAGATCGCAAAGAAGAGACAGCAAGGCGGTTTATTGATACACCTCTACCACAATTGAAGAGTTATAAAGAACCTAAAGGTTTAATTGTTTACTTACTACATTAATTATTTATGTAAACTACAGCCTATAGAAGTAGGGTCTCATATATCAGTATAATTTCAGCAATGTCGTCAGATAATTTAGAAAAAGGAGTAAATTGGCAAAGTATAGATTCAGTCTCAGCATCACCGTAAGTTACCTGTAAATTTTTAATACTACATGTTATTAAACAAAGTCTGTGTGTACTTAAAAACTACTGAACGGATTGTCGAGTGATTCGTGAGGAAGGTTTATGCGGGTCGCTAGTACTTATATATTTGCAACTTTTATGGACACCTACACTATTTACGTTTACAATTATTTATTTATGTAGCACGAAAGCTGAAATGGGAACCTTGGTTGATCACGAATCTTGGGAGAACGTGGTGCAAGTGGCGCCTGCATTGATTCAGCGGTTGAACCACAGCGCGCCGAACAGACCTTCTAACTCTTCAACAGGCCAGTAAGTATTTTCATATAGTAGTGGGTAGGTAGTCAACTACAAAATACAGCGAGCTGTTCAGTGATATCCATAATGCTGGAAACCTACCTGGTAATTCTCATTATGCTCAAAAGGGCAGATTCTCAAAAATAGAAGATAACACAATCACACCATTCCTATATTTTTTTAAACAAAGCTTATGTAGTTTTCTATTATTGTAATAGTGGCAAATTTTTACATCTCAATAAGACACTGAAAACCAGCGCCACTGCGTCAGCCGTGACATTATGCTGAGTGCGACCCATTGCACTTCTCCATGGCACTGCTAATGATACTTGGCGAATTTTTGTAAACAATTTTATCTTTTTGTTATTTTCTTGTAGTTGTAGTTTTTCTGCCTTGGAAGTAAGTTACTTAACATATTTTACTTTATTTTACTTGAAACAGACAAGACAGAACGATAACGATGTGAATTTCTAAAGTGGCTGATAGACGTGCGAGTAAGTACGCAAACTTGCGGCTCGACGATCTTGCTCGCTCGTCTGTCAGCCTAAGTACGCGTACCTTAAAACCGCCGAGTAAGTTCGCCGGCGATCCAACATGTTTGATTTGGTTTGCTCGTAGCTCGCGGCTCGCGGCGTCGGCTCACGCATCTGTCAGCGTCGCGAGCCACGAGCCGATATTTTTTTTGTGATGTATCTTGTGCAGTTGTGTTTTGTGCATACAATTTATTTAAGTTTGAATAACTTTATGGTTTTCTGTTGCAAAAGTGACTGATTTTCTAAGCTATTGACTAGAATTATTCACGGTATGCATTAAAAAGCGAGTGGGATAAGTTCGTGAACTTAAAAACCGCGTACTTTAAGTTCGTACGTGTGTCGCCTACTTAACGGACTACCTACTGATCGTAGTTCTAAAATGTAAAATTTTTTGGTAGCTCATCACGCGAAAAGCGGTTCATCCGGATCATCCCGATCCAACATTCGAGACCACACAACTTGACAACGGCGCACCCGCAGCAACTGACCATCGGCAACTACTACAAGCTTCGAAACATGGTAGACTTTGCGAGACTCGTCGAGCTACAAGATGATGAGGTAACGAGACCTACCACCAGCAAGATGGTCCTACTGACTGAGCTTGAAGTAGAAGGGTACTATGACCAATTACGAGTTGTGTTTTTGTCTGGGGGCGGAGGAAATATATTAGAGCCACTTACTGATGCCGGCGGCAAACAATGTACATCGGCTAGATTATTTTGCAGAATTTAGAACTTACGTAGGACTAAAAAGCAAAGTACGAGTAGTTTCGTATTCACATTTATTCACACGCATGCGATAGAGACGCCCAATGAGAATGAAAAGTTAGCCATCACATTTTTTTCATGCTCCTTGGCTCTAAGAAGACCAATTACATCGGATGATCAATCTGAATGGGTCAGTGAAGAGAAATCCGAAACTATAGATAGCACAATTTGTTCTATAGAAATCGATTTTATCTGCATTATTTATATTATGTACAATAGCTATAATAATTAGTAATCACCTACCGCTGCCGACACATGAGATTTATTTGTTTATTTCGATCGTTCACATTGTTTTTCATGACTTGTATTTTACATATTTAAAATTCTTTGACCATTATGTCAAAGTAAAAATTATTTTAGCTTGTCTTAGTACCGCAATCTGGTGGACTCCGGTAACGCGATAGGCGGATACTACACACACGATATATATCGTGATACGTATCGTGATCCATATCGAGTAATATTTTGGATCGCAAGTCGACCCTACACACACGATAAGAATCGTCGATATTTTCATTAGTCTGTGCATTCTTTCATTCATTTTGATGGCTGTATAGACTAAGTTGCCAATGCCTAGCCCAAAAAAAAAAGCATTTTTGACGCGTCGCTGGTGTATATTTACGATTTTTACCAAAATGACTGATAAAGCTTGCGTTGCTATAGTATTAGCATTAGGATTAAAAAGACGCGTGAAGCGAAAAAAATGAGTAAAATTATGATGATGAGGATCTTGTTGACTTTTTATAATTTTATAGTAACTGTCCAGGTCCATAGTGGCCACAGCAGCTTGAAAATAAACACAATGAAAATAAATTTGAAATTACGTTATTTATCTGTTAGTTTGACAGATATGTCGTGATAAATATCGACTAGATACTAGACGCTCGATATATATCGCACGATAGTTGATACGGATCGTAGATTTCTGGATTTTCGGAAATCCTGTGATCCGTATCACGATACGTGATACTCTAGGCTACACACTCGATAAATATCGTGATCCTGCGTGAATCACGATATATATCGTGTGTGTAGTATCCGCTATAGACCTCATTCAGTTCGATTTATACACTCGCTGTTTGCTCGTAATGTGTATTTCACCCGCGCGTAATGTGACACTGATCGTTAATTAACGTGGAATCCTGTTATTTTTCCGGGGTCAAAGGTAACGGTACAAAGCTATGCTCTGACGTCAGATTGTCATGATTTATTTTATCATTAACGCCTTACTTTGCTGTGGTTTCAATCACAGCTGTTACTAGAAGCCGTAGTTAGCCACAATGTACGCTCGGCACGTCCAGAGTCGGCCCACGCAAATATTGTATTGTAGGCAGGTAGTTGTTTATTGAAAAATTCCAGTGGGAACTTGCCATTGATTTAGGATGTCATTTTCTTAAGGTGCCCTACCCTTAAATAAGGATTTTTGAAATTATTACTCAATTGGTACATACGCACAATAGATACCCATAACTATCCATAAGCGCCAGTCAGCCTATTCCATATATATTATTGATTTCAGAGTTTTTATATTTCAGATATATGGCCACGTAGTTCTGAAATCCTTTAAAAACTATGTGGGCTCGGTGTTGTACAACATTTGCGACCATACCGACTCCACACGCCATATCGTACTTTTAAACTCGTCTAGAATCGTCCTAGCGATTAACAAGTTCACGGTAAGTGTTGATTCATTCACTGTAATTCGAAAAATATATGCATAATTCTTCATTTACATTTCGTAACTTTTAAGATGGACATAAAACTGTCATACACTCGTAACTTTTAAGATGGATACAAACCTGCAGAGTATTGCCTTAATTTTTACGACTGGCCAGTGATATCTCATTCCTACTCCCTCCCTGGGTGTAGAACACGAGTGCGAATGCCGAAAGCACGAATAAGGATAGCGCGAAGACGATTGCCGAAGCTTGAAAGCGCGATGGTTCATTTGCGCGAAAAAACAATTCCGCGAAAGCTTCAAAGAGCGAACGTTCAAGCAACATTACCAGGCTATATTGTATTAAAAAAAATTGTTAACTATTCTTAACTGATTTCACATAACTACATCGCACATTACAGCTACGGCACGCAGGTTTATGCTCTTTTTTGTTTACCTTTGATTGAAAGAGGGTTTTCAATGTTACGGGCGACAGTTTTTCTACTATTCATTTGTTACCGAGTCGCATAAACTATAACTATTGTTTGATCTACAGTTATCTATTATGTAACAATATATTTATCTATCCATGATTGTTATGCACAAAGCTTACATCCAAAACACTTAAACTTCAATAAGACAGCTTGTTCGGGGGTGGAGAATGGTGACCTGTTGAACAGGATTCCCTAGTTCAGGCACCACTCTCCACAAATATGTACCTATATAACATTACAGTTTCTGATGTTTAACTGTATTGGGCTACCAACATTGGAGATATGCATGATTGTGGAGAATTAAATGGATTATATATTATAACTCGCGTAGTTGATTCGTATTGTTCGGGTCGCACGGTCCAACAACGCTTTACCACGGTAGACCATAAACAATTTAAGACACAGCTCAATTCCGCCATCGTACCACCCGCCGCGGGCTGGGTACTCATCCCCATTACGTAGGCCCTCTAGTGGTGTCCACTCGAAGATTTTAAAGAAAGTTTCTCGCAAGCACGATTCGGATGTGGAATGAGCCACAGTGTTTCCTTTGGACTTTGACATGGGATCGTTCAAGAGATATATTAGAGGTCTCCTTAGTGGCGGGCAAGGCAGGGCAATAGACAGCGGTGACCACTTTCCACCCGCATGTTTGTCTGCCGTATTACATAAAAAATAAAAGGACACGATCCGCAGATGAAACGCATGACGGTGGTGGCGACACCGGCGACCACGCTCACCAATCCGAACTCCCGTTGCACCAAAAGCTACATCGAGTGCCAGGTTTCGGGGTCGCGAATTTGCGTCGACGTTTCGACGGCTTGCGACGGTGTGCCCAATTGCGGCGCTTACGGTACGTTTTCGTATGCGTTTTTACTTTTTTGATTCAACAGCGACAACATTTGTGACCCATACCAAAAGGATTGGTTATATTATTATTAAGTATAATAAAATAACCTAGTAAGGTTGTTATGGTTACAGACTGTAGCAAAATACGGAGCCCTTATATTATGTAGGTATAGTTTCGCCATATCCGTCCGTATGTCCGTATGGAAATTATTATTGGTAGAACGCCTTTGTTAGCAAATACACATTAAACACCACGACAAAGTAGTACAAAAAAATATTTAAAAGTAGTTTTTAAAAGTAATATAGTTTAATCATTCAAATCATTGAGACTAGATTATGTACAGAACATTTTCCGATCCATTTCCGAAATATTTACCTTTTTTGGTTAGGTAGATTCACTGTACACATTTTGTTCTGGATATTTACCGAGGATCATATCTTACAAGAATATTACCATAATGAATTACTAAAGTAGGCTGATTTTAAGTTTTCCAATAGTTTAGTTTATTTCCAGTAGTGATATTTAAATTGGAGGTTTATGTTTGATTCCTATTAATGTAGAGTTCGCACTGGTGATTAAATAGTGCATTGAGATATTAAAATAGCATTTTACTCATACCACTTACGACCGGTCTGGAGTAGTCAAAATTCAAAATTTATTTATTTATTAGGACATTAAAGATCTCTTTCAATCGTCAAAAAGGAAGGGGGTAGGAAAGTAGGAAGGAAACACACAGTGACACGCTGTCCACCCTATGGTCGCAGCAAACCCACCCCACGCCAACCACGACCGGTCCGTGCTCGACAATGCCAGGCAGAGCCGGACCGCGTAGTGGTCAATATGTCGGTGTACCACACGAAAGGTCCCGGGTTCGGAATTGAAATGATGAATTTTATTTTTGGTACGGGATTGGGCATGGAACTGTTCCGTGGGTCTGGGTGATACTACATATTATAATAAGTATGCATTTTAAAAATATTTAAGCTTTGCTCAGTTTAGGGTATTAGTATTTTGTGGTTTGGGGCGAGATAGCGCTCTATCAATTTGTTCAAGCATATTAAAATAATTAATTAGCAACTTGAGGAACATCTTACAAAATAAATGAAAGCACTGTTTCCCTCTTCAATACTACGATATCTAAACCGCCTGCCAATGTTTGGAGATTATGGCAATGCGCTCCGCTAACATTGAGGAGTCTGGAGTATTAGCTCGACTGCCATCATCCCAGCTCCTGCCAGGGTCCGCTTCTCTAGTAGAAAAGCTTTCGCATTTACTAAGAACGCTGAACGGATTTACTGCCAGAAAAAATATCGAGACCTGATGGCTGTTTACGCGGGGGACTACTATCTGACCCCCACAATTTCTTAGGGCGTTTACGCACTGACAAGTATTCAGTTCGAATTCGAATCGTATTCGTTTCTGTTTTGCCGTCCTAGTAATTCTATGGATGTTTACGCACACAACACAAATTCGGTTCGTATTCGATACGTCAAAATTCACTTCGAGTCATTTTTACGGACCAAAATCGAGTCGAAGGGGCCGTTTTACAAATTATGCAAATTGCACGCGGCAGGATGAAAATGAAGATAAGATGTAGATGAAGACACAAAATGCGAGACGCAAGACAAAACGTGAAACATGAAAAGACTCATAGAACGATATGTAGACTTACTACCTACGTACCTACTTAAATGGGAGCTAAATCTCGAATACGAATCGAATAAGTGCGTAAACGCTAGGACGTGAATTTCCCCTCCGTGTTCTTAACGAATAATATGTACCGAAACCGAATATGCGTCAGTGCGTAAATGCCTTTAAGGAAAAGTCGATTCGCAGAGCCTCGTTGTAGGACCCCATAACCCCCAATCAGCTCGTTCAAATTTGTGAAAAGCAGGTTATGATCTCCACAGATATTTACGACGAGGACCGCTTGCTGTGTGGCGCGATGATGCAGCACAGCATCTACTTGGCCACGTTCACGTTCATTGCGGTGGTGCTGACTCTTCTCTACATAGTCCACTACTGGCTCAAGCAGTGCGTGCCTAAAGTATCCGACGCCTTCTTCGTTTATACCAATGGCAGCGAAAATATGTAAGAGCCTTTCAATTGTATTGCGGATAGTAATCAACTAATTGTTAGTCGTTAAAAAATTGTCTTTAGAACGTCTTTTGTATCACCTACCGAACATGAAATCATTTTTTTCTCTCCGCGCACCACAGAGTAGAGTAATATTAGAAGGAACTCTCACTTGAACTCGTTCTACTCCTCTCACAATGGTCCGATTATCCTGATTTTTACTTTGTAATAGTGATGGATCATCTCTACCTGTATACCTTAAGGTTATTTGACGTTCTTAGATGTTATCTTGTGTTTTTTCGACTGTAACGGCCATACTATCCATAGGTCAAGCAATTCATAATTTCAAACCAACTACTGACATGTCGGTCATTCACTAGTATTTCAACACCAATAACTTGTATTTTTAAGGGTAGTATGTTATATTTTACAACAAATTGACATTTTTCAGATTATGTTTAAACACAGTTATGAGATCACCTGCGGCAGACACAGAACTTACTAAAAGCACCAGCCGCGTATCAATGAGCCTTGCAGAAACAGTAGAAGAGGTACCCAAGGCAGGGCCCGTATGGAAAATGAGAAACTTTTTCGCAGGCCTCCTAGGAAAAAAGGAACCTGTTGTATTAAAAACTGCCTTGCGTACTGGTTCAAATTTTTATGATTCAAGTAAATGGTCCTCATTTATGGAGATGGAATTAAGCAAAATGGGCCAGGGTCCGACCTACTTAGAAAAATCAGTGCAAACAGGTGACAGTTTAGAAATAAACAAAGGTGTAAAAGTGCATAAGACAACTTCTGAACTTCCGAACGCTCAAAAAACTCGTCAAACACCGCAAGACATACTAGCTAGTGTTAAAGAAGGCAAAAAGCCTGAAATAGCATTACCACGTGACGATTTCCCAAATATGAAGGAAGAGTTCTTCACACGAGTCAAAGCTAAGGATAGCGAGTTAAATTTGATTAAGTTTGTCAATGGTGCTAAAACTATAACTCCGCAATTGGATGAACCATCTAAAAAAAAAGTGATTAAAGCGACTCATAAAAGAGGGTCTATTGATATTGGCATTGGCGAAGAGCGTTTCTTACAATGCACAGAGTTGGATCGTTCGTCTACCGAAGCAGGACCGTCTAACCGTTACGGGATGGTGTCGGCCGCTACTTCAACAAAAAAACATTTGAGGTTTGATGAAAAACCAATTACTTTAATTGAAAACGAAAAGGAGGTTGAAGAGCCTGTCGTAGAGGAAAGTAAAGAAGAGAAAAAACGTTATGCGATGTTGGTAGGGCACGGCAAGAGTTTGACAAAGAATGTACAAGAAGAAGACCATCAAGAACATGTCATGACTGGCAGAGATATCATGCGTCTTTGGGGGAAGAAAAAGAAAAGGTCAATAAATAAGTAATTAAAGTCCATAGACAAATAATGCTGAATGTGTGATAAACATGTTTAGGCAGTTGATTACTTACGTTTAATTAATTTTCTTTAGCGGTGATTCAACCGTTAAGCAGTTGAACATGATTGTAGTACCTACCTACACATAATTAAAACTAAATTTACGATTTTGACCATGTGATATAAAGTAAGCAGTTTTTACAATTACGTAAGCATATTTTTGAAAGTATTTTTAAGACTGTTCGCACTTAACATTAAATTAAAGAAGATATTGTTAACTATCGATTAAGCTTTTCTTTTTTCATTTCATTTTATTTTCAAAAGTAGTTTGACGCCACGGCGTTTCTGTAAAACAGGGTAGGTAGTTAAACACCTCTAGTGTGGGAAGGCATTGGTCGCATTAAGCGTAATATTGGTAAGTAAAATTGTTTTTAATAATAGAGTAGAGTAAGACAAGACAGCCTATTAACAAAGTAAACTTGACTTGAAAGCAGGATTATAGAATGACTATGTTAATCGAATAAAATCTATTGATTCAGTATTAGTTAACAGAATTTTCATCAACAGTTCACACATACGCCACTCGTCCAGAATTGATCCTTAGGGTTTATAGGGGTATAATAACTATTGGTACACTCGAAGCCGTCGGAATTCGCAAAGCAGTAGATACAGCAGGCGCGGATCCAGGATTTGACAGATTGAAAGATTGGTGCATGGTATGAAAAGTAACTGAAACAAATGAATGACAATTCGTTTCATAAAAGCTGGAGAGAACGTTAAAATGAATAATTGGGTGACCCTTTTCGTTTGTATTTATTTATTCGCTTAAACATCACAAAGTAATTTAAGTAAATGAGTAAAATCGTGAATGAAATTATTCGAATGAAAAATTCGAATCGTGCTTAGTAGCCCAGGAAAATCGTACCTACATTCTACCTTGCAAAAGGTAAGGCATGGGCGATTTTTGGACATACCGCCCGACTGGGGAAGTACCTCCACCTTACAGAATATCGCAGCTAAATAATACTCTTTTAAATAGTATTGTGTTTCTGCCGGTAAGGTTTCCAGTGCTCCATGGGGTGGGGATTTGGGGAACCGTGGCTTTGGCAGTGGAGTGGCATTTGCTTTTTGCTGCCAGAGCAACGTGTTACAGAGGTGGGCAACGCATTGGCGATACTCTTGGTGTTGCTAATGTCTATAGGCAGTGGTGACCGCTTTCCATCAGGTGGCCCGCTTGCCTGTTTGCCTACCGAATGACATAAAAAAAAAAAAAAAAAAATTGTACAGATTATTATTATTATTATAATAATACAGAGAATTGAGGCCTTCAAGAAAAATCGTTTTCATCCTCGGGGTGTTGCCGCGGCTCAGCAATGTTCAAAAAACGATGAAAATTACGTTTTTTGGGTCGCACACTAATATCTCATAAAGTTCCCTACAACTTTTGCCTAACATACTTTTGCAAATTCCCAACCGTTTACTCGTGTAACATACTCTCGATTGTGGCGGCAGGTAAAAACCCGTTTCTTAGGGAATTGTATGAACAATGTTATACAAATGTGAGACCCAAGACCGGATGAAATAGAGAAGAAAAATCAGGAAAGCGGATCCGGCCATCATTAAACTTAATACTATGTTTTTACAATACTTATTAGTATTTTGATTAGTGCATGATAAAGGATCTCAGTAAATAATAAACATTGTTTATATTCAACAAAATCATAGTAAGGCGTCTATCCCCGCACGAGGCAACTATCTCCCGAAGCATTATTACCGTGGGGCAACAATCCGCCACAGTAGGCAACTATCCCCCATTTGAGAGGTCAAGTAAAACAGGATTTACTCAAAACTTATAGTAATTACGTTTACGAAAATAGGCTATTATAGAAGATTAAAGACCTATGTTTTGATATATATGCATATACAGTCAGGAACACAGGACTGTGCGGTCTATAATGCCTAGATGCAGATTCAGGTGTGACTACGAATTTTGCTATTGCAATTTTAACCCCATGCACTAGGATGCATTTGACTCAAAATGCACTTGAATTTTTTCACTACAAACGATGCTCACTAGCCTCCCGGCACGCTCCTGGATAAGTTCTAGACATAAATCTCTGCAGAAGACTTGCAGGTGTTGCAGAAAAGTAAGAAAATCACAGCCGCACAGCCCGTGAACGCCGCGACGCAACACTTAGACTTCTAGTAACATAACGTCGATCCTAGGCTAGTGTCAGCTTCTACACAACAATCTAACGTACCTGAGCAAAGCTCACCTGCTCTCAGACATCTGCTACTCACATTCCTTAATCTTGAAACGTTCGTGACGAATGTAGAGATCATAGCACGTTTTCCTTGTATGTGTGTGTATGTCTAGTTAACGTACACGTACACGTATGTTGCGTAGGTTAAGATACTATGACGTGAACATGTCTTTACTACGATACGTCGTCATGCCGGCAGTCAGCAATGATAGTATTATTTAATTTGCGTTATATGTGTAGTTAATTATAAATTATCGCTGCGTCCCGTTGCTATATGCGCTCCTTTGAAAACAAGATCACGGCAGAACTTTTGTATATGTTGCGACGTGTTCGCTGAGGGTCTCCAAGCCGCTGTCGATAAGCCTGAGTAAAATACATGGTTTTTTCTTCAAAGATAGCACAGACGCCGCAACTCGTTCTATTGTGTGACCGCGAGCTCCATGCAGCGTTGGAGAGTCACTTGCGCCGCGGTTTTATCGGTAGCTTGATGCAGCGGCCAAGACACGGAGCTGCACCTGGTCGGCGTGCAAGTTAATCTTGTACGGAGTTTGAAAAAGTTAGCATGTCAAAACGTATGCACTTTGTATTAGCTACATTAGGTACGAACCCAACTTTAGGCTGAAAACAAACAGCGATAACATTTATTTAATTATGGCGTAAAAATATGGTGGAATTCTCTCGACTTCAGGGTTTCAGGTAAACGACAAAAATAGTTACCTACTATTACAATATTATCGGCATTAATTATAATGGGTGACGTAAGAGTAAAAACCGTGCCCAATTTAACCATATTTGATCATTATTTATTAACTTAATTGCAGGATTATTGCCTAATTAATTTTCCTTACATTGTGTTATTGCATTATTCATTTCATATATATTCATAAACGCGCCGACAGCCACTCAGTGAACAAGTTCGCCCACAGACACGGAGGGTTACTTGACACAACTCTTTCACAGTCACTATTCTGTAGAAGAGTTGTCTCATGTAAACCTCCGTGCTCTATTATGTAAGTATTGAATATTTAAATTAAGTATTTTGTGCATTTTTACTGAATTTAATATTTTATTTCTTTTCATTTGCAGCTCCTGAATCAAAATGCTATCAAACAGCCTGCTGGTACTAATGGCGGTGTGCATGCTGGTGGCGGCGAGGCCTGAATCAAGCCTCGAGCTGCCCAACCATGAAAAAGCTGTGAGTATATCATTTTACTGAATTTAATATTTTATTTCTTTTTATTTGCAGTTACTGAATCAAAATGCTATCAAACAGTCTGCGGTACCGATGGCGGTGTGCATGCTGGTGGCGGCGAGGCCTGAATCAAGCCTGGGGCCCAACCATCAAAAAGCTGTGAGTATATCATTTCTACAAACTCCTATCAACCACCCATCCAAGTTTCTTATTACCGTTGCAATTTTTAAGCAAAGAGCTTGTCTCATGCCCCGACCCTCAGAATGTCTTGTAAGCATCAACAAAATTAATGTTAATTTTTCTATTTACAGATGACCGATCCCACCAGGTCCCGCCGGAGTGCTGTGGAACCAGCAGACTCGCACGTCGTGAAGAAGTCTGGGGTGTTGGGGACCCGGATCGGAATTGGTGAAGGCCCAGACCCCAACACATACTGGGCCATTTAATTGGGGAACATTGACGCTTACTTGTGTTTTATACTTTTATTAATAGAAATAAAAGTTATTATGTAATATTTCCTGGTATTATTGACGTAGATAAGCTGATATAACTTTAAAGTTATAGGCCGTACGTTCTTGTGTAATTGACTGTAATAGAAATATTTCGAAAAGTGGGGCAAGTATCTTGTTACCCTACATGGAGTCCCTCAGATCTTGGGTTGTATGCTCTATGGACAGCCCACTTGGTGACAAGCTGTTTTTTTTAAACCACTAAGTTGGCAAACGAGTTTACGGCTTGCCTGATGGTAAGCAGTCACCGCAGCCTATGGACGTTTGCAATACCAGGGGCATCACCCACGCGTTGCCGACCCCGTAAAAACCTTCCTTGAAGAACTCCATGTTGTGTATGTGTTTTACTGTCATAAGACCGGCAATAGGTTAATTACGAAGTATTTAGGGAGTGGACACAACTATGTTATAATTATCAGTACCGATGTTCAAGTATGTTCTTTTTATAATGATTCACAGTCCGAACAAGACATCCTAGTGGCGCTGCCTCACCCCGCACCACACCGTACTGTTATTTCCTAATTAAGTCCAATTGGCTGCCGGATACGACACGTGCCAAAATAAGTCGCGTCTCTTTATGGCCACGCTGCTATGGTAATTCGCATACTGTGGACGCACTGGTTATTTTTAAATCAGCCGTTCGTGCATTATTTGCTTGTTACTTTGCTATTCGTGCTTATTGTTTTGGAGATACTTATGAGTCAATTGGTTGGTCGGCATGTGTTGTATAAATTATTGGGTTCTTACGTATGAAATAGGTGTATATTTGCTCAAATATTTTTAATTGTACATAACATGTCAAAATTAATATTTGATTTCGACAATAGTGTGTGTTTAGATGCCAGTTCGAACCAAGGTTACGGACTCGCTAGTCCTTAAAATGTAATAAATTATATTTTCTTAAGTTTTGTAAGGGTTTGAAAGTACCCTTTTTCATTTATCATCAGTTTTGCCTCTTTATCCAGATGTATATGCATCAGTTAACTTTGTTTAATTACACCTACAAAGTTTAATCGTAATCGGAATGGCCAATGTCAAAGAAATCTAAAAAATTTCTTGTATGATTCCAGTTTTTGTCCTTTTTGCCATACAAAACGATAATTTCATAGGTAAGGATCTAATATTTGTTAATATCCTATTTGTTCATTTCGACAATTTCCCAAATGTACTTTATACTTTGTGCTCTTTCAAACTACAGCTGTAACATAATATAACTTTTTAATCATTATGCAACACTTTTACTTTTTAGTAATTTGTCGCGCGCCGTGCGCGGCGAAATGAAGGCTGAATGAATACCTAAATGTGTTATTATTAAATTCAAACTTTCCTGTATGGAATTATTTACCCGCATAACAGAATATTTTGTCTAATTTTTGTATTTTGTGTTTTTGAATGTTTTTTCTTGTTTGAAGCAAATATGTGAAAGTAGTAAAGTGAATTACCAGCCGCTTGATATACTCGACGCGTAGGTACAACAGAACTGACTCGCAGCTTACTTCCAGCAAGGTTGAGAACATTATAGCTACGAAATTTGAACATGAAAATATGTGTGTAGATAAAATAGTGTATGCAACTGTGGCTACGCCTCGTATGATAAACAGACACCTATGTTTTAATACCTTCCTTTATATGCTGCTTAAACTAGTATTAAATGTTTGTGGTCGCAATGGAAGCCGAATTATTGAAATGACTGAAAACTAAAAATCTGAATCCACCTGCTCATCAGATCATCGCACCGCTCGCCACCGACCGTTCGTTTTTACAGGGTCGGCTCGGCATCACGAGAATGATTGGTACCCTTGGTATTATAAACGTCAATGGGCTGCGGTAACTGCTTATTATCAGGCAGGCCGTAAGCACAAGCTTCAAAATAGAATTTTTTTTTATATTATTTTATACCACTAAGGTGGCAAACAAGCTTACGAGCTGCCTGATGGTAAGCAGACACCGCAGCCTATGGACGTTCGCAATACCAGGGGCATCACCCACGCATTGCCGACCCCGTAAAAACCTTTTTACCCCTTTAATATATATTAATTTCTATGATATAAAAATGTCTATGAGGAAGAAACGTTATCGGATTTAACTGAATACCACAGTATCCTATCCATTCCGAAGTCAGGACGAAATAGCGCCACATAGTTCACGAGAAGGTGCTGAAACAAGGCCACGTCGCTCAGCATTGAGGAAATATGACACGCGGAGGAGGAGAAGATTCATTTTCGGCGCCTATGTAAAATATCCTTGGGCCCTATTTGATTTCAATCAATCAATCTTTCTGTGTAGCATGTGTCAGAATAAAAATACTGAATGTTTCTTGCTACTCAGTGCTACTCAGAAAACCGTTCGAATCAAGGCGAACGCTTAAAAAAGGGCCTCTTTTGCTTTGGTCAAATCTCCGGCTGATATCGGCTAAAAGTCGAATCGAATGTGAAACCGCATGTAAAAGTTGATCTAAAGAGCATAATTTTCATACAGACCCAAGTAATTTGTAAGTTATGTTACCTAGGTGCAACTATATTTTATCTGTATTAGAATAAATACATATTGTCTGTGCTGGGGGTAGAGGTAGACCTCTACCTCTACCCCCAGCACAGAGACAATTTTTTTTATATAGTCATACATTTTAGAAGCGATGTGAAATAACTTTGAATCTTCCATTGAAACTACGAAAACATTTAAAAGTTCTAAAAATATAAATACCTACCTTCCACCTTACCTGTTGATAAACAGGCTAGCAGGCTAGCGAGCCACCTGATGGAAAGTTACAGCCACGCAAGTTAACGCTACGTGAGCTACGGCTAGGTAGGTACATTTAGACGTTTACGACAGGCAGCGTAATAAGTCTTCCAGTTTTTTATGTCGTCGACGGCTCCAAAAAAGATAGATGTAAAAGTGTCAGACTAGAAGCGGGAGTGCGCGCGAGGTCATTTCAATTGAAATCAATTAAAGCAATTGAGACCAATTGAGCGAGCGGCAGATTCTGCGCGGGCCGCAGTACCCGGAGATTTTATGTGAGCCGCCTACGCCGCGGTCACATGACCGTGCGTCACTCCAGCCAAACATGTTTAGATACTCAAAATTTTCATCACCGATCAAGGGTATATCTATCAAACCGCTTCGTGTAATTAGTACATGTTTCTATTCAATGTCCGTAAAGATTTGTCGTACGACGCTTATTATTGTATGATATTATATTGTTCGTTCCAATAAAGATATAACGAAATGAAACGAAAAAACTTTACTGAAATTATAGATACATCGCAAATCATCAATTGACTTGTTCAATTCGAGCCACTTCGAACTTATTGATGATTATTAGTTACATTTTCTATTATGTATACATATAATAAAACAGTAAAAAAGTGTCTGTAAATGCAACAAACTTACAAAACAATAAATTAGACCGATGAAGAAATATTAATAGAATAAGAATTTAAAAAAGTGATTTGAGTGAAATTTTGTTGTTGTGTAGCTAGTAAGCCTGGGAACACTGGAACACCTGATGTAGAACCATAATAGACTAGGTAAACTATAAGAAATATGGAAATGGCGTCGAATGAATATTGACGGGGTTATCGTCTAGCTTAAAATCTAGGCCATGTTTCATCTAATTCGGTTGAGTAGAACCATATATACCGCTTGACCTCTCCGTAGTACTAGCTTTCATACATTAGGGAGGTCATTTAAAATGGACGATGGAAAAAAGATAAACTGATCCAAAAAAGTATGTCTACACCGCAGTGTTTATCATCATCATCACCATCATATCAGCCGATAGACGCCTTCTGCTGGGCATAGGGAGGCCTACAGAGATCTCCACAAAGACCGGTCCTGTGCCTTCCGTATCCAGCCAATACCCGGATTATTACTAGTAGTCTAATTACGTAACTCTGTTGCTAACAATTCCCTGATTTCAATTATTGAAATTGTTACTTTTGCGATAATGTATAATCGATTTAATAGTTTAAGTTTATTGCAATGGAACTTTGGTAGCAACTGAACCCATGAAAACGATGATACGTAATCGCAAAAGTAACAATTTCAATAATTGAAATCAGAGAATTGTTCGCAACAGAGTTACGTAATTAGCCTACAGGTCATCGGTCCACCTTGTGGGACGCCTACCCACGCTGCGTCTTCCGGTACGTGGCCGCCACGTGAGAACTTTACTGCCTCATTGGTACTTATGTTTAAATTTAAATATACTATACCGTTTTCCCACGCATCTGTCCACGCATAAACTTTGATAAAAAGTAGCTTATATTCTTTCCCAGGGTCCAAGCCAATAAACATCTTCACAAATTTTCTGTTTTTAAATTATTATATTTTTTAAACATAATCACATCTCCGCCTGCCAGTAAGTAGTATCTATCTCTTCCATGTTTCCGAACACTTAAAACCAATATTTAAACATTTAAATATAAATATAAAATGCTTGGACTGTCCACACAGCGCCATCTAACCTCTTAGTATGCAAAGTTTGTGTTATGGATGCCAGAAAACTGATAAACTACTTACATATTTTAAAAAATAAATACTTTTTATCAAACAAATACCCAGACCCGTAACAGAAATTAAAATTCATCATTTCAGTTTCTGCTACGCCGGGAATCTAACACGGGACCTCTGTGTGTCAGACCGGCATGTTAACCAAGTGAACTACTCAGGTCGTCAATTTATATTACTTTGTACTTTTCGTGTTTTTGGACTTCAATATCCACGATTTGAATTATCACTGTGAGGAAAAGAAGGAGTTGATATGCCTCATGCTAGCATGAACATTATATTTTAGCGGCGCGGAAGTGGTATCGATTCAGTCCTATCTCCGATAAAACTTAAATATAGGGTCTCAGGCATTAGCTTCTCTCGAAAATAATTAAATTTTTACAACAAAGGACGGTTTCGTTATTTGTGTAAAATTTCCCGGCACCATGCACATGCAATTTTTTGCGCGTCGGAGTATGAAATTGTATCTTATTTGCTTTATGTCCTTAAATCCTATTTTTAATTTATAGAACACATCTACTAAAAAAAGTAACTACTAAATAGAAGGAATATTGCGTAACTTACGATAAAATAAAGTGTTGTAGCAGTCTGAAACATTGTGGCGCCGAACGCCAGTCATCGCTTGGGCTGTACCGAGCTGCCCCGCACTGCGCTGCGCACCGCACCAGATCATCCAGCACGCGTGAGGCTACCCCTCATCACACGTAGGTACGCACTCCTCTCAAACACCCACTTCACTTTTCTTCATTTCACATGTAATCCTGGAAAATAGTTCACGTTGAACCCTCGAAGGAACACCAGCGACAATATGCGGTCCTGCCACCACCCGTCCTCGCCCCGTCCACAGCCAGAGACATCGCAAACTGTAAATGCGCCGAGAAGTGCATCAGAGAGTGCAATTCGTGCTGTCTGAAAGTCACCAATAAGCCCAATGAAGCAGAGATCCCGCTGGCGAGCGCCAGCACCAACCTAAATAGACTCTGATCATCTAAATTGACTTCAATTAAATAACAACCGAAATTGTTGAAAGCGCCGTTACTCCCTCGCCGTTAATCTAAGTGCCAATAGTCAGGGCGAATGTTTTATTAATAATCCCCAGCAACAACAATTAATTAATAATCAAGCGATCGCCGTGGAAGTTGGAGGCATCAGTGCGCGCGCGCAGCCGCTCGCGGCCGCCGCCCGCCTTCCGGCCGCGCTTCCTCCGCCTGTTGGTACCTATTCGTCATAGGTAGCTGAGCAACAACAGGTATCCAATAATGACAGGATATTAAACATTGTTAACCTGTTTTCCTAGTAACCGACTACGGATAGCCTTGGCAGTGTTCTAGAGTAGGTATGCCTATAGGTACAAAACATATATTTGTGGCTTAATATTAAAAAAATATACTGTGATTACTATATTATTAAGAAAAAAGGTACAAGTATGTCTAAGTACTCATTAATAATTTAAAAAATCTGTTGGTAGGTACTGGAGCAAGATACAATGAATTCGTTGTTCCCACGTCAATAAATCATAGATCGGACATTTGTGAGTGGTGTTGATACGGATTTACTATAAAGCGTTTATGGACTTTCATAATAATGATGTGGGCGTTCAGCCCTACAATGCATTTTGGACAAACGAAACGCTGAGAGTTTGTGGGAAACCCGCATGGCGCGTAGCTGGAGGGTGCGCGCGTGGCGGCGGCGGCGGCGGCGGGAGGGGCCGCGGCGCGGCGCCATTGGCCCGGCGCGCGCGCCCGCCCGGCCGTAAGCGCCCGCCCCCGGCGGCCCGTTCTCGCGCCTCCGACTCCTCGCTACGGACCATAATAGCGCGAACGGTCCCGGCCGCCGCCACCGACACCCCACCACTCATTGGCTGAACGGCTCCGCCGGCGGTCGTCCCGTAACACGTCTGAATATAAATGACCAACCGCGGCGCAAATTCAGTTAGTTCGTTAAAGTTGATTAAAGTCATTTAACCGGGACGGACACGGCGAACCGAACGGCGCGGGCGTTCGTCGATCCCGAGGGCTCGACTAAATGAAGTCAAATTATTTAATATAGTCGGTTAACCGGTGCCGCGATTCGGGCCCCGCGAGCGCCGGGGCGGCAGCGAGGCGCAGCAGCGGCAGCGACGGAGCCGAGCGGGGTGGGCGCGGAGGCAGCGGGCCCGCACGCGCCCGCCGCCGAGGCCTACATGTACGTGTGCGAGGCGGCCGGCGGCGCGGTCGGCGCGGGCGGCGGCCGCTACGAGTGCGCGTTCGAGCCGCAGCCGCCGCTGGAGGCGCACTTCGACGACCACATGTTCGGGGAGTTCGCCAAGGAGCGGCACGTGCAGGTGGTGGTGGGCGCGGGCGGCGAGCTGCAGTACCGCGACGAGCTGCCCGCCTTCCCGCCGCCCAAGCGCAAGGACGAGCCGCTGCTGCTGCCCGCGGACGCGCCGCCGCCCGCGCACCACCACGCGCCGCCTGCGCCGCCCGCCGCCCCTGCCCCCAAGAAGAGCGACAAGAAAAAGAACGACAACAACGGCATCAAGAAGAAAAAGACAAGGTGAGTCGAGTTGATAATCAGTTATGTAATTATTGCTCAATATGATTGAACAGGTCCATCAATTCGAGTAGGTACCTACCTAATTAACATTGGGTTGCATGCATGTAAAGTGAATAATATAAGTATTTATGTATGACAATAAAATATGCACGAGATATTTAATTAGAGAATAGCATCTTCAAGAAAATGCTACGCTCGAGCTACGAAGACGTTACGAGTTCGTAGCTTGTAGCGCTAGCGTAGCTGGGGCGTAGACAGGCGTTTGCTACGTGAGATGGATTCTTAGATTTTATTGAATAATTTACGTATACTAATATTCTATAAGCCCTGTACTGAATTGCGCGACTTTTGAATAAGTCCGCTCGAGTAAATTATTGTGACGTATATTTAATCGGCTATTTTAAGTATCGGAGCGTAGCTACAACGCTCCGATACTTAAAATAGCACCCCAAGTTATTATTGGTTTGTAGATATAATAAAATGACAATTAAGGATTACTTACTAATCGCTGCAAATCACTAGATTACTTTGATAAGATCTTATCAAAGAAATCTAGTGTTTAACTGTAGTTGCAGTGATGTACTCCTAAGTGGCAATGATTGGCGTAGGTATCAACTTGATTATAAGTAAACGAGGAATAAAACAATAACTCCCAGCTTCATATCATGGCTGCAAATTAATAGCCATTTAACTATTTTTTAAATAATTTAACTTTGTTACTTACTTTCTGGTTGAGCAAGTAGTTTTTCATTAGTGGCTCGTAGATCTGGGGGTCTAGTAATTTCCCATGTAAAAAATATGACGTCATCAAACCTCTACTTAGGGGAATATTTTTAAGAACCGCAAGTCAAAATTATTGTTTCCAGATCTATTACAGGTGTGCAACCGGCTAGCTGGTGCAATTATATGCAGTTTTTCGTTGAAATTAGGCTCGCCACTGCTAAGATAGGTAGTATCTATCTGTAGCGAAAAAAATTGGAATTAACGGACGGGTTGGAAATCGCAAAACATAAAACTCCTGTTCATTGTCTTTTCTAGGGCGTGTTCTACTTCTACGTGCATTATATTCAAACTAACTAAACATAGGCTACACAGAGGTCCCAACAAAGTGCGTCGTCTTAAATACAGCCCCTATGTAGCTTTAGGTATGTTTGTTCGATTGTAGGTACTATTCTACTAGTCACACAGTTTTTTCGCTAGTAGGAACTTACACATTTACTCTAATTCCTAATTGTACACATAACTCAAAATCCAGACTTGTTTTTGAAAATAGATGCCAGAAAGCACACCGAAAATAAAATAAAAAATATTTAAATTAATTTTAGTATTTATATAAGAGTGAATAGGTATCTTCTAGGCACGCATGCTACATCTTCGACCTCATCGTCGCTTTCCATCAGATGAGTTGAGGTAAAACGAAAGCAAAAAAAAAAATTTTACTAAGTTTTTGGGTTTGATAATTCTTACCCCTTTTTCATTTGCTCTGTTTAACCTGATGTATCAAAATTAAATTAAACGTAAGTACCAGTTAGCTTACACCTACCCAGTATGATCCCAGAAATTGAAAAATATGTTAGTACAAAAATTATAGTTTCCGTTAAACGCAAAACGCCAATATCATAGCTAAGAAGGACCTAATATTTCGAATTACAATAACACAATCAGGCTGGCCATAAGCTTGTTTGCCACCATAGTAGAATAAAAAAAAACAATCGGCCACCCTATAACTATACTAACTAAACAATAAAAATAAGTGGTGATGTGTCGGCACGCACCTGTGCTGCGCGATGCGCGTGCGCACCCCGGCACGCGCGGGCTCTCGCGCTCCCCTTGCGGTATTTGCATAACTAATTCGATGATATTGCGATAAACACCATATGCGACCAATGTTGATGGTACGGGCCGCTCGATTTGATCTAAAATAAAGTATTTTTATATTTAGTTTTATAGCCCAGAATTGTACACAGGCTATAATTCATCCAGAAATTCAATGTGGTTCTTGCGGAAACGGGTCTGGAACGGTATAACCGAATTTTACGCGCACGAAGTCGCAGCAAAAGCTAATATAGAATATGGATTTAAATACTTAATCAGTCGATTTCTCAACAAAATCTTTCGCGTACGAACGCATTTGTAAGTGTCTAATTTACAAAAAAATTTAAGTGTTTCTGTGTCTATAATAAATACAACAGTATTCAGAAAAAAGTCAATATTTAAGTAAGAAAAAATGTTGTATGTGTATCAATCAACGGCATCAACGTCGCACCATCATAAGATTCCGTCCCCTGTCTCCTGTCATTTCATCACTGAACTTTAGGCGGTCGATGGCTCCAGAGGCGTGTACACAACGGCGCGAGATTAATTACCCGTATGGCCGGCGGGGGGCCAATTGCCTTATCGCGCCATCTTGAAACCGGCCACCATGGGCCCACTTAATCATTACGTTGCGACACCATCCCTGTTACTAGCGGCGCTACTGTAACTCTACGCACTCATTGTTAAATGTAACCGTCATGTTTCTAAGGACTCGCTCATGTGTTGTAATAAGTTAACCTAGTATGTGTAGATACCTATGTTATAAATTGATGCAATAAAGAGATTACATACATACATACATACTAATTTAAAAGTAAATAGCGCTTCGTACAGCGAATGAACTGTGTCAGGTTGAGTGTGTCTTGTTGAATTTGCTTTTGTATTAATAATAATATGCCGCCGTCTCGGTGTGCCAATCGGGTCTCTCAACGGTCTAAGGGTCCCCGTTTGTAGCAGTGTTGAAGTTAGACTAGGCTCAAAGTACGAAACGGTCACACATTCAGGTCCCAAACTTTGGTTATGGGTCTCGCAATCACGCTCTTGTGAATCAAACATTCTCTTGTGAAAGTAACATTGGCAAATAGGTACACTTTTCAATTTACAATTAATAACTTTAAATTTTTTTAACGAATAGGTGCGAACATATAATTAAATAGCGCCACCATGCATCCCAGTCAATTGGCAGGCGATTAGTAGCGGTCCCGCGCCTCGGGGGTGAATTTCGTTTCACGCTCAATCAATTTCTGCGCGCGCGCCGCCCGCAGCCATATTGCACGCGTCAGATGGCGGCAGCGTCGGCATGCTGGGCGATGGCGATAGGGTCAATTTATTCGTGAATAAGTAATTGGGGGTGCTATCTAGAGGCGGAGATGCAACTACTTATTTATAGCTATTACACTACCTACTTTATTTAGTTGATTCTTTTGAAATAGAAATGATTCGAAAAATATCAGCCCCACTAACCCTTTTAGGTTTCTACTTTTAAAGATATTCTAATAGCCCCTCGTTACCCTAGACGTAAAAATACTAGTGTTATCTACTTATAAGTTTGACGTGGGCATCTGTGTGTTGTGGCGTTGAAATATTTCCCCTATGTTTTATTAAAATCCAGTTCAGTAGTGTAGGAAATATTTGAGTAGTTATCTATCTTACCTATACGTAGACTTTATCGGAGCTTTTCCGACATCTGTCGGATAGGTTAATACTTATAGGAATTTTCTTTTTATATTAACATTATCTTTTAGGTACGTCTTTCGCGCAATTTCAATGATTTTAATAAAATGATCCGTTTGCTTGCCGCAGGACCACGTTCACGGCGTACCAGCTGGAGGAGCTGGAGCGCGCGTTCGAGCGCGCGCCCTACCCCGACGTGTTCGCGCGCGAGGAGCTCGCTCTCAAACTCAACCTCTCAGAATCACGAGTACAGGTGAATATCAATAAGAAAGTTTTCTTGGCAACTTATACCTATATTGAACTTCCCTAAGTATGTAATTTCTGAAATAAGTCAAGACAATTCAAAAACAATCAATTACGTTTGATGAGGTGGTAGCTTCGATACTGACCGACAGACATTCTTTTTCTTAATTGTTCTGAGCGCAGGGGGCTACGCGGGTGGGCTGGATGGGACCGGACACGCTATGCTCATGATACCCGCGGTTATATGCATGGCGTGTGTCGGTGCCCACTGCCCGGGGTGTCACCAGATTTCTCGCTCGCTTAATTTTCCCTTTGCTTACCTTTTGACGTAGAAAAAGAAATAAATTAACGTAATCCTAATTAAATTAATACTTATTTTATTTTCATTGAATCGCTCACAGAACCGTTAACAAGAACATTATAACGTTCCAGGTGTGGTTTCAAAACCGAAGAGCGAAATGGCGCAAACGCGAGCCCCCCCGGAAGACAGGGTACATCGGCTCGAGCTCGCCGAGCTCCACCACGCTGGGGGGCGGCTTCTCGAGCATCGGCGGCAGCCTGCCCGCGTTCCCGCAGAACGGGATGCCGGCGGCCGCGGACTCCTGGTCGTACCAGCACTCGTACGAGTTGTCGCCGCACCATTTGGTGTCAGGGGGCGCGTACGGGGGCTTCAGCGCGCAGCCGGCGGCGTACTCGTACACGACGGTGCTGAACGGGCACGACGGGCAGATGTTCGCGCCGCGGCACGCGTACGAGTACGGCGAGGGCAGCCCGCCGCCGCTGGGCGTGCGCGACTACCCCATGCTGGGCGCGCACTCGCCGCAGGTGGAGCCGCACTCGCACGACCACGAGGACAAGTACGCGGCGTGCGCGCTGCAGGAGGAGCCGCCGCGGTACGCCGCGCCGGAGGAATACGACAAGTGCGCGCTGCCCCCGCCCCCCGACAAACACTACGAGCTGGAGCGACACGCGCCCGCGTCCGACATCGCCCAGCCAATCGTCGTCAAGATGGAGCCCAGCCCCGGGCAGGCCTACACCTCGCTGCCCCCTTTTTTGAATTGAAATACTCCTTTTCGAAAATATCCTAGACTACTCGAGTAATTTCGAAAAGGAGTATTGCGAGACGGTTTTGGGCTTACTTTTAGTTTGAATACTTATTAGCAACTTACGTAATTACGTAGCGATTTTTTACTTTTGATAGACGTTAAAAGATTTACGATATATTTAAATTATGAAATTTAGCAATAAAATTGTAAATATTTAGTTAATATCAATGTTTACTTCCTGTGCATTCCCGTGCCTTATTAGACGGTTATAATTCTGTAAACCCAATTGTTGAAATGTAAGTTACGAAAGTTTTAAAACTACACAACATTTCGGGACTTAAAATTTATTGAATGAAGATATTTTTCTGGAATATTGAATTTTATAAGGAAATATTTTCGGAACTGGCTTTATATTATTCGCTTAAGACCAGAAAATTATATGCTGGTCGATTATGTATCTGGTAGGTGCGAGTACTACGCGTCAAAATGTTAACAGTAGCATCGAACTGAAAATTTGGGTATGTTTGAAAAACAATTAGTTGAAATAGGTTACTTTTTGTAATGATGTACTAGTTTAGGTATTATATGTGAATGTTTGTGCCAAAATACGAATTTTGCCTATGAATGGTACAAGTTTTAAATAAATACAAATACTACATTAGTAAAACTTCTACGTATTATATTTTTAGGTATTCTCGAGCTAAAACGTATTACTTATAAGCGGCTGTTAGATAAGATACTATTTCTACATTGAATTTGTATCTATACCTTATTTCTATAAGAGTTTATTCAGTCTAACACCACTATGTACATATTAAGATCTCCATTAGCAGTTACTGTAATCAATCCACGAAGAGCCATTCATAATAGCTAGAAAGACCAAAGATTAATTAAAGGTTAAAGCCTTGTTTAGGTACACTATAGCTAAAACTAATTTTGTACAAAAAGCAGTAGATTACAGATTTTTTTCGTCACTACTGACTAGAACTCCTACGAGTTCCGTGTAACGTAAAAACAGACCTTGTCTACGTATATTCTGTTGCATCACATTGTTGCATTTTGTTTATGTTCAGTAGCTCAATCGCACTAAGTCGCGAATATATGAATACAGAAAATACATATGTGAGCTGTGACAAAGCACGTCCGTGAACTCCACGACAACGCAATGAAAATGCAACGATGCATGTGCGGAGTTACGTGACTTGACTGAGTATATCTATGGCAGGCTTTGCGTAAGGGACATCGCGGATAAGATTCAAAAGGCTTACTTGCGCTTGCTTGGTTACGTATTACCCAAGCCCCAGAGATATGTGGGAAATAAGTACACTGCCGGTATCAGGAAAAAGGGCCCGCGGGATACCCAAGAAGCGATGGATTGACATCGCCAAGGCGGATGCGAGAGCCAACGGCTTACAACGTGAGGATACCGAAGACTAGGCGAAGTGGAGAAGAAAGACTAGGAAAGCGGACCCTGGTAGAAGCGGGATACCGATATACCACTATCCCTAACAGGACTACTACATAAACATTTTATGCGGTATTATTTAGAATTAGGTAGCTAGAATATAGTTAATTTTATTACATTCATAACACTTATCTCATTAGCTTTGGATTTATGCATAATGTTTTGTGTTGTGAAGCATGAATTACTGGATAATTTAATGATATTTGTTGGTGTATTGTATTCTAATGTTAAGTTTTCAAGCAATAAGTCGAGATTTACACATCAATGAAGATTAGAAATATATATTATAGTGAAAATGGATTAAAATTAATATTACCAATGTGCTTAAAAATGTTTTTTATTTATTTTACTTACATAATATGTATTTACATGTTTATGTATACCATTTACATTTGCTTATCTCAGAAATCACATAGTAAGTGGGGTGGGTATTAGAGATAAGCTGGCATAAGCGTAAGGTCTATCTTGGACTGTTAAAAACACGGACATCTAAATACGTTATTTAATTGCGGTTTCTGTGGTTGGAAGAAAACCGTTTAAAATAAAATAAGGTCCAACGAATACAGTATTTTTTCTGTCAATGATACAGTACAAATAATAGGTTCTCAGGAAACAGTAATATTCCTTCACAGTATATTATGTATAACAGGTTTCCAACAGGTCTAGCTAGTGTCTTGTGGTGTTTAGTCTACTCTAAAATAACATCTTGGCGTTATTGTCCCGGTTGTGCACTCGCGCACGAGGGCCCGGGTTCCGCCTTGACAATGATCAGATAATTACAGTGGAGTGACTGCCATCTGACTTCCCCTCCGTTAGAGCACCGGTTATAACTAAGAAAAGAGTCATTGGTACATGGCCGCAGCGGGATTCGCACCCGGTACCTCTCGCTTACGAGTCGGATACCTTAACCACTACGCCACCGACACTCCTTGGTCTACACTCCACACTAAAGCTGGCTAAAAGCAAGACTTAATAAAAATAAATAAATACTTATAAAATTAAATATTTTCTTACTGACTTGTAACGAGTGCTATCACTAAATCATTACCAGAACATGAAAAAAAATCTCTTAAGGGCAAATAACGAAAGGAAAATATAGGAGAAATAAATAAGCTCACCCTGGTAGGACTGATTGCCCCAGGGATACGGAGGGTTGATTATGAATGAGCTCATCTTTAACTTCGTTCTTAACAATACTAATGATGACGACTATGATAATATTCTTTGGACACTTCCTTCCAGACACCAAAACATTGCAACAAAGTCAACACTTATTGTTTTTTTATATTGTATTATGAGTAAGTCGGGTTAGCTGACACTTGCATCGGTTCTGACACCATCTTGCTTGGACCAGATGCCATCGCCGCTGAAGTGGTACCTCTTCTCAATCTCATAAAGTACAAGACTCAATATCTGGTCGTCACTCAACTCCTTGTACTCCAAACTGTTGTAACAGCTGTCTAGTAGAATTGAATCACTCTCTGTTATACATTTATGCTTCTTCAATTTCAGCATGTAGTTCACATATTTATCTATTTCATCCCTGGAATAAAGAAGTGAGACTTGAAAGTTGTTTTTAGTAATCCATAGGGGTAATAGACAGACTATCGAGTGCTACAAGCTACGATTCTAACACCCATTATATAATAATATAACTAACTAGCGACCCGTCCCGGCTTCGCACGGGTTTACTCGACTTTTCTTTACTACAACCCATCCAGAAATTATCTAACTGATGGTGAAAACCGCGTCAAAATCCCTTGCGTGGTTTAGAAGGGTTACCGGAAATACATAGATATACAGGCAGACAGACAGACGCGGAAAGCTCCTTCATTTTATACTATGTATAGAAGATATCCTTCTCCTCGCGCCGTGTTCCTCATTACTGAGGGTCGTGAATCCCCCGACGAACAGTTAATTTCTCTTTTACGATGTCTCACCAACGGCATCTGTCTGTCGGCATCGCCATCTGCCATCGATCTTGTGTCATCATGAGCTGTTCGATATTATATCCAATATTACGGTCTATGTGGCCAAAAAATTCCATAGAAGATATGGATAGATATATAATACCGGGCGTGCTGTTCATGCTACGTCTCTCCCACGATACGTAAAATGTATTATAATAATATAAAACCCAAAAGAATGTGACGGTTTTATTAAAATGTTTTTTATTGGACATGGACGGTCGGTCCACCTGATGGAAAGCGGCTACCGTCGTCCAGGACATCACGACACCAGGTGTCGGCCTTTGAGGTATCCGTAGACACGATCGACTAGCATAGCGTGACTCTCCAATCAACTCGTCTATTGCGTGATTTTGTGAAAATTTGTCTATGTCTAAACCAATTTCAACGAGATTTTCGCTGGGAGGTAGCGACTCAGGTTGTTTTAGTTAGGTCTAAGGGTTACTTTTCCCCATAGGTCAGTACTTACATAGGATACAACAGCAGCTGACAATGGTGAAAAATAACATCATCAGCGAATTTTCTTTTCAGGAACTGTATGTTTCCGTTAACAATATCCAGCGACGAGTTTAGCCAGAACTTGTGTCGCTTAAGTTGTTCTTGTATAGTTTTAAGTTGCTGCTTTTCAATGTCCCTACTGCTGCTTATGGTTAACGATGAGCAGATTAAAATTACTAGATCTCTGCCACAAACTTTACTGCCAAAACTGCCGATATAGCTGAAATCAGGTTAAAATACAGACTAAGTAATACTAGAAAATAGATACATGGGTCATTCTAAGTTATGAGGTTAAATTCGATGTCGATGTGGCATCATAATAGATCACATCAATATAATGCGGCAGGTTATAGAGAATACTCAGGACTGTAATCCTGTGGGATACCTCGCATTTGTGGGCTATGAGAAGGCCTTAACTCCATTGAGACCTAGGACTCTATTGTTGATCCGCTCGACTGAAGTCGAGTTGAATGGTTTTTAATTTTGAATTTCGGCACGAAATATTCAATATTTTGATTCATGGCGCTGATTTTTTATTTGTGAAATGTTCACTTTCGGTGTTGCATTACATTGAATTAACAACTATAACTGTAATTGTAACTTGAATGACGAAATGCATTTTATAAAATGAGTTGCACTGTACATTGAGTACTTACTTATTGAAAACTTTACTGGATGAAACAAGATGGTTCAAGCTATAACACTGTTTACTTTTTTCATGCATTTTCTCTAGACGGTTCATCATCTTTTTTTTATGAATCACAAGTGCCAATATCTGAAAATGGACATAAGAATATTTAAAATAAAATAAAATAAATAATCGTGGACAAATTCACACAGCGCCATCTAGCCCCAAAGTAAGCAAAGCTTGTGTTATGGGTACTAGATAACTGATAAACTACTTATATACTTTTAAATATTATTATACATATAACACCCAGACCCGTAACAGAAATTAAAATTCAATTTCTGCCCGGCCGGGTATCTAACCCGGGACCTCTTCCGTGGCAGACGTTGACCACTGAACCACACAGGTCGTCATTTGAAATATTTTGTAATAAAACTTATAACTATAGCATTTACTAATAAAATAAATACACTGCAACAAGTTCATGTTAACCTTTTTTGAGCACCTATATACCTATAGTAAAATAACGTTTGCCCATGGAACTTACATATAAAATCACATTTGGTATGTGTACGTTTATATGAGTAGGCGACACTTACTCTAGGATTTGTTTTCAATATTTGATACTCTTTAAAACTTTTAAGTTCACTGAGGCGTTCCTTTACAGTATCAGGATGCATACAGTACACTTTTAAACACTTCTTTTGAGACTCTTCGGGTATCCTGTACTCCTGAAATAATAACATTACTTACAAATAAACCCTGTCATGTTGTCTTTAAAACTTCAAAAGAGTTTAATATTGCTTCAACTCTTCAAGATATGGATGTCATACAATACCTCCATTAGGCTTCTTATTTTTAATATAGCATTATAATTATTTTTCAATATTGCTGGCTCTATTTTAATTGCTTCTGTGATATCAATTCCTGCAATTGTCTTAACATTCTCCAAAATCAATTTTGTGTTTACAGGATCAGATGAAATTATAAATCCGTTCCTTCTAATACTTGCCAAGTCAAACTTGATAATATTTTCTGCTAAGTGAATAGCTTCTTTAATATCTGACATTGGCTTATGCTTTAAAGGTAGATAATGCTTGCAATACTTTTCAAAATCCTCAGGAGTTACTAAAAGTTTCCATTGAAGATAGTTTTGCAGGACATTTAGACGAACTGATACTGAAAAATATTTCAAACATAAAAATTAATTAGTATTAAATATATTATCTGTCTATCATGATTGAACAAAAAATTATAACATTTAATTGAAGATATACAGATACATATTATTTTACGTACAAAGGTATGTAACTTACATATAGTGCTTGTATCAGAATATATATTGGATAGCGTTTCATTTTCTGGCCACTCAGGAAAGTAGCTGTGCAAAAGTGATTCTAATTGTAAATCAGCTTTTAAGAGCCCTTGTTTCTTTAATTGAGCTATGGTGCGTGACCGGACTAACGTGTGGTACCTGGATATAATCCAAAAGAAATTAAAGTTATACAAAATAATAAGAAAATAAGAAATTTTACAAAATGTATTACACATAATGCTTACCTAATCAAATACTGTGGAATGATTTTAATAAAACCACATTCTTTTAATATTTCTCCATAATTGTCCAAACTGATGGGGTGCATAGAAAAAACATGTATGTCATGGCATGCTTCCAAGGGAGTTATTGAAAACTTTTTAAGAATTTGGAGTGACCATTGAAGTCGATCATTGGTAAGGGTTTGAATATTAGGGTGATGCTTTTTTACATCACTAAGAAGTCTTTCTGGTATAGTATGCCCTGAAATTATAAACATGTAAAATCAAATAAAGAACATAATATCTATTCCTGCTGGCTCTAATTAAATTTCTTCTATGACATCCATTCCAGCAATTTATGAATAATATACATATAATGCTCGCAAAGGACTAAGTATAAAGGCTGAGGAAGGGTTTGCAAATGAATAGCTTAGTTTACCTGTGGTATTTAGATAAAATTCTTTAAATGTTGTATTGTGGCAAAGTCTCCAAGTTAGAGGTTTGCCAATTAAACTTCTATGTAACAGCTTAGATTGTTTGATGGTACCGACGATACAGATTTGCATGGTTAGATTTAATTAAACATTGCAGGAAATTATTTTGTTCTTAAACCAGTAAAATTAATAATTAAAATAGTACCAGACCACAAATAATTTTGACTATTTTTGACAGCTCACAGCAGTAGGGATGGGGTGGTGTAAAATCGTGTATGAATTTTATCGTTAATCGATTTTCATTCCCATAGAACTTGGTATCGATAGTTGCATGGTTATGCTGTATGTATTTTAAAAACAAACTTTTATTTTTCTTTTGAATTAATATTTTATTAATATGACAATAAAAACCTACACGACTAGAAATAAATAATGTATTGAAAATAAAAAAAAAGTAATAATTAGATAGGTATAGATGTAGGTATATAACGCGGAGCACTGCAACGGCAAGCACTACGCGTAGTCTCTTCCCACCTGGTCTCCCGCCACATGGTGCGGAGACCAGATGAACTGTCGAGTGCTCTGAACCTAAGCCAAACCAAGAAAAATCCATTCGTTGTAGCTCCTCAGTTTCAGGATATACCGCTTACCAGTGACGTCCAGTTTCGCAGTCATTTGGAAGAAAAGGTCAAGCTCGCATTTTTAAAGCTGGGTGTGCTTAACAGATCAAAGCAATACTTCACGCTGGGGCAACGGCTTCTCTTTTACAAGGCTCAAGTCAGACCCCATTTGGAGTATTGCTCCCATCTATGGGCGGGAGTACCAGCATATCAGCTTGGGCCTTGTGACTCGATCCAAAAGTGCGCTGTGAGAATTGTCGATGATACCATGCTCACAAGTGGTATTGAGCCGCTGAGCCAGCGGAGGGATTTCGACTGCCTTTGTGTGTTCTACCGCTTGTACAACGGTGTTTGTTCCGAAGAACTGTTTGACATGATACCTACAGCTACATTCTGTCATGGCACCGCTCGCCACCGACAGGGAATTCATCCACACACCTTGGAGCCAAATTGGTCGCAAACTGTGCGGTTCCAAAGGAACTTTCTCCCACGCACGCTAAGGTTGTGAAACGAACTACCTGGAGAGGTTTTCCCTGGTTTTTACTAGGTCGGCAACGCGTGGGTGATGCCCCTGGTATTGCAAACGTCCATAGACTGCGGTGACTGCTTACCATCAGATAGGCCGTAAGCTTGTTTGCCACCTTAATGGTATAAAAAGAAAAGCTCCTTCTGGAGGCTCAGGACGACCAGCCGAAGCCCTTCCCGTTTCAGCGCCCCCTGTAGGCGCGCAATCCCGACCCCCTTCTGGGGTCTCGCTATAATTGCTCCATGAGTGACGCTGTGCGCACCCCGTCCCAACGGGGCGTCGCTTACGATGAAACCTGGAAAGCCTTCCCAGCTACTTTTTGGCGAGTCGTGCATAACCAGTCCGGCCAGCTGGCTGGTACTCATGAGAGTTCACCTTCTCCCTCCCAACCGCTACCAGAGGGTGCTCATTTCCTTACCGTTGGGTGCAAAAAAAAAAAAATATGCGTAGCACTTGGTATTACACTCCGCCGAGCATGGCTTTAATAATGTGACCAGATTTCGGATATCGATTTGTGCATTTCTTTAGATGAAAGGTCTTTTTTTCGGAATGGGGCAAACGGTGTTTCGAAATTGTTTTAATCGGAACAAAATTTTCATTTTCAGAGCAGTTTTACCGCCGCCGAAACTCCTGATTAATAAAAAAAATTATTTTATCTCAGGTCCACAGTTACAAATTCTATTAAAATATGGTTTTTCCCCGACTGTCCGAAATTTAAGGATATTTTCAATTACCTCAGGTAAATTATAAAATTCGAATAAAGGCCAGTTTTCGTTTGAAGGCTTTATATCGACCAGGCGGTTAGCGTACTCCCGAGAAAGGGAGTGTGCGTCTGGTTCCCACGGTCATACCAAACGGCTCAATAAGACTCGAGCATTTGTGCCGTTTGGCATTTTCAGCTGAGGCAGCAACGGCCCCAGCTAGACACACGGTGGCTAGAAGATGAGACGGCGCGATGTAGGGTCTTGCCCTGATGAATAGTTATATGTGTACTTACAGTTATTATGATTTATTTCCAAACAACTGTTCAGGTTTTTTTGTAATTTTAGTGTAATTTTTAGTTTTATTTCCTTGGGTTTGGCCCATCAGGCTTTAATGGCTTTCCAATTCATTATATTATGTTCTGAAAAAGAGAGCATACTATGTTGGTTTGGATGCTACCATTATTCTAAATGGTCTACGAATTATATATTTCTTGACATACATTTTTGTTTTGTTAATTTATTTCCTTTTGGCCGATATTTTCTATATAATTTTTATAATATCTATACGTATGTTTTACAAATTGTTTTGTAGTTGTCAAGCAGTAACGAACTATAGATCGATGCCATGATGGCGAAGATTTTATTCCTACTTGCTGGCCACGAAAAAGACAGCTGTCATAAATTTGAAATTGATTGACGGCTAGAGAAAGAAAGGCAGTCTGAAGTTTGGAAGTGAAACAAGATAAGTATTTTTGATGTTGTTTGACGATAAGGAATATTATTGGAAAATAAGCTATTTTCTCAATACTAAATATAAAAATAAGTGACCGGTCCAAAAATGCACAAGTTTGCATCTATTATTTGAAATTTTCAATCTGTGAAAAGTGAACCCTGATCCTGTAAAGAATTTACAGGATTTTAGGGTACGTGGAATAGACTCTTCCCTGTGACCCTGTAAGGAATAAGGTTACGGTTTTAGGACTTTTGTGCTTTCATTATTTTTACTTTGTGAGCGTCATCTCGTCGGGCCTTTTATCATCATCAAGAAAAAGATGGTTCAGCTCCAGCACCATTAGTGCTTCAGCGGAGGTAAAGGATAATATAATTCAGATCCGTCTGGCGTCCCTGCTGCTTGACAGGCCATGGTGGCCAAGATCAACGTCGACCAAACAAAACTAACACCAGTTGACCACCAAGATCATGGGGTTTTACGCCGTTGCTTTTTTGTGGTGCTTTCTTTAGAGTCGTGTCTATACCAACATACCTGCAACGTTGAAGAACCAAAAACGAATATCCGCCAAGAAAATTACTTCGAAACAATCAACTGCTGTAAAATGGCAGCCATTTGACAGACATCATTTTTCATAATATATTAATGAATAATACTTTTCGAATACAGAATTAAGGTATTGTTACATATTGTGTATTTTGTTTTTAAATAAAAGTTCGAATTGGAGAACTCTTTATAACATACAGCAAAACCATGCAACTACCAATTTCCAAGTTCTACGATAATCGAATAGAACCATTAACGAGTTTACTCTACCCCATCCCTATAGAGAGCTGTCAAAACAAAATTATCACCTGTGTTTGTTTGTTGTTGCAGTGAAAGAAAAGTACAATAAGTAAACATTGTAAATAAATTGAAAGAGAAATGGATAGTGATGAATTATTTTATTGTAGGTTTTGTGCGGAGAGAAAAACATTGTCCGAGGTACATCAACTTCAACATGTCGGTTTTGAAGACATTGATGAAATGTTAGCATTTTTCCAAAGAAAAATTGATTTATCAGCAGAAATGCTTCCAAAAACGATTTGCAAAACATGCTATACGTCTTTGGCTGCAAGTTACAAGTTTTTCATTAAAGTGGATGCTTCACAAATTTATTTCGAAAAAATATCAAATTCTGCAACATTTACAGAAATAGACCAAAAATATACCGATAATAAATCTTACACCGAAGAGGATAATTTCCTTTCTGCATCAAAAAGATTGATGAAGCCTTCGGAAGAAAACTATAAGTTAGTTAACATTATAGAAACAAAATCCTGGCCAACAAGTGAGCATGAATACAACTTTTATTACAATCACATCGAACTGAGAGGTGATTGTTCATGGAACTCATATCCATGGTTTTGTAAGCATTGCAATGAGAAGTACGACACAATGCAGTTATTACGAGAACACTGTAAAGATGCGCATGGTAGCTGTTACTTTTATCAGTGCCATTACTGTTATTTCAGTGTTGGTAACTTTTTACATTTCACAAATCATGTGCAACAACATAAACCAGAACTCAGGTGAGTGATAATTATCAATGAGATTACTTAAACATGAGATGTTATTATAATCTGGACACTTTCAAGGCAAGAGTGAATAGGCTGTTCCTAGACAGGCATGCTCCATCATCGGCTGCATTGTCACTTACCACCAGGTGAGGTCGCGGTCAAATGCCTGGCTAGTCAAACAGTAAAAATAAAATGAGTTCTTTATAGTTTATCACATTTAAAAAGAGTGCTGGATTCAAGCTTTAATTTTGTTCAATTGTAACATTGAATTGACAGTGTTGCTGGGGATATACATTATGATTTCAACATTGTTGAACAGAACGTACATTTGTAAGAAGCAAAGTAGATAGGTAGGTAGGTAACAAATAGAATTAAATAGTATTTAAAAAGTAAAGTGATTTATAAACATCCTCTTTTAACAAATATACATAATTAGTAGGTAAATACCATGTATTAGTGTAAATTTTATAGTATATTTTTATGGAAAATCTTTTACTACTATCTTGTCACTAAATTGAGTTATGGGCATAGATGAAAGGAGTTCGTCTGGTAATAGAAGTCCTAGCATGTGACTACCTTCGGTCACGTATTCAAGAACACTTGCGCGCGCCATGTCTTCATCATCATATCAGCCGAAAGACGCCCACTGCTGAGCATAGGCCGTGATTTATGCGTCGTAATCCGTGCGGTAAGCCAGAATTAACCTTATGTTCTAGGACTTAATGTATATAGTTACTTTACACATGGCCTTCTGGAATATACGCGAATGTGTTGCCACGGCTATTCTCGATTCGTTGTTCCCGGAAAATGTTCGGACTAGATCACTAGAACATTCTAGTATCGGGGCCGGAGTATTAAACAGCAGCCGGCGAGGCGTGAGACAGTTCAGTTGTGACTACCGAAGAGGTAACTTCGCAGCGATTACCTGCGTGTACTTGTGATGTCCTACCACTTCAGCGATACCCACGGACTACGAGAGACCTGCGATTGCGGAAGCTGTCATCAGTATTTCATTTCATCATCACTCTAAATAAAGAACCCTAGCACATTACAACTGGTCTCAGAAGTCAAATTTGGAGATGCCACGGAATCCGAGGGAGGAGTAGGATCCGTAGGAAGGTGTTAGGACGAGCGGGCAACGTGCTGCAGTGGTCAGGCCCACTGCCCGTTAAAGCCACGCCCACTGGGCCACAGGCCCCGCTCACCGGGCCTCAAGTCCGCCCACCGGCCCTCAAATTCCCCCCACTGGGCCACAAGCCCCGCCCACTGGCCTCGCTCACCTAGCCACGCCCCCGACACAAGCCACGACCACCACGGATCTGTCTAGTGATGCAAATGTAATGCGACTTGACACCCGTGACATGATGCATATCGGCACTGTGGTCGAGAACCTTCGCGGGGACATCACGTGGAAGAACGTGTCACGGGGCTGGAAACCGATCTGGACCACATGAAGACGGATCTCACGGATCTAAAAATGAAAATGGTGCGCCTCGAAACTGTGGGCGTTACTCTCACGCCAAGTGGAGCTGTTGGCGCAGTTCAGGGGCCTAAAGTGCAGGTGCCGTCATAAGACCGTACTACGTCTTGGCCCGTGTACCGGCAGCAGTTTTAGACCGTAGCTGTCGCAAATCGGTGGACTGAGGTCTTGGAGACACTACCCAGTCTGTTAACACATTCAAGGACCTTATGGAGGCGCTGAACACGTTATGGAGAGCGCCATCTGGAACATGTTTTCTGCAGCCGTGGGCGCTTAAACGTACACGTAAAGGAGAGTCATAATTTTTATAGAAATTGTTTTAAATGCTGGGTTGTGGCGGGTAAGCCGTGCACGGTCATGTTTGTGGAGGTAAGGTTGCCGGACTTTTATGCGGTTGTGAAGGGACGCATTGCTCCTTTTGGGAGAGATTGCGGCAGTCTCGCAACGGCATACTGAGGGCGGTTTAAGACGACGCCTATAGTTCTTTCTATACAGAAGTATTGGCTATCTGCGCACCAGAACGGGAACCAGAGATGACATTAAGATATTGACGTTGTACTTTTAATATAAATTATTTTTTTCTAATTTTTGGTATTTATACTATTAAATTGTTTTAATTTTTATTTTATTATTATATAAGTACAATTTTTATTTTATTTTATTTTATTTGTATATTTCGAATTTGATGTATGGATCTGTGTTATCCGTAATATAGACTTTTATTATTATTATTTTATCATTAATAAAATAGGAAAACTGGTCCGGAAAGCGTATCCCGCCGAGGATCCCAGAATAGTTGCTTCAAATACGCTGCCAGCCTTTGTAGACGGCATCCGTGACCTAGAAGTAAGGGCTGCAGTAAGGCTTCGTCACCACGCTTCACTGAAGGACGCATTGGCTCACGCTCTGGAGGGGAAAGCCGGGGCAGGACGTGCGTGTGCACAAAGTACACGAAATTATGGACGAGGTAAAGGAAATCATATCGACAAAGAAGACCTCCCCGGCGAAATTCGGTTGTAGGCCTACGTGCCATAAGTGTGGCGAGAGAGGTTACCTGCAGTTCACGTGCAGAAAGAGCGAGGTCACCGAAATAAAATAAGCTGACCTAAGGAAGCTTATCGGTGAACTGAGGAAGCTCATCGGTGAGTTGATAGATCAGAAGAGAACAGAAGCCAAGGCTTCTGCCAACAACCTGGGAAACGAGTAACAACCATGAATAAGGGGCGGGTACTGGCTGGCGCAGAGGATGCCCCAGAGGTAGCCACAGGCAAGCAACAGCAACAGTCTGTCGATTTCCTGTTTGGTAAATGATACAAACTGCAAGATGAAATATGTAGAATTATGTTTCTTTAGTTTAGGAAGTAGTTACGACGTTTTGTAATCTAAAATCAAAGAAACTTCCTGACTTGACCTTGTTCGAGTAGCCTCTGTATTTGATGGAAACATGTATTTATGCTCATGTGCAGTGCAATCTCGTTAATCTCGCGAGATCACGTCCAGTTTTTTACCGAGATTAATCGTGGTTCAGGTGATTGGTGTGCTACGCAGAGGTCCTGGGTTCGATTCGCGGCCGAGCAAAAATTGAAATGATGAATTTTAATTTCTGTTACGGATCTGGGTGTAGTACACAATAAGTATGCATTTAAAAAAGTATATAAGGAGTTTATCAGTTATTTCACACCCATAACAAGTTTTGCTTACTTTGGGGCTAGATGACGCTGTTTGAATTTGTCCAAACTTAATTATTTATATTTATGTGAGACCAATATGGCGTCACGTTCGAACAGCTCTCGTTTGAACCGATTTTGAAACATCTATTAGGAAGCTACATTACCTAGTCTTGCCATAAATATTGTAATAAAGACAAAATATATTTTTCTATTGCAAATAACATTTATTACTTTTACAATGTGTTAGTTTAATACGTAAATATAAAACAATTTATTTTTAAAATATAAAAAGCTTATTCGAAGTGGTCTCCATTGGCTGCAATACAGTCCTTTAAACGTTGAGGTCAGTTATCAATAGAAGCGCGCACTCTTTCCATGGGAAAATTCTTCACTGCCAATCGTATGGATTGTGTTAGGGACTCCAAATTATCATGGCGTTTAGAGCAAGCCGTACTCTCTAAAACTGACCATAAATCATAATCCAGCGGATTAAGATCGGGACTAGACGACGGCCAGTCTTCAGCTCTGATGAAGTCGGAAACGTTCGATTCCAACCAAGACTGCGTGGACCGAGCTTTATGACCCGGCGCCGAGTCTTGCTGGAAGGACCATTCTTGGTTATTGAACATGGTGCTAACTACCTTCCCAAGAATGGTATCTTGATACACTTATTATTATTATTATTATTATTCCTGAACAGACAGGCAGTTGGAAAAACTGATATGTCTGTATCTCATTATCCTCAACCCATTGACATTCTCCATTAATTAATTTTGGTTTTCTTGTAATGTTCATCCAATCGATTCTTAAAGGCGTTGGTACTCGGTGCTGATATAACTTGCTCAGGTAACTTGTTCCAAGGTGCCACGACTCTGTTGCTGAAAAAATGCTTGTGCGGGTTGTTGTTGGAGAAACTTCGTACCAATTTCGAGTGGTGACCTCTTAATCGAGTGTTCTGATCTCGCTTTAATATTCGTTCAAAGTTCTTTACATCATAATGTCCGTTTAAGATTTTGTACGTTTCTATTAGGTCTCCACGTTGTCTCCGCTCGTGTAGCTTGTCTAGTTTCAGGCTGTCTAGTCTTTGTTCGTAGGATAATTTCTTATATTATCTTGGGATTTTAGTGAAACTACGCTGTACTTTGTCAAGTGTTTTAATGTCCTTTTGGAAATAGGGGCTCCAAACCTGGAAGGCATACTCCAATAATTGTCTGATATATGTTTTATAGATTTTTATCACAATTTCAGGTGTTATTGTTCCAAATGCTTTTCTTATAAGGTATATGAGACTCCTAGCCCTCTTGGTTATCATACTTATATGTTCTTCCCACTTTAGATTTTCTGTGATAATGACACCCAGATCCGTCTGAGACTTCACAGCTTTTAGATTGATATCGTTTAAACTTGTGCCGATGTTTTGATACCTTTTTCACAAAAGTATGGCTCATTCACTCCTTCATAGATAACACCCAACCAAACCATCATAGAAGTCGGGTAATGCCCACGTTGCACTCTGTCGTTTAATTGGGAAACTTTCTTAGAGCTTTGAGCATAAATACGGTCATTTTGTTTGTTAAAATGTTGCTCAATTGTAAAAAATTTCTCATCCGTAAACAAAATTTTTCTGTGACCTCCCTTTGCGTACCGCTTCAGTAGTTGTTTCGATTTTACCACCCTATTCTTTTTAAAATTATCTTTTTAATACGCGACATGGTTCTAGGTGCTATCTTCATCTCCCGAGATAAAATCTTTTGCTTTCGGACAGGATTTCTTTGAATTCTTTCCCTTACTGCTTTGACCACCTTTTTCGTACGAACACTACGTGGACTGCCAGATATTTTTCTGTCACCAACAGAGGAGGTCTCATTGTACCTATTAATAGCCCGGTACACAAACATTTGACTAATACCAAGCGTATGGAGAGTTTTAAAAATTGCATTTGGCTCCATACCTACTTTATGTAATGCAATCACAGCGATTCGGTTTTCTTTATCACCCCACTCCATTTTAATATCGCAAAATATTGTACAATGTATTGGCGCCAAAATAAGAAAAGACAATGAAAAATCATAGAAAAATGATTGAGATTGAGATTCCAAATTCAAATGTAATATTTTGTTTATTTTTAATTGTAACAGTATTTATGGCCAGACTAAGTATTCACGAGTTAGCTACATTGTGCTGAGGCGACTGCTTACCATCAGGCAGGTCGTAAGCTTGTTTGCCACCTTTAAGGGATAAAAAAAATTACAACAGGGTACTTTTCTTCGCATCGCGCGTATTTTGAATCTCTGTAACTAGGATGGTTACAGAGATTCAAAATACGCGCGTGTGAAAACCAAGAAGATTGCTGGTTAATAATAATTTAGACTTTATTTCCACTTCATAAAATCTGTTTCGGTATGAGTACAGTTATGACTACATTGATTTAACCTGGAAAGAAAATTAAACTATTTAATTAAATAGGGTTTAGTTAGAGTTTTCATATTATATTTGGCCTGGCCCACCCCAGGATGTACCGATACGAAATTCTGGCCTGGACACATAAAAAACTTCATACAAACGTAATTTCAATTAAATACAACCGAAGAATCCATAAACTTACTTATTTACTTATTCTGCTCTCTTTAACTTGTATCGCATTTTTTTAAATAATAATAATAATAATAAATATTCTTGGACAAATTCACACAGCGCCATCTAGCTCCAATAGTCCAATTTACAGTTAGGTTAAATTACAATGAAATATTGACTTATTTTTCCAAAAGTCGAGTAACAAACGTAAGAGAAAAATTTCGTGCTTACATTGGCGATGGACTCGGCTTACAATAAATAAGTCTTTCATGTGTTGTTTCAGCAACTTTTGCCCATATTGCAATATAAAAATGGAAAATCCAATGCATTTGAGAATGCACACAGAAAAGCCAAATTGCGACACATGTGGAGAAGTATTCAAAAGCAAAGATTTATTGGTGGCACATGTACAAATATATAACACAGGAACAGTTGACGACGATGTATTAAATACTACAACACCGGCGGAACAATTTCTTAATAACACTGAAGTTACAGCTGAAGATCTATCAAATAATACAATACCTACGGTACAATTTCTTGTTGATACTGAAGTTTGTAACAATAATGAAACTAATAGTGCTAACTTGAATACCTCCTTATGGGTTGAATTGGTTGGACACTGTGCATACTGCGATATAAAAGTTATTGGTCTGTGTAAATTAAAAGACCATGTGAGGGATAAACATCAGAGATGTTTTGGCGCCAGATGCGGGAAGTGCTCTGATCTGCAACCATTTTATTTATTTGCGGAGTACATTCAGCACGTTAGAAGGCACAACTCTAGTTTGAGGTTTGTATTATCTGTCTATACTTCTATACTAATATTATAAAGAGAAAATGTTTGATGTTTTGTTTGTTTGTTTTGTATTGAATAGGCTTCGAAACTACTGGACCGATTTCAAAAATTCTTACGCCGTTGAGAAGCTACACTATCCCCGGGTGACATAGGCTATATTATATTTTCTAAAAAATTACGGATCATTAATAAAACTCCAATAATGTAACCCAAGGTGTAAAAAAATACCCAAAAAATTCCTTACATCGCGTGTGCTGCGAAAACTATTAATGATAGAACAAAATAATGTACTACGACTTTGCAGAACACATCATTTTCTACAAAAAGTGTCGCGACAGTATATGCTCAGCGGCACAATTAACCGCCCACCCTTTTAAAGTGGCAAATCTTGATGTTATCGCAGTTGTAAGTTATTGTGCATAAATAAGTCAAGTGTGAAAGAAACGTGAAAGCGACGAAAAAATTATAAACTACCCACTTAACTCTGTTTTTTATACGCATAAGTTGTGAATAGGATAAATATCGAACTTCGTCTCATTATCGTTATCGTTGCCATACTGCTTACATTGCTTCAGTGGCATTAAAAGTAAACAATTTGAGTTTGTTTTGCGTTTCGTAACCTAAAGCTAGTGTTTGGACATCACAAACATGCCATTTGATGCTAATTCAGTGGCGAGAGCCGTCGCTCTTATCGACGAAGGGTTTAGTCAGCGTTACGTGGCGCGGAAACTTGGTGTCGCACGTACCACCTTAAGGGATGCAGTGAAACGGTTTCGGGAAACTGGCTCTTATGAGCGAAGACCAGGACAGGGCCGAAAAAGATGCACCTCCGCTCGTGACGACCGATTTCTTGTGACCAATGTTCTAAGAAATCGGTTCACTACAGCTGTTGAGGCACGAAACCAACTTCGTGAGGTTCGCAATGTTCAAGTGAGTGAAAGAACAGTGAGAAGAAGACTAGGAGAGAATGCCCTTGGAGCTTTTCGACCATCTCGAGTGCCACAATTGTTCGTAGGCCACCGGAGAGAAAGACTTCGTTTTTCCCGAGAGCACGCCGAATGGAATATGGAACAATGGAAGAATGTTATGTTTACTGACGAGACAAGAATATGCTTGCACGGTCCTGACGGTCGCCAGCGTGTATACAGACGCAAGAATGAAAGGTTTGCACCATGTACTGTTGTGGAAACAGTAGGTTACCAAGGTGGCTCTATCATGATATGGGGCGGCATTACTTACGAAGCACGCACCGACTTGGTTATCTTCGAAAGAGGTGGAATAAATGCTCAGAGGTATGTAACAGAAGCGTTGGAACCTCATGTAATGCCATTTGCTCCATTTATTGGCGAAGATTTTTTATTAATGCAGGATAACGCTCGCCCCCACGTTGCTAGAGTTGTTACCGCGTACCTGGATACCGTCGGCATTCGAAAATTACCATGGCCATCCCGGAGTCCAGATTTAAATCCTATTAAACACATATGGGACAATTTAAAAAGACGTGTTCGAAGCCGCATACCAGCTCCAACCACCATAGATGAATTAAAACAATCCGTGATTGAGGAGTGGCAGAACATTCCACAACAACAGATCAAAGATGTCATCGACAGCATGCCAAACCGTTTGATGGAAGTCATGAGGGCTAGAGGTGGAAATACGCACTATTAGAATTCATTTATTCAGCAGATTTTTTATTTTTAAGCCATTTCATCACATTTGTTAATTTACGGTCAAAGTGTTTTTCAGACTTTTTTATAAATAAACGTAATATTTAAAAACAATATTATCTTTCATTTTACTTCAAAATACCTACGTTATAAAATAACATTCAAAAGTATTGCCACAATTATTATTTTTTACCTAAATCGTAAAAAATCAAGGTGGGCGGTTAATTGTGCCGCTGAGGTTATGTCACAATAAGTGTTCTTTTATTTTCAAAATTTATTTGAAATGCCGCCGCTAAAAAACGCTCTTTATTTGTACCTTGGTATTAATCCTTATCAAAATCAATTACTTCATATTCACGACTGCTGCTGAATACCTTTATATAACTTTTTGAATTATTCAATTCAGACATTCCATCCGAAAGATATCACGAGTTTAAAAATGTGAATATTAGAAAAAATTCGCGTGTTCGCCGCTCAGTCCGCTCGGCTATCTAGGCAGCACGGGGTACGGGAGGGGAGTCGAATGTCAAGAGTCGTGTGCGGAATCGAATAATTTTCGCTTGAAAGTAACTCGTGTACCCGTAGTGGTACCCGTGCGAAGCCGGGGCGGATCGCTAGTATTTTATAAATGTAGATGAACTTTCCATCAGTCGCACTCTCGCAAATAAAATGAGGTATCCGTTAATACTACCGTGTACTACGTGGACTGAATTGTGCCAAAAGTAATGTCACAATGTGAATTGCATAGATCACGATTGGCCGGCCAGTTCAAATCGCCAAAATAGTAGATCACATGACATAAGTGTCCCAAAATTTCATTCGTTGCCCAGGCTGAGTGCGTGGGTACACCATCCTGCTTGAATCAACAATGATCGAGACCCGATTCTGCAAGTTGCGGCAAAATGAAACTCGTTCAACAGCGTCTGTAGCGTCGTTGTCTCGTCGTGGACAGTTGTGGACTCTCTCGGACGTTCTCGGCCACAGCAGCAATATTCTCGGCTGAACGAGTAATACGGGGCCGGCTACGTTTTACTTACGACATATCTAGTGTACCCAGCTTACACAAAACAGGATGATCAGGAAAACGTCGATGAAATTCACTCTGCTTTAACAACAGACCGGTAATTAGTCAAATGAGCAATAACCATAATTCCGCGTTCTTCGGGTTTGTATGGCTCCATTCATCATCATCATCACAGCCCATAACAGTCCACTGCAGGACTTCGGGCCTCTCCCACGAAAGGGGAGGTCAATGCCATAATCTCCACGCTTGGCAGGCGGGTTGGAGATCGCAGTGCAGTTGATGTAAATCTACCCAGAAAGATGCTGCTGCCCACCTTTCGGATTGGTCCCTTAGTCGCCTCTTACGACACCCACGGGAAGAGATGGGGTGGTGCTATTCTTTGAGGTGGCGGCACCACACACCACGTGGATGGCTCCATTACTTATTGTCAAATAATTTTTCATCCGTCGACCTACATGATATATGTTTAGCATAATCACATTTGAAGCCATCAGCAAAAATAGTTACATGGTGACATTACTTTTGACCCATCCCATATGTAGGTATTAAATAAAATAAAAATCAAAACATTTATCTTTTTCAAAAATCGTTAGTAAATTAATGAATTAAGTATAGAATGTTACGTATTTTCGCGCGAAATGATTATTGCCGTGATCGTGGCGTGACGTCACAAGTCCTGGGGCTCTATTTTTAAATTGTTAGCCTCGAGTCGAACGGTTTTCAATTTTTCTTTTCGGCATGAAAACTTCAATATTATACTAAAATTAAATTATCAACACGCGGACGGTTCAAAAATAGGCAAAACCGGCGTCATGCATCAAAATATTGAATTTTTCATGTCGAGAAACATAATTGAAAACCGCTCGACTTGAAACGAGGGCTTCAAAAATAGAGTCCCTGTTCCTGGTCGACGCACCGCCACCGCTCGTAATCTTTGCGGTTGTATCTATGGAACACTACCTTTATGTTACTAATCCGGATCCAACTAACTAACTTTATGTATTTAACTCTCTGCATGAATGTCCACAGATTATCCTGTGAATATTGCCATGAAGTATTTGATAATGAAGAGGACACAATATTTCATACACTCCAGCAACACACCAAATATCCGTGTCGTATATGTGGGGAGTATTTATTGACGCAAAACAGATTAACCTCTCATAGACAGAAGTATCATATCAAAGATGTTATGAAGAAAATACCTAAACCCGAAGGAAGAACCTTTTTTTGTGAAAAATGTGGCAAGTATCTATCCTCCATGTCTGAGCTAAGGAGTCATGCTTTCGTGCATGATAGTGTAAAGCCCCAACTCTGCAAAATATGCACCAGATCCTTCTTAAGTTTGAAACAATTGAAGAAACACATTGGAACACATTTAGGTGATAAACCATTTGAATGCAACGAGTGTCACAGAAGATTTCGCACAAAACATCTGCTGTCTATGCATATGTCTGTACATACGGCATATCATAAGCCTTTCCAATGCCCTCATTGTGACAAGACTTTCCGCACTAAGAGACGCCTAGATCTTCATAAGAAAATGCACACAGGCGAGAGGCCATATTCCTGTAAATTCTGCAATAAAACATTCTCTTGCTGGGGGAATTGCAACAAGCATATGTTGAGGATACATGACGCTACTCTTGCCCAGTCCAAGTTAACACCACATGGAAGAATGCCTTTATCGAAGGTTGTAAATATTGATGACGATGAAGTCAAAGAATGGGCGAAAGAAGTTTTAAAGAAAGGTAGACAAAACACATAATATTAGACTTGTATTGTTTATTAAAATCCACGATCCTATTCAATTATATGTATCGCGATAAATATCGAGCGTGTAGCATCCCCCTTAGTTAAGTACAATGGTTGCTGCAACGTAAACGATGCCACTTTTAGGTCCCCGTCATACACCAGGTTTTGACCCGTTTCGGTAAGAATAACAACGAAAAGCGCGCACTACGCCGCACTCTGTTTTCATTCTTATCTAAAGCCGGATCCACACGGCACCAACTTATGCTTGCACAGCGCGTTTGTACAAACAAAGTTTGCGCAAACGGTTCGTGTAGACGTCACATTTTAAGTTGGCGTCAAAATTTAAAATTTTCTAATTGACTCAGTCCGTTCGCGGTCGCGATTGCGCTTAACATCTCTCGGTTTGCAGTGTTGCCATCAGTCGAACAAGAAAATTACCGTTACAGAACGAATTCGAAACTATCCATTATGTAGAGACTATTAGTTTTTATTAAAAGGGAGTGAAATTGCCGTAGGATTTGACTGCAATCAATGAATGAGTGACCTTAGGGAACTCGACACTTTGTACTATGGCTCCTTTAATTATATACCGGTCTAGATGGAGGGTTGCGCTGCAATCGTAACAAATAGACAGGTCAAACTAAAAATAATTATTGAGCGGCACAAGCAAGCCCACATTTTTTCATTATTTAAAAGCATCATATAGTAAACGTAACTAAATGCGCGCGTATCGAGTTTCTAGCATTTTGGCTTTAAGTAAACGCAAAATACCTATAATGAGGAAGTTTCCTAATATCGATATTGCCATATTAATATAGTAGTGGACGGTGTACACAGCAAATATTGGCAAAAAACCGCAAATCGATGTACAGGATAGCCGTTTGGTACACGGGTACTTTAGGTTAAAACAATCATTTTGACCGGTAGTTCCTAAAAATATTCCCAGGGGGGGAGCAGTAATATCGATATTAATTTTTTATATGGGATTTGAATTTTTTTTTCTCAGATTCCTATCGTGTTTGGTATCAAATGAAAGGGCATCATGAGCCGGTTCTAAAAATATACTACACCAATATCATTCGGCCACCTGTTTTCTAAAAATCCACGAAATATTTTCAAAACATACCAAGTTTGGACTCCTCCAGGTAGGAGACGGATTAGTAAATTTTTGTATAACATACGCCAAATGTCTCTAAATATACCCATATCCAACGACAAAAAGGCGATTTAAAAAATATTTTAATTTACTAATTTTAAAATATTTTTTTCTTTATTGAAAAGTTGAGATTTAGTATTTTTTTAAACTTATCGAACTCTACTGTACTGTACTATTATTATTGTGTTTTATGCTATTATCTATGTAAAATAATGCTCTTAAGATTTCTATCTCCCCCTCCCCCTTTCCTCTCTTTACTTACTAAATCTCAACTTTGTAAAAAGAAAAAAATATTTTAAAATTAGTAAATTAAAATATTTTTTGAATCGCCTTTTTGTCTTTGGATATGGGCATATTAAGAGTCATTTGGCGTATATTTTATAAAAATTTACTAATCCGTCTCCTACCTGGAGGAGTCCAAACTTGGTATGTTTTGAAAATATTTCGTGGATTTTTAGAAAACAGGTGGCCGAATGATATTGGTGTAGTATATTTTTAGAACCGGCTCATGATGCCCTTTCATTTGATACCAAACACGATAGGAATCTGAGAAAAAAAAATTCAAATCCCATATAAAAAATTAATATCGATATTACTGCTCCCCCCCTGGGAATATTTTTAGGAACTACCGGTCAAAATGATTGTTTTAACCTAAAGTACCCGTGTACCAAACGGCTATCCTGTACATCGATTTGCGGTTTTTTTTTACGTAGCTCGACCACTATAGATCAAAACTTACAAGACAGTGAAAAAAATTTTGGTCCGGCCTGGTGACGTCAGGCACGAATTCGCGAGTCGAATTTTTTGTTTCTTGAGATATTTCAAATTTTTTTTTCACCGTTTTGTTTCATTTGACTCAAATTTTTATATTTCATTAAGAAATATTTTTTGGAAACTTCCTCATTATACGGCAGTTATACGCTACCCACAAACGTACTCGCTCAAGGCCTAAATTACCCTAAGTCAGGTAAAAAGTACTCGTAATGGCAACCCTGCCGGGTCGAAACGGAACGAAATGGGCTGTGTGGCGTAATATACGACGTAACTATGTAACCCACGCCTCTTACCGGTGCGTATGGATCGAACGGTGACGCTCTCCGTCTCTTTCGCAGCAGCTTAACGGGTTGGATTGGTCTAAACTAGTGTGGCGTTTACATTTAATGTGCACCTTCCGTTTTCATTCTATGCTTACCGGAACGGATGAAAACGGCCAGTATGGCGCAGGACTTATTGCTAGGTAGTTTTTTAAAATTTGTGTTGTTGTGATGTTAACATAGGTATTTGTTTTGTTTTTTGTTGTTATATTAATTAAGTACCTACCTAATTATAATTACGCTAAACATTATTATAAAATTGTTTTATTTTTACCTCTTATTTGTATGCAAAACTCCATTTGGAGAACCATGTGTATGTACCGTAGAGAAAAAACATTATATACAGGAGGTATGTACCTATAACTTGACCGCGACAGAGGTGATCTGTCAATGAGGAGCCTTCCAATAGGTATCTAAAGCATTCTTAACCACTTACTAGATGGCGGCCCGACAATTTTTGTAATTGATAATCGCGATAAAAAAGGTTCTTAGCAAAAGGGATATACACACTTAGTACCTTGTATTGGATAATATTGTATTTATCATAGTTTTCATCCATTTTAGAGGTTGTAATAAAATGGAACATAGTGCCTATTTATAAAAATATGTCTTTGTACATTTCGTTCAACCTTTAAAAGTTATGTTTATATTAATAAACATTTTATTTTTAAGTTTAGTTTTAGATGGCTGCATGATATCACTGCCAAAATCATACAGATTTAAAAATAACTAGCGGACCCGACAGACGTTGTCCTGTCTACACGTCTTTAATTTGAAAATTTCAAACTTTTTTTACAAAATTGTGAATCTAAACCATTCCCAGATCCCCTTGAACACACACAAAAACTTTCATCAAAATCGGTCCAGTCGTTTGAGAGAAGTTCAGTGACATACACACTCACAGAAGAATTATATATATAAAGATTACCAGAATTGTACGAGCGCCATCTATTGAAGCTTTTTGAAACCAATTGACAATACCTACTGGAAAACTCCTCATTAGAAGTGACGTTTCAGAAAAAAACCTAACGCCCTCCTTCATGGAATTATGATTCTTGTTAAACATGTCAATATTTGACACAGCAGACATTGGCACCTAAGTTAGACAGTATAAAGCGACTGTTTAAACTTTATAATTGTGAGAAATAAATAAATAAAATTTATATACCAAAAAATAGTGCCCAAATAGTTCTCTGTACATGCAAAGTTTCAACAACAATGCTTCAAGCCGAAACATTGCGCTCCACAGTTAACTATAAAAATATAAAACAAGATAATGTACTTTTCTTGTGAAGCTGTTACTTTTGAATATCGGCCACTGGCAATGCTGCCCGTAACGGACATGCCAACATGTGGTGGTGTAATCGCAGCTCTATTTTTACCGGAACCGGTCAAAACGGGGTGTGTGACGGGGCCCTAAACGCTCAAGTGTCAAACTGAAAAAAAGTAAAAAAATATTGGACGAAAATGTAGAAGAAATAGTAATTTTTATTTATTTACAAGGTGTACTTACCTAATTTACTTAAGTAAATGTTTTCATTTTAGTTTCCGTGTCTTTGTGCTACGTTTCATCGTACATTTACATTTATTGCGTATAAAATTTAAAAATTTTAGGAGACACCATACCAAAGGTAAAACTTTATTATTCACTAAGGTAAAACATATTATTATATAAAGATAGAACGCATTCTTCTTTAACGAAACCGAAACAGTTCATTTAGCAGGTACCTTCTTAGTTTAAAAAATATTTATGGTAGGGTCAGACTATAATGAAAGGGGGCAATAGTTGAATTCCCTTTGCACCAAGTTTGCTACTATACCCCGTAACATGTATATTATGATAGATCTTTGTTAATGCAAACAATATTCTTTTACTTTTGGGCGAGTCTTTTTATGTACGATGTACTTACTTTGCAATATTTTCAGATGGATTGGGCTGCTGTGAAGAAACATTTTAGACAGACCTGGTTGACTACGTTAATGAGTCTTATTTTATTCTCCGGAGTTACTTATTTCCTTATATGGGCTGAGGTAAACATTTGAATTCTATTTGAATACAATTTTATAAGCTACTTACACCTACAATAAAACAATTTTTGCTCCAGAGTCAAACAATTCAAAGTAATATAATGCTTGAAGAGTTGGTATCAGCAGCAACGAGTATAGATGTTCACACTGCAGACAATTCTGCACATTATGAAGGCAAAGTCGTGCATATTTTAGGGCCTCTGCATATATTAGAACCAATTTCTGAACCAGACTACAACATACAAGTGTTAGCAGTAAAACTGAGGAAAAGAGTGCAGATGTATCAATGGATCGAGGAAGCCACGTATGTTTTACAGTAGAAAACTAATAAAGTTTATCATAATAAGGAAACACTGTAACAACTAATATTTGACTTTACAGAGACAAAGAAACTTTCCTATCTGAATCTGGGGATGAGTCACAGAAGACATACTGGTACCACAAAGATTGGCGGGACTTCATTGTTGATTCTTCTTTATTTTATATTAGACCAGGCCATCAGAATCCCACTTCAATGCCCATTTTTAGTGAGACACACATAGCTGATAGTGTCAGAATTGGATGGCTGTACCTGGGTTGGTAGGATGGAATGATAATTTTTATACCTAATTATGTTTTGTTAAAACAAAAAAATGTATTTAATCAGTAGCTAGAGTTTGGAAACATATTTTTATTTTAAGGGTTAAATGCTTTGGCTTCAAGTACAACATAGTGATTACTAAATATTTTAAGAAGTTCTTTATGGTTTCAGGTCCAGATGTAAAACGTAAAGTTAATGATTATTACGAGATTTGGTCTGATTCACGGCCTGATCGTTCTGACATCAAGCTCCATTCAGGATTCTATTACCATGGAGATAGTGCATTGGAGCATAATATTGGAGATCTAAGAATCCATTTTTCATATGCAGGTCGTCAGGAAGACATTGTAAGTCAAGTATTATAATATTATAGCATACAGGGTGTTTCATAATACATGTATAAAGCCGTGAACTGGATGGAGTGCTAAACGTATTAAAACGATAGGTACAATTATTTTTTTCGTGCGTGGAATAGTTACCGAGAAAATGACTATCGAACTTTTTCTTTTTCAATGTCGATAATCACATTTTGAAAACGAAAGACCGCATCTCTAGAAATCAGTTGTAATAGATCACTCAAGTTCATAATCAGGTCAATCAACTGAATAATACAATTTTACCAGTTACAGATAGGATATAGGTTTTGTGCCTTTAAGTCTTTTCTACCTACCGTTTCATATGAGTTTTAAAATTCAATCTAAAGATCACTACGATCAATACCTCAAGTGGCTGGTTAATAAAATTATTATTACAAGCAGCTCGTGAGCAGTCCGGCACAAAAACAAGACATTTTGATGTTTGTTTCTACTTTAATTTATTTGTTTTTTGTTGCCTTCAACACAATGTTGCACCTAGGTACATAGTCTTCAAACTAATTGCGAAAACACAATAAACATTAATAGGCAAAAAAGTTACAGCTTGATTTCGCGTCTGCGCCATATCTTCTATTGTACTAGGCAGTCATGACTGAAGCAGGTGGACTATGTACGGGATACTGATATCACAGGGTGTCCATAAAGTACATTCACTAGATTTTAATATTTTTGGAAAGTGCAGCAAAACTACACGATATTGTTGTTATACTTTTTTGTCTATTTTTTCACTCAGTCTACATCCTGTTGAATGCATGTGGTGAGTCTTGGCACAAGTTTATGCATTTCTCGTTGAACTTTTCCGCCAGCTCCGAAATAAGGGAAGATGTCATTTTAGTACCTATCTAATAGTAATTATTAAATTCTACTCATGTTTGAATTCAAGAAGGTGAATATTAAATTTGAATAGCTGAAAAAATACCTAGCAACACTATTTACGTACTAGGATTTAAGCATTTAGGTTGCAGGCAACAAACATGCAGAACAGCAGATGCGTTGTCGTGAGGACTAAGATGAAATGCGTCATGCCAGTATTTGCACTGGCTTATTTTATGGACACCCCACGTACTAGGCGCAATATTAAGGAGGTCTAAATTATCCGTTTTGTATTTTTTGGTTTCGAGGGTTCTGTACAAAAAAATATTGTAATCAATTATGATTTTAATTCAAAAGGTTCATTCATAGTTTTTACGAAAGTGCACCACCACCTAACTAATAGCAAAGTAGTCTTATTCAAATTACTGTAGCATATTAATGTAGCAAACTCTAATTAATGTAACATCTTTGTCTTTTTACGAGTTTGCTTTCTCATGTCATGTCTGTCAGTCATGTTTCAGTGTCGCGTAGGTAATCGTACCTATCGTTTTCACGAACATTTCTTACCAACTAAAATTAACTTAATGATTCTTAGTTGATGGAGCTTTACCTGTAAATATCCCATGCTTCACCCAATTGGAGAACCTAGGTCACCTAGGTGGAGCACGGACCCAAACACAATTTTAGAAATTACTGTCTAGGTTACTGTCATTGTACCAAACTACCCGATAAAATCGTGATAAGCAAATGTAGGCCATCGCCATAAGGATTATTATTAAGCCCACAGTTGGATTCGCTTGAGACTCACTTTAACAAATAAAAAAAAAATCAACATTATGGTGCAACTACCAGGAGAACATAAAACGAGAGAACATAAAAGGCGAAATAAGTTAGACCCCTAAAACACGGATCCCTAAGTACGAATCCTTTTGCACGTGCCGTCAAGGTCAAGGCCGGCGCCGGAGCTGTGGCGGCGCTTTTGACATCAAAATAGAAACTGAAAACTACAAAATCTAAAAATAGAATACTTTGGCGGGCTGTTTTTTATTTTGTGGTTTGACCCACGGCGCGACTTCCATTGACGAAATTTGCCTACTTTCGCGTCGTATTCGTTCATTCAGTTTTTAGCTTTTCGCGTGACCGAAATGATTGTTGCGTTGTAGTTGTAGGATACCTAAGTACCTATTGTGAAGATAACTGTGATAAGAGTGTTAACGATGTGAACGAATGATTTATAGCTTCAGGTACCAGTATTAACGTAGTCTTGTCTGTGTTCAGCGTTCAACGTTTAAGTATTGTGATAATCATTATTCTGTGTATGAATGCAAGCTAGCAGTAGGCCAAACACCATGGTACCTACCTATTTACGTATTGCATAGCAACCAGAGCCTGCGTAGTGTTGTGTATCTGTGTGTATGGAGTGTACCTACCTAGCTACGCTACGATACGAGTGCAAGCTTACTTGATAGTTAATACCTATCAGTCATCCGAGCCACAAGAAAGCAAGAAAGTATGGCACCTGACGCTGTTTGTTTTCATAAAATAACTTTAAAAAGGTACGTACCTACATGCTTTAAAGGTCTAGGTTCTAGCTAGACTTTAAGATATGCTACCTAGCTAGTACCTAATCGTAACGTTAGGAGGTTCTTTTCCGACGGAAAATAGGCAGAAAAGACAACGCTTTTATCTGTTCATGAAAACATGTAGGTATTTAGTAAAACCTGTCTGTAATCTGTTTCAACAAAACTAGTCTCATAAGTGGTTCCCTACGCTACGTAGGTCCCTAGATGAGTGAACCATTTTAGTAGGACATAGTACCTACTTATTTGTGTAGAACGATTTATCAATTGAACGAATTCTGTTTTAGTTATGTAGCTATCTTAAGTATGTTTTTCAAGAACGTTGGTGGCTGGGCGGTTGAGTATCCGACTCGTAAGCGAGAGAGGTGCCGGGTTCGAATCCCGCTGTGGCAATGTACCAATGACTCTTTTCTGAGTTATGTACATTAGTTGAAATTAACCGATGCTCCTATGGTGAGGGAAACATCATGATGAAATCTGCACATTCTGGCAACTGAAATTGTAACCATGATCCAATCGAGTCAGGTTCCCCTGGTAGCAGGGTCATGGAGGTCAGATGGTAGTCGCTCCACTGTAACAAATTCTTTTCTCTCTACAAAATTATTTTCCGTGCCCGTGGTTCGCCTTGACTATGGTCCATGATCTAGGATTTGGCAGATTAGGTAATTAATTGCAGTGGAGCGACTGCCATCTGACATTCCTGGCTCCTAACCCTGCTACCAAGGGAACCTGACCAGATTGGATCATGGTTACTTACACATTCAGTCGTCTGAACTGAATGTGTAAGTTTCATCACGATGATTTCCCTCACCGTAAAAGCATCGGTTAGTATTCAGCTACTGTGCATAACTTAGAAAAGAGTTAGTGGTACATGGCGGCAGTGGGATTCGAACCCGGTACCTCACGCGTACGAGTCGGATACCGCAACCTTAGGCCACCGACGCTCCGACTATTTAAGCATACCTACCTATCGAAAATAATTAGTGTAGGCAAGTTCCTAGTTAATTTGGTAGAGCCTATTCATGTAGATAAGTAGGTAACATTTAGTACGACGCCTGGTAGTAAGATGAAGGAGGTTGGTTTGTTTTGATATGAATGGCACGAGGTTATTACTCGTCCTTATGGTGTGTACACACTCAACGTACGCCAACGAAGGGCTGTCGGCCGAATTATTTGGACTTCTTAGGTCTAATACTTGCATTTCGTGGTCAAGCAAACGATCTTTGGGAGTTTTGGGAACCGATTCGGGCTCGTATTTGCACGTTTGTTTGTTGGCCTTCGGTATCCGCCCAAACTGCGATTGGATGATTACTTCTATCCGTTTGATGTTACCGCCACGCTGCACTGCGGATTGCCGGCTGGCACACGCCAACGGACAATCGTTAGCCGAAACGGGTGCGCGTCACACATCGCCCGGTGTGTACGCAGCATTAGGCTCCTGGTAGTAGGCTTGAGGAGGTTGCTTTGTTTCGATAGGGGTCGCACGAGGTTATTAACCTGTTTTTTATATGATCATCAACTTGAAATAGAGCTGCGCTTCAGCGTAGTCGATATGGTGATTTATCTTTAAAAATTTTTTTTTTTTATTAAAATTAAAATTCAATGTCCGGATAAAATGAAGTCGCCAGTGCACTCTTTGAAAGCTCTACTTTAACACCCTTTCGGCTTTATACATGTATTATGAAACACCCTGTATAAATATTGTGACCTTTTGGATCTGGATGGGGCAATTACCTTATTCTAATATTGTAATTCATGTGTTAATTTTAATTATTACCAGCTGGCCTGGCTTGACTTATTTCGCGTGGTGTCCAACACCAAACAATATGAAACTATGCATATAAGCCGTTTAAGGATGCTATGGAAATTTTTAAAGTTTTAATATATTGTTCACAGTATACTGCAGTAGGCGTAGTAGAGAGTGGCATACTTCAACCCTACAGCCCTCAGACTTTTCCCACAGCAGATCCATTGTCTCTATTTCGTAAAGGTTCCTTCAGTTTGAAGCAGTTGTATGATCTGGAAAAAAGAGATGCCAATTCACACACATGGAAGTACAGGTTCCTTGGCTTCTTCCAAGTTTTCGCTTCTGCCATGACACTTCATCCTGACTGGCTCACATTATGTAAGTTAAAATACCAACTAACTAACTAAAAATAATAAGACCAATTAGTATAAATGCAACAAAGTATTAAAGAAGTTGCATTATCCAGTTGCTTTTCCTTTTCAGTCTTACAATGTCAGTGGGTTTCGAGCAATATGCGGCGCAGCTCCAGGATCTGGATTAACTTAGTCCTGTCCTTCTCATATACACTGCTAATTGTATCAATACCATGGTAAGTATTATTCTAAAGTAACGTACAGTTTAAAAGCGGCCCGCGGTCGAAGCACGCAATGCTTGATTCTTACCTGTGCCCAAGGGTGCCATGCACGTTAGTCGGTTTTTGGCTATTCAAAAGTGCCTCGACATGCGTGGCTCACATTGTCTGCGTGTTGCCTCGTACCAGAGCGCCTTGCTGGCAGTTGAGCCGTGGCGAGACTGCGCGACCGCGAGCTGCCTCTAATCCTCATCATCATATCAGCCGAAAGACGCCACTTGGTCGCCACTCGAGAACTTTACTGCCCCATCGATCATCTGTTCTTTGACCTATGTGCCCTGCCCACTGACATTTTGGCCAGGCAATCCTTCGGGCTGTGTCGGTGATTTTGGTTTGCTTGCGAATCTCCTCATTTCTGATTCTATCGCGCAACGAAACTCTGAGCATAGCCCTTTCCATTTGGAGGTCAGCACTTTGCGTGACAGTGAGCTTTCTTATAAGGCCCATAGTGAGCGGCCACGACTCTGTTCCATACCGTTCCGTGCCGTGACGATATAATTACCTTACCATTCATTTACATATAACCCTGACGTCAACTAAGAATTCTTGTGTTGTATTTTTATTATAATGAGATCATAAAAATGTCACCAGGTTCTTCCACAAGCCCTCGTTTGGCGCTCTGGTGTTGGGCGGCGCGGCCTTACCACTGCTGCATTATTCGACGCTGTTGGCGCGCCGTGGAGACGCATCGGCGGCGCAGCCCCGCCGCTACTCGCGCTGACGGCACGCCCGGGATACTTGAGTGTACCTTTCGATGCAGTAATTGGCAGTACTGTGTACGGCGTGAATGTGAAGGTTATTAAAGATGATGAGAAATTTGTTTGGGACTTGGACTCCGATTTCTAACTAGGCATAATAACGATGTGTGGATACCTCGTTGAAAAGGTATTTTAATGTTGAGTAATAGTTACTATGACGAAATATGTAGGTATACCAAAAAGTCCGAGCCGAGCTCGCTGCGCACTCTGTCATTGTTGTCATGTTCATGTTCACCCTGAGTCAATTGAGCCAAAATTGGAAAAATTGCAAGCTCGCAGCGCTCGTTTATTTTTCATTTTTAGTTACTTTTTCGACGAGGTATCACTCATCGTTATTGGGCTTGGTTAGAAACCGGGTCCTAAAACGCCCATAATCCTTTAGCGAAAAGACTTTAAATCGCGACGTTGTTGGGGAAAAATACACAGTCTGTGCAATTATCTAAAGCCTTTACAAGGGATGTATTTTAATGTTTACAGTGTGCTGATTATCAACTTTGTGCAAGATGTACCGTCTCATCTTAACATCTATATCCCGGTTGTGCTCTCGCGTGCGAGGGTCCGGGGTCTGTAGACGATGACGGTGGCGGTAGACAAACGGCCTAAGAGCATGGGTTAGAGTTCAACTAATCATCGGTCATTGTTATATGGCGGCTCCTACTTCCTACTAATATTATAAATGCGAAAGTTTGTAAGGATATATGTTTGGATGTTAGTTACTCCTTCACGCAAAATATACAGAACGGATTTTGATGAAATTTGGGCGGCAACGTAAGCTACATTAGCCGAGAATAGCACATAGGCTATAATTAATGATCCCAAAATTCAATGTGATCTTCATGGGTCTGGAACGCTATAACTGAATTTTATGCGGACGAAACCGCGGGCAGAAGCTAGTTAGTAATAAATAAATAAATGCCAATAGTTGCTTACTAATTGCCGACTTCAAACTTTTTAAACGTTTTGTAGCTATCAATGAAAGGTATCGAATGAAGTCAATTAGATACTTCCTGCTGCGCAGCGGCTGTGAGCAGACGTGTAGTATATTCCGCGCTTAAATAATTCGCTAACTTTAATGTGATTGGCTATTAAGTTAAAAACCAAATCCTTGTTACTCTTGTAGTGTTTTAACGGTGAAACTCCTCCCAGTGGGTGTGTCGCAAGTGAAATAGATATACTTTCCAACTTCTAAACTAAATAATCCATCGTGATTGATCGACTGCACTCTCACCGGTAAGGCTCGAACCACCGACCTCCAGCGTCGCGGACGGAGCGTGTACCGCGCGGCTACCAAGCCATTGCACCGCCCGAGCGAAAACCACTATCACACAGTACACTGCGTACGCGCCGCGACCAGAGTGACGTCAGCCTTAACTGCCTACCCGTTTGTTTACGTTTGGCGCTGCAACGCCCGACTTGCACCTGACTCCAAGCCGTGTGTTTAATAGATATAATGCCTCAAATTGCACGCTCACCTCCACCATCGACTAGCGCGACGCTTGGCACTACGCAATCGGAGCCTGATATTAATGCGCTTATGGAATTAAGTGAGTCATCCTCTCCGAAGGGACGCAATAAAAGGCAACGACTAGAGAATTCACCAACAGGAACGCGTACACCTCTACTACGTGAAGACTTTACGTCTATGAAAGCTGAACTTTTGGGAGTTTTAACTACTTGGCGAACGGAACAAAACACTACTTTATCTAAATTGGTAACGGAAATATCAGATTTAAAAACACAACACGTTCTTACGCAGCAGAAACTGCAAGAATTTGAAAAATCTATTAATTTTATGAGCAATGGTTTCGATGAAATGCGGAACAAAGTCATAAACATGGAAAAGGAACGCGGTACCTACCTTGAAACTATTCGGTCCCTGGAAAATCAAGTACAGGATCTACAAAATCAAACACGTCCATCTAGAATAGAAATAAGGAACGTCCCTGCTCAAAAGGATGAAAAAGTAAATGACCTCACCTGTATCGTCACTAGTATTGGGAAGGCTTTGCAAACCGACATAAATCCGAAAGAAATTCGGGACATATATAGGATTCCTGGTAAGTCTGGATCTAATAAAGTCATAGTGACGGAATTTACCAGTGTATCAATGAAAAATACTTTTTTAAATGCGGTCAGAGAGTTTAACAAGTCTCACAAGCTAAATAAATTGAACACCGAACACATAGGCCTATCGGATCAACGCCAGCGCATTTACATCGAGGAACACCTGCCGATTACTGCCAAAAAACTTTTATTTCGTGCCAGGGCATTTGCGACTGAAAATAACTACGAATACTGCTGGATCTCAAATGGGAAAATTTTTCTACGCAAGGACTCTGATGCAAAACATATCCTTATTAGAACCGAGCAATGTCTGCTCAATCTGGTTAAATAGAGTATATTTTGTCTTGTTCAACTTGGAAATTAATATCTTTAATACTGCCTATTGTTTGCCATTAACTTTTATAAAATTTACAAATTTTAGTTTCTTACAGACATGTAATTACGTACATAGTAACCTACAAATATACTCACAAAACCTACCTTACAACTCACAAAATGCCCCAAACGACATACATATATACACTATAATCCAATTAACTAATGAAAAATATAATCCTCCAAAATACGCCCTACCACGAATACATTCATACAGTCTCCGTACGCCTAATCAACTGACTCTTGTTTCCATTATTAAACTAAAGATCTCTACCAACGTGTGCCCACCATTGGTATGCTTACTTCGGAAAAATTTTAAATACGATAATGACTAGTACTTTGCAAGTAATCTCGGATATTGATAATTATGAACTCTCCAAATCGATGGCCTGCTCTCCTGAGGAGTGCTCAGCGCACGCTGCTAGCAGTAAAGACTCGCTAAAAGCAATTCACATGAACATAAGGAGTATAAATAAAAACTTCGATCAATTCTGTACTCTCCTGTATAGAACAAAAATTCCCTATGACTTAATTATCTTGACTGAATGTTGGCTTCGCGGGTCGGGACCGCTCCCCTGCCTTGATGGTTATACTGCTTTCTCTACCTCTAATAACCCTATACAAAATGATGGTGTAGTGCTGTTTGTCCGTGATAGTCTCAGGTACACTGTCATGGAACCAACTATGATGGATTCTAACTGTCTGGTATGCAAAATTGGGGATACTGTGATAGTGTGTGTATACAGATCTCCATCTTATGCTAACCTGACCAATTTTCTGTCAAGCCTAGAAAACTTAATGTCTGAATTAAAACATTTTAAAAACATAATACTACTCGGAGATCTCAACGTTGACATAAAACAATATAATAATCATGACATCCATTCGAGTGAATACCTTACCGCGACCGCTTCTCTTGGACTGCTACCTGCACATCTCCTGCCGACCCGCCTGGATAATTGCCTGGACCACGTCCTCATAAATAAAAAACTGGTCACCACAGTTATTGTTCTCGACTCATCCATTACTGACCACTTCCCAGTCGTCCTATTGGCAGAAACTGTTAATAAATATCCACATACTAGTAATATCTATAAAAATAAGCTAGACTATAAAAAAATACAGGAGGAACTAGAGCAAACTAACTTTGAAAATGTCATGGAATCCTCAGATTCGAATGTCGCCACGCAGCTCCTAGTCTCCTCACTGCAAAGTATTATTAATAAAAATTCTCAAATTACACGTATTCCCCGAAAAAACACCATCCATAAACCTTGGATTACGCCGGGACTATTACGCTGCATTCAAAACCGTGATAAGATGCACATAAAAGCAAAATCTCCTTCCGCCAGCGCGATTCTTCTATATACATATAAGAGATACCGTAACTTCTGTAACGCTCTACTTAAAAAACTTAAAACTGCATATGAAAAGAGTGAGTTCCAGAAGGCCAAAAATAACCCAGGGGCAACCTGGAAGGTTATCAAAAACACAATCAGCGGATACCACCCAACTAAGCCCCCGGACGAACTTTTAAACACAGACCATGACAAAAACGTAGCGGTTTCCAAAGTAAATACCTATTTTGCAAGAGTAGGGCGTGACCTAGCAAACAAAATACAAAGTCCTCAAAGTATTACCAACCCTGCTAACATAAATATGACCATGGATTCTTTAGTTATACTCCCAACCGACACTGGAGAGGTGGAAAGACTGATTATGAACTTGAGGTGCGACTGTGCTACGGGTTGGGACGGTGTCCCGGTTAAGGTACTGCAGATGTCGCGACACGTACTAGTCCCCCCCATCACTCATATCTGTAACACAGCTATTTCCACAGGAATTTTTCCCGAATACTTCAAACGAGCTATTGTACATCCAATATATAAGAGTGGAGATAGAGACCAGATTTCGAACTATAGACCCATTTCCGTACTGTCATCACTCTCTAAGATCCTTGAGCGTATTATAAATAAGGCTTTAATGGGATTTCTCAATAAAAACTCGCTTCTATCGAAAAACCAGTATGGGTTCCGGCAAGGAATCTCGACAGAAGATGCAGTACTCAAACTTACCAATTCAATTACCAGTAAACTTGATAGTAAATATAAGTGTTACGGGATCTTTTTAGATCTTTCTAAAGCATTTGACACGGTCTCTATCCCCATCCTTATATCCAAGTTGGAAAATATCGGTGTGCGTGGGATTGCACTCGATATATTTAAAGACTACCTTCAGGGTCGCACTCAGCGCACCAAGATTGGACCGAATTATGTGAGCGATGAGGAAAGCATCACTTTTGGTGTACCCCAGGGAAGTATCGTTGGACCTACACTGTTCCTAATATACGTAAATGCAATGTGTGAACTCCCCCTCAACAACTGCGAAATCACCGCTTACGCTGATGATACAGTACTACTCGCGCATGGTACTGACTGGAATACAGCAAGAAATGCAGCTGAATCTGCTCTTCGCACCGTTATGAGCTGGCTCTCGTCTAATTTACTAACTCTTAACCTCGAGAAAACTAAAGCCATACGGTTCTCAATTAATAAGCAGTCTCAGCTGTCTCACATTTCATCGAACATTGTCGCTCATAACTGTGCGAGGTCTCCGATCGTCTGCAACTGCAAACATCTCCAAATAGTGACCCATATAAAATACTTAGGCGTTTACGTTGATGAAAATTTGAACTGGGGTTACCAAATAGAAAACGTCACAACCCGTATTAGAAGGCTAATACATATATTCAAAAAACTTCGTGATTCGGCGGACAGAGAGACTCTTTTTATGGTGTACACAGCCCTATGCAAATCTGTCCTTACATATTGCATCCCTGCTTGGGGTGGTTCTGCAAAGACTCGTCTCCTACACCTGGAAAGAGCCCAGAGAGCTGTACTGAAAGTGATGCTTTCCAAATCTCGTCTCTACTCTACGAATACTCTCTATACTGAAAGCAAAGTTCTTACGGTTAGACAACTGTTTATCTTACGCACAACTTTACGTAAACACTCCTCCCTACCAGTAGACAATAAAATCCTCCAAAAACGTAAGGGTCTGCCGGTCTGCGCCTCCGCCACACACCGGACCGCTTTTGCGCGGAGACAGTATCAGGTTCTAAGCCCGATACTGTACAATAGGCTGAATAAAGAACTAAATCTCTATAGCTTACCATTGTTCCAGGTGAAAGACAAGATCACAGTGTGGCTACTTTGCTTAGATTATGCAAATACGGAATCTCTTCTAAAATGACCTAAAACTTCATAAGTGGTATAAAAAACACACACACACACACACACATACAGACACACACAAACACACGTAGGTTATCTAAAATAACAAAATCATAATCCAATTTGGATACTGAAATTCAACTGTCTGTTCACGGCCTATCAAAATACTATTTGTAATATAGCCTAGTTTTATAGGAATAACTGTTTCCCATAGCACAGGATATTCCTAGTTTGGGAAGCAGGGACTCCACTATAACTAATTATAACCAGTATTGTATTGTATATAAAAAAAAAAAAAAAAAAATAATAATGTAATATTACTATTATATATATAGATACTTATTTAAGTAATTCAATTATATTTTGTATTTGGGTGCACGTCATATCTGCCTCTCTATTCTAGCCCTCTCTCTTCGTAAAAAAAAAAAAAAATTCGAAAGGTCTCAGCGCCTGTCGAAATTGTGAGAGCAAAACTAACCCTAAATATTTTGATATCTTCTAAATTAAAGTATCGAGAAAGCTATATGTTTGGATGTTAGTTACTCCTTCACGCAAAATATACTGAACGGATTTTGATGAAATTTGGGCGGCAACGTAAGCTACATTAGCCCAGAATAGCACATAGGCTATAATTAATTATCTTAAAATTCAATGTAATCTTCATGGGTCTGGAACGTTATAACTGAATTTTATGCGGATGAAACCGCGAGCGAAAGCTAGTTAGTAATATATAAATAAATGCCAATAGTTGCTTACTAATTGCCGACTTCAAATTTTTTAAACGTTTTGTAGCTATCAATGAAAGGTATCGAATGAAGTCAATTCGAAAGGTCTCAGCGCCTGTGGAAATTGTGAGAGCAAAACTCACCCTAAATGTTTTGATATCTTCTAAATTAAAGTATCGAGAAACCAATTGTATATAGGGGCTAATATGATGAAGCAATTGTATGCAAGAAAGAAGCAATTTAGAACACCATTATATAATTAAATAAGATATATAAGATTGTATATATATAAGAATAACCGTTCATTCTGACGGTGATCTTCGCTCGGATCTTGGCATCCTTGGTGATCACCAAAAGATGTATTTTAAAGCACATATAGACTTGAGGAATTCCCTAACTTCTTACTAAGTTTCACATCAAGCGATTCAGATTCAAAGGACTAGGGCCAATGACTGCACTCAAAATGTAATAAACGAAAACTTTATTGAAACTAATGAATAAACACCATAGAACAATTTATATCCCTAAACCCTACTCATAAAACACCCAAGTCTTATTTAAAATAGTATCATACACGCAGAAATTTTGTGTCGTAACATGTTACATCATGTTTTAAATGCTTGATTACTATTCTGATAATTTTTATTCGTATATATCGTAAATATGCAAGCAGTTTTGTAATATGTGCAGAAATTGAAATGATGAATTTTAATTTCTGTGTTAAAGTAATAATAATTTATTTTGAAATAATATATAAGATATACTATCAGTTATCTAAGCACACATAGTACAAGCTTGGCATAGTTTGTAGCTAGATGGCGCTGTGTGAATTTGTCCATGATTATTTATTAATTAAATATCTATATAATAACCATATATTTCTTTGTATGTGCGTGAAAAATTACCTACATGTTATTTAAAATTTCTTACAGCATCTAGTCTATAGATAAGTCGTGATAACAAAATTTAAACTGTTCAGTAATTTTTAGAAATGCTAATTAATGAATGTATGGAATTCATTTTTAATCAGGCTTATCTCATCTCATTAAGTACCTATTCGAATGTTTTTGTTGAATTATATTGGTACATAGTATTTGTGGTTGAGGTTAGAACAAAATATTATAATGTGTGATTATGAATGAATTATTATCATATCAAATAGCCATTAAGTACAAATGAACCAACTAATAAGTATACTAGAAGTCCTTATATTATACGCGCCGATGTTATTAATAAAATGATTGGATGGAACATGATTCAATTTTCTTAACTTATCAACGTTTTTTTGTATGAAGTTTTTTGTGTATCAGTTTAAATGCATTTAAAAATTTGGTGCAAGCCCTTAAACCCCGTAATATTAGATACTCACTAAAAATAAAAAAATAGTTTTAAGTACCTATTACAAAAATGTTTAAAAGTCCTCCACACAAAAGACTAAGTAATTATTATTATAAGTACCTTGATTTGTTTCTTTTGTGATTTTACGGTACATTTTCAAATTGTATAGAATCTCTGTAAATCTTTTAAATAAATGGATTATTTATTATTATATTCGTAACATGTTTGCAGTCTTCTTATTTGTTTGTTTAATTTTTCATTTTGCCTGCGTTATTTTATGTATTACTTACTCATATTTCCCCCAGGTTGTGATAAAACTAAATATATTGTAAAATTTTATTTTTTGTTATTATTTTGTTTCCCTCTTTATATCTACTTCGGAAAATATAGATAAGTATGTCTTAAATAGTGTAGAAATGGTTGTAAGTGTAGTTAAAAATCCAATCGATCACGTGTCAGACTCGCATATCTACGAAGGGTTTCCTACAATTGCGACCTTTTTTTTATGATTTTACGCATCGGCAAACGAGCAGACAGCTCACCTCATGGTAAGCGGGAACTGTCGCCCAAAACATCTACCATTCATGCATTCAGGTTACAGCCTTCAAAAATGCAGATCCGCAGATGTGTCGTCACTGTGAGCCTGCAACATTAATACAAGCATCTGGTTTTTAATACAAAAACGTGCCTAAACAACGCTACCCCGCGTAACGTTCTACACTTGTTTCGGTGAGAGCATTGCGATCGTACGAGATTCGTAGACTCCAGGTCTCTCGTACAACTGAAACCAGTCCTAAAAGGTATAAATATAATCATATATCATACTTGGATATAGGTATATTAATTTTGGTTCTGTGCAGATGCTGCACGTGTAAAAGTAAAGCGCATGCGCGGCGTTTCGCCAGCTGATTGTCATTCGTCTCCGGGCCTGCCGCAGCCTATTTGTTTCGTATATCCCACTAGTCTCCCGTAATACACGGTATATTTAATGTTTGTGATAAGATTCGTTTCGTTTAGTGCTTTATAGAACTAAAATTCATAAAGTTTTTGGCGACGCGTACCTAATACATAATTAAAAGTCAGCAAGTTTATTAACTAAGGCAAGATAAAGATAAACAATATTAATCGACATGAGGGCTGCAGCTATGTCTGTGTGGGTGTTTATAAACCTTCTTTGTTTCGGAATGTGTGGTTATTTGTATCTGATATGGTCACAGTATTGGATGTATATTGAAAAACAAAGGTTATTCAATAAATCCCCCGATGAAACTCAAAAACCTGATGGTATTATCGGCTTGAGTATACAAGAGTCGTTTGTACCGAAGAAACATAGCTACACTGCACGTAATGCTTCAATTCTGAGCATTGATTCGGTCCGAAAAAGATCAGCGATTGGTTCGTTCTGGAGCAGAGAGAAATCTATCCAGGTTTCAACAGCGAGCAATGTTCCGAAGGCCCATATCCGCCCAATTAACATAGTCACAAAGAGCCAGGGAAGTCCAAGATTCCCTAGTATTCATATACCGCTGCTGGAGTTCGATAGCGAAAAATATGGTTGTGACGATTATGAGGCTCCACAATGCAAAGAACAGACGGCGGAGTTTAAGGGAATTATACAGAAAGAGTTTCATCGCGTGTTAATGGGAGACAGTAAGGTGTTCATGTCTGGTTTGGACTCCCAGAATGGTTATAAGGTGAAGTACGATGCTGGGCGGCGGAGGGAGGGCTTTGGGTCGGGTGCGGAGGCGCGGTGCGCGCTGGGCAGGGTGGCGCCACGCACGGTGCGCGCGCGCGACCAGCCCTTTGCTCGTCTGGGGTTCCGCATCCCGCCGCGCCCGCTGCAACAGCCGCGCGCCTTCAACACGTGCGCTGTCGTCACCAGCGCCGGCGCACTGCTCGGATCGAGACTCGGAGAACTCATAGGTATATATACTTAAGTTATTATAGAGATACCTACGTACGTCAATTGATGAATCACTGTTCACATGAAACACTTTGACGTGTTTAGTAAACTATATTAAGTAGGTAGGTACTTTAGTACATTACCCACTGCGATGCTTTAGTTTTACAGTTACGCCTTCAATGTCCTGTACGTAACTATTTTGCCTTACATTTGGTTGTTTCTAGGTCACAGTGTAACGAACTATAACGAGCACATTAGTGCTTTTTCAACTGTTACATGTATAGGTGACTAAGAGTGACAGGTAGATAGGTAGGTACTTACTTTAATTTTATACGCCAACTCCATCTTCACCAATTACTGACACATACAGTCTTCAGTAAACAATAATGTAGTATGTCCATTTCTGGCACTGGGTGACTGACCGACCGTGTGTGCACTTATCGCATCGGATCTCTACTTTGTGGAACCATTGACATGCGTAGTTGCAGGCTCGATTCTTCGAACTCAGCTTGGAACACCTCAAATCGTTACGCATCCATACGGACGATGTCTCATTACTCCACTATCCCTACTGGAGCTCAAGGATGACTCACGTTGAACTTGAAGGAAAACCACAAAACTTACAGCTTTCCTTTAAATTTTTCCCTTGTTACTTTTTTGTTTAAACCACATCAAACAACATTCGAAATTAAATAGAAATGGTTTCATGCCATTAATAGTAGTTTATGCAACTGTCATATAAAAGGGGGTATTAAAACATGAGTGTCTGTTTATCATACTAATATTTTGACACGAGTGTTTTAATACCTAATTATATGCAGTTGCATACACTATTTTATCTACACTCATATTTTTATGTTAAAATATCGTACCTATAACTTTCTCAACTTAGCTGGAAGTAAGCTGCGAGTCAGTTCTGTTGTATCTACGCGTCAAGGATATCAAGCGGCGGGAAATTCACTTAACTATTTTCACATTTATATATTTATTTGCTTACAATAAGTAAAAACATTCACAAACACAAATTTCAACAATTACAATAAATATTCTGTTTAGCGGGAAAATAATCACACAGAATATAAACATGAAAATTTAAATTTTGAATTTGAATTTGTTAAAGACATCTAAGTATTCAGCCTACATTACGCCGTGTCCCGGCGCCCGATAAAAAATAAATAAATAAAAGTGTTGCATAATGATTAAAAAGTTATTTTACGATACAGCTGTCATGAAAATAGTATGGGAAATGCTATATCGAAAAGTAATTTTTTAAAATTTAATAGTCTGGCGTGAAAAAAGTGTACCCTTAAACGACTGTTTTCGAAAATGTAATTGGAACATTACGCTATGAGTGTAGATAAAATAAATTATAGATCTGTGAGCCGCTTAAATAATTGCAAGAGCTTCGATATTACAACCACATGTAAAGATTCAAGAAGTTGACTTTTCATACAAAAGGGCTTCCCCCGTTGATGTCTTTTATATGAATGTAATTAAAATTTGTATAATAATATGTATATGCAATAGTTACCTGTTTTCTATTGCTTTAATTTAAAGCGCGGTTATATTGTAAAACAGATCAGTCATTAATATCGTCTTCTGCAACAGAAGACAATGATAACAGACTAGTATCTTGAGAGTTCGCTTGCGGATTTCCTAATTTCTGATTCAATCGCACAATGAGACTGAGCATAGCCTTTTCCATAGCCTTTTCCATAGCCCTTTGGGTGACAGTGAGATTTCTTAGCCCACAGTGAGCGGCCACGTATATGGACTCATCACTGGCAACACACCTAGTCAATGGTTTTCGTCTTGAGACCCTGCGGTAATTGGGACGTAAATATATAACGTACGTTCCCGAATGGTGTCCAATCAAGTAGGATTCGTCGATAGGCCTCTGTATTTAAATTTGATCTATATACATAAAAGGACTATTTGTCTTGTTGAGAGACATTGTAGTGTCTTCCAGCATTCCAGGGTTTCAGCCAAAATCACGATATCGTCAGCATATCTAAGGTGAGGTACTCGCCGTTATTGATGCCAAATCCGTCTCAGTCTATAAGCTTGTAGATATCATCCAACTCAGTGGTCTACTGCAGTGTTATGATATCACCTTGTCTAACTCCTCGCTGCAGTTGATTAGGCTTTGAGTTTCTGACATGGTGGTGTTATTGTACAAACACTTCAATGCTTCGAAGGATTGCCAGGTTAAGTGGCAGTGCGCAGGGCACATAGCTCCCAGAACAGTAGCCGTATTCACAATGGCTCGGAAATCGGATTCGGATACGGAATCGACAAAGGACCCTGCAAGAGTTTTTAGGAAAATGTGATTTCAGTTAATTTTGATGAAATTTTCATATGTTATAGAGAGTAGAGTTTCCGTGGATTCGATCGGTATTCTGAATAACAGTTTTCGAATCGATCGACACGTATTCGCCACTCACGAATTTCGTGTCGAATCGTTCGGAAACGGTTTCGAAACATTGTGAATACGGCTACAGATGGCCAATGGGGCTGTAAAGTTATCTTGTGGCAACCACGTCCCGGAAGGCACAGCGTGGGTAGGCCTACTTCAAGGAATGCCCAGCAGTGGGCAATTTATAATGGTGATGTTTAATACAGGTGCGCAAATTAAAGGGCATATTTATGTAATATCTGAAATTTTTTATTATGATACCATTTTCGAATTGGCCAAGGTTTCTATTACACAACTAGGTATTTCTACCTTTTTTATTTTTTCATTCGTCTCTACCAATTTGTTAATATTACTTTAGCCAACATAGTTTTACCTTGAATAAAGGCATAGCAGCCACGTGACAGTGCATTCTGCATATTGCGGTTAAAATGGCCAAGCTTGCGGATTCCTGATTCCTCGATAAGCTTTTAAGGGCATTAACGGAGGCAAATGCTGTGGCGCCGGATGTTAAACGTTTCTGTAAAACTTGCACGTGCGCGCATGGAAAATACTATTTGTTTATGGTAAAAGTCGGTGTATGTGTGTGTCCTACTAATATCTATACCGAAGATTTTGGTATATTTCGCTACGTATAGATTACCATAGGGACCTATAGGTCCCTATGTATGTCTCTATGTATGCTTAGATCTTTTAAACTACGCAACGGCTTTTAATGCGGTTTTTAACAAAAAACAGAGTGATTTAAGAGGAAGGTAAAGTAGATGTACGCAAACGAAATCGCGCCGGGTCCACTAGTGAGGTACAAACAAAGGTATTGTAACTCTATGGGTACAAAGTATAGTTGCAAAACATTGGCGTAAGTCCTATTGTATAGGTACGTTTTAATAGAAAAAAGACAAAAGTAGAGCACGATCATCATCATCATCATCATCTCGGCGTAAAATCCCGGTTGCACTCTCGCGCAACTGGCGGGGGCCCGGGCTCCGCCTTCCTGCTTTTCTTAGCCCGCTTTGCTCGGTCTTCGGCATCCTTTGTGGTGAGTCTGTTGGCACGCATGTCACTCTTAACGAAGTCCAGCCATAGCTTCTTGGGCCGACCTCTCCTTAAAGTAGAGCACAATAACGATAAGTATTTACACAATTATTATTTTGCAGGTATATAATATGGAGTGCTTTATTTATCTCGGGTATCGTGAATCAACTAATGAAGTTGCGAATGGAAGTCGGTAAACTAAATATTTATTTACTACCCACTTATCGTATTCAAGTGCCTACATGAAGTAACAAAATCTGTTAGCAAACATATGGCGAGCGAGAAGATGATTCATTATAAACAAACCAATAATATTTATATCGTAGGTAGTGCATTAGTCACTTAAAAACCGCAGACCATGTCTTTGTCCTTTCTCGAAATATGAAAATTTAATAGCCCAGACGTGGGACAGACTGGATGACACACCAGAAAGAAGTTGACACGCACTATCACTAACCTATTAATTTTTTTGTGATAATTCAAGTGAATGCTTAGTAACTGTGGTAGAGAAGTGGGTATGTAGGTTAAGCCAGGAGAGCTCTTCAAGTCGAATCTTAGTTTTTCACCGGATATATTTTATTTTAATTCAGCAAATGGTTTGTCATGAATTAAAAATAAATAATTTAGCGGGAAAAGACGTCAATATTGGGTCATACAGGGATATCCCTGTATGACCCAATATTGACGTCCTTTCAATCAATTTAAATGTTAATAAAGACCGAGCTTACATCGAAAAATGAACGCTATTGCAAAAGTTTTTCCTGGAGCTAGTTATTGCGATATCAAACAAAATGTTTAATTAGCATAATTGGTAGATACATGTTGAGGATATTTTTATAGAGAAACGAATTAGGTCAAATAGTCAATAAATTGCAATTTTAGCAATGCATTTAAGCAACACATGTTTAACTAAACTGTAGCAATATGCATATTGCTTTGGTTTTAGAGCACACAAGCGTCGTTGCCTCCGAAGTATTCCGGATCTAAAATGTCCGTTTTTTGCAGATTTGACTAAATGCATTGTCGATCGCACAAAATGTTCCCGTACGTCCAACTCCTGTTGAACAATGAACAATCACAGGTCCTGGCTTTGGTTGGTTTCTATCAGAGGCTTCTTTGTTTAATGACTCTCATTTTTTGTTCACTCGAAATAAGAGGCTTAGAAATTCGTTCGGATCAGTAGGAATAGAGTTGTTCGACCAATTTGTTTACCCGTCATGGGTAATCTCCCGTACCTCCTTGGATGTGATATCTGTGATCTGGAGTCTAGTAATTCATCGTCTCCTGTATTTCAATAGTTTTTACTATATATCTGCCGAACACCAGCTCATAATTCTGGGCGTGTATTTTATAATTTTGCTGCCAAGCCATCCTCCAAAAGTCGCTACTTGTATGCTCCTATATGTGAAATAAAAAGTATTTAAAAGCAGTTGTACTTATTTGTTTATTTATATGTGAATAATAACACTCCTTAGATCTAACAAAACAAAAGAATCAAATTAATACCAAAAACAGTTGACTCTTACGAAGCGCCTAAACTAATTGACACCTACCAACAAACTTAAGTATCTACTTATCTAGATAAACTTATTTCTGATTACATATAATTACTTAAACCATTAAGAACAGGTGGCATCTGCTCTTTTATAAGCCAAGGAGCAGTTTTCCAATAGGTATCTAAAGCATTCCTAACCACTCACTAGATGTCAACCCGACAATTTTGGTAATTGATAATCGCTTAAATTAGGTTCTTAACAAACAGGATATAAACACTAGGTACGTTTTATTGGATAATATTGTATTTGTTAATAGTTTTCAACCATTTTAGAGGTTGTAATAATAATGTAACATACGTGCCAACTTCTATAAATATTTCTTTTTTCATTTCGTTTAACCTTTAACAGTTATGTTTATATTAATAACATTTTATTTTTAAGTTTAGTATTAGTTGACCGCATGAAATCACTGCCACCATCATACAGATTAAAAAAAGATTACCAAAATTGTAGGAGCGCCATCTATTGATGCTTTTTGAAACCAACTGACAATAGCTACTGGAAAACTCCTCATTGATATGCTGTACCTACGCCCGCAGAAGATTTTAGCTTCTAGGTTGATACATGGTGGTTGGCACAGCCACTCGGGTAGGTTATAATTTTGAAGGCAAAAACACCTGTGAAGTGGAGTATTACCATCCCATGTTTCTTGACCGTTGATATCAGATGCATGTTCTGACGTCATTTTCATTGCGCGGTATAACATATGGTCTATGTATGGTAATAATTCGAAGAGCGGACTTACAAAACATTAAATTTTATCAATTCAGTTAGTAATAATAAGAATAAATAACCACTACAGCTATTGAGCAACGTTATACACGTAGCTATTGTTTCGTAAGTTGGTTGGTTCTGGCGTTTAAAAACCCAAGTTCCTCCGATTTAATTAAATTGATCGATAGCAGTGACTATAAAAAATCATCAAAGAAGAGCATGAACAAATCTGCGGTGAAAAGATAGATGGAAGCTTCGACGCAAGTAAAGCTAATTCAATACTGAACAGGTATCTCAAAAATGTCTGTTTTGATCACTCCAGTGTGGTTCTTCCGATCGAAAAAAATAGAAGCAGTTTCATCAACGCATATTACGTTCATGAATTCGCGTATGACCGGAAATTTATCTGCACACAAGGACCGATGGAATATACTGTCTACGATTTCTGGCCGTTAGCATGGATGGAGCATGTGCCAATTATTTTCATGCTGTGTCGGACAACTGAAAACAATAAGCCGAAGTGTTTCCCGTACTGGAGTGAAAAAGAACAGTCATCAAAAGTAGTAAGTAAGTTCACGATTACTACCACCAAAATCGAACAAATTTCATCGTATGCCAAGACGACGCTGTTACTCACAGATGGTACCGCTGCGAGCCAAGTAGTGACCCACTTTAATAAATGTTGTTATTTCCTGCATATAAACAATAACATACATGTTTTGTTGACTATAAGTAGCTATCGTGAATAAAAAAATCTGAGATACGTCTAAGCTATCTAATAATATAAACTGCTTCCGACAGACACTATAGTAATCAGTATCCTTGATCACATTAGCATATTGGAATTATTTATTCATGATTAAAATTCATATCCAAAAAAGCTATAGATTAGCGCGAACAACGGTGGTGCTCACATGCAGTCCCCGACTAAGAAAGATGTAGGTGGAACGGGGGAGAGTCTAAAACTTGAATTTTACATATATTTTATGCTTTATTTATATCGTCGTTGAGTAAAATTAAACCGCAACGTATATTCCACGCTACTGACGTTTACTTCCGACTTCTCCTGACAAGAACCAAGGGATATTCGGGACTATTGATTCTACCAAGCAGGACTAGTTTTTAGGCCAATTCGTAAGTTTCGAGTTGAGAACCTGTCCTGGAAGGATGTAATGTGAAACCGAATAAAAGGCTGTTGGCGGGAGTCCTACAAGGGATCAGATCAGATTTTACCTTTGTATATTTTCACTGCGGTCCCAAATCAGCATACCTAGTGTGCATGTTATGTCAAAACATCCGCCTAATGTGAAGAAGGCTCAATTTAAGGTTGTTACTTCGTCTATAGACAGTATAAATAAAGTCGCTTAGATCTTTTTAACTATGCAACGAATTTTAATGCGGTTTTCAACAATAGAGTGATTCAAGAGTAAGGTTTATAAGCAAGAATCAAATGGGTAGGTAGGGGTAAAGTAGATGTACGCGAATGCACCGGGTCCAGTAGTAAACAATAAAATGCCGAAGTAATATTTTTAACATCGTGCGATTATGTAGATACTTTCTTTACCTTATCTCCCCTTCAAACTTCCCTAGATCGATCCTTGTGGACGCCAAGTGTAATATGTATCTCTACATTTACTTATCTAACTCAATTAACTAACAACGAGTTTACTTAATTTATTTATTTAAATAGTATGCTTATACATGCATACAAATAAACCTTCCGGAAGATGGTGTAAACCGCGTCAAAATCCGTTGTTTGTTTAATTAGGTTTTAGTGGATATTCAGACAGACGCGGAATCGACTATATTTTATACTATGTAAGCATAAGGACTTTCAGTAAACTACAGCTTGTTTAATGGTCAACATACGAGTACACATGCCACACATGAGTTTATATTTGTATTGCAGTTTAGTGTTAATTGTCAACACGGCGCAAGTGCCAACTTCCACGGTATTGTTTGCGCAGTCGCCTGCGCAGGGTCAGTGTCAGCAACCCCGCGCATCTGCATAATTCATGGGCCGCTTTGTTCGCCGCCCCATTTCACATACAAGTTGAACTTTTACCAGTTAAACTAGCTTGAAGCCATTGGCAAGTACTGCGCGCAAGTCCAGTAGTTACGTTAGATGCTGTCCGTATGAATTATTCCAAACCAAACCTGAACACCGGAGTTCTCGAGTGGCGCCCACGTACCGGAAGACGCAGGTCCCATAAGGTATACAGACGACCTGGTAAATATCACAGGTACCAGAAGATATCTGGGGGAGGCCTATGCCCAGCAGTGGGCGTCGTTGTGCTGATATGATGTCATGATGATGAACCCGGACACCTAACCCGATAGCGGTGAGAGGTCGGTTGGACCATGGGATGAAGGTGGATCAGCAAAACTAGCTACAATAATGGTAAAGCTGCTAACGCAGTAGTTAGCAGCACAGCTGCGCATGAGACGGTAAAATATTGTCAGCAATATCACGTGTCCACTCACCCTATCTTCTACTAGCGTACCGGTCCACTATATAAAAAATGAGCTAGATCTAGAATTTTTTAAACCTACTCGCGACAAGTTCCGTATCCGCCACCACTGCATGGAGCTTTCATTACATTTCATTTCCCTTAAAGTGGCAACGGTCCTTTACGCTATTTTTGCAACCTAAGATGTCCTTAATGGCGATTATAATGATCATGTATGTTTATAGACAGCGGTGACCACTTTCTATCAGGTAGCCCGCTGGTCTGGTTGTATATTTATTTATTTAACTGTTTATTGTACACAATAATGATATACAGAGAAATATAAGTTGTGTCATAACTAATCTGTACTTTCTGTATTTGTTATATTGTGTACAATAAACTGTTAAATAAATAAATAAATATAACAGACATTAGCGTATCTAGGGTTATTTTCCAGGGGGGGCCTGGGCCCTGAGGTGGCCGCTGAAGCCGAGTCAGTCACCAATGTACAGCCAGTGAGAACCCAATCCTGGGGTGGGCACCAGACTATTGCGGGATGTGACCCGGCTCCCCCCCCCTTCCTACGCCTATGATAACAGAATAAAATACACAAAACAGCTTATTTCTAAAAATAAATTTCTTCCAGCAGGCCTACAGAAGAGAGATGCTAGACTAAAGTAACGAAGATGCAGACGACGTGCACAATAATTTAATGTCTATTGACATAAAAAAATTTAAATGTCTACATATGTGGTAGTACGTACCCATTGCCACATATGTAGACATTTTGACCCTACTAACGTATGTACCCATAGTTAGTAGGGTAGTATTTTTAAATTCTTGGGTATCAAGAATAATTTTCTTGAGTAGTTAAACTACAGTGGGTTGTAATCAGCTAACTAGAATTTATTGATTATTCATAGATGATTGTCATCACAATAGAAGGCAGAGACAACACGACTGTCTTATCTATATCGCTATATTACAGCCACACATTAAACATTCACAATGGCCCTATAAATTGTGCAATAATGCATTTCTTCGCCACCTTGTTAACGATATAATTGACCTGTAACTAATCAGATTAATGAGGAGTTGGTTATGCAACTGGCAACACTCTGTACTTGCCAGGGGACGGGACAATGGGACAAGAGGACCCGCAGACGCGAGGGCGGCTAATGCGCTTGTCACATTGGGCTAAATTCAGTCGTTTAAATTGAGAAGCAAAAATCGTATGCTTAAAGCGGAATGAACTGTGTGTAATACAATAAGCTCCATTTGAGTATCACGCCTCTTGACAAGCGGAGTGTAATTTATACAAAAATGGATATTGTTCTATGAGCAATACATTCCACTTTGATTTGCTCTCGCTCTTTTAGTTTTTGAATTTAGACGGCTAATCTCAGCCAAATGTAATAAGCGCATGATACGCACCGTGTAGACTGTTGTACCTACTTTAACAATTTGATCGTGTTGACTTGTCACGCCATTTCTTTTGCAGTTGCAACCCGTACGTGACTTGCTTGGCTTGGAATTGAATTGTTGAAATGCACGTTGCCTGAAATATTTTTACCTACTTACATGCTTTTAAATACTTCGCAGGTCGTACATTTGCATTCAATACTTATCTATCTACTTGAGCGTCGGTGGCCGAGCGGTTGAGTATCCAACTTGTAAGCGAGAGGTACCGGGTTCGAATCCCGCTGCAGCCACGTACCAATGTATGTTTTCTGAGTTAATACAGTAGTTTAATACTAACCGATGCTGTTACAGTGAGGGAAATAATCGTGATGAAACCTGCACATTCAGGCGACTAAATGTGTAACGATGATCCAAAATGGTCAGGTTCCCCTGGTAGCAGGGTCACGGAGGTCGGATGGCAGTCGCTTCCCTGTAATTACCTGATCGACCAAATCCAGGATCATGGCCAAGGCGGACCTCGGGTCCTCGTGCGCGAGAGCACAACCGGGACATTAACGCCAAGATGATGACTAAATGTATCTACTTAGTCAGTCAATATTAATTTACATCGCCAGTAGTACTATGTTTACATCTTAATTAGTCAAGCGTAACATTAATGACTAAATGTCAAGGAAACTCGAGCTGAGAATATGCCGAGAAAAAAGTGATCGTTTTACTCAATAATAGATAAATAAGTAGTAAATACGGGCAATTATTAAGTCTTTCATAAGTTAATTGCATTGTTTACTTCCATTGTTCCGCTTTCATACGTGATGGTAGCACTGAGGGACGAGCCGGAAGGTTGTCCTTTCATATATTCTATGTAGGTACCTAGCTACCTATTGATAGCCGTGGAATTAATTAACGAACTCATAAACAAAGTAATTTAGTTTGGCCAATTTTATATTTATTTGTTTTATTTTCTTTATTCAATACGTTACTCACAACCAGCCCAGTCACAGACTAACACGGTAGTTTTTCAACATATTTATAGATAGGTAAGTTGCATAAGTAGGTAGGTACATTAATTTGTACACCTAGTGCTCTAATTTTGAATCGCTCGCCTCAAGTCGAACGGTTTTCAAATTCGATTTTCGGCATGAACAATTAAATGAAAAATATAATTAAATAAAAATAATGAAAAATATTTTGATGCACAACGCTGATTTTTCATAATTTTAAACCGTTCGTTTTTGGTGTTGCCAATGTAATTAAGAAGATATTAAATTTTTCATGCCACAAATAAAAATTTGTAACCGTTCGATTTGAGAAGAACGGTGCAAAAATACGGCCTCTGAAGCCCCAAAAGGAAAAAAAAACTATCTGTGCTACTCGGGAGTGAGGGAGGTAGGTATTCTTACTTGAATATTAGCATTTAGGTGTAAATATTTATCTCTAAATATAAACAAGGTGGTACCTATGATATACAAAGAGTTATACCTAACCTACTGCTGCCAACGCTCCTAAACCACCAGCTCAAGATGGTACGTAAGTGACAATACGGTTCAAGAAAAGCGCGTGGATCACGTCGAGTACGGAGACCAATTTTCGCATACCTATTTTAATTTATTTTCTATACAATAAGCTTAATTAATACCTTTCCCCTACAAATTCTCTAAAATTCCTATTTGCCGAACTGGGTTAGGCTCCGCAGAGTAGAATAAACTGCCAACCTCTTCTAAAAAAAGAGTCAAAACCCAAAAAAATATTTTTTATAATAGGATTGATTAATCAACGTCAACAAACTACAGGAAAGGGATCATTTAACGAGCCCATCCATGTAGGGGCCGACGCATATGCCGATGCATACCGGCTAGCTGGATTGTTCTTAACGGGTGTCGTTGAAGGCAATTAATATCATAGATAGAGGCAGACCAACTAAAACGCACCTCTGTAATCTGGAAAATGGGCAGCAGCGCCAGCAGCGTTATCTATTGAGTATTTTTGACACAGCGATCTTAAACCGCCTGCCATATCATGGAGATTATGGCATTACTCTCCACCCACTAATGTAAAGGATGAACGGGCTATTGATGTGTTGATGTGATTGATATATCTCTACTACAGCTTATTCCTTTATGGTAATACTAATAATATTAATTCCCTGGGCATAATTTCCAAATGAACGAGCTATTGATGTGTTGATGTGATTGATATATCTCTACTACAGCTTATTCCTTTATGGTAATACTAATAATATTAATTCCCTGGGCATAATTTCCAAATGAACGAGCTATTGATGTGTTGATGTGATTGATATATCTCTACTACAGCTTATTCCTTTATGATAATACTAATAATAATATAATATCCATATCCTTGGCATAATTTCCAAATTCCTGAAATGGAGCGGAAACTCAACCAGAGACAATAAAATTTTCGAGGCCAATAAAAAATATTTGAAAGTGAATCTCACTTGTCAATCTAGCCCGATTAAATTTATTATTATTTAATAAGTATTGCAATAGTAGTGGTTTCTGGGGCACTCAGAGACCTTGGACCAGTACTCACAACGAATTCAATAAAGAGACCAAATACTGTCATTTCTAAACGTACCCGTTTATTGTACATACTTAATTATTACTAATACAATATTTACCCATCTACGTGGTTGATTGATACATCTTACTATGACTGATGATAAGAGTTGGTAACAAATCATATCTGCATGTTTGGTATAACCTTTTTTAACACTAAGGTATTAATTAAAATTATGATTTTTCCTAGTCCGCACTTAAATATTCTATTAGCTTTTTTTTATTGAAGTTAGACATAACAAATATGACAAATCAATTAGTTCAGGCACTTAAATCTACTAAAGATTTGTAATGTGCCAAGCCTGGCGAGTATGTTCACTTTAGTATAACAATAGGTTTGTATTAAAAACATGGTTTTCCCCGACTGTGCTAAAACCCTTTCAAGGGTAATTACTAACTGCGGGCGCAAACGCCTGAGCAAAAACAATTAATTTTACTGCATTAATCGTTTCGGTCTGCGGGCCAAAACCAGGTCGAGCCGAAACTCCTGAACACTCCCTGACACATCCTTTCGCTTCCTCCACATTCGTCTTTCATATCATACATGCTCTTCGATTTAGTTTACTCTTGACCTAAAAACTCTTTAGCTCCCTTTATCGATTATTCGTAAACTTCGAGTTTTTGACCTTTATTACAATAAATTTTTTTAATTGCCTATTGCGCCGCGTTTTTTGTGTGCGGCTGCAATTTAATTGCTGAAACTTCCATTGATCTGCGATTGCGATCCAATTACAATTCAATTAGTAAATTTGTGGACTTGATGCCCAGGGTATTTGTCAATTTAGGCCTGTAGACATGCATAGAGGCTCATTGCTCGTATACTATGGGATATACGGGTTTGTATAACCCTTGTGGTTCAGTTGTGAATTATCTCTCTGCCGTGCAAAAGGTGTCGCAGGTTCGATTCCCTGCGGGGAGTAAATTTTTCAGGTTTTTGGATGTGCGTGTCAGGGTATTTACTTTACAGTTAAAGGTACAGGGTATGATAGGTGTGAAACATACTTGTCGGGGTAAAGGGCAGACTCTAGTAGGGAAAAGATCCATCAGAAGGTATTTTTGGGATAATTGTGTAGAGATAAAGATTCACCCGAACAGTTCAACAGTGTATTGATAATAAAGTGATATTACAATAAAATACCAAGCAATAAAATAATAGGTTGAATTTACGATAGTTACAGTAGCAGACGTAATGTGGGACTACCAAACCCTTGGGTCACATGGCAGAGCCTTTTAAGAGAGGTAGGGCATAGCGGGGTATCCCGTTTGAATTGGAGCCGCCCGACTGGAGAAGTACCTCCACCTTACAGAATACCGCAGCTAAACAATACTCTTTTAAATAGTATTGTGTTTCTGTCGGTGAGTAAGGTTTCCAGAGCTCCATGGGGTGGGAATTTGGGGAACCGTGGCTTTGGCAGTGGAGGGATATTTGCCTTTTTGCTGCCAGACTAACGTGTTATAGAGTAGCTAATGTCTATAGGCAGTGGTGACCACTTTCTATCAGGTGGCCCGCTTGCCTGTTTGCCTAACGTATGACATTAAAAAAAAAAAGCCGCCACCATCCGTGGTCATATTTCGACCGAAATCAGTAAGGTTCGCCTGAGTGTGTTTCCACATGTGCACCCCTAGAAATTATAACAGTCCCTTGTGTACTCACACACTTCTTTCTGGACCACGGCTATTACCTCACAGCCTTGATGTCTTCTTCACGCTTCAACGGAAGAGCAGCTAGGTCCAGTTTTTGACTCGTCTTCGAAAGTGTTCTTTGCGGCCGCGCGCCGAATATGTTGTCATCACAGTGTTTCCAGCTATCCGCCAGGTGGCGCGTCGATCGACGTTGCGTTTTCGACTCATTACAGCGTCCACATTCATGTCGGGTTTCGACATACTCATTTGGTATCTGTCCGTGTGTCCACTGTCCAGGTAGCGAGAAATACACGAATATAAAAAAATAACCTTGGCGTTAATATATATATTATCTACCAGTTGTAAAATCGCGCGGAACGGCCCGACACCCGCTTTGGCCATGATCCAGGAATTGGCAGATCAGAAAAGATGAAATACAAAACTCGAATTGTTTACGACTCGAGTTAAATTGAGTTCTTTTTTAACTCGAGTCCGTGCTTTGATGACTCGAGTTCGTGCTTTGAACACTCGCGCTCGGCATCTAGATTCCTGAGTATTTAGGCCACTGAGGCCTGAAAATATGTTTTACTTAATAATGAAAAAAAATTTGAGTAAAGTTTATAATTTCAGACTCCCGGATTTGAGTTTTTTACAACACTAGTTCGAACCCAGTGCCTATCGCTTGCAAGTAGGGTACCTTAACCAATATGCCATCGACGCTTGTAGTTTCTCATTTTCCATTAAACTGGATATTCCTATACGTAATCATCATTCAAGCGGTTATTTCCGGTTTCTGAATATATACTTATCCAATCAGCGTGTCATACGTACTTGAACTACCCCCCGATACTACCTATCCACTATAACTATAAATAAAAGTTAAGTAGGTAATTTTATGTCCTCAGATTCTCACGATATGGTGTTGCGGTTCAATAATGCTCCCACAGAAAATTATACCGAAGATGTTGGGTCGAAAACTACGTTTCGTATTCTAAATTCACAGGTACGTAGCTGTTGGTATTTATACTTAATAATTAGAAATAAAAACAGTAGTTGGAATAACTTTCGTTTCTTATTTATCGTCGTCATAGAGAAAATATTTACTAACGTAATAGAGGAGACACCGCAAGTATTTTCTTTGAACCACGCTTTGCGGTCCATGGACAACAGTGGCCGCAGTCAGTTCTGAGATATTCTTGGATATTCAAAAAAACGCCATCTTGTGCATTAAAAACTACGAACCATTCGAGGGCCAAAAATAAAGAAAATGATAACATTTCATTGGTCATTCTATGACTTAGCAGCCTCCCCCCGCACCTCCCTCACGTGACAGGTTGGTACTATATTTTTGTTTGTGATGGCTGCTCTATTACGTTAGTAAATATTTTCTCTATGATCGTCGTACAGAAATTAGGAGAGAAAGAGAGAGAGAGGAAGATTAAGATCCTTTAACATTTTTCTTGTATTTAAAAGAGTAAATTATACCTACATATTATAAAACAAAGTAACACGCCGTGTCTGGTCACAAACAAGTAGATAGCCCCATCAATTGAAAAGTGGTGAAAATAACACTTACGATCTAGTAGCACTTTAATAAACCAACATTGATACTTAAAGTACATTTTAATAGAAAAATCCAAAAGTAGGGCACGACAACGGTAAGTATTCTTTTTTTTATATTACATTAATAATCTCACCTGTTGGTAAGTGACGATGCGGCCCAAGATGGAGCGTGACCGTTATTCACTCCAGCCTTGAAGGCGTCCTGATTATATTGATTATTTACAGAAATTGACTTATTTTATGTATTGTCCACATACATGTAAGGAAGAACGTATATTTATTTCAATGAGTGAATTTATTTAGTTTTCTGTGGATAATACTGATCGTTATCGTGCGCTACTTTTGTCTTTTTCAACTGAAACGTATCTACTTTAGTTGAATAATTTATGTTGGACGCGTATATGTAGGTAATTTAAGTATAAAATATGGGTGCAATGCGTCAATTTATATTTTCTTTTATTTTTGTTACAGGTTATTTCGAAACCGGAATACCATTTCCTAGACGATCCTCTGTACAACGGGGTATCAATTTTGATATGGGATCCCGCCAAGTTTTCAACGACATTAGAGGAGTGGTACAATAATCCAGATTTCCCCCTGTTCCCTGTGTATAAAAAGTAAGTTAATCGTCTACTAGCACCTTTTTTTTATTCTACTCAGTGACAAAAGAGGAGACACCTGATGGTAAGTGGTAACTGTCACCCATAACATCTACAATTAATACATTTAGGTTGCGGGTAACAAAAACGCAGAACCGCAGGTGCGTTGTCACTGTGAGGAGTAAGAAGGGCATTTCATCATGACTGTGATTTCGCTGGCTACGTTATCCTTCAAATTGGGACACAACAATACAAGCATTGTTGCTTGGCGGCAGCAATAGATAAAGCGGTGGTACTCACCCAGGCGGACGCCTCAGGCTTGACAGAGTCCTACCACCTGATAAAGGGCACTATCATCATCATGTAATTTTCCTAAATATTTAAAATGATGATAGCTCTAAGGTTGAAATTAATTTCAGCCTCGTATTAAGCTCACGCTGTAGCTGCTACAGTAAGTTATGAATTACCGTTTCAGACTTCTGGAGGACAAGTCCGGCGCGGATGTACATTTACTCCATCCGCAAGTGCTCTGGGAGCTGTGGACGGTCCTGCAGGACTTCTCGCCGTACAGGCTGCGGCGGAACCCTCCCTCATCAGGATTCATTGGTAAATACCGTGAAGCTTGTATTTCGGCTTGAACCATGGTTTATCCGTGATTCATCTATGGACGGAAGCATGACTAGCAAGAGTGTTGTTTTTACGGTCTATGACGACTATGGAATTAGTGACATTCTCAGAGATATATTTAAGTACACGGTTCTATAAATAAATGTATTAATTAATGGAAAACTTCTTTCCTTAATGTAGGTCGACGTATGTATTAAGTACTAGCTTTTGTCAGCGACTTCGTCCGCGTGGAAGTCGTTTTCAGGGCAGTTTATGTTTCTCTCGAGAGATAATTTTAAATGACCTCACTAATGTATGAAAGCTAGTAGGTACTACGGAGCGATCAAGCTGTATCTCTGGTTTACGCAACCAAATTAGATGAAACATGGCCTAGATTTTAAGTTGGACCCGAAACTACCAAATTCTGAAAACTCCATCAAAATCCATTCGGTGCCATTTCCATATTTCTTATAGTTTAGCTGGTCTATTATGGTTCTACATCAGGTGTTCCAGTTTTCAAAACTAATTATACACTATATATTGTCAACGCTTAATAACTACACAACAAAAAAGTTTCATTCAAGTCAGTTCAGTAGTTCCGGAGATTATCTGCGCAAACAGATAAACAAATTTTAAAATTTACTTGAGTGCAAGTATAGTTTGTGTAGGGTGCGTAGCTACTGTACAGTCATTATCTAAATAATTAGCTGGCCACTTAGATTTCTCACGAGAAAATGCAACAGATGACTAAGTAGGTACTTTCAACTACCGGGTTCGATTCCTGACCGGGCAAAAATTTAAATATAAGTAGTAAATTAGTTATCTAGCACCCATAGTACTAGCTTTGCTTAGTTTGGGGCTTCATGGCGCTATGTGAATTTGTCTACGATTATTTATTTATTTAATTGAACAATATCTCGATAGTAAAAATAAAACTAACTCGCACCATTTGCTATACTTAAATTTTTTTATTGTGTAGATGTTGTAGGCTCATCAAGTTAGGTCGATTGATATCTGCCTCTGGGCATATTATTTCGACATGTCGACACTGGCCTGAATTGAAGTGGGGCTCATCAGTACTTCAACACAACAACAACCTAACGAAACCAAATTGAAACCTGAATATCCTCAGAGCTAACCTAACCAAATTGGAACTTCTACAAACTATCTGCCTTGTAAATGACGATCGATAATTCGACGTTTTGCTTCAAAACTAAACAGGCAGTTGACTGCCATCTCACCTGTTGGTAAGTGACGATGCGACCGAAGATGAAGCATGCCCGTTTTGGAACAGCCTATTCACTGTTGAAGGCGTCCAGAAAATATTGATCAGGGAACACACTCGTAGGCAACGTGTACTATTCCTTAGCCGTACGCATTATAAAGGTCGAACCAATTCCATCGAATCGATTCAATTCATATTCATTAATTCAGGTCGATTGGTCATAGGTATCCCATAAAAAGGCCGCCCACGAAATGGACGGACGACCTGGTAATCATCATCAGTCCAGTCTTGTGGAGGAGGTCATATACACGATGCGTCTTACGTGGTCGTATGTGGTCGCCACTGAAGAACTTTATCTATTCTGCGAGCTATATGCCTCCCCATTGCCACGTCTGGTAATCCTTCAAGATGATGTACAAGATTCATTCCCCAGGCATCTGGTTCGCGTTGCACCGCTGCCGTCGCGTGCGTGTCTTCGAATACGTGCCGTCAGTGCGTGCGGCGCGCCGCTGCCACTACTACGCTGCGCGCGCAGACGCCGGCTGCACGTTGGGCTCCTGGCATCCCCTCGCGCAGGAGAAGGCTCTCGCTGAGAGGATGCGCGACAACTCGGATTTGGACACCTTTCAGAGAGGCTTCATTGAGATACCGGGAATCGCAACTCTGTCTTGTTGATGTGGATGTAATAGTATGGTAAAAGCGCATCTTGGTAGAGTGCTCTATGCGCATGTAAGTCGCGAGTAGGTATCGTGATGACTGCTACGCGGCGCGCGCACACGCCGGCTACACGCTAGGCTCCTTTCGCTCACAAGGCGTTGGCTTGGTGGGATGGAACCTTGTCAAAGTAATCGAAAATACAACAATCGGGCTATATTGCATATAATATAGAGCAACAAATTTATCTGGCACGATAACAGCGTCGCTGTTGTTAGTGCCACTTAGTTCCAGCTTTGCCCACCGGGTCAGATAAGTTTGTGCCACTGAAATGTCTATTCTATTGGCGGTATAGTTAACGCTGGCATGTATTCTAAAAGTGACACTTTCAGAGGCTTTTTAGGAAGAGCTACTGCAGATGTGCTTCTATCTAACGATGTGATATACCTAAGTTATTTAATAGTTGTTTCTTTAAAATAATATTTAGACATGAAAATAAGTACCTTTAATAAATTTAATACCTGCAAAATTTCGTATACAAATGTATAATTGATAACGAAGAAATGGTATTGAAATCCCCGTGGCGTTAGTGGTTGTGGAGTCGTGTATTAGCGGTTTATGTAAGTAGATACTTATTATTTGCTTTTATTTAATAAAATTTGCGAACTTTACGGCTGTGTGCCTCTTAAATCCTTTAGCTCTTAACTTTAAGGTTTAAAACAGTTAATATTATGTTTATAATGTTTTGGTGTCGAGATTAAGTATCTAAAGTAAATATATTACAAAAGAAAAGAATTTGTGAATAGTAACTTAACTAGGTAGTATAGGTAATATTTGGACTTCCACTGATTAGTACAAGTAATTTACGTGTTTCGCTACGTGTAATGAACCTGAGCATTGTTTAAATGCACAGTTTAGTCAATAAAGATAGTGTAGATGACTCTTACAAGCAATGTGACCTTATTTATGAGACGTAGGATATTTATGAAGATAATATTTGTGAATCTTGGCTAAGTATTTATGAGCTAAAAATAGAAGTGATAACATTCTGATAATTCAAATATTTAGCCTATTAGGTAAATATGTCTTCCGAACTTGTACCTATTTAAGAATCCATAGTAGAACGAAAACCTACAGTCCATTAAATTAGTGCCTATCGAGCTAAGGTTTTTATTGATATTCTATGTAATGAGCTAATAAGTATTAGGTCATTATCATCATCAGAAGTCCATGACAGTTATAAGTGCTCAATATTGCCTCCACCGCTCTTTAGATCGCCTTTCAGAATGTCTAAGGTTGGCTGGAAGAAATCCCATTGTGGGATAAGCCCGCTTTTGCTTTGTAAAATGATATTTTTCTCACTACTGTATTTCTTATTAATTGCAATAAAGAGTTTACATACATACATACATACATTCATGTGCCTTGTTAAAGTTTTTGTAATAATATCCAAGCTTGGTAGGTTCTGAGTTATGTACATTAGTTGAACGCTAACTGAGCATAAAGAGCATTCTTACGGTGAGGGAAAACACATTCAGGCGACTGAATGTGTAATCATGATCTAATCTGGTCAGGTTCCCCATGTAGCAGGGTCACGGAGGTCAGATGGTAGTCATTCCACTGCAATTATCTGATCTGCCAAATCTTAGATCATGGTCAAGGCGGACCCCGGGCCCTCGTGCGCAAGAGCACAACCGGGACAGTAACACCAAGATCTTTAATTTTTTATCCACGTTTGGTAGGTAGGTTGGAGAACATACGCAGTGTCGAAAACAAAGGGAGTAGGTAAGCAAAAAACACAAGTTTTTTATATATAATAAAATAGAAATGAATAATAATAAATCGACATTTACATTGTTACATAATAGAAGGCGACAAAGGAGCAAGCAAATCGGGATCTCTGGTTTTGAATCGCTCGTTTTCAGTTTTAATTCTCGGCATGATAAATTTAATATTTTTAAGTATAACGCTTATTTTCTCTATTTGTGAACCGTTGGCTTTTGGTGTTTCCAATGTAATTAGAAAAATATGTATTTTTTTCATGCCGAAAATTAAAATTATAAACCGTTCGGCTCGAAGCGAGCGGTTCAATAAGTGGTCCCCAAGTGATGGTATGCGATGGAGAGTGAGTAGTTTTTGGTGTACAACAGTTTACAGGAATCCCAGACAGGTCTCCTTTAAGTCGCCGTATTCCCGTAGAAAGGAAGAGGCAGTAAATACTAAGGTGTTCCTTGTTTGTATATGTGTACACGAGCCACCTTATCAGCAAAAAAGAAATTTTAAGTCTGGTATAAAATATAAATCAATCCAACGTGTGGACGTGGTAGCTATAACTCTGCCAGAACCCTTTGATCTGTGTTGAAAAAGCGATACCGCACGGTTCTAACGGATCAATGTGTACCAAATTACCACGAAGACTACAAACCGCTATTCTACATAATGGCCAGTAGTTATTCGAATATAATTAATGATTAAACGAACTTACCAAGTGAAGTTCTATCATAATTATACGAATGCTTCGTCCGAAGAGATTGGTACCTAGAAATAAGATTTATCGACACATGTAGTTACGCATAGGTGCCACCACTCGTAGTTGAGGGTAGAAACGAATGTTTTCACACGATTTTTAAGTTTTTGTTTAATTGAGGGTAATCTGGCTCTGTTCACGCCCGGAGGTCTGGCTTGGCCGGTCGTCATTCGTTTGGAGTACAACCCCTATTGATGTTTCCAGAACTTGGGGAAACTGACAGGGCGGGAGGGTGTTACCAATCTCTTCGGACGAAGCATTCGTATAATTATGATAGAACTTCACTTGGTAAGTTCGTTTAATCATTAATTATACTTCATGCTTCGTCCTCGAGATTGGTACCTAGAAATAAGATTTATCGACACATGTAGACTTTGAGAGTGTTTTGGAAACGTCAATCATTAATCAAATTGTTTCTGAGTATATAAATATAAACAACGTTTTATGATAATCAGAAATTATATTATGCATGTCACATAATGTGTTTACCCTTATAAATATTCTTATAAATATGGGTACATGTTGATAATTCAAAATAGAAAACGGGTATTATTTCCCAATAATTGTGAAACATATTTTTGTTTTTAGTGTATATAAAATTGTAATCATGTTATTATCGGTTGACAACAGCTCTCGCCAGTGCTCCGCCGTCCACGCTATTTACATTTCTGTTGTAAAACTTAGCGAATGTTACTGAGTTGTTGCTCCAGCCAGCAGTGGACCTAATCTGGTCAATGCTGACACCTTGTCGAAGAGCATGGGACGTCGAGGCATGGCGGGTGCTGTGTGCCGAGAATATTGAGACGTCAATTCCTCCTTCTTTGAGTGTATTTTTAATCCAGCGGCTCAATGTTTGAGTCGTCACAGGTTTATACGGTTTTTTAGAACTGATAAAAAGAGTCTCATCTTTACGGAGACGTGAGGTTTTATGTAAATAAGAAACTAAGGATTTAGCTGGACAGATCTCTGGCTTTTCTACGAAGTACGGTAGGTACAGTATTGGTTGTTTAGATCCAATGCGAGACGTTTTTATCAAGTCAGGAATTTTAATTATTATCTGTGTGGAAGAATATTCAATATTTTTTATGTTGATTACCGACAGAGTTTGCACTCTATGTGCTGTTACGAGCGCTAAGAGTGTACAACATTTTCTGGTAAGTTGGTCTGACGACAGTTCCTCGTTTGGATACCACGTGGCCAAGTTATTAAGGACTTGATTTGGGTCCCAAGTGACGTTGTATTTGGGAGCCGGGGGGCGTAGCCTAAATACCCCTTTAAAAAATCTCTGTATACTGTCATCCTCGGAGATACTATGTCCCAATATTAAAGCTAAAGCTGCCTTGCAGCTGTTCAGAGAACCGTATTGTGCACCGCTGTCAAAAATATTTGTTAAGAATTCAATTATGTTAGGAATTGGCGCCTCAAATAGACTTAGGCCATTTACCTTACAAAATTCATACCATTTTTTAAAATAACAATCGTATTGTTTAAATGAGTTGCGGGATATGGACGCTAACATAATTTCTATTGAAGATTGCGGAACCTTGCGTTGGAGCATTGCCGCCCTGACAATATCCCGGCCACCAGGGTAAGGTTGCTGTGGATGTTGCTGCGGCTGCTGGAATGGAGAGTTAACGCGTGGTCACAGGGGGCGAAGGTTACGCATTCTGATACTAACAACTTCATGAATACCGGGTACCAGGCTTGTGTCGGCCACGCCGGTACAACAACGATACCTGTCGCTCCATCTAATATTATTTTCCTTAAAACTTTAAGAACCACCGAAAAAGGCGGAAATGCATAAAAGAAATAATTCGACCAATTTATAGTGAATGCATTTACAGTGTACGCGTCGGGGTCCTTATTCCAAGATACATAAATGATACATTTTTTATTTAACCTGCTGGCAAAAAGGTCAATAGTTGGTTTTCCGAACTCACTGACAATTGTCCTAAACGCACGATCTGACAGCTCCCATTCAATGTCAGGATGGTTGCGTCTGGACTCAGCATCCGCGATATGATTGTCTGCCGATTTTATGTAACTAGCGAAAACGAATATTTTCCTAGATTCACACCATTGCCAAATACTCCTTGCAATATCTGTGAGGTGGGGGTATTGAACCCCGCCCATGCGGTTGATGTATGCTATTGCTGTAGAGTTATCAATTCGTAAGAGTATTTGGCAATTGGTGTAATCCTTTGCAAATGTTTTAAGAGCGAAAAATGCAGCTAATAATTCTAGAGCGTTAATATGCTGGCTGCGTTCATCGAAGGACCATGGCCCGCTGGCGGTGTCGCCCTCGCACGCCGCACCCCATCCCGTTGTTGAGGCGTCAGAATAAATTTCTCTGATGAACGTGTCGTCCCTGATTCTATGGATAGGAGATTCCAATGCCAGCAGCCACCATTGCAAATCAATCAACAGATAATCAGGTATATTCATATATTTCTCGTAGTCCTCGTCCGGTTGCAAATTGAGGTACTTACACCGTTCTAAGTCTTTAGTGTAGAGAAGACCGTACTCCACGGCGGGACACGCCGATACGAGTAATCCTAGTAAACGCGCAAAACTTCGAATTTTGCAGCGTTTGATCTGTATAAACTTATGAATTTCTTTTATAATATTTTGTTGTTTCTCAACAGGTAAAGCGATTTGCATAGCATGGGAGTCGATTATGTACCCCAGAAATTTACATGAAGTGGTCGGTGTTAGTAAGCTTTTCTCAAAGTTTATTTTAAACCCTAGGGCTACGAGCAACTTTTTGGTTGTGTTGACGTTGTCCAAGCATTCACTATAAGTTTGACCCATTAAGAAAATGTCATCGAGATAAATAGTGGATATATAACCGCATAGTCGCAGTAATTTTATTACAGGTTTCATGATTTTTGTAAAAATGTATGGTGCGGTATTTAAACCGAATGGCAAAACATTGAATTCATATATTTTATGATCCCAAGTAAATCGTAAGTACTTTTTCGAATCTTCGTGTATTTTTATCAAAAAATATGCATCTTTAAGATCCAGTGTTGTCATATAGCAGTCATTCGTAACTAGCTTGATGGCTGTGCGAAGATCTTCTAATTTAAAATGTTGTGTGTCAATGAATTTATTTAAACTTTTTAAGTTTAGAATAAATCTAAACTTGCCATTTGGTTTAGGTCGCAAAAATACACTAGACAAGAATTGATTTTCGTGCGACTCGCATTCCGATATTGTACCGACAGCGAGCAGCTCGAGTATGGCCTCTTCAAAGTGCAATTTTTCAACACCCGTATATACCGTAGGTTTAGGTATATGGTTTTGAAAAACTGGCCTTGAGAATGGGATTTTATACCCATTGATCCAACTGAGAATCGTTTGATCTCTCGTGATCAGAGACCATTGCCTATGGAAACGTGCCAATTGGCCGGCGTACCTTACCGGGTCTACCGCCGGCGGGTCGCGCGCGGCAGCGGCGGCGACGGCTTGGACGCGGCAGCGGGCGGCGCGCGCCGGTAAGTATCCCGGCTCCTCGGCGGCGGCGGCGGCGGCGGCGGCGGCCGGCGCGCTGCTGGGGCCGGGTGCTTCCAGTTTTTTGACTGTTGCTGCTTTCCGCCATGCAGTTGCGTCTTTTTTGGCTGCTTAGATCCCACTTTTAGGTCTGATCCAGATTTATTGACTGCTTTTGCAGTTTTTAGAGTGTCCGATAAATTTTCACCGAACAGAAATTTGTCTATTTTTGTGTTGACGAGGTGAACGTTCATGTCTTTTTTCAGTGAATATAGATGAAACTGTCGTCTAGATATTGACTCCGTGTGTTGTATGTCGCAGAGAAGACGACCCATGTCCATAAGCTTTTTTATAAGATCGTGATCTTTGGTTTTCGAACTTAACTGTTCGGTGATAGTACTTGCGACGCATGATATAACTGTACTCAATTGTTTTTGCTTCGTCACGAGTATTTTGTCCCGTCTAATTAACGTTTCTGGCAAAGCAGCTCGAATTTCATCATTGAGAATTGGTGCTCCCGTTCGGACGCAATTTTCAGGTACTAGGTATTTACCTGCCAAATCCTTTCGCATTTCTTTATCCAACCCCGTGAGGGCAAAATGTTCGAATCGATTCGCGATCTCTCGGTGAATCGGAGCGCCGTACTCCACTTTGGCCGTGGGATCATCTCCCAAGATCTCCAAAGTATCCGGATCGAGGGTATCGAGCGGGTCGAGGTCGAGAGCATCGGCTTGGGGCGCCGACGTGGCGTCCGGCGGGTGCGGCGCAGCGGCGGCAGGCGTGGCGGCCGGCGCGGCGGTGGCGGCGGTGGGTAAAGCGACCTGATCGGTGGCGGGCATAGCGGCCTGATCAGTGGCGGGCGGGGGGCCCGGGGGCGCGGCCGCGCTACTGGCGGCGGCGCGAGCGACCTCCGCGTGCAGCGAAGGCGGCGCGGTCTCCAAAGGTGTGGGTTCAGGTAGGTCGAGGATCTCGAGCAGTTCCTTATCTATCGACGCAGCACGGTCGTCTGAGTACGAGTATCCATCTGAAAGCAATTTTCATTGCTTTAAAGCTGTCGCGTTAAATACATAAGTGGGCAGGCAAGGTAAAATTCCCAAAGAATTAGACGCAAGCCGACTTTAATTTCAAATTGATCGGTATGGTATGATTCCCACAGAGTCAAACGCAAACCGGGTAGGTACTCAGATAAGCATTGGTAAGGTATAATTCCCACAGAATTACACGCAAACCGTGTGTGTTGGTAAGATGTAACTCCCACAGAGATACACGCAAACCGGATACTCAGGTAAGTATTGGTAAGGTATAATTCCCACAGAATTACACGCAAACCATGTGCATGATAGTGGTAAGATGTAACTCCCATAGAGATACACGCAAACCAAGAATGTAGATTATATGTATTGGTAGGTAGGTAAGGTATAATTCCCATAGAATTAAACGCAAACCATGTTCAGGTAAGTTACGAGGAAGTTTACTTTTCCATGTAGGTAGGTACAATTATGTTTAAAATTATGTAAGTGATTACCTTCTATACTCCTTTGTACAGGTGAGGACTCCCGTGACGACGCAGACGAAGATGAAGATGACTTGATGACCCGTGCCCGGCACGGACGTCGATGTTTTTCTTCTTGAACTTGTTTTTCTAGTCGTTTTAATTTCTTGTAAATTGTATCCAAATTCGAAGATTTGGTGCGTTTCATTTTCGGCATTTTGTCGAAAAAACTATTTTACTGAACAATCTAAAAGATTGTAAAACTATTTTAAAAGTAAAAATTAAATTTGGAGAAAAAAAAAAAAAAAAAAAATATTAGGAAATTTTTTGTTAGTTTGGTAACGTATTGAGTGGTTGGGCACTAAATTGCGAATGACGACCGGCCAAGCCAGACCTCCGGGCGTGAACAGAGCCAGATTACCCTCAATTAAACAAAAACTTAAAAATCGTGTGAAAACATTCGTTTCTACCCTCAACTACGAGTGGTGGCACCTATGCGTAACTACATGTGTCGATAAATCTTATTTCTAGGTACCAATCTCGAGGACGAAGCATGAAGTATAATGGCGCTACGTGCAGTGTCGCCATATACAATAACGCTAGATACTACTCGACCAACAATAACTATAGTAAAATAACTACTAAGGTCGGTAATGACTAAAACAATAGTGTAAAAGTTTACAATAAACAATTTTATGGGGTTAATGAAATTTTGCGAAAAGTGTAGAAAAAAAACTAGACCAAGAAATGTAAGCGATTTTTTTTCTATGATTAAAAATAACGCCCTTAGAATATGACTTAATAAAAGAAATACGTAAACAGGAACAAACTACGAGATTGAGGTGAGGTCGCGTTGACCCTGAGGTGTCTTTGCGGGCGGTATCTTGTATTTTTAGCGATTTGCTGTCCAGCGCGCGGCCCGCGGAATACTGATCAGCTGCTCTGCCCTCTGATTAGCGATTCTGCGCGGGCGCACGGAATTAGTGCGGACTAGTACATCCGAGGTGTCGCGCAGCGCAGAGGCTGGCTTCCACGGCTCGCAGCTTCCTCCTTCGATAGGTGTCTTTGTTGGAAAATGTATGACTATGCTGTTATTTATTGGTAAATAATGTAGGCTAGTCTTTAAACAGCTCCCAATGTTCTGGTGTATCGGGAAGGTTAGAAGAATTAAGAACTGATTTAATTCAAGTTTAGCCCTTTTGTCCTTGGCACGTTTACCAATAGTATAGAGTTTACTCTGTATTCAACAATGTAACAACTGAGGATTTAGCGAAACCGTGTTTTGTACATGGTTTCCATACTTACTTATTCATTACCATTTTGTATTGCGCCGCGAGTAGAACGAAATATGTAGGTACTTACTGCTGGTAAATTTAATTTATGAGTGAACTTAGGACTGCAGCTACGGTCAATGCTCTTCCCTTCGTAGAATTATTTACTTCGGCTCCGGAATCCATTGTAAAAATGTCACTACATTGTTGTATGTTATTCTTACCAAGCAGACAAAATGAATCAAAATCATTCCTTCACAGCGCAAGTCTAAACTCGTGTTTATGATTAAAATTTTTGATTTTTTAATAATTATTAGACATGGAATGTAGAAATGAATTTAAGTGCAATGAGGTCCCCCCCCAGAAACATACTGTGCCGACCCAAAATGAATGTGATAAGGACAGGCAAATGATGATGAATGTTACCTACAGTTGCATCATACCTAGGTGTATGATTATCGCATGTGGTGCACTGCACAGACGTAATTGACATGGGTAGATAACAGTTCATGATTCATTATTAAACGCCATCTTCCTTTTATCCTTATGGCTGTTGATTCAGCTCTAAAGTATTGAGTCTAATCTATGTGTGTACGATGCCGCCGACCCAGCTGTGGGTGCTCTTGGCAGTGCCCTTATGATCGCCATAGCTCTCCACTTGAGCTCACTCGCTCATTCATAAGTTTCAGATACTTTTCTTATCATTCACTGAGCTAGTTGCGGTCATTCATTTATTGATTTCTCTAACTTACTATTGTGAGGATCACCCATTGCTGTTAAAACCCAAAATGTCCAAAATTGAGAGCTCGCTCCGTTCGCCCATTCATTTATCACCCCAGCTTATAAAACACAAATTTTCGTACTCGCTGATCATCCCACTAAAAAGGCCAAAGTTTTTTAACTCATTGACTCATATAATTTTTACTTTTGCCCTCCCCCTGACAAATCCTGATCCGCGCCTGTCTAAAGAGACATCTAATACCTATACCTCTTGAACAAATTACGATGTCGCCGACATATATTTGGCTGCTCTTGGCGGTGCTCGGCCCCGCCCTGGCGACAGCCATAGTTCATTGGAGAAAAATTCTAAGAGAGTCTTCAGCGCGATAAGGATGTGGTGTCTGTCTACCTTTCTAAATCGGTCATAAATAAAGATTATTTGTTGTCACATTATAATTATATTGAGTAAAGACAATGCAGTCTTCAGGTAGGTTCATTCCTGTGCCAATCGGCGTACAAGGAAGCGCTGGAAGCTTGCCCATTATGTCTAAGTACTGGCTTTCTTCCAGTGTTATTAACATATGCATGGTTATTATTACCTTACCTGATAGTTATTGACTCATAGGTGTATTTGTTTGTTTATTTCCCGCTTCCTGTGTCTTCTCCTCTGTGAAATACCAAGATTCATGACGGTTTTAATTTTCCTGCGGGAACTCTTATGTAAGACAGTTTAAGGTAAGTACAGTAAATAATAGTGGTACGGTAGTACGGTAAATAATTTACATCGACTATATTTAGGTAAGCGCCCCACATGAGGACATCTGTGTATTTACGTACCTAGTTATTCCGCAAATATTTCGATATAAGGAAGAGTAAGCCAGTCTTCTAAACAGGCACACTATGGTATACATGTTACACTGATCTATTTAAGTTTATTGCATTATAAAGGGGCAATTTGACTAACTTTACTTACTTGCCTAAATGTATAGGTACCTATATTCTATCAATTTTATTCAAAATTACTTAAAAATCCGAGAATAAAGGTTATCTGCCAGCTGTATAGTCTGCCATACCGTCTGGAAGTCAAAGCGATTAAAATGGAGACAAGTTTATTTCTCCGTAAACTAACGCGATTTTATTTATAGCATGATTGTTTGTACATAGTATGTGAGCTTCAAAGGCAACGGATTATGTAATATGATTTAATAACTTATAGAACAATACTTGACTAATGAGATCCCTATCAAATTAAATGACAACGTGTAGGTATAGTGTAGATGTAGCCTCTAACAGTTCACTGCTGGACATGAGCCCTTCCAAACGGATTTGGATTAGATAAAAAAAGTCTATGGGGCTCTATTTTTAAATCGCTCGCCTCGATACGAACGGTTTTCAATTTTGATTTTTGACATGAAAAGTTCGATATTTTGATGCATGATGCTGATTTTCCTTATTTTTTAACCGTACTCTTTCGGTGTTCCCAATGTGATTTAAAAAAAAATTGCTTTTTCATACCGGAAATCAAAATTGCTGTACGAATTATAAATTTAAAAAAATAGAGCCGCTGGATGGATAAAGTGCTACGGCAGCTTGCACGTGGACTATGTGCCAAAACTTATCAACTTATTATACTCGTACTGATGTGCTAATGGCAACGGATCGGAATTCATTGTGCGCCGATATGTTGTTCGTTGGGATTGTTGGTTATCATCATAATCATGGCGTCAATATCTCAGTTGTGGTCCGCTTTGACCATGATTTAGGATTTGACCTCTGTGACCCTGTTAACAGGGCAATTTGACCAGATTGGATCATGGCTACTTTCAATCTCCTGACTGTGGAGGATGATGTTTTCATTTATCATAGAGCAACGGTTAGTGTTAAACCAATGTACATAAATAAGGAAAAGTCATTGGTACTGATGGCAGGACTAGGGATCAAACTGGTACCTAGTCCAATCTCATTTACGAGACAGACCAGTTAGCCATTTGGCCACCGACGCTCACCCATTTTAATTGTGTAATTGATAAATAATTACACAATTAAAATGGGATGTGGTTTTTGTATTACATAATTACCTATGTACAAAGTAAGCTTGACCCCAATCTATACATAATAAAACAGTAAAAAAAGTGTGTCTGTACATTTAATATATTTAAAAATTATTAAGTAATAAACATTTCATATAAATAAAATATATCAAAGAAATAGTAAAAGAATAATAATAAAATTTATTTTCTGCCTTAATGGTTGTCTGTTTGTACACGCTTTTGAACAGGCGGATTTGAATGAAACTTTTTTAAGTACATCTATTAGCCTGGGCAACATATAGGGAATCATTTATTTTGGAAACTGGAACACCTGTTCCACTTAGTTCCCTTAATATACCTACCAGCTAAACTATAAGAAATTTGTAAAAACTACTGAACGGATTTTGATTCGGTTTTGATAGTGTGCTAGTTTGGGGTCCAACTTAAAATAAAGGCTATGTTTTATCTGATTAGGGTGGCTAGAACCAGAGATACAGCTTGACCTCTCCGTAATACTACCTTTCATACATTAGGGAGGTCATTTCAACTGCCCTCAAAACTATTTCCACGCGGACGAAGTCGCGTTCAAAAGCTAGTGATGTAATAAATTCCATTGGCATATATCGATATATATCATCATAACTCACTTGTATCAATGCGTAATTGATGACACGAAGTGTGCTTTACCGTTTCATCGCAAGTGCTGTGGGCGTCGCCTAACGGTGTGAACTTTTTACTAACACTGAACATTATGAATCACTCTCTCTTTAAACATTACTCGCAGCAATATAGGTTACTAGAACGCTGCTTTTTTGAATTTTATTTCATTGTTGTTACTTTTGAGTCACGTTTGCGAGCTATGTTTATTACGATATCATTACAAGGGGTTCTATTTTGGAATCGCTCACCTCGTTTCAAACGGTTTTCAACTTTGATTTACGGATTAAAAAAATTCAATTTTTTTATCACTTTGGCGATATCGAAAGAGTACGGTACAAAAATTGGGAAAGTCAGCATCACGCATCATGAATTTTTCAAGTCGAAAATAAAAATTTATAATCGTTCGAATCGAGGCGAGCGATTCAAAAATACGGTACAAGGAGTCGTAGATAACTTAATGCAGGTATGCAAGCAATTAGAATAGTAACTACTCAATAAAGACTTCAAGTAATGACACATTTTTGGGATAAGTACCTAAACTAAAGTATTTAAACTAGCAGTATAATGCGCTTATTACATTTGGCTAAATACAGTCGTCTAAATTCATAAGCAAAAAGTGTGAGAGCAAACAAAAATTTGTACGTATGGCTCATAAAATAAGGACCATTTTAATGTCTCGCCTTTTGAAAAATGGACCCTATTCTATGAGCAATACATTCCACTTTCGTTTGTTCGCACAGTTTTTGCTTCTGAATTTAGTCGAATGAATTTAGTCAGGTGTAATAAGCGCATAAGAGCTTGTTTAATATTGATAAGTAAAGTTCTAAGAAGTTCTAAGTGGTGAGTAAACAAGTAACTTGCGTTTCACAATCGCTCAGTAGGGTTAATCACCAGTTTATTTAATTTATTTACTTAAATTAATCAGCGGATGTACTGCCAAGTAGCCAAGGAGTTTGTAATATGAAAAAATGTAGTATAAATGAGAGACCCGAAGGATCTCTGTATGAATGAAGAAAGGGCTGCAATACACTATTGTTCATTTAAATTGTAGGCAGCTCGGTCATAAAAGGCGCACACAGATGTTTAGAAAGTACAGAGCAGGTAACCGAAATATGTGGTGTGTGGTGCCGCCACCTCAAAGAATAGCACCACCCCTTCTCTTCCCGTGGGTGTCGTAAGAGGCGACTAAGGGACAAATCCGAAAGATGGGCAGCAGCATCTTTCTGGGTAGATTTACATCAACTGCCCTGCGATCTCCAACCCGCCTGCCAAGCGTGGAGATTATGGCAATGACCTCCCCTTTCGTGGGAGAGGCCCGAAGTCCAGCAGTGGACTGTTATGGGCTGTGAGGATGAACCGAAATATAACAAAATATTCTTATCGCGAAATACTAAGTTAGCAAATATCTACCTAAATCTCTATATAATATAAGTATTTGACGACCTGAGTGGTTCAGTAGTCTACATGCCGGTCTGCCACGCAAGAGGTTCGATTCGGTTCGATTCCCGGCCGGGCAGATATTGAAATGATGAATTTTAATTTCTGTTACGGGTCTGGTTGTTCTATGTATAATAAGTATATATTAAAAAAAAGTATATAAGTAGTTTATCAGTTATCTAGCACCCATAACACAAGCTTTGCTTACTTTGGGGCTAGATGGCGCTGTGTGAATTTGTCCACGATTATTTATTTATTTTTTATTTTATCTACATGTAGCTTATAACTGGAATAGATATTTTGATATTAATAACAAGTAAATGACAAGTACTTATTTTAGAAAGCTTTGCTCTTTTGAAACATTTATAAAAAGTTGAAATAAGTCATATTATAAGTAATATTTTATAATTTACACCAATTTAGCTTTCTGTGCTCGTTAATCATAACAAAAAGTATTTCTAATGATTAGTAAGTGCACTTCTAAAACAATACTTAAATTATTTGTATCTTGAAACGAAAAGTTTAAACTCTGATGTTGCCAGGACACTCTTGAACAACTAATTAACACACTGAACGCGAATGTTGTGGTACCAATATGGAACTCATATTAGAACAAGTTATTTTGTGTATACTGTTTATAATGTAACAATATGTGTGCTATAGGTGTACCTTACTTAAATAAATAAATTAGTTACTCTTCACTTTAATTTACTGATTAGATGCTTGTGAAACGCAAACAAAGTTAACGAAAGGATATACCTGGAAGTTGATAACTCAATAGGTAACTACTTAGAATTTTACTTATCGATTGTAAAACTAGCGCTAAGTAAAGTGTCCTAGTTTTGATTCACAAAACAGTGGCTTTTACAATCCGTCTATTGGCGCGTAGCCAAAGAGAAATAAATCCGTTAATCTTGTAGGTATACTTACAACGCCAATGTATTAAATAAATTGCCTTGGCTTCACTGTTTGCCCACCAATATGCCCAAAAAAGCCTATATTACTCCTCACAACTTATCCACTTTCTATTTTATCAGTTCCTTATTTACCTAAACTAACTAACTTTTTGAAGTATATTTTTTACCCGACTGCCAAGAAAGGGTTATAATTTTGCGCGTATCTTGTATGTATGTTTTTGTAAATTTATTTGTTACCTATCTTTCAAACGGCTGGATAGATTTCGACATTCGTCTTAAAACGCCAAGTGTCCTTAGATAGATGTTTAAAGAAATTCAAAATGGCGGATTTTGGGCGCCATATTGAGAAGTTCGTCGATGAAAAGCATCGGTGGCCAAATGGTTAAAGTATCCGATTGGAAAGCGAGAGGTACCGGGTTCGAATCCCACTGCAATGACTCTTTTCATAGTTACGTACATTAGTTGAATGCTAACCGATGCTCTTACGGTGAGGGAAATCATTGTGATGAAACCTGCACATTCAGGCGACTGAATGTGTAACCATAATCCAATCTAGTCAGGTTCCCCTGGTCGCAGAGTCACGAAGGTCAGATGGCAGTCGCTTCGCTGTAATTATCTGATCTGCCAAATCTGGATCATAGTCAAGACAGACCCCAGGGCTCTTGCGCGAGAGTATGATGAGATGATTATTTTCATTATTTATTGTAAAGTTTTAAAAATCATATTCGCTCTCTGCGATATGCGAGTTGCATAAACTACTATTTTCGGATGCCCACTGACTAGGGTATTAAAATGAGGGGCTTGAAGAGCTGATTTAAAATCTATACATAGTATTAAAAAATTAGCGCTGGTAGGTAATTACTCTAGTTCACTAGTACATTATAATTTACTAGTGGACCCGTCGTTACTTCGTTTGCATATATCTACTTTACCGCTACCTATACTGTTTTTGCCTTCCTCTTGAATCGTTCTATTCATTGTTGAAAACTGCATTAAATTCCGTTGCGTAGTTTAAAAGATCTAAGCGTTCATAGATAGATACATATGGATAGAAAGATAAAATTTGACATCAAAAGTAATCTTAAAAAAAAAGTCGTATTACGTCGAATAAATGGTACCGATAATTAAACTATGGAGCGGAAAATTTAAAAACAATAACTAAAAACCCCGACTGATATTAAAAATTGAAATGTTAAAAACAAGCCAAATATTCGTGTCCACCTATTTGAAAATAAGGGCTACGATTGCCTTCAACTTTAAATTAAACTAACATTTGCAATATATACCCATTGAAATTCCAATATTCCACTTGTTTCAACTTTTTTTTTAATCCTCTATCTAGAATTTCTATTTACTGCGCTTGAGAAAATTTCTAATCAGAGTTTCTACAACTAGGCATGGTAACCAAAATAATTGTGGTAAATAGGTACTGGTACCAAGAAGGACCGACGAGACGCCCAAGAAGCGATGGATTATCATCGCGGACTCGGACGTCTAATTCCAAGGGCTTACGATAGAGAATGCTGAAAACCGGACGAAGTGGAGAAGGAGACTAGAAAGCGGATCTTGAGAAGTCGGTATGGGTCGCTAGAATGATAGTGATGATTGTAACCAATATGACAAGTAACAGGATTGTATCCTTACTTTAGGTAGCGTCCAATTAGATTTACAGAATATAGTAGATATCCAATTTTAAAGTCATGCAAGGGATTTTACCAACAAGTCATGAAGTTTATTTTTTAGAAACATATCTATGCCTTACATGCCCATATATAGTTGCAAACCTATTTATATGTCAATTGTTTTAATTCTTCCTAATTGACGCAGTTACAATACTTTACGTTACTTTCCGCATGTTATAAACAAGGAAATTCCTAAACGTTACTTTAAATATAACATTTATTGAAATCCCGTTTCATTAAACTACCGGGTAATATGGAGAGTTCCTGAATCATGTGGACGTAATTTGACATTATTCCTTACATATTGACGCACGAGAACATGGAAACAATACAAAAGTAAGTACTAACGTTTGTATTATTTCCATGCTCTCGTGCGTCAATATGAAAGGAATAATGTCAAATTACGTCTACCTAGTCATACAATCCACAATTGCTTAGTTATTAATTAATTAAAACTGAATTCATTGTCAATTAATTTTGAATAACATTGTAGATGGACTTTATTTACATTACTACTTGCATATTTTAATGATGTTCTAAGATCGTTTATTATTAATCATTTATAAATGAACGTTGGTTAGTATGGTATTCTTCGTTGGTTAGTAGTTCATATTTCTTTAATCATTGTATTCATTCAAAAATTATGAGTATCGACTTACTACAAATATAGTGACTGCGTGAGTGAGTGAGAGCGTGATTGCGTAACCGATTATAAAGTTAAGCCACCTACGTCGATGTCGGTAATTGGATGGGTGACCGTTTCGTACTTTGAGGCTTCTTTAAAATTTCCCCGACTCCGTCAACTAATACTGACATCGCTGCACCTAATACCGTTGGCGAACCGAGGTAAACCAAGGTATTCCACTGGGGAGCCTGATGTTATGTCTCGGAATTGTATAGTTACAGAAGCCGACTGGCACCCCGCTATATTAACAAATACAATAGGTAATATGACGTATTGTTGGGCTATGGGAAACCGTAGCTTTAGTGGCCTAGCGGCCTAGCACTATTAAAATTTATATAATTTCATCGCAGCGACGTGTCCCGGGATTTTAATGAATAGCAACACATTTCTGAAACCACAGATGTTGCTAATGTCCATAGTCACCGATTACCACTTTCTATCAGATGGCCCACTTCTGCTATTTTTTTTAAAATATGAATGCTTGAATTGAATTGTGCTTCTTTGTACTAAAAAGCATAAAATAAGTCATTATCGAACCATTATTTCTATCTTATCTGTAAGGCCCATATTGTTAGCTATAACTATAATTATTAAGTAGTAGTAATCGGTGCAACAGCGTTGGGTGGTTTTTGTCTGTCGCAGTAAGTCGCAGTGGGTAACACAGTGTAACGCAGTGGGTGTTAGAGATCGCGGTTTTGAACATATACACAGATAACGCTTACTACAACATACACGTTGCTCTGGCATCAAAATCGTTATGTTCATTTAAGAATTATTTTCGTTAATGGTACGTAATTCTTTATATGCGAGTTCGGCTCGTACATGGCCGGTTTATTCCTATAAAAATTTACATCTAGTTGCTTAACCGTCATTGAAAAGTAATTTTTTATGCACAAATATGTAGAATTAAATTTTAAGACGAGTTGTGTTGTGATAAATTACAAAAAAAGCCAAATTATTGGTAGCAAAACAAATTTTGACCCTGGGCCTATTTTTGAGTCGACGCCTGGATTCGAATGGTTTTCAATATTGATTTGCGGCATGAAAAGTTCAATATTTTTAAAATCACATCGGCAATACCGAAAGTATATGGTTCGAAAATAGGTAAAATCGGAAACATGCATCAAAATATCGAATTTTTTATGCCAACAATCAAAATTATACACCGTTCGAATCGAAGTGAGCGATTAAAAAATATGATCTTTGAAAAGTCTTTTGCCTCAACCAAACCAACATAAAGTCAAAAAGGTGTTTTTATTTCACCAATCAACAGGATTTTTCCTTCGAGTAAAAGTTTGCTACCATAAAAGTCAACCTTCCTATTATATTATCTTGACTGCTTAATAGAAAACACTTTGTTTTTCCAATTATTTTGATGACTTGTAAATTATGATCTATGGCTAAATATTGCTTGTCATGGCACATGTCCCCAATCCCCAAACGAGAGCGGAAGACAAAGACGTCATCGGTCCCGTGGCCAGTCCCTCAATTGGGGTCATTTCTTACCGAGAACCGCTGCCGCATCGCGGTGACTCACTTTATTCGGCTCCCGATCCTATCCTAATCAAGTTATATTGTTTGAAGGCAAGCCGTGATTATTTTATTCGTTTCTGCGGAAGTAGTGAGTGTGCAGTTGGGGGGACATCCAAATCTCCACTTTATTGTGCGTACAAATTTAGTGTTTAGTACATAGTTGTGGTTAGATTGGGTTAGTTTAGGTAGGGTACATTGCATAAATCGATTCATCCCCTGATCTTATGTATCAGTTCGAAGATTGAGGTAGCCAGCGTAATTAAATGCGATGTATTACGCTAGCTACATTATCCTTCGAAACCTTGAAACGAAACTTAGTTTTTCGTAAAGTTTTCATTATGATGACGCTAGATGAGCTACAGTTCTACATTTTTGTTACGAAAAATTTCAATAACAATATGAATCATCAGGTGTACTATTTACTTATTCCTTACAAGCGTCGTATAAAAAGCAGGATCTCGAATGGGATTTGAACAACTCCCTTTTTGGGCCAGTTGTAAATAAGGCTGACGCACGCTCCGTTTGGGCACTACATCGTAGCTTCCAAATGGTGTAGTTAGGTGCAATTGGTGCACACATTGAGTAGCCGGCGAGGGCGGCGCCGGAATCGCCGGATTCTAGTAACGGCGCCGCGTGAATCATCGGAGCCTGCGGAGTATCGGCCCCGGGCTTTATGTAACGCAACTGTTACAAAAACAGTTACAGCTTTAAACGTAATGAGCGCGAACCTCTTTCAATATGACTACCAAACTGAAAACAACTATGTACTACTATTTTGTTTTCGAAACAAAATTTTTTCACGATACGCAGTTATGTAGATTCAAAAAAGCACCCTTGCCTACTGCATATGCGATTAACTGTGTGGATGCCTCGGCTGTTTATTGCAAGACATGTCGCGTGCTTTATGAGACATTTAATGCAGAATTTATTATAATTCTTCACAATATGGAAACTACGCTTGAGCGGATACGTACCTACTTAGTACCAACACGACGTAGAGGCATGCACGCAATGGCATGGCACTATTTCCTAGAAAATAATTTGGCTTACTCAACATTACAGGTAAGTTGTTCTAGGTAGGAACATCCAATCGGTCACCATTAACTAGGATGCGGAGAAGTCCAGTTTATCATTAGTACTATTCCCATTTGGTCATTCCCATTTTGCCTAGTCCCGTTTTGACCAGTGTTTAATTATGACACAGAGTTTAAGTTAAAAATCAAATGTAGAGCTATTTTCCACAAGTAGGTAGTCTTTAGTGTAGTAGATTTTAATGTAGGAATGTGTTATGAACACGTCTAGGTAGGCATCATTTTATATATTACAATATGGCCCGCGCGACTACGATCGCTTGGTGTCCTGCCACTACCCAACCCTTACCACACCCCGACCTACCGGTTCGCATAGGTGCAAAAGCAATAAGTTGACAAACAGTTGTTTTTATCGTAATCGGATGAACAGTATGGGATCATATAAAATACGAATAAACAAAGATTGATTTTTATATATTAGAGATTAGAGATCATGTTATTTATTTAACTGACTGAGATTTATGTCTGTTAAAATAACAATTTAAAACATTTATTGCTTTCGAAGGCTCGTTTTTGTTTTGTAATGCGTGCCACACGCCGCTTAGAATTCGCCTCGGCGTCTGCGCTCGCGCAGTGTGGGTTTACGGCCGAATGCGAATTGCACTTGGTACATTGCAAACCTGGTGTGCTGAGTTACGTTGATGCTTTGAAAAAGGAATGCCGCGGAATACGTGAGCATTTTTAATCAGAATTGGGGATTAGGTGGTGGATATCTACTTATTGCTTGTTTATTGCGCATCGCTTTCAGAATCAAAATGCAGCTAGTGTTTGATCTATGATAGAGGTATCTTGGCGATAGAGGTATCGTATCCGGTGAATGCAATCCGTTGGTTTATGTATTGTACATCGTTTCTTTGATAGAGGTGAGATTCTTTGAAGGGTTCAATGATTTTATAAGATTTGTGTAGCTGCAAAGATAAGTCTTCCCATAACTTTAATAGAGCGAGAAAATACAGAGAGTTCATGGAAATAAAACAATTCACAAAGATCTCAAGTTGTTTACGTAATTTAGGAGCGAATTGGAACCCCGGCCTAACTCGGAGGCCGGCATCTCGCGCGCGAGTTGAAGCACCTCTGTTCGTGCAGGAATTCGGCAACATTTTTGTTTGTCCCGTCCATCGACCTTCAAAATGTGTACTGCAGATACTATTAAAGCCTATTGTCTTGTCAAGTTTACCATTAAATTCCCCTACAAATTTTATAATTTCCATTTCATTACAATAAAAGCCTCATACGCCATAAATAAAAATTATTAGTTACAGATTACATTTTTTAGCCTCTCCTATTCGTAAATATTAACCGAAAAATCACTGAACGGGTTTGAATGAAAGTAGTTATAGAATATATTCGAAATGAAACTTTTATTACCTCGGAAACAGATTACACACCTGGAATACTATATGTACTGACTAGGTAAATAATTGGCAGCGGTGACCACTTTCCATCAGGTGGCCCGCTACCCTGTTTGCCTGCAGTATAACTTACAAAAAATTAATAATACTAGGCTATTATTGTGTAAGTACCGTTTCATATTTCTCAAATTAAACTACTGTTTGAACTGTCAATTGGAATGACCTATTGGTTCGTGCGTCGCCGCGGCCCCCCATAGTTCAAGTCCAGTCGGAAGGCTGCATTGCAAGCGACCGTACAATGCGCTTTGGTGAATCGCATCAGTTCCGGATGGAATTTTAATTTGACAGCAATCGATGCGTTGCACAACTAATTTGGACACCGATCTACCCTACATTAGGTCAATGTGCTCTCTACGTTCAAGGTCACTCGGCACGGCTTCTTCTTTCTTTGACTTGGAATTAGTGAGGTTGATAATTTGTGTAAACAAACGACCTTAGTAGTAAACAAGGCAATAGACTACATTGAGACATTAACTTTAATTTGGCACCTTATCTCGAAGCCTTTCACATTTGCCTTCCCCCCCTCCCCCACATTTTTTCCTTTTCTCTAAGCGTTTGTACTTTCTGGTTTTATGTAAAGTCGTCGAAACGTCTTTACATAAAACCAGAAAGCTCAAACTTTCAGGAAAATATATACGTAGCAGCGTCTAGCTTTTATACTGTGGATTTTATTAGCACAAAAAATACGTCGATTTCGACACTGATAGACTGCCTGAAATCTCATCAAAACCTCTAAGGTACTTGCCGAAGTCCTAGGAAGCTGGAATCTGGTATGCAGGCTAGGATTTGCACACAAATAACAGAAAGGTTAAGAAATATGGAACTTTTAACTTTGAACCCCCGCCTAAAAAGGGGGTGCAGGTCTGTATTTAACATTGTACCTATAGGACATGCCTGAAAGTCCTAGTAATGCAGGCTAGATATTTCACACAAATTTTTATAAGGTTTTTCTCGATGTGTTAGAAAACTTGAATTTGGTATGCATCTAGAATATATATTAAAAAACCAGAAAATTAAGAAATCTGCAACTTTAAACCTCCATCCCCAATAAATGAAGGTGTAGATCTGTCTGTATATAAAATAAAATAAATTGTGCTTTTCCCGCAGCTAAACTAAGAAATTTTTGACTTTTATCCTCTAACTATAAAGGGCAGTAATAAATCACATTATTCATCACAAGATAAAACATAAGATCAACAAGATCAATAATCATTAGATGAATAATGTGATTTATTACATGATCTATAAGATCACTATATAACCTGTGCGTTACTAAGAATGCGTGTGCTACCTACAATGCACCAACTATGCTTAGATAAATTCTGAGAAATATTAGTAAGTTTGTCGTATTGCCTACCAAGAATAGAGCACCTGTACCACCAAAAACATTTCATGTAAAATTTGTTGGTTAAGCCTCGAATTACCGAACCGATTTCACTGAAAAAAAGTTATCAGATTTCATGAACAGCCATGCTCCTAACTCTACAAACCCAACATTTTGGTCAGAGAATAAGGGTTTACCCTTTCATAGAACTATTGCATGACACATAGGCTGGACTCAGTGCTTAACCGCCGTGACGATTAAGGCTTATGTGATGCATCACTTGGTTATTATCTCTGATAAAGCTGCGTTTGAATCTGTGAAACGGCCAAGCTATACTATGTACCCCAACTACTACCAAAATGTAAGGTTTGTAGAGTTAGGCATTGTACAGTAAAGAACTTTGCTCTTCATGATTACTTTTTCTCAGTGACACCGTTAAGATAATTCGAGGCTTGATCACAAAATTTTACATTAAATATTTATTGTGGTGATTTCATATATTTTCGTAGTAAGTATGACTACTTAATAATTCTACACTAAATTTCAGCTCTCTAACACTTCGTGAAGAGCCCAATAAATTAATTTTTTTATGCTGACTTTGTTCTCGCAATAAAAAACGACGCGAGTCCTTCAACTTTAACTAAACTAAAGTAAATATAATCGGGATTATAATCCACAGCCACACACTGAAAGTTATAGTCTCGTTGAGGCAAAACATGATGAAAAAATGATGTTTTATTACTGTCCGTTGTAATTGGCAGGTAACACTTCATCTTTACGTCCCGTGGTTATCAGCGGAACAACGTGCTATTTCGAAATGGCGACACTTAGTCCCAACTGTGGCTAGCTTGTCACCGTTTGTGGCACTCAATGGTGTCACTGTACTCGAACTTGACAATACCTATGACACATCCTATCACAAACCTAAAGGTAGCGTCCACGCCAGATAAGTTTGCTGTTCGGTTGGTGCTGTCATTGCTTGTGTTGTGAGTTGATCTTCTTGACTGTCTGTCTAATTTAGTTCCTTTGTTATCCGCAAGAAAAATTATCTACTACTCTGTTATAATTAATTTTTATTTCAACCTATGCATCTGATGCACTAGAGTGCGCGCTAGATAACTTTGCTCGCGGCTGATAATGGAACTAAACTTGACATACTGACTACAAGAACACAGCCCAAAAAAAAAAACAATGCCGGGGACTACAGCGTGCCTGTGGGAATAGATATGCACCTAAAGGGCCGTTTTTATTTTTTACTAATAGACTTGCATACTCTTTAGATAATATTTGCCCAATATCTTCGAGCGTAGTAGGAAATGACTAAGTTGTTATCACCGCCGCCGACCTGTTGGTGCATCCACATGAAGTGCTTACCTGGACATTCAACGCCGATTCGATGTTTTAACTCTTTTGAGGAAAGGCCTAAGAAAAACATTTACTTAAGTCTTTTCAAGAGCGCGAAATATAAATAAATGTCATCTTTATGGTTGCAAGTTAATTAGAGCTGATATGCGATTTCAATATAAGTCCCTTACTACCTACATCTAAGATTCTTAAATAATGAACACTTATTATTAGTAAAACGGCTTTAACATAAAATTACTTTACGATAATCGTGTCTGAAAACAATAAAATGGCAACTGCGATTCACCTGCATAAAAGATGTCTTGAAAATCATGACGATTGAATGCAGTCACTACTATTTGGAAACAATTACTATAGAGGCAGCCATGTCATAACGCGAGGGTGTAGGGGTGAATTGAGTCACCGACCTTCACCTCAGCTATTGGGGTCAATCGTTGCCATGCTCACTCAGCGCCCAACTTCGGGGAACCACCCAATAACTAACCACATTTTTCGGATAACCTTCTTTGATTGCCGGAATCGTATTGGTATATAATGTTTAAACGATAAAAAAATCAACCTGATTAGGTTTTGTTTCGGGGAACATTTTTATGGATAGGTGAGGTCGTTGTAATCGATATGCCAAGGTTCAATTTTCATGCATGTTACATGTCATATTGTTATGTCTGTTCTTTAATTTTATACCATTTCGTTACAGTTTCGATACAGTACTCAATAAAAAAAAACATCAATAATGAAATGGTCTACAGCATTGATATGCCATGCTTCCCTAAATTTTCCAATCAAAATATTTTCAGTAAGAATGACATAATTTACAAAGCCTAGGACTCAATTTTTTAACTACTTGCCTCGAGTCGAACGGTTTTCAATTTTGATTTTCAGCATGAAAAGTTTAATTTTTTTTAAATTACGTTAGTAATAATGAAAACGGACGGTTCAAAAATAGGGGGAATCAGCGTCATGCATCAAAATATTGAATTTACATGTCGAAAATCAAAAGGTGACAACCGTTCGCCTCGACATGAGCGGTTTAACATAGGGCCTCAGGGCCCCCAGGCGGCTCTTATCAGGCAATTCTGACCTATTAATGTCACAAATGGGAAAATTTGTAAGGTTGGTTGGATACAGATTGAAAAACAACTGAACGAATTTTAACATTCAAAATATTAGCAGATCCTAGTGGATTGATGACTCCCAAAACAACACATAGGTTATAATTTATCTCGAAATTTAATGTAGTTCCCGCATTTTAGCAACCGAATTTTACGCGGACCAAGGCTCGTGCAAAAGCTACTTAGGTTTAAAAATATATAAAAAAGTTTGTTAACAAATACTTTTGAACTCCCCTAAATTAATCGTTGATTCCTAAACTGATAACATTGTACAAAAGAGGCTCTATTTTTTAAACGCTCGGCATGAAAAATTTAAAATGTTGATACCGATCTTCTGAATTTTTTAACCATCCCCTTAAAAAATATTGAATTGTTCATGCAGAAAATCAAAATTGACTTGAGGCGAGCGTTTCAAAAAGAGGGCCAAGACGTAACCGACTACCTTCTTGTTAAGTGAGAAGAACACATTGTTTATCAACACTATTGATTGTCAGACTAACAAGATACCGAACTGCTGCAGTAGGCTGAATGCCATGCCCCCCCGCGTCCTTGGGTCGGTGGCGGTGACCTCACGGCTCCGGCGGCGAGGGCAACCCGCGCTCTTACTCACCACGCCAAAGACCAAACAATGGCCCAGTCACCGCCAACTAGGAAAGGATCACTGAAGGTTATAGTTTTCGAGCTTCTGGCAAACATTATTGTCTCTTTTGTTAATAAAGTACAAGCTGCGTAGTTGTCAATTCCAATCGAGCATACATGAATGTATACAGTGTGGAGCCTGAAACAAGAGCAAAAAAGTAGAATATAGACCCTTTAACTAATCAATAACTAAGTCCACGTGGTCTTATTTTATAAAATGAAAAATAAATATTTTATTATTTTCAAACAAAATTAATTGGGCCAGCAATGTACTGCACACCGTCGTGTCCAGTCAGTATACTTGACATTGACATTACGTTAGTTTACGTCGCCCCAGTATGAAGGAAATGCCCGTTACCAAGACATCAAACGACAATTTCGCAATGACGAAATTAATTGATTATGGATTGTAACTTTAAATTAATATTTCTTTGAGTTTAAGCACTTTGGAGCATTAGGATCTGGTCAACGTAACTTCAGATACTCAGAGGAGTCTGCGTTTAAATTTTTTGCCCCTGTTACAGGCCCCATTCTGTATAATATATACTCCTTATTGTACACACAAGAAAGTTACAAAGTTGGAACCTAGAGTTCACAAAGGCGAACTTATCTCTGCAAGAGATTCCTTCCAGCCAACCGGAGAGATATAGTTAACAATAAAGTGTACAGATTAGAAGTGTACTCTTTTTAAAAATGGGGAAAGTGCCTTAGATGTATGTTCTGTAGTGTTTTACGCTAATGCCAATAACGAGTGTCTATGTAATTTGGGCGCTTTTAGCCTTTACCTAAAACTCCTCAATGTCTCACAATCTGTAACAACGACACAAACGCAGTTATTGATAAGATATCTCGTACTAATAATTGGTAATAATGTATAAACATGGTAACTTTTAATTATGATTACAAAGAAACAAACAGTCCAGCTGATGAATATCATTACGTAGGTACTTACTATACGGAGTTTTAGTCATGCGAAGTAGGTTTTACACTTTGCATGTCCAAAAAATTTTTTGTCTTTATATTTGCAAGCCAAAATATCTTTGATATTCAGTGTTTCCTTTGGACTATGACATGGGATCGTTTAAGATGTATATTAGGGGTCTCTTCAAAGGCGGACAACGTATTGGTAACTCCCCTGGTGTTGCTAATGTCCATAGGCGGCGGTGACCACTTTCCATCAGGTGGCCCGCTTGCCTGTTTGTCAGCCGTATAACGTAAAAAATATATTGGTAAGTAATAGTAGAGAAAGCATACTGACTATATTACAAACAATAGGGATATTTTTAAATTTTGTCGATTGCATACTTCAAAGTAGATATATCAATTATATACTTTGCTATTGGTAATGGAACCATTATTATAATGGCGTGGCACACGTGGACTGCGTTATTACGTAGCTGCCTAAGTAAGTACTTTTGTAAGTAGGTACGTACGGTCCGACCACGTTACTCAAAAGGGTACAAATCTTGCTGCCTGTGTTTTATCATGAATATGCATTACTGAGAACATAATTATGTTCAAACGTCAGTATGGGGATAATTTCACGTAAGTAGTTCACTATATATCTATGACGTATAAAATATTCCGCAATAGATCACAGCTTTGCGAAACTATTACTAAGGGAAACAAACGTGTTATTTAGCTCTCAATTACGCGATTCAATGGAAATTATTCATGTGAGGCATGTGTTGCTGTTACGTCTACTTGCTTCAGCGGTTTCCCCAAATGTGGTAAGTCAGGGTATATGCCTATTATGCCTTATCGTATTTTAAGCCTATTGAGTGTATTACCCAGAAACCTGGAAAAACTTATGGTGGTTGGTCAGGTCGACGGGAAAAGATCGCGCGGTCGATCACCTACCCGCTGGTTAGACCAAATAAAGACACTTACTGGCCAGCCGATACCTAAAGCTATTAAGACCGCCGATGACAGAACCACATGGAAGAGTCTGGTACAGCAAGTGAGCAACATTTCAGACTCGACACGACCTTAAGCAATGAAGATGCCAACTAGGAAGAGTGTGTATTCTAATTTGCTCTTGAAATTTGGTATTAATCTTGGCCGCAGGCGTGAGAGTGTACATTACCATCCAAACACAATTTCAAAGCAAACTAGTTCGGTATAGGCTATGTATGTAATCTACACAGTATGTAAAAACACCCTGTAAGATCGGTGAAGGTATTGTTAGATGATCGGTACCATATTCATCATCATCATCCTCCAACATGTCACTGTGTGTTTCCTTAATACTTTTCTACCCCCTCCTTTTTGATGATTGAAAGAGATACTTAATGTCCTACTCAATAAAAAAATTGATTTGATTCGACATTTGAGTATCTCAGTGGTCAATCCTGGCTTATGTTCAATAATAAGGGCCCGCAGAAATTACGTCCCTATGACTGTACATGAACATACCTACAAAGAACAGGATCGCGGTTTTCACCCGAGCACAGATCGGATATCTGTAAACATTCAAGTATCTTTCGGGACCCTATTAATTTTCTGGGATAAAAAGTAGCCTATGACACTCGGGAAAGATTCCTTTTGGTGAGAGCGTGCATGCCGCTGCTGGTTCCTGTTATTGAACCGTTCGCTGTCGGTATTGCCAATGTAATTGAAAAAATATTGAGATTTTATGCCGAAAATCGAAGTCGAGCGGTTTAAAAATAGAGCCCGGTCATTGAAAATGTTCTCGAGTGAAAAAGCTGGTAACTAAAAGCCAACGAAAGGAAAAGTTCCCAAAAAATAACGAGTATTTCCTGTTTGTGGAAGAAGTCACGAACATCTCAGTGAAATCCGTGGAAACACCTGATAAAATCGCAGACAACCTCGGGCTTTAACAGTTGCATACCTACACAGGGAACAAGGAAAATTTTAATTTTTGACAGTTACTCACATACATTTTCACCTCTTTCCTTAAAAGTAAAATTATCCGCTGTTCATGAAAAATTTGCAGTCTTGAGATTTATGGATTTTTTTACCGCCATAGTGTACTACACTTTCTGTCTACAATCTCAATCCGCAATGAATCTAGGTTGGTTAAGTTCTATCGTATAAACAGGAAAGTGGAGTTTTCTGGATTTAATAAAACTTATAATGTAGTAACGATAAATTTAATGCATATGTGGTGTAAATCCAAAACAGGTATCAATTTAATTTAATTGCTCAATAATAGAATCCTTCTAAGGACGGTTTGAAGGAACCTACACTCTCATTGTAGGTGAGCTTGGGACTGGGACATTGCTCGAGTTAAGCTGACAACATGGTCTTTCTACTAACGAAGTATCGCGCCCTATAGGGCATAAATAATTTCTCAAATGGTTTTGTTTAAAAATTTTAATAGGAGACCTCAGAGAGAGAATCTACGATCAATCAGAGTACTTATAAAAATAAACCAAAAGAGCCCAAACTCGATGGGTTTTTCATTAGTTAAGCGTGACTAAGATCACTTTCCATCATTATACTTAGACCGGGAATATTACCTAGCGAAATATAGTACTCATCAGACCATTTCAAAGAGTTCAAACGCGATTGGGTTATCTTGTTTTATTCATTAGTTACTATGACCACCTGCAGACACCATCATGAGATTGGCTGTAGGGACCATATAGATGCATTGTCATCCAAGGTACATACAAAGAAACTTTGCAAATTACGTAAAAGCTTGTAAGAAGAGGGTACACTGACCACTGTTTTGCGAAAACTGTTCCACATTTCCGCAACTCTTTGGCTACTTCGGTCTGTGGCGGCACAGCAGCATCAGCGGTAGAGGCAATCAAATAAGTAAAATATGGATATGTTGACCAGGATATATCTCCTCGCTTGTTTTGACCCATGAGCTGGTGCGTACCCAGGGTAATGCAAACCAGTCTCTAGGAACCATGTCCGCAAGAATTTCAGGACTCGAAATACAGCTATAACTCGAGCATTTTTAGCTTTTTAAGTTCTGGCTTTCAGGCCAAGGTACCATTCAAAAAACTAATAACCAAAAACGAATAAATTAAAAATTTGGCACTGCAAAATTTCCTTCGGGAAATTTTTAGGCGCATTGCAATTTTTTTTAAATAATTTTTCCATGTAAGTTTTCATAGAATTGGAGCACCACCGCATTGGGGCAAGAGTGGTTGCTGAGCTTCGAAATTCGGCGAAAGCTCGCGGAAGTTCGCCGGGTAAAGTTGTTAGGGGCGGGCGGGCGGCGGCTGCGGCGGGCGGGCGCGCGTCCGCCGATATAAGCGCGAGCCGAGCAGCCGGCGCGCACTCACCCAAAGTCACGGACTGCGGTAGGTTGTGCCACACGCGGGCGCAACGATCGCAGCCGAACTCCCGCCGCGCAAACTCGCACACATTTTCTTTGAAATTTCGTGGAATTGCAAAGAGAAAAAGTGTTAACGCGGGACCTGGTGACTCCGATTCGTGTGAATTGTGATTGGTTTTTTTTACTGACTCTATTTTCTATCGATGTTACGGAAAATTCGGTAAGAGAAGTAGAGCAGAGAACGTGGTCGCACTCGTGGAAACAGAAGTTTTCGTTAGCAAGGATTACGTATTGTGCTTCCGGAATATCATATCAAGTGAGTTTTAATAACTTTTAATTAATTAGTACTTAAGTAGAAAGGCATTCTACTTGAAATATAGCAATGTAAAAATGAGTACCTGGTTGAAGTAGGTAAATAAATAAATTTGGAACATAGGTTGCGCTGCAATTTGTCGCGGTAGGTGTCCTTGCACCGTGGTGCAGCCGAGACCTTACTATTTACTCTAGAATGAAACGTGTCGTGTGTGGCCGGCGGCTGCATTACGTCTCGTTAAGATTTTCCTGTCTATTGTGCGCTGCAGGATGATGTAGGTAGCAATTATGTTGCCTATAATTTGAGACAATTAATCGCATGAAAAAATCGTGTAGGTAATTTTGTGATATCATCTACACTCATACAACAGATAGCAAATACTATAGGGGCCACTTTTTGCAATTCTGTTTGAATATACAACGTTTTTCGATGAAAACATTATAACCGACTATCAAACGATCATATTTTAAGACATGGTTACGTGATTAATTACTTTCAAATAAAAGAATTAATGAGTGCACAACACTTTACCATCGCGAACGACAGTGTTATCAGGGTAGATAAAACACACGGATAACTGTGGTATCTGCTGATAACAGCTGATCTCACAATGTTTGTGGGCTGCACACAATCAGTATTGCTCTGTGAAATTTGTTGCAAAGTGAGCATTATTGCCGCTGGGCCAGGTATGTTGTGCGGTACGATTGGGCGATCGAAGGTACCGATACCCGGCAGTAGCGGACTTTCGGCATTCCAATAGTGCCTCTGTTCAAATATAAATCTTGAAAGATACGAAACTTAAAGTGAGTTTAAAAAAAATTAAATGTTTTATAACAAAAAAAAAATGTGTTCAGTATTGAGTGACCTAGTAATCTATTGCATTTGCATTACAATTTATGTGTGAGATCACCTCGTGTGAACCGGACTTGGCTCGAGAAAATGCCAACCAAAACTTGTAGTGTTCACCGAAATACCAATTGCACGAATTGATAATATTTAATACGAACGGGACAACAGATAAAGGTAATAGCCACCGATTGAATCCCGTATAGATTTCTTCGTAACAGTGTTTGGCATACACATTTAGCATTTAGTAGGTAGGTAAAGTGTTTAGATAAATAAAATACCGGTCTCCGTTTGTAGATGCTCGGAAAACAGGTTAGAGTGAGTCACCGTATGTGCTGGACTATTGAACTTGCTGCTGATGCCACGAATTAGGTGTGACGGGTCATACGGTGACATTGAATGTGTCCAACGGCTGGATTAGCGTGCGACACGCAGTGACCACTCTATGGTAGTGTTACGACCATTCAATTTAGACGGGCCAACGCTCCCGACTTTGTCGGCGTTGTTTCCTATTACAATTGTATCTGATAGAAGTAGGCATCTACTAGTCAGATGAATAGTTCTAAATTTTGTATCACTTATCATCATCAACACTTTTTTGTCACACAAGCATAATCCAGATTTACATGTGACGCATGCGTCATGCGTCAGTACAATATTAGTTCATTGGGAAAGTAAGTAAGTAGACAAATACGTCAGTCAATAATTAAGTCACTAGGTAATATTTTTACTGCTACCTAGTCTACCAAAAGGAGAGTAGGTCGGGAGATTGAGTATCGTCGCGAACAATGGCGTACGTCCCGCCATCGTATCATCTCCACACCGACCTTTAGATCTCGATGTTATCACGAAACATTGTCATCTGTACGGCGGCGGCGTTGGTCGTTACATTATTTATTGCACACGTATTGGTGGAGTTTATTAGTATGAGTGTTCTCGTCCGGAAGGAGGAAGGCTCTCAGGGCCGCGGTTGCGTATGCGGCGCACGCCCGCCCCGGGAGAGATCGCGATGCGCCCGCGCAGATTTGTCTTCTTGTTTGTATGCCTAATTAATCAAGCCGCAATAAGCAATAATGTTTACGGTGCTTATCTACTTGTTGTACAATTACAAGTGTTACTTTACACATTAGTTTATCAATGAGACACAACTCTTGACCTACAATAAAAGTATTAACACGTAGTTAATGTAAATAAAATACTCTGTTTAAAGTGGACCTAGTGCAATAATTTGCATTGTTATATATCGATTGCGAATTAAAATAAGCTTGTCTCATTACGATTTACAAATTCAATAAGAAATTAATTTACGGATCTACACTTAATTAACGAAAAGTTTGACGCTACTAATAATGCGACCAATTGAGATCCGGCCACAAGACTAGGTCAGAGTTAGAACCATCCTTTAACTAGTAGACGTGACTGATTACAACTGATTAAAACAAAAATCAATCAGTTTCACAAAATAATTAGGTAGCCACTTTGGCCTGCAACATTTGGTGGCTGTGTGTAAAAAATGTTTGGTTAGGTAACGGCGAGTCCAATGTCGCGGTGAAACCAGCGAGTGCGCGGGCGCAGCCGTCCCGCGTCACGCGCCGGCGAGCGGAACATTGCTGGCGACACCTCTGTTTGATTTGCGCTTTCGGTTTCCGACACAGAGAGGTACGCTGCGGGATCAAACCGCCGAAAATAATGACTATGCGTACGAACTAGTAGGCACACGCTTGTAATTACGGCGTATTCGTTAAATCGAACAATTCTTCTGAACTTCGTTCGGTCGACACAAAATAAAATATTTACTGAAAGAGACTGATGTCATGAATATTTCATGCGACAGGTGCCAAATGTAGGACTCGAAAGTGCCCCGAGCAGTAAACGCCACAGAAAATTTGGAATCACCGCTGAACAAACAAACGATTCCCAAAGAACGGTCGATTACTTACTTCGAAACAATTTATCTTTGTGGATGATAATAGAGTGTTGACAGCCGCCGCCTCATGCCCGTAGTATGTAGGGCATCAAGCCCACGCTTTTCATCATATTAGTGATTGTTATCTTTCACTACAATACACAGTTGTGTCGTTTGATAACGTGTAGATACCTGTATAGGTAGGACCTGAATTCTACGAGAATGTAGTCATTACTACTCTTGTTCGTTTCGTTTTTAAAATAAGTATAGGTATCGCAAACTGGTATTTCGGAACGTAAATTATTGAAATAATTGAAATGATTCCGTGGGCAATCCAGAATTTCCGGTGCCGGAAGAAACAAAAGTGTTAGAATTTAGTTTTGAAAATTGTTATATTATCTATTAGTCTATTGTTAATTTTATAAGTGGTATTGTTGTATAGGTGATGTTATTTTGGTTGGCGATAATGTATTGTTTATTGTTATTATAATTTTGTATGTTATATGTATTTAACCTATGGGCCTCTGTAGCCCGACAAAAAAAAAAGAAAAAAAATATATATAAGTATATATATAAGCAGAGATTTGATGAAGTAGTCAACAAAAATGACTAATCTTCGCGGATGTGACGCATTCTAAAACCATTAATGTATTATGAGATGTATTAACACTTAGGTACCTACGGCTTACGAACGCTGTATTTATGTTTTCTGAATGATGTTTCAATATAGATATGCCTGTATCTCAGTTGATTAACATAACATGTTTCTTTGTTACAGAAACTAAAAAGAGTTCAACTGCGAAGTATCGAAAAGACTAGCCATACAATATTATTAGAGAATAATATATTTTTTTACTACAAAGAGATATGATTCTAAGGATAGTAAAATCCCTACATTAAGTGATTGAAAGATAGATAATCTATATTTTTGATACTACATTATTGTGAGGAGAATTTATTATCAATGAGCATATCGAATAGTTCAAGAAGAGGCAATACATCTATAAATATGGCAGCGACGAGCTTAAGGAGCCTAGTGCGGATATCCTGGGTGGCGGCGGTGACGCTGGTCTTCCTCACGAGGAGCAGTGCAGCCCCGCAGGCCCTCGGAGAGACTGAAAAAGCCATGGTGAGTTACCAAATAACACAGACAGTACCTACATACATACATGTGCCCCACAGGTGGGATAGGTAGGGAATATGAACCGCCACTTTGCTCAGTCCTGACACAACTCTTTTCAGACAGTACCTACATTATAAATAACACCGCTTGTCAATTGCATACTGCTACTGACGTTCCATATCTATCAAAAGTTTATAGGGTCCTAGGTATGCATGATAATGCGTGAAAACAAATGCGAGCCGATAAGTTTTATCGCAAGACGTAAGCAAGTTCCGTTACAATATCTTGTTGTTCTTACCTTTATCGAGCATATCGGAAGTGCCTTTTCCGATCGCGTAAGACAACGCTGAGTCAACGTTCTGGGAACAGTCATAGGCCGGCGCACCGAAATCAATTTTATTGAATCTACTCGGATCATAGTAGTAAAATTAACATAGTAACACAATTCATTCATAACCAGTATCATACCTGGCTAAGATAGAGAGGTCACTATATAGCATCTCGAGAAGGTAATTGAGTATCTCCTGAATTCGCTTGTATAATCCTCACATGACTCATATGAAACATGTGTGAGCAACGTTAGTTAGAGTTCTTCAATGGATTTGCGTCATTTTGTAGTACCTATTTAGTCAACGATTAGTTACGATTAGTTAACGTGATTCAGTGAGTTATAAATCGACTCATTTCATCTTATTAGTTTCTCGTGATAAATGACTTTCTTTGAATTTGCTCGCTGTTCCTACTTTCTTCCTTCTTTGTTATTTAGCTTCTGATAATGTATCAGAATTACATGTAATATAAATAGTACAATGTCAGTAAATTAGTTATCTATTAACGGAATTCGAAGATAATGAATACCTAGTTATTAGAAAATGTAACAACATTCTATCATTCAACTTGACGTTAAAATACTTGCGTTTTGGTTTGTAGGATAATAAAGAACAGCTTACACTCTCACTTTCCGTATCAGTTCACACAAGATGGCACCGTAGTGCGACTGTGCCACAGCGGCCTGTCAGAACTCAGACAAACGTCCCGCAGCCGTTATTGGGCAACAACGAATACGCCCGCAGACTCTCAACTACTGTCAAGGGCCCACAACGAACCGCTACCGCTCCCGTATCGCGTCTGCTCTTTGGGTCCTTAAAATAGGTGTTAAGAACTGAAACATTACAAAAGCACCTAAAACAGTATCGCGACCATCTCAAACAGTATAGCATTGTAGCCTTTGTGTGGCCCGTCACTTAGATAGCGTAATTACTGGCCAAGTTGTTAAGTACATTTTATTTAAATAGTTGACATGTGAATAGTACTTCAATGTTATGGGCAATAGTTATTCCTATCGGTCGGACTGCTCGTCTATCGAATCGCTACTAGGTACTTCCATGCGTTCATTCACTTTCACGCCTTTATTCCGTAGGGAGGCAGAGAATAGGTACCACTTATAGTATAAAAGCACTTATCTAATATTTTTCTTACGACAACATCGACGAAAACAGTTTAGGGGCTAGTTTAGTGAATTACATAACCGGCTCTAGCTTGGCCAGTTCGTGAATCACGATCTCGAGTTCGGAGCGTGCTGGGAAGAGAGGAAATAGCAATAACGCGGCGACGCGCCGGTTCTCGGAAGCTGCGCGTGCGCAGTGACTCAGCGAGACCCGAGACCTCGCTGGACAAGTTCTAGGGCGTGCGCCTGCGGCTTGCACCGGGTACAGCGGACAGCTCGGCTTTGCTTAAATTCCATTTTTATTGCGGAATTATGCATTGGTGACTCAACAATTTTGAAATTGGATGTAGTAGCTGCCTAATTTAGACATTCGACTACAGTTTAGTTTCATTTACTTATATTTCGTTTAGTCATTAAATTAAATTTTCGATAATGAATTGATTTAAAACTGAATTAGACAAGATACACCTACTAAGAGGATACTAGACGAGACGTCTTCTGGATGACACGTTAATATCAATGTCAATCCCGGTAGTCCATTTTTGGTAGTGAGTTTTTTGGTCTTTACATTAGACCACCGAGTGCAATGCCATTTTCATAATTACTTCAAAACCAATGTTCATTCTCAATTGGTTTAAGGTTGGAACCTATTCTGACATTATCATCGAAACGATAAGATTATTTTTGATTAATCAAACATTTGAGTAAAGTAATTTAAACATTAGAATTTGCTGGGTTATGTATAACCATTGTAGTACAGTTTTAAACGCTAAAAGGTTTAAAATATCTCATTTTGTAATCCGAATAAATTGATTAGTTCTATTCACAAAAATAGTGAAAACTGCTACGGCAGGCAATGCGGTGTCAAGGTGAGAATGTGTTCCACTAACCCCTTTGCGCTTTTGCGTAGATAATATCTACTTATAGGTAGTATATTGGGGTATAAAACTAAATTAATTATAACCTGTGCGTAAATGTGCGTTAAAACTTCGTCGAAATATAACCAAGGTTCTCCCGACTGTAATGTAGTTTGCGTCCTGCTAAACTTTGCAACCGATGTGAAGATGTGAGGAAGTAACAAGAAGAAATAGACAAACAGAAACAATTATGAGATTGTTGTTTTTTATGTTATACGGCAGGCAAACAGGCAAGAAAGCAACCCATGGAAAGTGTTTACCGTTGCCTAAGGACATCAGCAACACCAATAATTATAATTTAAATTATATATTTTTTTGGAAATTACTCTTATAGTTTGACGCGGTACTAAATAAATACGTGCATGTATATTAACAAAACTAGTTTCTTTTACTAAATCAACAATGATATCTAGGTAAGAAACGGAAATGAGATATAATAGAAATATATTAACCATTATGTACTTAGTTTAGAATAGGTGTCGTTATATATACTTTTATTGTCATAAGTATCATGTTTTCTTTGTAGGTATTATTACGCCTCGCCAGGGTAGATAAAGAAAAAAATATGATGTTCGATTATAACTTAACCACCTACTTATTGGGACCGGTTCGCTTGACATGTCTGATTAGCAATGCGACGGCTGAGGTGTTATAATGGTCGCGAAATGAGTCGGAAAAACCTTACCGAGAGGCGGGGAGACGAAGAAAAAAACACGCTACATTGTTCTTGCCATTTATAATTTGTAAACGCTGTAAAGTTTTTCATCCATTTAGAGGTTTCAAGTCCGCTAGGGAAAACCTGCGCATATGAGTAGGTAGATACCTAGTACAGTTTCATGACGCTTGGTAGGGATGTCAGTGATGGTACGATAAAAAAAGTATTGAACTGCTGAAGGCGTTACTAGGGAACCGGGGCCGGGCGGCGGCCAGGGTGCGTGCCGCATGGGCGGCCGGCACGCCATCGCATTACCACTGCAGTTTCGGCTTGGACTTATCGACTATGAACTTTTCAGAGCTGTTCTATAATGAATTAATGACCCTTTTGAATAGTTAATACACAATTTTGTCATCGATGTCAAGTAGATCCACGGTAATTATAAAAAAAATCGAGAAAAGAGCAAATTAATTATTGAAATTTCTAACAAGTTACCGACGAGGTATTGGTATCCTTTTGCTTTGTACCGCAACAATGAAGACGTCCTTATAGAGAAGTTCATTCTCCTGGTTGAGGCAAACCAAGAACAATGGCCTATCCGGAGAGTGCCAAGAACCTCCGTTGTTCTTTGTTTTCGTCACTCTTCCGAGTCAGAGTCATTAACGAGTTATAAAAATTCGACGCGTGTCTCGCTGGGCGGACATCTCTCGTAAAATTTCTACAACGATGTTAGGAGAACAATAACCTCGCAAAATATAAGCTGGAGCCGGCGATTTGAATATTTGCGTGTGAATGCACTAATCGCTTGGGTGGCACGTGTCTGGAGAAGCTTAGCATGCCGCATGGCCGGCTAACTGTCCGCGCCTGCGCCCGCGCCTCGTCACTATGCCTGACGGGACGCGTTGAGCTTATCGCGCATAATCTCCGGACCAGAGATCAACGTGACTGAGTACTGAATATTTTTAGCAAACAACGTCGCCGGCCGAGTCTTTAACCCTAGTCACGCCTCGAATCCTGGGAAACATATTTTTTTAGAACACTCTTCGCAGAAGATCCGAGATAAAAAGCGCATTACTGTTAGCCATCGTCGGATGTTTGACGCGTGAATAATGTGTGTTTGGATTTTATCCTTCACTTCCAAGATTTGGAGTGGAAAACAACGGGGCGGGCTAGTAAAGCGGGCGAGGACCGCGTATGCCGCACGGTCAGCGCGTGACACGGTTGGCGCTTTGTGCCGTCGACTGTACAATGGCGCTTCGCGAAGACGCACAAAAAGCGACCCGGTCACCTCGCTACCGTAATCTTAACGAGTTTATTTAGTAAAAGTAACGGATCGTAACACTAAATACAGTAATAAATCTCCATAAATACAATATGACCATGACAATCAGCTTTTAGGAACAATAACAATTACTTTTGTTTTTCCGAAGAGCAATTCTGAAAGTTATTTACATACAGTTGCGACATGTGTGACGCGATAAGGTGGTTTCCAAGACAGTATTATCTTGGGACAGTCCCGAAGATAATACGGTAGTTCTCTTTAGAATAATTACATTACTATGAAATTGAAAGTGGGTAGCCAATAGTTATAATATTATAATAGGTACGTCGACTAACATCAACCAGTATAACGCTAACAGCTATAGAATGAGTAGAAGACCTTTCCTGTATATGCATATAATATTAACCGTTTCCTAGGATAGCGGTACCGTCATAATAGCAGCCGTAATTCAGCGCTGTATGATATCACTACGCTCTCAAGGAACGTCCACCGCTATACGACGGCACCGCTAGGAAACCGGGCCTCTATAAACCTTTTGCAATTGATCCTATAGTGTAGTGAGATGCGTAAGTCCGAGGTGTGATGGGCGTGCGCATGCGCAGCACGCACGCAGGAAGCGCGCGGCGGCCTTCGCACGCGTCGCCTGCGCATTGTCCGCCTTGCACTTGATCGCTTCTTCACCGGGTAGTCAGATAAGAAAGAAAGGATACTATTGTTGTATGAAAGTACATGTTGCAAGGACAAAATAGAGAAATCTTAATCCGGAAAATGATTAAAGTTATATACAAACCGTTTCCCTGTATGTAGTATTTTTTTCTCTAACAGCTCTAGGGTTTTGCAAAATATTTCGAATCGGAAGATTATTAGATTATGGGATTAACTCTCAATGAGCATCCTTACACGTGTCAATAGTTGATTGGCAGGTAATCAGTCGATCAGAGTCTATTTATTAAATGAAAAGCAAGACAATGCGGTAGCCAACGTGACCAACGTGACAAAGGGCTTGTTCGCCACCCGGGCACATAGGGAAAAAATAGATTTTCTACATTCTACTGCGGAAAAGTGGAGGTTCACACGCGATAGATTCTATTTTAATCTTTTGTCAATCGCGACGTAATTGGAGGTAATTGCTTGGTAATTATCCGGTTGCAATGCACGTGCGGTGGAGGCGGCGCGGGCGCAGCGTGCGGCGCCGATTTTCATTGCAAGTGTTCATTTAAAAATTGGTTATTCACTGCAGCTTGATTTCGCCAAATTTAAAAAATAGGTACATCTATGTGTGTTCAATTGCCAGTTCAAATACGCTGATTCGAACGTGAGAGTCAACGGTAAGACGTGATATTGCCGAAGTCCTGGCGAAGTGGAGAACGAAGCGTAGGAAAACGGACACTGGCAGGAGCCGGGATGTAGTAGGTACTGCTCAGACGATGATGATGATTTAATGTTACTACATAAGCTCTTCTTCAGTCGGTTAATCGTTCGGTTTAAGTATAGAGAAAACATGTAGGTAAACAATTAAGCATATCAAGTCTATATTCTCATAATAACACCGATAAGTCGAATTATTCTGCATATAATAGTGGCTACTTACTATTCTAAAGAATTTCAAATGATAATGATCCATGGTGTTGATCGCGCAAATTTACTGCTACATTTCATCATTAACATCCATAACTTAACATTATTCACTGTATCATGATACACAAATTAAAACATGGGGCGCCAATGCGAGTAAATGGCGCATCGTGGCACAATTAAAATAACTAAGCGGCTTCTATTTATCTTGTGCCCCATTATTGTATAATCTAGGTTGTTTATATGTTTACATCGCATCCTGACGACATTCCTGAAACGACTCACGTCCTTTGAGTAAATAAATTAAAGCTATTAATCGTACTAAACGGCTTCGACATAGGAATAACTCTAAATAGCTAATGACGTGCTCGTAAATAACTCTGTTTTGTTACATGGTAAGTGAATACCTCGACCGGTAGATAGAGAAATATTTTCCACAATTACGCGGTGTTAAAGAAAGAATTCAAGTACCTAGCTGTATTTCTACATACTATAAAATACACGTGGACTATTAGAAATATCTTTGTACGATTCGTAAAATATCCCAATTCCTGTCACGGCCAGAATTTCAATCATGGCATGGCTGTTCGCATGCCTTTGCGTTTGCCTCCTATAAGGTACGGTTTTATTGTTGTGTTGGGATTTAGCGTCAATCGTTACCTACACCAAATACGAACATATATAAAAAACGGTGTCTAAGCCATTACTAATTACGATTATTTACAGAAAGAAAAAAATCGATAAACTAATTGTAGGTATGCGACTGCGCTAGCACAATCGGATCAATTAGAGTTAAAACTCGTCTTGTAACAGCCCGAGAAATCAAGTTAAATACGTGTACCATAAAATAGCTAAAATCATGATACGTGGTAAACACACTAATTGTATTGTAATTAAAGTATTGCTAGGTGCACATGCACAACATGCGCAGTATTGTTGGTCCATCACCATAAGTTATCCGCATCCACTAACAAAGTGCACGATATAATTATATGCCATTCGAGAAAAACACGCAAAACTAATCAAGTCCACGAGTTGACAGTGGCGCAGCGGCGAAAATACACAATCACCCCTCCGGTATGTACTTCGAGCTGCGACACTGCAATGAGATTCAAGTTTAATATAAAATGCAGCGATCTTGCGTGATACAGATATTAATCGGCCACATGTTTACTCCGGGCTTACGTAACGAAAGCTACGCGTTTCGAGTGCCTATCTCATTACCGGTGATCGAATTGAATATAATCTTTACTAATTGTTGTATTAACACAATGTATCTTGTAGGCAACGAATGACTTGGAAGGAATTTCTTATCTCGGAATAACTTATCGTGACTGATTTGTAGAGTGCAAGTCTGTTTATCCTTTTTAGATTTAGAAAGCGTTTTATTTGTTAGCAAGTAATAGAACGATGGGCGTTCTAATAATATGAACTGATACTAGCATTCTTATTGAAACGGGCCTCGTCTCTACAAGCGACTGTATTTAGTACTTAGTTCAACAGTATGAGTAGGAGATAAGAAGCTTCCGACAAAACCTAGAAACTCTCGACTAGAGTCCGGAAAACTAGTAGAGCATCATGATCTCCCACTCGTTATGATAACCATCATATTGGTGTCAATATCCAGGTTATGCTGTTGCGCGTGAAGGTCCGGGGTTCGCTTTGACCATGATGACTGCCACCTGGCCTGAGGAGTTCATCCATGACCCTGTTAAAAGGGAAACCTGACCAGATTAGATCATGGTCATAAATTCAGTCGTCGGTTTCATCACGATGTTTTCCCTCACGTAAGACCATCATCGGTTATATTATAACCCAGAAATAGTTATTGGTACATGGCCTCCTCCTCGAATGGATCCCCTAACCATTAGGCCTCCGACACCTTCGTACTCGATATCTCAATTATCGAAGAGACATCAGATCGATATCATCCTAAAATAGATAATATCGTTTTCTCTATTCTACAAATAAGTGACTCTTTTCATTATCACCCCCTAAGTTATAAGGGTCTCCTAACACTTTTAAGTGACAGATTTTTCATATAAATCTGTGACTTTAAGTTCTATAAGGTTCCCTTAAAACATAGGCAATGATGGTGAAATCGGGTAACTCTTCCAGGGCTCAATATTTAATCTATTTAATCGCTTTAATCGCTAGATTTGAACGGATTTCAATATTGATTTTTGTCATGAAAACTTCAATATTTTTTACATTACATAGACAACACCGAAAGAGTACCGTTCTATCAAATTTTTCATGCCGAAAACCAAAATAGAAAACCGTTCGAGACGAGGCGAGCGATTCAAAAATAGGGCTCCAGATTGATAAAAATTAAGGAAGTGTAAATATGTGTCAATTATATTCTGGGAACATAACACAGTTTCTTTATACACAAGATACGTACACAGGCTTGCGTAGGCGCATAGGTCGTTAGCATCGTAATGAGCTTAATGCTATCATAAATGTCCAGCATTTACATACATACACATTAGTTACGACATCCACCTAGACAAATGCGGAGAATCGTATTACATAATAAAAATACGTTTATTGTTTATTTACCTCCGCCATTAATGTTTCTAGTAATTCCATGTAATAGGAAGTAGGTAATGGAGGTATGAATCAACGTGGTAGGATTTATTGTGGAAAATTGTGGAGTTGTCCGTCTGCCTAGTGCCTATTGTATATGCACTGCACGTAGTGTAGTAGGTAGTAGTGAAGTTTTGAAGTGATATGGAACTTATTAAAAAATCTGTTATTTATTAAAGTCAACATTTATATTAGGTCAATTACCGCGCTCCATACAAACGAAGTTTGGTCATAATTTCCATGAAGTTTACAACTATGTTTTGTAAACTTCATTTAGAAACCAAAATCAAAAACTGCGACTTGTCAGATTGTCGTTAAAATATATCGTTTAAAAATTGCAGGGAACTCAATGTTTCACTACAAATCTTAAATACCGTTTAAATTGACAACGATGTATTTTAACTACAGATATATAAATCGGTTTCTAATCGTGTTTACAAAATTGAATTGGCATTGATTGGAAATTATGATCAAACATCTTTGTTTGGAGCGCTAGCTTTCGGCAATAGAATGATAAACGGGCTGACTGACCATCTGGTGAAAAGTGTTAACTGTCGACTGTATATGACTAATTGTAGGTTTCATGCAACAAACATTCATTTCCGTATTATTAAAAACATTAACACACAATAACTATAGGTTATTCCAACAACTGTTAGAGCTTCCTGGAACGTGACATCTCCTGCCAAGTATTTCACAACAATCCCAAAAGGAGGATTGTCTGTTAAACAAACCTTAGTATCGAGCTAAGCTATCATAAGTTGAATAACTGATTGACTTACTTGGAATTAATAGTAAGCTAGTTTAAGACCTCCAGCGACAATATCTGCTTGTTTTCGTCCGTTATTTGCTTGATCATAAAGAAGAGTTCTTTCTATTAGATGAACCCGTATATATCTAAATACAGATGGAAAATTTTGTATGTTAATACTGACTATCAAATTAATAAGACCACTAGCTTATTAAGAGTAAATCGTAGCTTTGTCCTTTTATACTCTTGCGCCCGCTCAAAGTTTATACTCTGTAAGCTTATTGTAAAATAATTTGGCCATGTTTGTAAGAATAACCTCCAGTCATCATCATCAACATCATCATCCTAGCGCTTATTCCGGCTTCTGCCTGGGTCCACTTTCTTACTCATTCTTCTCCTCTTCGCCCGGGATTCGGCATCCTCGCTCGCGTTGTTGGCTGCTGGCTCTTATATCCTCTAGCCCAGACTTAACTTAACATCCACAGCAATGTTATAATCAGGCATGGGTATCAATCACGTTATTATTATACATACTTAGGTATAGGTATTTCAACCCGAATGCATAATACTTTACAATCCACATTATCTAGTGTAACAGTTACCTCTAAGCCAATTACATTGTATGCACAATACGTAATCTGCGTAATCCAATGTCGTCCTCAGGGACGTGGTGCCAGCATGATGCTGCAGAGGTGTTATTAAGTGCCTGTATGGTTTACACGGCAATCGCTCGCATAATGACCTATGATGTGCGCAAGCGCACTTATTGCGCCTTTTTGTAATGATTGCACGGGTTACTGCAGCCGTTTGCGAGCTACATTTATGATATGTGGGTATCTAGAGGTATATAGGTAGAAGAGAAACCTATTGATGAGAAGCGGGAGGAGATAATGATGGAGATTTTCGATCTGCATAATTCAAAGTGCTGTCAGTTGACGTCGTGGATCTTCCAGCTATCCGCATGAGCCGCATTGGTTCGATCTTTATAATGTGTAGGTACGGCTAAGAATAGAACACGTTGCCTGCGAGTGTGTTCCCTGATCGTTACAATTTCCATGCCTTCAAGGCAAGAGTGAATAGGCTTTTCCTAGACAAGCATGCTCCACCTTCGCCCGCATCCTCACTTACTCCAGGTGGGATTGCGGTCAAATGCTTGGTTAGTCTAAATAAAAAAGCCTTCGCGCCGCCTCTTTGTGTACCTACTTTGTTGTTGATGGTTGTCATCACGGAACAATTTTGTACTATTATCTGTATTATGAATATGTATGTAATACAAAAGTAATTACTCATAACGTAGTACCTAATAAGCTTCTTTCAATGTTCATAATGGGGTTAATGTGTTAAACGCGAAGCACAACTGTATAAATAATTGAATTAACTTGAAGTTACCTATTAAGGTAAAGTACAACATAATTACTATGACAAGAAACAATTGCAACTCGCTATTAGCGTATTCCGCGAAATAAGGAACACATACATAGGTAATTTAAACCTTCAATTTTATGAAAAATATGCTTTCCTCGTAATCGTTGACCTTCCGCGTTGTAGGAACCTTGGGTCGATAAGAAATGGAGACCTCTAAACAAAGGTGGTTCAGTGACTCGGCCGGGCGCTACGATAGACAGCGCTTCACACTGATTCAGCCACTTACGCATACTGCAAACAAAAGGCGGGTCACTCCGTCCGGATATGAGTGACTCCTTCAACGTGTAGCGTCGATGCATTCACGATAGCCACGTTTTATGTCCAAACCAGTATTTTGATGTGCCAAAGTGCCCTTCAGCTCATCAAAATATCCCGTGAAGATTTTACGTTTCTCCTTCCACGAAGTACAAACTCGATTTAAGAAGTTGAATGAGCGAGGCCGCGCTGTATCATTTTGATAATGATGGGGCGAGATTTTGTTGTTACCGTCGACATTGTTTGCGTTTGAGATGATAGCAGTATTAGTACAACGATGACGCATTGATTAAACAATACTTCCAGCTACAGACATAGCGACAAAAGCGAACGCCTCAATTTGCGGGGTCACGTTAAATAATCGTCATTTTATTTTGGGTAATTATCCATGACAATTTTATTTATAACTACCACTACAATAGGTAGTGACGAACATGCAGGCTACTGTATGAAAAACTATAAATGTAACTTCGTCTATAACATCGTAAATTCATGTTTCATCCTGTGTAACAAAAATCGCAGAATCGCAAGCAGACTATATCCGCAGACATTGTTCCATCCGCTGTATAGGCATTGAAAAGCAACAAGTTATAAATATCATCGATAATGCGATACCGACTAGTAACCCATATCCCGCGGCGCCGCGGCCGCCATCTGCGCCGGCGCAGCCTCCGACCGTTACTCACGCGGACACACTGACCCCGATACATGTATGATTTTTTTTTAATAACCATTATGTGCAAAAACACGTCCTCCGCGGTCACTGTTTGCGCAGACGCTGCTCCAGCTACACTTGTAAAAATAACAACGCAGGAGAAAGCTACATACCAACGCTCACTATTTTACGATTTTAAAACGTATCGAGTTCTTTGGTGATGTTCATGGTGTAATGTAATGTAAAAGCTAGGGTTACAGTTTACATTTAGTCATTTACATTTACATTTAGCTAAGCTTATTTATAACTGTAAAATAATACATGTAATCTGTAATTAAATATTAAGTCGAATGCTAAACCGTAATCCCCGTTTGTCTGTTTACTCGCAATAAAGTTTCATGTGTGGTTATCAGTACAATACACGAGTAAGGTTTAGTATTGAAATGAATTCGTTTTTGGCGTAGCTGAACTTCTTAATAAATGTCTCTGATGGCCAGGAAGCGTCACTAGTTATCTTAGTTCTAGTATAACTACATTCCCTACAGGTTACTCTAACAGTACGTCGTAAAGTCAAACAATGGGCTGCTCCCGGCGAATGTCAACGCCCCGGCGCGGGCGCAGCGCTCGAAGCCCCAAACTCGGCGATTCCTAAGCGATTACTCACACCGTTCAATATTTTATTTCTTTTGTGTGTTTAGTTTCCCCCCACACAAGCCTTCAACGAGCGACAACTTAGCTTGTTTATTCAAAAAATAAGGACCCGCCAATGAAAACATTCGCAACACGCTCCCGTAATTAATTGGAATGTTAAGTCCTAAGTAAACGGACTAAGTTTTAGGTGCGTCAAAAGTTTATTTTGGAGCAAAGATGTCGTAAAATCCAAGTGCCTCGGCGACAGCTGAAACGGCTCCATAAACTATTATCAACAGTTTATGGTTTTAGGTTATGTAAATGAAATGACAAAACAATTAGATATATTTGAATTAGGATTAGTTTGTTCTGCAGAAAAGTTCAACGCGCCAGTTTTAGCTTGCTGTGACTTTAATTAGTTTTGTTTCTTACATTTGCAGCAGACAATGTTTGTTTCATAAAAACAAAATATATTTATAAAGTGTTAATTTGTCTTTACTTTTATTTATTAACTTAACAATATGATTGTTTGTGAGTAAATATTTTATATTTTATATCTTTATTGAGTTATTTTGTCATTTGTATAAGGTATTTAATTGTACAAAAAGTAGGTTAATTACGACGTATTTTAAAGGTTATCAATTTAGCAACAAAGCATCTGAACCTAGACTTTCCCGAACACTTAGCACCAATGATACTACTCGGACTCTGATTGCGATTTAGTGGCGGTTTACACAAAATTTAGGGCTTGCTATTATTATTAATTCTTACGTAAAATCTCATATAATATAAGATTTTTTATATTTTATAATAAAAAAATTAATAGTATGTTATACAAATCAGTATCAGCTCAGTGAACCAAACGTGCTTGTCACAGGCATCGGTAGTCCGATATTACGCATATTACGATTCGACTCACGCGCAGGTCCGCGCCGTTGGCACCGTTCAAGGCCTCCCTTGTCTCCGCTACATGCATTGCACCTTATGAACAATAACTGATGTAACATAAGTTGTGTACGCGACCTGTCGCAGAATGTTGCAAGGTATCCGGCAGAGTGTAGTGGCCCTAAGTCATGAGTGCCAAAAGGCATATCTGAGAGACACACCGGTTGAAATCTCTAAGCTACGTTGTTTGTGGTCACTTTTGAGTGCTGCTTAGCCCAAATACCTACCGAAGAGATTTGGGCATAACTTCAATAAAGGAGGCTTTTGTGCGGCGGCTGTTGTAATAATGAATAGGTCCAGAATACTGTTCGTATCGAAGAATTAATCGTGCCCAATGCTATACCTTCTTACTTCGCTGGCTCAGTGACCCGAATTGATCTCGGCCTCCGACACAAAGACTCGCTCTTTGTTTCTGTCCTTCTCGATTTCGTTATGGGTATGCCAAATTCTTTTTCGATAACCACCTCTACATGTGTCAGTGTTAGATTACAGCTATCCTTATCTCATGTTGACAATAAACAATGGGCTGGCAACCTTGCTTTGGAGAGATAGTGCACGCCCTGTCTGATACTAGAGCCTCGCTCGCTCGAGGATTACCTTCCTTTTCGCGTCGTAGTGCGAATATTTAGACATTGACGACTTGCACTCGTCATTTTATAGTTGCAGATTTTTTTATACGACGAAAAAAACCCGCGCTCGGTTGCTTAGTTGGGTAATAGTTGTTCCGATATTAGAAAAGAAACCGCGGGGATTTGATCCAACCTCTCAATAGTTTTAAAATATCATAAGGTTTTGAAAAAAACATGAATTTCGTAATTCACCTTTGAAGCTAATTAAAACGCTAGTAACTAATTATCACTATGTACTATGTTAAAAACTAAAGCACATTAATATATTTGCCAGCTGTTTTTGATTTTATGAAATATACGTCACAATTTAAAAGGAATTATAATAAGGAAATAAAATTGAAGTTAATAAATGTTTCACGTGTATGTTAAAGTTATAATGGTGTAATCACATTACTGGTACGTAGTAGGTGCGGAAATATGTATAATAGTCTAATTATATGCGGTAAATTAATTACAAATTATAATTGTCTACCTATTTTCATTAAAAATTACTGTTCCAATGTCGTTTACTCTCCCTTATCACCTTTGAATATCTACCACTTATGAATATCAAATTAAAGACGTGATGTTTGTTTACAGTCATACCTGGCACAGTACGGGTATCTGAGCCCGTCCACAAACCCTGGATCCAGCAGCAGCGGCCACCTGGTGGATGAGTCGTCGTGGAGGAACGCCGTCATGGAGTTCCAGAGTTTCGCTGGACTCAATATTACAGGTATGACTACTAAGTTGGCCTCTTTATTATAGCGAATAATTTATAATTTATAAATTAATAATTAAACTTTTGAATTAAGCTCTCGAGGTCAGATGGCAGTCACTCCACTGTAATTACCTGATCTGCCAAATCCTGGATCACGGTCAAGACAGACCCCGGGCCATTGTGTGCAAGTGCACAACCGGGACATTAACGCCAAAATGATGATTTATTTTAGTACTCACGAAATAAACTCTGATGCAAATTTAATTCATTTATTGTATAATTACTCATTATTTTGTTATTGTCCGCTTTACTTGTTATTACTATAGGTACCTAAACAAGCAACAGCTCTCTACATAGTAAACAGGTAACTGAACGAACGGTAGCTAGTCATAAGCAACAATGAGTCGATGGTCTGACAGTGCATTTCTTGGATTACATACGTTGACGTAATTACGTGATGCCATTCCTGCCCCATGTCCGCGGCGACCTTGCCCCCCGCCCCCTCCGACGCTCGTTACCGCACTCTGCAATTCCGCGGCCCTGGTCCTCATAATCACCACCAAGACGCCAAGCCATTAAAAAAAGAACTTTAAAAACACACGTCCGATCGACTACCGATCAACGGCATTCAAACAGCGTCCCATTATGTGGGCAGAACTCGAGTCGTCTTCGCTACGTGAGTTGGTATTAGAAGTGGTTTATTGGACGTCGGAATAGAGGGCTGTGTTATTATGTAAGCAAATAACGAAGCTTGCAGCCGCGTGAATACATAATTCATAAGCGTTCGCAGCACGACTCTGTCGCGTTGAACCGTACATTCAATAACGCTTTTGACTCAATAACGTTGTTGTAATGAACCATTAAAATGGATTCATATTGGTATCGCGTTCACGTGATACTATTTTTAAGGAATGTGACGCTGACCTTTATTACCGAGCATCCCAATTAAGTTCAGATGAATGAATGACGCTTTTGTGACGTCAATGCGGAGGCCTCTTCGTGGATTTATCTCATTTTGTGTTTCCTCCCAGGGCCCTCATTAGATGCAAATGGTGTGGTCACATGTGTCGTAGAGTTGAGATAAGCCCGCCGACCGGTCACCGCGGTTATAAAGCCGTTGTTCCTCTTTATTCATAGTTTTCCGCGTACCGGCGAGCGGCCGATGTGATTGTGTAATTACTTCCTCGTCATCAGATGATAAAAAGTATAGGTTGTCGCGTCAATCGCCTAATTGTGTACTGCTGGACAATTTTGCGGTTTCCACAGCAGCTGAATGGTTTTTTACTCGTCTCCACGGTTGTTATGTTCGTTGGTTATTTTTGGTGTTACTAGTTGTGTATCAACACAAGTTAATATAATAGCAGTGCTTTGTTTAAAGACCACCATGCATAGTAATTTGTAAACAAAATATTACCCATACTGCGTTTTATAATTCTACAGCTGCTTTTAAAGTAGCACCGTTGATTAAACTTCTCTAGGTATGAGTAATGTCAAATCTAGAAACCCATAATGTCATTACAACTATGTTGCGTTTATTTCACTCAATAACTAACCTTTGTACATGCAGGTGTGGGTATAGAAATTACTCATATTTTATGCATCATACAGAACTGAACTTAATATTTATTACATTGTTGTTATCCAGGTGAACTGGATGAGGAAACCACTCAAACAATGTCACTGCCGCGGTGTGGAGTCAAGGACAGGCTTGGAATTGGAGCGAAGAGGGCCAAGAGATACATGCTTCAAGGTAATGTATGAGAAAAACTAAACTAAATACATTAAAATATACTGTATGGTTAAATATACCTGGAATAAAGTAGACACGATTAACACATTCGTATGAACTAACATTTATCCCTTTCATCATTCGTGAAAATCCGTATTAAAACCGTACAGTAGTTTTTAAGATTCTATAAGTTTAGTTTTAAACTTAACTCGCATTTTTTACACATAGTATTCTTATTGGGATCTCATTTCTCTGGGGACTCTCGCTTTTCTGGTTACTCATTGAGTCCCGTTTAGTATAATAATATGTGTAAAGCGTTTAGGCAGAAAAATGGGTGGGAGTGTTTGTACTACGAACAGACTCAGAAATATCAGTGACAATTAGCCTCTTAGTCCGTCTCTGGCCGTAACCTTAAACATCTAACCGTGGTCTAAGTATTTTTTGCGTCAAACTCGATCACGCTTTCCCTGCATTGGGCAATCTTGGCGCCTTACTGAAACCGCTTTGTGCGAAATGCCTATTGTATTTAAAGTTGCCACTGATTTAATATTCACAGTCAAATTAGATGTCGTAAGATTACGCTAATGAAAAACGCCAATGTTGTAATTTTACTACCTCTACGCGAATTGGGTACGTGAAGCTAACTATTTACGTCGCCGTTCATCCGCAAAAACAACATTTACCCTTTAATGCGTCGGTGGACGAGTGGATAAGGTATCCGACTCGTGAGCGAGAGGTACTGGGTTCGAATCCCATTGGCTCTTTTCTGAGTTTTGTACATTAGTTGAATGCTTACGGTGAGGGAAATCAACGTGATGAAACCTGCACATTTAATCGACTGAAGGTGTAACCATCTAATCTGGTCAGGCTCCAATGATAGCAGAGTCACGGAGGTCACATGGCAGTCGCTCCACCTGGGCCCTCGTGCATGAGAGCACAACCGGGACTACGGCAATATGATGATTTTAACATTCCTTTAAACCATGCAGGCTCCCGTTGGAAGACGAAGAACTTGTCCTACAAGATCGCCAAGTACCCGTCCCGACTGAACCGCGCTGAGGTGGACATGGAGCTCGCCAAGGCCTTCTCGGTCTGGTCCGACTACACCGACCTGACCTTCACGGCCAAGAAGTCCGGCCAAGTCCACATCGAGATCAGGTATGTTTGGAGTACTAAGAGCATAAGCCTACAACCAGAACACACCTAGGTTCCTCACTAATGCCAAGTCGGAGCAACCATATACGTTTCCCTTTTTTGGCAAGACCATGTGATGGATGGGTGAAAAACCCTCATTAAGTTCTAAACATTTAAAAGACGGTTATAGAATGTTAAAGATGGTTATAAATTTAAAGTAAATAGCAAAATGACCGACAGAAATGGTATAACAACAGTATGTCTTTATAGTGGTAATGAAATTGAAATCCTTGATTAGAATTTGCTCATTGTCATAATGATGACGATGACATAGCTTGTGAAGTATAAAATTGTAATAGGTTAATTCAACATTTCAATTTAAAAAGTTGTTTTGTTTTTCAAGATGGCTCTCTATTTGAAATTTTGATGATTTTATGAAATTACACTGACAAAAACTAAAATGAGTTACAGGGTCAAAATTGTCGGTCAATACACAGATATAGTCAGATACGCAATCGCGTTACGATCAGCCCGTATTGTATTTGTGACCATTCGGTCCAGTAATAATGCGTTTTTCGTAACAATACACGGTAATCTGCGTTGCGTAACTGAACACAAACGGTTGTCATTGGGGTTTCATGCTCAGATATCTCTGTTATTAGTACCAAGGATAATATGTATACGACGTAGGTACATGCTTGCAACTGTACAGTAAAAGAATATAAGTTCAATTACCACTTTGAGAAAAATTTCCTTTGCCGCTACAGCAACATTCGCAGTAATCGGTACAGTCGGTAGTTCGGTGCATCTTAAATAAAAATCAAATTGCTAAAAGAAGAGAGCATTAGCTGTCCCTCATTGTATATGTGAAAGTTAATTTTATTGAAGCCTTATCAGAACTCATACAATTAATATCTTATCTCTGCATGAGAAATGGACAGGCAAAAGTAGGGCCTTTACCTTTGGGCGTGGAATGTATTCGTTTTTTATTTCAGGTTCGAGAAAGGAGAGCACGGTGACGGCGACCCATTCGACGGCCCGGGCGGCACCCTGGCACATGCTTACTTCCCGGTAATCTTAATCATTGGTTTCGTTAAGATATATTATTGCTTGGAAAGCCCAAATACTAAATACCAGTAAAGTAAATCTCCGTTGGTAAGAGCACGCAACCAACTTAATAAATTACTGCGTGAGATACTAAACTGCGATCTGTTTGCCGATACTTTGGTAATTAAGCATACAATAATAGTAATGTTCTCTGAAAACTTGACCTAAGTAAAAAGTAATTTGTAACCTAATTTGTGCAACGCATTAGTTTTACACTCTAATGAAGTACAAGGAATGAATACAATATTCCTTGAAGAAGTATATACGTACTACTATTAGGTTTAAAAAACATAAAAATTTCATTAAATGTAACCTACAATAAAATTTTAATGCTTAGCGTGTTACACAGGATGTCACAAATTTCGGTGAAAGTACACCGTGGTAAATTGAAAATTTTACACAACGCTTTGTTGTCTGACAAAATTACGTTTATTAATAATGAAAAAAAACGTATTATTACGCTTTATTATTGCACAACAATCAATTATCAAAACAACGTTATAGTATACGTGATTGGCGTTTAAACTAGGTACAATGAATAGGTCCTGTAATAACTGCTTGCTTGTACTTGCTTTCTACTCCGTTTTTTTATTTATGTTACTTATAATTATAATAGAAAAGAAACTAGAGTGAAATAGATAAGTACTAACGAAACTTTTTCCGCTGCAGGTATACGGTGGCGACGCGCATTTCGATGACGCCGAGGTGTGGACCATCAACTCCCGGAGGGGCACAAATCTTTTCCAGGTGATATTACGCATCCTAAGTATCTTTAGGAAATTTGTCAAGGAATTAAATAAAAAATATCCTGTAGCGTATAACTCTTACGGTGAGGAAAAACATCGTGATGAAACCTGCACATTCAGGCAACAGTATGTGTAACCATGATCCAATCTGGTCAGGTTCCCCTCGTTTCAGGGTCATGGAGGTCAGATGGCAGTTGCTTCATTATAATTACCTGGTTGTAGTTGAATGTGTTTCTCGTATATTGTATTTTTGCCAAACGAATAAAAAAAATTACCTGGTCTGCCAAATCCTAAATCATGGTCAAGGCGAACCCTGGCCCTTGTGCAGGAGACTACACCCGGGACATTAACGCCAAGATGATTATTACGGTATTTCTGTAGACCAGAAAATGGACAGCAGCGGTTTCTGACGTGTAATTTAAACATTGCAACCTACGTTTGCAAAGCTTGGAGAAGGCAAAACCCTCTACTGATATGGAGAAGGGTCCTGCACAACAGTGCACTGTTATGGCCTGATGATTCAGTTTAAATCCTACATTCAACCATAATCATGTACCGGCTAGGGAGTCCTTGCGCAATGGCGTAGCGCCTACGACTCAACAGTGTAGTCCGCCGCAGGGACCGGTTTAACACAATTTTGAATTCCCAACTAAGTACAGTCTTTGTCATCAGGTGGCTGCGCACGAGTTCGGCCATTCGCTAGGGCTGTCGCATAGTGAGGTGCGCACCGCGCTCATGGCGCCCTTCTACCGCGGATACGACCCTGCGTTCCAGCTTGACCAGGATGACATTCAGGGCATACAGGTATAGTACTAAATACTAGGTAGGCAGAAACATAGTCTACGGTACTAATTACAAAAGCCAGGCTTCGAATGTATTTATTGGGAGAAATGATAGTAATATCGAAATTGTAACGAAAAAACGACATTTAAACACAATAGTAAAATGGATAGTCATTCTTATTCTTCGTGACTCTACCTAACTGTACAAGTTCACTGACTGTCTATAATTGTAAGTTCAAACTATGACACATGAGGAGCGTATCCTTTTGACTTTGCTTTTCTGTTTATTTTGAGTAGTTTAATGTTTGACGTGAGTAACTGCGTATTTCAAAATGCTAAGAGAAGATACGAGTGAGCTGTAAAATTTCATGTGATGCATCCTCTTTAGTTAAGGCTTCCAGTTAGATAATAGACAATAATAATAATGTTAATCCTAAGATTGTAGTTGGCGTATCATTATGTTTTTCTCAATGCTAACGTACAACCGTAACTGTAGCATCTCTAAACATCTATACCATCAAATTAGAGCATGACTAAATAGTCCGTTTTATTTGACAGGCTCTATATGGCCACAAGAGTCAGACGGACCTCGGCGGCGGCGGGGGCCTAGCGCCGAGCCTTCCGCGTGGCACCACCCCGCAGCCCTCCGCTGAGGACCCAGCCCTCTGTGCGGACCCCAAAATCGACACCATATTCAACACTGCTGATGGCGCTACCATTGTGTTCAAAGGTATGGTCGATATAAGCGATAAACAACGTGATGTATGTGTGGCCTTTACCCAGCAGTGGGATGATTGAGGCTTATATAAATAAATCGATGAATGTGTGAACGTTATGTATTTGGATTGCTCGTTCCTTATTACACTTACGATAAAACTGAAAACGCGTTGGACTTGTTAGTGTGTGTATTCTATTCAAATACAGACAATGTTTTGCCTGCATTCGAATAGAATCAGATCTCTAAGTAAGTTCTCATTTATGTTGTATTTGTTTACTTATATTTTTTAGCACATAAGTGCGTAGTATACAGTTCGCAACTGCCCAGTAGCCCTACTGTTAAGTCATGGATTTCCTTCTCCTAAACCTTATTGAGAGGAAACTACCATTGTCCACGTTGGTTCACTTCACGTTTTTGAAACTGAGTAACTACAAAAACTGGAACGAACCTCTTTATTGACACCGTTGGCGAAGCGAAGTTGACCAAAGTCTTCCGCTATCCCTGGTTCAACAGTCACGGAAGCTGATCGGCATCCCGTGATGGTATATACTCGAATATAATTACAAAAAGTTGATAATAACCTCTCGACTGCAGGCGAGCACTATTGGCGGCTCACCGAGGACGGCGTGGCGGCCGGCTACCCGCGGCTGATCTCGCGCTCCTGGCCCGGCCTGCCCGGAAACATCGACGCCGCCTTCACTTACAAGAACGGCAAGACGTACTTCTTCAAAGGCTCCAAATACTGGAGGTACAATGGACAGAAATCCGACGGAGAGTACCCCAAGGAGATTAGCGAAGGTAAACTGAAGTCTATACGAACTATGTACTAGTATCAAAACATATGACTTAAACTTAACCGTAATTAAATTACGAAAGTAAATTACCTACCTCATTGATGACTCAAAAGTGGTTTATCGTAAATTATTTAGAGACCTTTACAGGTTGAATAGGCCTTGTGTACGGTGGGTGCCACGTACACAAAGCGTGAGTCAGTTGTAACGCTAAGCAGATTAGTCATTCATTTTCCGCAGGACAGTGTGAAGGCAAACTACTTTTGCGACGGAATCGATACTTTGATATGTTTCTCACATTTTATCGTTTAAATTGCAGGTTTCACTGGTATTCCTGACAATATAGATGCCGCGTTAGTGTGGTCTGGGAATGGAAAGATCTACTTCTACAAGGGTTCCAAGTTCTGGCGGTTCGACCCCCTGCAGAGGCCGCCAGTAAAGGCCACGTACCCTAAACCACTGTCCAATTGGGACGGCATCCCGGACAGTATCAGCGCCGCCTTACAATATACCAATGGCTACACATATTTCTTCAAAGGAGGCTCTTATTGGCGGTTTAACGACCGGACATTCAGTGTAAGTATTTATCAATATAATTTTTTAGTATAATTGACATTCTAGAGATGAGATGATGACCCATACGCCGCAGTAATTTTACCAGAAAAACCAATAACTAAAGAAATGTAGCTTTTAGTCTTTGGCTGCTAAAAAACGTTACGTTACGTAATAAAACAATACGAAACCCTTACTATAACCCCAACCCCTTTATTTCCAGGTGGATACTGACAACCCGGAGTTCCCCCGGTCGACCGCCTACTGGTGGTTGGGCTGCAAGAGCGCGCCGCACGGCACCGTCGCAGGTAGCGCCCGACTCACCGGCCCGCGGCCCGCGCACATCGACGAATACGACATTCGCTTCGACGAAGGTAGGCGGGGCCCCAGACAAGCCGACAACCGACCTGGTAGTTCTTCCCCTGCGGCAGGCGGAAACCGCGCGGTTATCTGACGTCTATTTCTAAGTCCATTGCTGGTATTTTACTCGGTTAGTCGTGCGCGCTGCGTACTAAAGCCGCAATGGGTTAGAAACAGGCCTGAAGAACGTGCGTGGGTTTCGCTTGATGTAGCAGGGTTTCATGTTTGGTTAATCGTTGGTCGTTTTCCATCAAATATTATTATGATGGTTGAAGCGGAGTATTCGCCGAAGCCGATTATACCGAAAACGACTAGGAATTAACCTTACATATTTACCACGTTGACTACATTGACTCGAGTATCGACTGTACGACTTACAATAGGTATAATAACTATAATTACCTGATAATAGTAGGAGAGACTAAAGTCTAATAGTATTGTTCTTTATGTTAGTCATCCGGAATATTCCGGACATATAAAAGACATCAACGTGTTCAGTAGTGATTTTGAGCTGGTTGATGTCATTTATATGGAATTTTGGAAATTAAACGTTTGTGAAATAGTCACTGACCTAATTAAGTAATTCAGTGAAAAGAACGTAATAATCACTGTACTAAATAAAAGCAGAAGTTTCTTGCTAGAAACGAGCCTATACTTCTAAAAGAGGCCGTGAACGCATTCCTGAGAACACAGGTTTTGCGAATGTCCATGAGCAGCAGCGAACCCCTAGCTCATTTGCTTTTTGTTTATTATAATAAAGATATTGTCGTGCGACCAAATATAAGCATAGGTAGGTACTTACTTACAACATAACTCTCTGACTGTTGACGGTCACCGACTCCACTGTTATATTTTGTGTTCCTTGGTTTTTCATGTGTCTATCGTTATTTATTTATTATTTCTGTTGTGTTTTGTGTAGTTTCTTTGTTGTTTTGTTTATCAAAATGTTTTCTTTGTAGCACCCTTATTTACAACTTCTTTATGATTCTTTGTTTTATTTTAGAGTTCATTATTTAGCATCAGTTTTATCTCTTGCAGTACACACTTTTAGTTTCATTATTTTATCTGCACCACTTTACTTTATTTATTCACATTAATTACTTTTTGTTTACTAACAAGTTAACAATTCCCTAATCAGATAACACCTAACTTGACATATTCGAATAAAAAAATTAACTTGCCTCTGTTAACCAACTAACACCGCTATCTAACGAAAATATGCGTATTCCAATCAGCCAAACATTTCTCAATTCCTAGATAATGCTAAATAGGAAGAGCTCGTAAATCTTGCTACATTGTATGAGTAGGTTTCGTATGAGAAGATATGGCTTAGATTATCCCGATTGACTGGTAAATAAGGCTATTTTAGCTGTCCGTCCGCCACTGTGCTCTTTTGCATAAAGTTTTAATTAATACATAAGTACGTTTGTGATTCTTATGATTGCCTTCCACAATTTTTTTAAAATTCAAGTTAACAACTTTCTATTTAGCAGACAGAATAACAGTCACTTCAACTACTTGCATGACAAGAGGAATTGGGAAATATGCGTATAGTTTAAAGTTTAATAGAAGAAAAATATTAATGCAATAGATTTATAGAAACATATAAGAGCTAAATGTTTACGTTCGACTATTTTTGACGTTCGAAAGAAGACTTCTTATAAAATATTTCTTTTAAAAATCTACCACCCCAATAAAATATGAATATGGCTGATGGAATACCGCATAGGTGGCGATTATTGTGGCAGCAGGGCAGACGGTGGCTGGCCAAGGACCGACGACACGGCTTCTGGGCGCCTCGACCTACCAACCCTCGTGTCCACATCTGGCAACTCCACCTCACTTACTACCAAACGGTTTAACGTTTTAAAAAGCCACAGTAATAACAAACCAAGATGCCAGATGTAAACACGAATGGGCTAATACACTAAATTACAGTTATCATTTCACAAATTAGAGTTATGAACTAGTACTACTAGTAAATCACTGAGTATTTAACATTTTACAGTTATAGTAATCACTAGAAGTGCAACTACCACACGATTGTGTTGACCTTCAATGTACCATAATATCGGTCATACACTGTTTATACCTGCACTAGTATTATAATGTGTGCACTATTGACACGGATTTGAAATGAAGCACTTTAATGAGAGCACTTGTTAAGTTTATACAATGTTTTGTGTGTCTCACCCACCTTTAATGTGTTTGGAATGTACCACCACACACGGCCGGTGTATGGGACACGTCCACATTACTATGTGTGTGTTTGTGTTTTGTTTTCTAGGTGTAAAATCATCCGCTCCCAGATCATTCTTCTGGTTCAGGAAATAGCCTCGGTGGAGAGTTCCTGAACGTTATCATATAGAAAATTACATACAGAACAAAGACTCAATTAGTAAAATAGGAGAATAAATGCGAATACCAGTGAGATTATAGACATAAGCGGTGGTTTTAGTACCAGCGAGCTTGTCACGTGTAGCCTGTACGTTCAATTTCATTTCACCTAAGCATGTGCATGTTGTGTGTGGCTTCTGGATCGTGCTTCTGGGTTGTGGCTGGGCCATGCGCGGGGCGAGTTTCCTTAGAGCTTGGTTGCGGAATCGTTAAAGCTTATATCTCAGTATTAAGTAACTTATTCCTACCCATACGATTTTAAGTCTTAACAACTTACCATTCAATATTCGCCTTCGCATATTAAAGAACATTGTGTCACTGTTTTAGATGTGCGCAAGCATAAGATTCGAGTTGTCGTGTTGAAAGTTTAAAAACTGAACTCTAGTAAAATAGTAGTAATATATGCGGCGTGCTTCAAACAGTAAGGTTAACTACCGGTAGGTAACAGTAACTACCGTTGTTGGTATTAAAAAATAACAAAAAGCACATCTCACGTTTTCGAGTGAATGCACTAGTTCACAGGGATATCCGAAACTAAAATTAACTTTAAGAAATTATTTAGCATGTAGTTTGTAACTAATCTTAAAAAAGTGTTTGACTCAGTAGATAGAACTAAATGTAGCTATATTTTTATGAAACTAGTTAGTTAAATAGACTGTCACTAACATAATCGATGCATGCCGTGTACGCCAAATAAAATGAAAGTTTAACTTAAATATGCATACCTCTATTAAAATATTCTCAATTTCAACAACCGTTTAAATCAAATACATTCGTATAATTACCAAAAGTATCCCAAAATCTCTGCTACAAGATAAAACTTTAATGTGTACACAATAATTTGTTGAATTTTTTTACAAATTGTCTTGCATGTATATTGCATCCGAGTGTAATGTAGCGTAGCGTGTAGTGTAGTTTAGTCCTATAGATAGTTATAATGGTCTTGGTGGGGATCGGTTGCGGTGTGGAGACTGTCTAAACCGAGTTGATGTTTCAGCGGTCCACATTCAGTCGGGCGGGGCTGTTAGGCCGTAGGAAGTCGAATCCGCGCCTCCTAAGGAGGGCTCGAACGCTCTCCGCCGCGACACCAATCACTCCCTTGTGTATGTTTGTTTTACGCTGTTTGTCACCACCCCCTGAATCACGTTTACTTATTGCCTCGTAAACGGGATTCACGGGACGCTCGAGGCCGAGGTTTTGCTCCTTTTATTTTATGTGAATTATACTCTCCTAACAGACATTACGAGAGTGAAACATCGGCCTAACTTTTCATTTTTTTAACAAAATATTTATAATTTGCGTGTACTTTATGTTCTGTAAGAAACTTATTAAAACCCAATACAATTCACCCGTAAAATTGATCGCACGTTGCATGTTAGTACAAGGCGACGTTTTGATTATCGTGTGATGTTTAGATTATGTGTGTTGCGTAGTTGATCCCGCGGGAGCTGCGGGGCGAAGGGGCGGCAGCGGGGCGGGGGCGGCGCGGGGGTCGCACGCGGTGGCTCTAGCCGCGTTGGCGGCCACGCTAGCGCTCCTGCGGCGGCACTAGCCGCTAGCGCTTCCGCCGCTAGCGCCCGGCGCCCGACCTCACCGAGCGCCCAGCTGTGATCATGACTCTAATGACGGATGTGTAACTTCACTAGTAAGATAGGGGACAAGTGTGAACTCTAGTTTCGTACTTAGTTTAGGTGACAACGTAGAAAAGAACGCTGAATTGTAAATAAGCATATGAAGGTTGTGCGATTAATGTAATATAACGTTTGATTTGTAGATATTACTGGTATCTATTATTGAAGATGTCTTAGGTTTTGTTTCACAATTCCAAAGATTAATTTGATTTGATAGGCAGGTTATTGTTTTGGGATTAGTAAAATTGTGTGCATATCGATTTCTTTTCTAGGTTAAAAATTGGACAATTCTTCATGCGTGTTCCCTATACTTACTACACGAACTCTTAATTTAATGCGAAGTCATAGTTTTTATACTTATTATAAATAGATGATGTAAGTCAGATGTGATATTGAAGTAAGAGACAATTTTTTTATTAAAAGTATTTAAAGTATCATTCTCAAACTTTTAATTATTTACCCAGCTATATGTCGTTACCACTGATAGTGCCACTTAAAGCTATCGAAAATAAAAATAACCGAGATTTTTTAATTGGTTTATTTAACGCTTTTCTGGTTCTCCAATAATTCCTCTTAAGTTAGTAATTACAATTTTATTAGACATTATTTTTCGTTTTTATTCCATTTTCATAAACGTATTTTTTTAATAAACATTTCCACAATTCATCATAACACGGTCGTGCGACCTACTGTCTCAATCGTTCTAACTCTTAGGAAAATGCAAATAATATTAAATTTCAAAATCTGTCTACAAATATTCGAACGTGATTAATTTTAAGTTGGTTGGTAAGTCGAGCACAGAGACGCGCGGGCGCGGCGGCGGAGGCGGCGGCGGAGGCGGCAGCGGCGGCCGGCGCCCCGGCGCCCCGGCGCCCGCCCGCGCCCGTGCCTTACACCACTACTCGAGCAACACCTACGATACATCCTAGATCATATCAATATATCGGAACCCGCGTTCTATGGCAGTGACTCAGTACGCACTGTATGGAGCATTTTACGAGTTACACGTTATTTATCGCTAATCTACCTCTCTCACTATGTTTAGGCAATTATGATATTTATTATGTATAAAGATTAACATTATTCGAACGGCCAAGGGCGCAAAAAGGGTCCACCCTGGCCATCTGGAAGTGCATTTTTAATGTTAGCGTACTAAATAAGACGTTGCATGATATTGCTTTGAACAGTGTCATGAGACCTTATAATCATATACGTATATTTATATGATCTAGAACTCATAAGGAATACAGAAATCGATTGTAACATTAGGGACGAACGTCGCGGGGCCAACGTATCGGAACTGCCGCGGGAGCTCGGGCCCCCGCGCAGTATCATCGAATCAACACAAAACATTCATATGGTTTCAAATGGAAATATAACACTAAGTACATACATTATACTTATACTAATTTAGAACAGACAACTTTACTGGAATCAGCTACAGCATCCACCACAGCTCCTCCGAAAGTTACTGAAACCTTAGACTAACATTGCGATTTCTGGGGTGAGAGCAAGTCACCTACAAAAACTTCACGTCCTTGTATTTTTCGAAAAAACTGTGGTAAATGCAACACAATTTAAAAAATCACACATAAATTACGTTAAAACAATTTTAAACAATTCACCTTCTTCATCCACCAATTAGTTACAAGTATACACCAAAAAAGGTATTCCTGAAAGATGTGGACCAAGAATCTTAATTTATGTTTTTGTTTAAAATCAATATGCCAACAAGTAATATACCTACCGATCAGCTACAGCATTCACAACAGCTCCTCCGAAAATTACTAAATTCTTAGTCTAACATTGCGTTTTCTGGGGTGAGAGCGACCCACCTACAAAAACTTACCGTGCTTGTATTTTCGAAAAAACTGTGGCAAATGCATTACAATAAAAGAAACACATAAATTACATCAAAACAAGTTTAAATAAGCTTCATACACCAATTAGTTACAAATATACACCAAAAAAGGTTTTCCTGAAAGATGTGGACCAAGTCTCTTAATATATGTTCTTGTTTAAAAACAATATAAGTACCAATAAGTATCCTTAGTAATTAAGCAATATTCTGCATCATCATAAGACTTTTAATACACCGTAAATGTATCTTATGTTACTAATCACCTTCCCCTAACGCTTTGGTAAAGTCAAAGGCCATGTCTATTGTATGTCTCGTCTCACTCAGGCCACGTCAATCGAACTGAAAGGGCTTGGAAACAATTACTCTATTGGGGACCGTATATTTCTATTCACATTTTAAATAAAGAAAACTAGTAAAGTATGCAGCCTCGCTTATGAAATTATTTAATACCACTTCACGGTTTCAGGCAGATCATTATAATAACATTATTATTATTCTAATATTATTGTTGTTTATGGCACATTAAAAAGGCCAAAACAAAACAAACATACTCTACACTAACAGCCTAATACGAATAAATCTTAAGTCATTTACAGTATTATTATTCGAATTGTATGCGTATCGAATTATGAAATACCTAATTAATTGGTTTCTTAATCCCTATTCCTGAAACACAATCCGTCGTGCTAACTAAGGCCGGTCCCGCCCGGGCGGGCGCCGAGCGGAGCGAACAGTCTTATACTATATCTATTATATATTATTTGCCTGGTCTGTCATGAACATATTCCCAACAACACATATTTGAACATTAAAGGCTACGTCTTGGTGTTTCAATTATCTACCTAAATTAAGTCGCCATATTAACTACTACAGTTTTCGTTTATTGGCTCGTTAGTTACAACAATCATAAGATTTTTATCATGTTGGCAACCACAAGGCGTCGAGATTGAGGTAGATCGGAATAATAAGTTAGAATAATAATCACTTGATCCTATCTCATGTAAATGTGAGACTGAACGAGTAGCTGCATACGCTCTAAAATTTGAGGCAAATTACGAACAACAAACAAAACTGACTTCCCATTTAGAAAAATTGAAGTGGACTTCATGAGATTACACATGGTGACCGAACCGAACAATCGAACCAATTCAGGCGGCAGACGGAATATGGACTTTCTACGCTCGTATTCCTAATCGATTATTTCCCAGATACAGTTTACAGCTAATAAGTAAGTAAGTTTCGTACACTGCATTACATAATCAGCATTCTTTGTTATTTATTTGTGCGTTAAACATTTACACTTTATTTATGTACATCAAAACATACGTATATTATTCAAAAACATAATGTACACACTATCATCAAACGTCCAACGCAACAAGAAACACATCCGAGGCTAGCCACGGCAGGGCCGACGCGGCCGGCGCGCGCGGCGCCGCCCACTCCTGGGTACGGCGGCAGCGGCGGATCTACGTGAATACTCTTTTATTTACTACCAATTATTGCTAACTTTGTGTCCCTACAAAATAACCTCACAAGCAAACAGTGTCCGTGATCGTCATGAATGGTTTTGATTACGAGAAAGCCTGGCTGCGGCGGTGGCGGGGCGACCGACGCGGATTCATTGCGGCTGAGGCGGGGCCGGGGCGCGGGGCGACGCGCGGGCGGTCGGCGCGGGCGCCAGGCGCCGGGCAGTGTGGCGGCATTCGGACCGAACTCCTCTCTTTGGTCTTTTAACATCTACTCTAGAATAGAAAGTGAACTAGTGGAGAAATCGTGAGTGTAGAGTAGAAAAATCCACAAAGAAGGATTGCACGGCCAATGTGTGAGTTTAACGAGTGCTCGAAATTGATCCAATTAATTATGTTCTAGTAATTCATTTTCTATTACTAATTTTAGACACCTCGATAATTAATTTATACATACAAGTAGATATCGTGAAATTTCTTCAAGCGATCAGAACATGCTAAATTTCGTAGTAAAGTTTTTTGATAAAAATTTATTCGAGGAACATAATTTATTTCCATGGGTCACTTGGCTGAACAGGAAATGCAGTACTTAATTATTATCCGTTTCTTTTTGGTGTAGGTACCGCACAATTTGTTGGTATAATATGGTAAGGTGCGATTGGGATTCATTCAAATGGGATTCTATTGTGAACGATACGAACTCTAAATGCCTACATTAAATTCTCTTCAAGAGACTATTACTATGACTCTCAACTTTTTACTCACTGAGATTCCTATTAGCGTGTTATCAACCATACAATAACACGATAGAATTTTCGGACGTCACCAAAAATAAAAAATTCATTGCTTACACGGATGGAACGATTATAATTTGTCTGTAAGATGAACAGCGTGAGTAGTGCGTGTGGGTCACTCAGGTAGTGAAGGCACTGGGCCCCGAGCGCGGGCGCGGCGGCGTGCGGCGGTGCGGCGGCGGCGCGGTGCGGGCGCGGTGCGGGCGCGGTGCGGGCGCGGTGCGGGCGCGGCGCGAGCGCGGTGCGGTTGATGCTCGGGCGGCGTGTCGGCCGGCGCTCGCCGCCCGCCGGTCGGGACGAGTAACAAATAATCTCCTAAGAAGCGTTAATAGACCTTTAGAATAGACCTTTAGCACCTTCGGTGACTTTAAGTATGGGAGTGGAAACAACAAACCCTTTTGACATTATGTACATATTCGTTAAAAACGTAAAAAATAACTTACTTAATATTATTATCATTTAGATTACAACAAGTACATCCTCGCACGAGGACAATATTCTCAACAAATGTTCATTCAATAAAGTCTTAATAGCCATTACTTATATTTGCTTTGATCACATAATGTTTACGACATTTCTATAATTCAATATTTTTCAAAAATAAGACAAACTAACAAAATACTTGTCACCTATAAATATGAGAATGATTTTACCCATGTTGAGAGTGCATTATCAAACTCGACACAATATACATATACAATAATATATATTAAAAATCAATTCATATAAAAATCATTTCTAACCATGTTACATCTGTATTACATGTGTATGATAGTTCATAAGACGGATATATTACATATAATTTTCATTATATGTATATTCACATTTTACCTCTTACAAAACAACAACTACTGTTAATTAACCCTAATTACTTTAATCAATATTTGTAGACCAGCTTTTAGGCGCTTGCACGTGGGCGGTTGCCGGGGCCACGCCGGCGTGGGCTTTCCCGGCCGACCCCGGTTGCAGGGTTCAGTTCTTGGCAAAACTTTTACAACATTTTGGTGGTCCAAAGTTGGAGCCACCGACGGGAGCACTCATAGCACCGCGCCGCGACGACAACTGCCCTGTTTCGGTACGTTACAAAAATAACTCTCTAGAAAACGAAATTCAGCGTCTATTGCCTTCATTGTCTCCACTAAAACAAGACTTCATTTGTATGCCGGTTAGGATAAGAAATTAAACTCATTATGTATCTATTTCACCTAAAAATATCAGCGGCTTGTTTGTTAGAATTATTTTTTAATGTTGTATAGCCAGATAACAGTTAATAAAATAAGGATAACTAGCACGACATTTGAAGTCTTCTTTTATTCGGTCAATCAAATATTGTTATTATTCTCATCATCATCGTATATTTAATTTAGTGTATGACTCTTGTCAGTGGAGCAATTGCCACTCTTCTCTCCTGTCTGCCAACCTCTTCATTATTATTCTATTATGACATATTTATTGCATTTTATTCACTGCGTTGTATGAACACACGTAACGGTTAACATAATAATCACGTCGTAAAATGGACGTTCTATTGAACGTTATAATAGATACCTATTCTCCAAAGTTTGAATTTATGTGCTAAGTACAACGTTTTGTAAAATGTCGAACGACTAATCAAAACAATACCTATAGCAAAATAATTCAGAATGTAGGTTTTACGTGCTTATGAGATGTATTATTTTATGATAAGTAAAATACTATTTAAAATATTATTCATGATTAAACTTCTTCTCAAAAGTAAATACATATCTATTTTCGTTTACAATTACAAATCGTGCCAAAAATATGAAACAATTGGCCGGAACGTCGGCTGCCAGCGCTTATGACATAAAACGATTAAGTAACATTTTTAGAATATTGGTGTTTCCATTTTTCGGGTGCATCGTATAGTAGTCGGACACAAACACGTTGATGCGGCGTGCGAGCGCGCCCGCGGCGGTCATCCCAGTCGTGACTGCATTGAATTTATTATCATAAGTACAGCACTAAAAGAAGTTCCGATCATGGTCCGGCGATCGTGAGGCGTGGAAGTGCAGCGCACGGTAACGTAAAACTATAACCGCGAGTCGCGCACATTCACTAGAGGGGGCACTGTCCAGTGGGTCCGTGCGGGGGCCGCGAGGGCGGCGAGCAGCGCCAGGGTGAGCAGCGCGGCGGGCCGCGGGCGCGGGGCGGCGGCGGGCGCCTGGTAGGGCACCGGGCACGTGGACACGCGCTCCTCCACGGAGATGCACGTCTCCGCCGGCGGCCGCGTGCCCTCCGCCAGCCGCGCCTCGCAGTCGTGGCACAGCCGGCCCCCCTCGCAGTGGTAGTAGCAGCAGTCTTTTGGGCCGTAGTTGGACTTGTTGGCTTGGGCCCCCGTCTCTGGAATGCGCGCGTCTGGAACGCGAAATGTTGAGGTTAATAAACAGGTGCAAGGGTTTTTTTTGTAGAGAGTGATTGCAGCGAAAATTAGAATTCTGTTTTTTCATGGGTATGTGCTTATTAACGGCCTCTACGAAACCAACGATCACAACGATGTGATTCTAAATATAAAACATGAAGCATAGGTTTATAGGCTTTCTTTTTCCGCACTTGGACTCTAAGTACTTAGTGTTTTATGCGTGAGTAAGGCGTGCCAATATAGCCTATAAAGCTAAATACCTAAGTCTTTGAGACTCTTTGGATGTTCGCAGGGTTCTCGGGGGAATCTTGTTCTCAATGAAGCCTTCCCCCATTGGTCCTTTAGTGCCTCACACTTTAAGGTCCACTCCGAAGCGTACATTAGTATTATACAGGACATGCATGCCACTACTGGAGTCGTCGTCCAAACCGTCGCATGCCATAATAGTAACTTTCCGATTACTGTAGGTGTTTACCAGGGTTCAGTGCTAAGCCGTTACTTGTTTGAAGCTGAATGTTGGCAAAACAGAGTATATGGCATGCAGCGTGAATCCCCAAACCATTCATATTGGTAACAAAGCTGTCACTAGAACAGATAAATTCAAATACCTCGGTTTCGTGATGCACGAGTCCTGCGATATCGGTCTCAACGTCAAGTCAATCTCTGCAACTTGGGCCAAATGGCGAGAACTCACGACGTTCAACAGTGAGCCTAAAACCCTGTCTAGCTCAAGGGCTTATATACAAGAGTATAATTAGACCTGTGATGCTTAATGGCTGCAAGACATGGCGAGCGCCTGACAAAGCGACTTCGCGAACTTCATGCCAACGAGATGAAAATACTATGGAGGATGTGCGGAGTTATGCGGCTCGATCGAGTACGTAACGAGTACATTCCCTGGCAGCCTTGGCGTGAAGGTTATCGCAGATAAGATCAAGGAGGTTCTGCTGCGTTGGTTTGGTCACGTGTTGCGTAAGCCTCAGAGATACGTAGGAAATAGATGCCTGAACCTGCCGGTATCAGGAAAGAGGACCCGTGGGCAACCCAAGAAGCGATGGATTGACATCGCTGGGTTGGATACGAGAGCCCACGGCCTACGTCGTGAGGATGCCGAAGACCGAACGAAGTCGAGAAGAATGAGTAGGAAAGCGGACCCTGGCAGAGGCCAAGAAAGCGCTAGGACGATAATGATGGCTCTAAAATCGACCCTTTTTTCGCGTGAAATCTTACGACTACCCTGTGGGCTCGTTTATACGACGCCCGGTTACAAATTGGAAAGAAACCCCGCATAGTGACTGCGTACGAATCTGAAAATGATTGACAAACAGGGGAAGAAAAGAGGGATCGCTGTTTCCTATAGTACAGGGTAACCTAGTTTAGGAGGCAGGAAATGAATATGTGGCTAATACATTTTATGTGCCTGAATTGTTTTATACACACATGGTAATTAAGAGATTTATTGATATTTATTGTACTGTTATGTTGTGTTTGTTGTTGCATGATTTGGCTAATAAATATTTTATTTATTTATTTATTTAACATTTATTGTGCACAATAAATAGTATACAAAATTGACATACAGATAACATCACAAGAGGTACAGCTAATTTCTAAAGAAATATCTTCCAGCCGACCAACGGAAGAGAGAGGGCAAAATCGAGAGGCAGATGGCGTGAACCCTAAATTTAGTTATTTATTTATTTAATAATTTATCTACTATATACCTACATACAAATATACCTCATATTCTACCCATGAAACTGAACAACTTTCCCCAAGAAACATACCCATACCCGTATATCATGGATAACAAATCGAAAGATAGTGCTCTTTTACTCGTTTTTTAAACGTATCAGTGGCGAAGGACTGGTACGTACAGTATGTGGCAGCGAATTCCACACTCGGAGTGATGAGGAGGAATAGAGAGCAGTGCCTTGACGCTAGAGCGACAAGGCATGTCTTAGGAACGGGAAAAATTAAAACGATCACGAAAGTAGGAAGGAGCTCAAGGATTATAGAGGACATTATAAAGGACACAAAGGATGTGAGTATTCCTGCGAAGGCGGATTGGAAGCCACTTGAGTTGGGCCCGAAATTGGGAGATGTGGTCGTACTTGCGTAAGCCAAATTTAAACCTGATATCAAGATTTTGGAGCCGCTCAAGCTTATTCAATAATTCTTCCGTAGCGTCGAGATAACAGGAGTCGGCGTAGTCTAATAAAGGAAGAATTAGTGTTTGGACGAGAGAGATCTTAACATTGAAAAGCAGAAAATATTGGAGACGCTTAAGTGAGTGCAGTGTGTGGTGAACCTTCCTGCTGACAATGTTCACTTGGGACGTCCATGACACATTTGTGTCCAGAACTACCCCCAGATATTTGGCAGTTATTGTATATGGGATAATTAAGCCATCATATATAACCGAGGGCAATGTTGACATACTTAATCGCTTATACATATAGGTACTGCCAACCAACATCACCTTCGATTTACTTGGGTTAACAAGCAAACCGTAGTCTCTTGCCCAATTGCAAACACTAGCCAGAACAGAGTTGAAGTAGTTGACAGCACCATCAATATTATCGACATCGACATGATGATACAGCTGCAGATCATCTGCACATAGATGGAAATTACAGGGGATTATCGAGGTAACAGTATTTATAAAAATGGAGAAGAGGAGAGGAGAAAGAACGCCACCCTGGGGCACGCCAGCAACGAGGTCACACCAGTTTGAGTTGGACTCATTCAAGCAGACACGCTGCGTACGGCCCCTAAGATAGAAATCGAACCAGGATAATGCTGAAGAGGATACATTAAGTGAACGAAGGACAGCAAGGAGAATTTCAAAATCCACGGTGTTAAAGGCACTACTGAAGTCCAGTAAGGCAAGCACAGTTAACGACTTATTTTCAAAAGCCCTTTTTTATTATTTAAACCATTGTTCGACAGACATAGTAACCTGACAGAACGTGCAGATTAGAGTAGGCTGCACTGCATTGGCGCGTACACGACGCGGTAACTATTCGGATGCGGCATGACGACTAGCGGGTGCGACCCGGTGATTGTGCGGTGACTAGGTGAACGCTGTACGTTTGCTGACAGATATTAAAATACGCTTTAGATGGTGTCTTTAGATCTCGATCCTAGATCTATGATGATGAGTATGGTTCTTGATGATCGTAATTACTGAATACCACACCGGTGGAAGTTACCAACTGTTTTCTTTACTGATATTCCGATGTTTTTTATTTAAATTGCCTTCCGCATGATTCTTGGTCTATATTTTAATTGCAGCTTGCGTTGATGTCTTGTAATTATTCTAGATTTGACAAACCCCAAGTTCTTGAAATATACTCATTGATCTAACCTTCACGCACGTCAGGCGGCATGAAACTATCCCAGTGTTGATAATAATATTTAAAAATGCTACTGTCTACTCGTATTTTCTGGTTTATGGAGATCCTACATCGTGTGCCTTTTATTAGCCTTGTACGACAGCCTACATAACTCTTAAAAATTCTTAAGTAGAAGAAGAGGGATTAAAAGCACGCTAGTATAGGTATCTACATCCACAGAAATCAAGTATATAATGATAATCTTGCTGCCGAGTGATTACACTCTACCTTTCATCACCCTCAATGAGAAAAAGAAATTTATTTTATGTATACCGTATGCAGGTTTTAATATTTCACCCTCCCAAAACCTCGATGAACTCATTTTTCGAAATTATTAGGTCAGTATTTCAAACTGAAAACTTGTATGTGATTCGTTGAGTGCTATGAACAGCTGTGAACACAGACTACAGAGAAAAATAAATATACGCGGAAACACAGACTATGAACTATATCGTGAACAGGAGAACGAGAAGTAATTTATTAATTACGTATTTTTAATTACGCATGCATTGTCGTCAATATCAGGAAACTCCCAGTAACTTTGCGATTACCGGCCGATGAAAAGTTTATTATAGATAAGTCGGTTTTCGATTAGAAATAAAACTCTTAGGTAGGTTATATTAGCGGTCACCCGTTTTCTTACTCTGTGTAGCGGGTGCACATTTCACCACCACCACCACGGTATCAATCTACATATTTCAGACATAATAGTCTACAGTAAAGTAGGCAGTTAATGGAGCACGGGTAATAGACGAAACAAAGAGGCTTCCAGTGTGGAGGCGCTCGCTGCGAATCGTGCCTAATTCTACCATTTGCCACAAGAAAGCCGGCCGATACATTGCAGAATTTTGTTCATCTTACGTATAAGTAATACCTATAGTGTGGTATGTGGCACTCTTGCTTATTTTGGACTGTTTTTGGTGGCGTAACAGAAAATGTAATCATAATGATGATATTCACAAAAATAGGAAGGTATAGCTTTCACATATAAACATAATTTATTATCACTACTACGAGGACTATAATACATACATTATTAATAATGTTGATATTTTAACTTTGATAAGTTAGCATAACAGTTTGTCGTTGGACTTGTCTACGGGTTTCAGGATACGAGTATATCCTATAGGTACCTCGCGTTGGTGATGCTAGTACTCGCAGTAGTATAGTGTCAAAAAATCCAAGTAGGCAACCACTGACCAAGGCATAAGAATGTGGGCTCGCCGGCGTACTGCGTGGGGTAAGCGGGCGCGCGGTCGGCCGGCAGGAAGTAGGGGCAGTGTTGCTCGACCAGCTGGCAGACGGAGAGGCAGGGCTTGAGGCGCACCAGCCGCGGCCGGCCGGGGCCCGCTGCGGCGGCGCGCACCCAGCGGCCCACCACGCCGCCGCCGCGCCGCCGGTCCAGGTGCCCCACGCGCTCCAGGTGCCGCGCGCGCCACCGCGCCGCGTGCTCCGGCGCGCGCCGCGCCCGCCCGCGGGCCCCCTCCGCGCCCTCCCCGCCCTCCCACCCCTCCGCGCCCTCCGCGCCCTCCCCGCCGCTCTCTTCCACCCACAGCGGCACCATCGTGCTGCACGCCCAGCGCCTGTATGTTCCCTGGAAAATAGAGAGAAAGACTGTTATTATACTGTAAAGTACTGTAAGAGTTATAATTAAATAAATAAAATGTTCTGGGGCTGCTTTCGGATTTTTTGTGTACAATATAACGAATTTATCATTCATTGTAATCAAAGCTCTTTTAACCTGCCCAAGGGTCTTCTGGTATCGTGTTGGGAACTACAAAGTATTTTAAACCATTAAACATCTAATAAGACATTGAATTAGGTTTCCTAACCAGCAAAATCTGAAACCAATTTCAGACGCGCATCACCTCCGCGCTCATATCGCTTGCATCTCTCTTGCGATAATCATCGCATGCCTGAGCTGACCCTCCTCACGTTTATCGTGTCTCAGCATTTTTCACTCCCTGCGGAAATCACGGCCGCCGCCGTCCGCCGGTGATTAATTAGTTATCAAGC